>OW028723.1:10997500-11714000 GCA_932294345.1 Pandemis cinnamomeana | reverse complement strand
AAAAAAAAAAAAAAAAAAAAGGTATCAATTATTTAATTAATAGCTTAGGTTTAAATTGGTTAGGTATCAATTTGTTAGGTTGAAATCGATTAGGTTCAAATTTGTTAGTTTTAAATTCGTTAGGTTGCAATTATTAAATGAAATTCGTCAGGTTCAAGTTGGTTAGGTTTCAAATTGTTCGGTTGAAATCGATTAGGTTCAAATTTGTTAGATTTAAATTCGTTAGGTTGCAATTATTAAATATAATCGGTTAGGTTCAAGTTGGTTAGGTTTCAAATTGTTCGGTTGAAATCGATTAGGTTCAAATTTGTTAGATTTAAATTCGTTAGGTTGCAATTATTAAATATAATCAGTTAGGTTTAAGTTGGCTAGGTTTCAAATTGTTCGGTTGAATTTAATCGATTCGGTTCAAATTTTTTTTTTTTTTTTTTTTTTTTTACATTTAAATTCGTTAGGTTGCAATTATTAAATGAAATCGGTTAGGTTTCAATTTGTTAGGTTGAAATCGATTAGGTTCAAATTTGTTAGTTTTAAATTCGTTAGGTTGCAATTATTAAATGAAATCGGTCAGGTTCAAGTTGGTTAGGTTTCAAATTGTTCGGTTGAAATCGATTAGGTTCAAATTTGTTAGATTTAAATTCGTTAGGTTGCAATTATTAAATATAATCGGTTAGGTTCAAGTTGGTTAGGTTTCAAATTGTTCGGTTGAAATCGATTAGGTTCAAATTTGTTAGATTTAAATTCGTTAGGTTGCAATTATTAAATATAATCGGTTAGGTTTAAGTTGGCTAGGTTTCAAATTGTTCGGTTGAATTTAATCGATTAGGTTCAAATTTTTTTTTTTTACATTTAAATTCGTTAGGTTTCAATTATTAAATGAAATCGGTTAGGTTTCAATTTGTTAGGTTGAAATCGAGTAGGTTCAAATTTGTTAGTTTTATGTTCATTAGGTTGCAATTATTAAATGAAATAGCTTAGGTTCAAATTGGTTAGGTTTCAATTTGTTGGGAGGAAATCGATTAGGTTCAAATTTGTTAGTTTTAAATTCATTAGGTTGCAATTATTAAATGAAATCGGTTAGGTTCAAATTGGTTAGGTATCAATTATTTAATTAATAGCTTAGGTTTAAATTGGTTAGGTATCAATTTATTAGGTTGAAATCGATTAGGTTCAAATTTGTTAGTTTTAAATTCGTTAGGTTGCAATTATTAAATGAAATCGGTCAGGTTCAAGTTGGTTAGGTTTCAAATTGTTCGGTTGAAATCGATTAGGTTCAAATTTGTTAGATTTAAATTCGTTAGGTTGCAATTATTAAATATAATCGGTTAGGTTCAAGTTGGTTAGGTTTCAAATTGTTCGGTTGAATTTAATCGATTAGGTTCAAATTTTTTACATTTACATTCGTTAGGTTTCAATTATTAAATGAAATCGGTTAGGTTTCAAATTGTTAGGTTGAAATCGAGTAGGTTCAAATTTGTTAGTTTGTAATATTTTAGATGGCTATAGTTTAGTTCGCCAAAGATGCCAAGGGTAGGCGACGAAAAGTGAAGGGTAGAGCAAGAGAAAAGTTTAAGGGTCGTGTGATCCGTTTTAGCCAGAGTGATAAAATAACACCGAATTTATATTTACCGAGCGCCAGGTGACTTCATCAACAAACTTGAGCAGTGACTAAATAAAACCAAGAAATATATTAACTACAATTTATTTTAACCTTTTAACGTAGTAAGGTAAAACAGTCGGAGACATGGAACACCATCCGAATAAAACTAAATGCTAGTCTTAAGCAAAGTTAAATTAAAGTTAGGTGTTAGTCTTAAACTACCTACAATATCTTAATTAAAATTACACGTTTATAATTGTTTGGTTGCTTGGCAAGTTAAGAGTGAATATAAGATTTTACCGTACATATGAAGAAAGCTCGAGTAAGGTCGCTCACATCCTACCAGTCCGACACTACAACACGGCCATCAAAGAGATTACTCCATCCGTAGTGACGATCTGGCAGTCGAACAGACTCCTGGATCACGCCTCTTCATGTATCAATCGTACATCCATCAGATGGACGCAAGGAGGACGGTAGAAAAGTCGTAAGATCACGTCTTAATGTACAAAAAAAAAAAAAAAAACCCTAGAAAGAAAAAACATTACTTAGTATATAGTTGGCATTTGAGTTTATATATGCACTATTTTAAGTTTTTAATAAAGTAGAACTTACCACGCAAAGGTGGGTTTTTTATTTATTTTTCGTCAGGTAGACGTATATGAAGCCGGGACGAAACGATCCGATAAGAAGGAAATTGGCGAATTGGAATAACTGAAAAACACGAAAACCATCGTTAACACCATCACAGAATGCTGTTTATTGGAAATAAACGAGCGTGGGGAAAGAAATTAAGTAAAAAGCAACACTCACCTGAGTAGGAAATAATTTGAGGGTAAGATTTTATTCTAGACCATTGCCGAACAAGCACATAGTGTGGTGAAGTTAAATTAAGCGCAATATGGGCGCATCGCTGTAACAGAAACACACACAATGAGAATCAACCCAAAATCAGGCAAAAGAAGGAAACACTAGATTTGATATTTACCCCGAAGCGAGGAATTGGACCAGGAAATGATTTTTATTGTACGTTCACATCGTATGGCAGAATTCGTCCAATTGACGGGAGAAAATCTGGACATCGGTTACACCGGCACGAAACACCCACACAACGACGATGTACGTTTCGTTTCACCGTCCGCGCGTGGCAACAGCACATCACGCGTGGAAGAAGATGAAAACATTTTACGAATCCACATCCGATAGCCAACAAAATACACCCGGAGCTTAAAGAAGAAAGACGAAATCAGTTCTGGCTTTATGGAACAGCTAAAGGAAAAACAAAATAAACCCATGTTCGTGATTCGCTAGTTCAGAATGACCAGATTACCTGAAACGAAACAAAAACAAGAGGTAGGAAAGCCTTGCCGACGTGTGCGTGCAAAACGTTTCGTTATCCGTGAAGAAGTTGTCAACAAAAGTGGTGAATGAACCTTTGCATTAAAATAATTTTAGAATAATTGGTATTCAACAGTGATAAACGGACTTTATTACTAACCCACTGAGAAAAACCACATTTAAGATTTAATTAACTCTTCATTCCTTGAAATAAAAGCGACAAAGGTCAGACGTGACAGCTGTCATGAATGACGTTTAAGAACACATGTTGGAGACACTAAACGCATACCACCGAACTGCCTTAATCAAAACAACAATTTAGAAATAAGTGTTTTATTGTATTTGACTAATGTTTAAGTGATATTGTGTCTTAAAAGTGGATAAAATGAATAGTGCGGCGCGTGTAGCATGTAGTAATACTACCACACCTCCGACATATCGCAGAAATAAGGTAATATTTCCACTTTGAAAGTCGTAACGAAGTAGTTGTTGAACAGTGTCTGTTTTACTTTATGATTTAGCCTATGAGTGAACCTCGAAGTGTTACAAGTTTTAAATTCGTTAGGTTGCAATTATTAAATGAAATCGGTCAGGTTCAAGTTGGTTAGGTTTCAAATTGTTCGGTTGAAATCGATTAGGTTCAAATTTGTTAGATTTAAATTCTTTAGGTTGCAATTATTAAATATAATCGGTTAGGTTTAAGTTGGTTAGGTTTCAAATTGTTCGGTTGAATTTAATCGATTAGGTTCAAATTTTTTACATTTAAATTCGTTAGGTTTCAATTATTAAATGAAATCGGTTAGGTTTCAATTTGTTAGGTTGAAATCGAGTAGGTTCAAATTTGTTAGTTTTATGTTCATTAGGTTGCAATTATTAAATGAAATAGCTTAGGTTCAAATTGGTTAGGTTTCAATTTGTTGGGAGGAAATCGATTAGGTTCAAATTTGTTAGTTTTAAATTCATTAGGTTGCAATTATTAAATGAAATCGGTTAGGTTCAAATTGGTTAGGTATCAATTATTAATTTAATAGCTTAGGTTTAAATTGGTTAGGTATCAATTTGTTAGGTTGAAATTGATTAGGTTCAAATTGGTTAGGTTTCATTTTGTTAGGTTGAAATCGATTTGGTCCAAATTTGTTAGTTTTAAATTCGTTAGGTTGCAATTATTAAATGAAATAGCTAAGGTTCAAATTGGTTAGGTTTCAATTTGTTAGGTTGAAATCGATTAGGTCCAAATAGGTTAGTTTTAAGTTCATTAGGTTGCAATCACTAATTGAAATCGGTTAATTTTAAGTTGGGCTGGTTTCAATTTGTTAGGTTGAAATCGATTAGGTTCAAATTTGTTACTTTTAAGTTGGTTGTGTTTTAATTTATTAGATAGAAATCGATTCGGTTCAAATTTGTTAGTTTTAAATTCGTTAGACTGCAATTTCCAAATGAATTAGGTTCGGTTCAAGTTGGTTAGGTTCCAATTTCTTAGGTGGAAATCGATTCGTTTCTAATTTGTTTGTTTTAAGTTCATTACGTTGCAATCACTAATTGAAAACGGTTAGTTTTAAGTTCGGCTGGTTTCAATTTGTGTGTTATATCGGTTAGGCTCTATATTTTGATTTTTGAAATTAAAAAAAAAAAAAAAAAAAAAATTTACACATTTTAATTTTTTGTACCGTCTTTTTCAAGTTAATTGTTTATTGTAAATACATATTCGTATTCGTAATTTTAACGCGCATCTTTTTCAATTTTTGTAATAGCGAAAATCGCGAAAAAAATTCGCCCGCCACTCCCACCCACCTATAAAACGCTTAGCTACATCACCTCGGTCAGTAGGTATTTAACACGATTTTCTTAAATAATTACGAAATTTTCTGATTTTGGAGATGCAAATCATTCCTTTAAGTTACAGGTATTTATTACTCACCTTTAGACACCAGTTTCAGCCACATCGCTTTTGAAATTCCAAAGTTATTCAACTTTAAGTCTCTTTCCGAGCCGAAAAATGGCTGCAAAAGAAGGTAAATGGCCGTTTTCGTTTATTTGTCGTGCGGTTGGAGGAACTTTTTGCTGAATTAAGATAAAACTAGCCTGGTTTCAATTTTTAGATTCAAAGCTAGGTTCAAGTTGGCTAGGTTGAAATTGTTTAGATTCAAAGTTGAAACCAATTGGTTGGGTTAAAATCATCCTAGCTTTAAAACTTTTTAAATATTTTCTTAGTTTCTTATTTTTTATATGGCTTTTTTCATGTAAATTGTTTGTTTTAATCACATATTCGTAATATTACATAAATTCCGCATTCATTCCAATTTTTGGAATTGCGAAAACCCACCCACCAGTCAAACGCTTAGCTACATCACCTCGGTTCACAGGTATTTTTTAGTTTTCTTAAAATAACGACACTGCTGTTTTCAGAGACGCATGTTTTATTACAAAGTTAGAAGCGCATATTTTTTATCATTTGACATTAGTTTTATTCGCATGAATCAATGTAATCTTGAGTTATTCGACTTTTTATCCTATTTTTACTCGAAAAATGCTTAGTTTTCTTCCTTGCTTGACGGCTATTGGATGGATTTCAGCGATTTTTGAAGTGTACATACAATCGACTTTGGATTACCCGTTTATTGACTCGATTCTATCCTAAAATCTTGATTTGGCTTGTTTTTTCGGTTTTTCTTTGCACGGATTGAATTCTAACTTTAGTCAAACTTTTACTATTTGGACAGTTATAGCGGTTGTACCCGTTGTCCTAACCCCACCAAGTTTTGGGAGTGGGTAGTCCTGGTGCTGAATTACATACTGTCAGAATTTGAATGTTCACCTTAAAGTCGATTCCGAGAATTTAATTTACGAATTTGCTCCCGCGCCTGATAAAAGTCGCATAATTTCGCGTAAAGTTTTTAATTAGCAATTTTGAAATTGTCTCCCAAGAATCCAGTGGCTTGACCAAAAATTATTTTTTCAGTGTCAAAGGGCAGAATACACCAAGCTGTAGAGCTTTGAATTATACGGGGATAAATTTGTCTCCCCTTTATTGAATTAGGAATCTAGGTACCAATTTTTTGTGAACGTTCACCTCAAGGGGTTTATTCGGGTCGAAATAGTCACATTTGACAATTTCATTGGTGATTTTCAGAGTAGAGACGCAGATGGTCCGTGGCTACTCCTTTATCTGATTTGGCTCTACTCGATACGCTGACATGAATTGTCTAGAGTGGTTTTTCGGGTTTTAAACTTTACACTTCGGATTAAATTAATTAAAACGTTAGGTAAAACCTCTACTATTTGGGTCGTCGCAGCAGCTGCACCCGTGGTCCTGCATGGTAAGGGTGTCCCCGTCGCGGGGCTAATCCTACGGTGAAGATTTCTTGTCTTTATACTTTGTACTAGTATTTCGCGTGGGGGCCGCGGGCCCCAAGGGCCCCGCGGAGGTCCCTGCCACCCTGTTTTGTTTTAATAATCCTAACCTTTTTTTTTACTATATACTTTGGCCGCCTTTTTGAAACCGCCACCATGGATAAAGTATTCTTCGTGGGGGCCGCGAAGGATACCCTGCACTCCTGTTGTTTTTCAAATATTTCAAACCTATTTTTACTTTATTCTTTGGCTGCCCTCTCGGGAAAAGCAATTCGTATGCGGGCCGCGGGCCCCACGGGACCCGCGGAGGGTACCCTGCCAGCCTGTTGTTTTTTCAAATATTTCTAGCCCTTTTTACTATATTCTATGGCCGCCATCTTAGAAAAAGCATTTCGCATGGGGGCCGCGGGCCCCACGGGACCCGCGGAGGGTACCCTGCCAGCCTGTTGTTTTTTAGAATATTTCTAGCCTTTTTTACTATATTCTATGGCCGCCATCTTAGAAAAAGCATTTCGCATGGGGGCCGCGGGCCCCACGGGACCCGCGGAGGGTACCCTGCCAGCCTGTTGTATTTTTAAAATATTACTACATTCTATAGCCGTCATTTTGAAACCACTACCTTGGAAAAAGTATTTCGCGTGGGGGCCGCGGGCCCCGAGGGCCCCGCGGAGGTCTCGTGCCACCCTGTTTTGTTTTAATAATCCTAACCTTTTTTTTACTATATACTTTGGCCGCCTTTTTGAAACCGCCACCTTGAAAACAGTGATTCATACCCTACCGCCCTGTTCTTTTTTCAAATATTTCTAACATTTTATACTATAATCTTTGGCCGCCATTTTGTATCCGCCACCTTGGAAAAAGTATTTCGCGTGGAGGCCGCGGGCCCCACGGGACCCGCGGAGGGTTCCCTGCCACCCTTTTTTTTTTTAAATATTTCTAACATTTTTTACTATAATCTTTGGCCGCCATTTTGTATCCACCATCTTGGAAAAAGTATTTCGCGCGGGGGCCGCGAAGGGTAGCCTACCATCCTATTTTTTTCGCATGGGGGCCGCGGGCCCCACGGGACCCGCGGAGGGTACCCTGCCAGCCTGTGTTATTTTCAAATATTACAACATTCTTTGGCCGTCCTTGGAAAAAGTATTTCGTGTGAGGGCCGCGGCCCCTGCGGGGACCGCGGAGGGTAACCTACCAGCCTGTATTTTTTTCAAATATTTCTTACCTTTTTTTTACTTTATTCTTCGGCCGTTATCTTGGGAACAGCATCTCACATGGGGGCCGCGGGCCCCACGGGACCCGCGGAGGGTACCCTGCCAGCCTATTGTTTCTTCAAATATTTCTAGCCTTTTTTCTATATTCTTTGGCCGCCATCTTAGGAAAAGCATTTCGCATGGAGGCCGCGGGCCCCACGGGACCCGCGGAGGGTACCCTGCCACCCTGTTCTTTTTCAAATATTTCTCACCTTTTTTTTTACTTTATTCTTCGGCCGTTATCTTGGGAACAGCATCTCACATGGGGGCCGCGGGCCCCACGGGACCCGCGGAGGGTACCCTGCCAGCCTATTGTTGGGGCCGCGGGCCCCACGGGACCCGCGGAGGGTACCCTGCCAGCCTATTGTTGGGGCCGCGGCCCCCGCGGGGACCGCGGAGGGTAACCTACCACCCTGTATTTTTTTCAAATATTTCTAACGTTTTTTACTACATTCTTTGGCCGTCATTTTGAAACCACCATCTTGGAAAAAGTATTTCGCATGGGGGCCGCGGCCCCCGCGGGGACCGCGGAGGGTAACCTACCACCCTGTATGTCACTTAGTCGAGCACAACCCATCCATCTCGACTGGCCTCTGAGATATTCGCGTTTCAATTTTGTATGGCGGCCATCTTGTTTTCACAATTTTGAAAAAAAAATACCGGTTCACCCATAGGCTGGCTGTTCTGAGCGACTTTAGTTCCAGGCAAACTCGATAGGGCAAGTCGTTACGGAGAGCTGGCCCATGTGTCAAGTCAGTTTTCACGTTCAGGTCGGATTTGTATTTTTTTTGTACTTGTGATAAAATTTCTTATGCAATCGTATATACAGTCGAACCCTATCGCTAATAGCTGCTATAAAACACAAGCGAGTCTGTTAGTCTGACATTACTTTGTATGGCGGCCATCTTGGAAAATGGCGGAATCGAAAAATCAAGAATGGCGTTTGAATTTGTGGCATCGAAGAGCCCCGGATGAAAAAATTTCAATCGGATCGGAATTAAAAAAAAATTTCGCCGCCATTTTGAATCCGCCATCTTGGAAAAAAATTTAGCTCATCAGATTACCACTCCCACCTTGAACAACATTTGTTCGAGCACCACCCACCTGTTGCGACTGGCCTCTGAGATATTTGCGTTTCAATTTTGTATGGCGGCCATCTTGTTTTCGCCATTTTGAAAAAAAAATACCGGTTCACCTATTGGCTGGCTGTTCTGAGTGACTTTTGTTCCGGGCAAACTCGATAGGGCAAGTCGTTGCGGAGAGCTGGCCCATGTGTCAGGTCAGTTTCCACAATCAGGTCAATTTTTCATTTTTTTCGTACTTTTAATATAATTTCTGATGCGAAAGTGTATAAAGTCGAATCCCACCTCTTATGGGTTCCTCAAAACAACAGGTCAAAATTACAGAAATTACTTTGTATGGCGGCCATCTTGGAAAATGGCGGAACCGAAAAATAAAGTATGCCATCACAATCTGTGGCCTCAGAGAGCCCCGGATGCAAAATTTCAATCGGATCGGATTAAAAAAAAATTTGGCCGCCATTTTGAATCCGCCATCTTGGAAAAAAAATTGCATAGTCGGATTTCCCCCTCAACTCTGAATGACATTTGGTCGAGCACCACCCGTCTATCTCGACTGGCCTCTGAGATATTCGCGTTTCAATTTTGTATGGCGGCCATCTTGTTTTCGCCATTTTGAAAAATCTTGAACCGGCTCACCCATTGGCTGGCTGTTCTGAGCGACTTTAGTTCCAGGCAAACTCGATAGGTCGAGCCGTTGCGGAGAACCGCCCCATGTGTCAAGTCAATTTCCACGTTCAGGTCGATTTCGTATTTTTCTGGTGGTCACGGAGGCATTTCTGATGCGATGGCGTATAGAGTTTAACCACACCTCTTATGGGTTCTTCAAAACAGCATGTCAGTGAGTGAGTGAGTGGGTATTTAGCTATATATATTATAACTAGTATTTCGCGTGGGGGCCGCGGGCCCCAAGGGCCCCGCGGAGGTCCCTGCCACCCTGTTTTGTTTTAATAATCCTAACCTTTTTTTTTTTTACTATATACTTTGGCCGCCTTTTTGAAACCGCCACTTTGAAAACAGTGATTCATATCCTACCGCCCTGTTTTTTTTTAATATTTCTAACATTTTTTACTATAATCTTTGGCCGCCATTATGTATCCGCCATCTTGGAAAAAGTATTTCGCGTTGAGGCCGCGGGCCCCACGGGACCCGCGGAGGGTTCCCTGCCACCCTGTTTTTTTTTTCAAATATTTTAACATTTTTTACTATAATCTTTGGCCGCCATTTTGTATCCGCCATCTTGGAAAAAGTATTTCGCGCGGGGGCCGCGAAGGGTAGCCTACCATCCTATTTTTTTCGCATGGGGGCCACGGGCCCCACGGGACCCGCGGAGGGTACCCTGCCAGCCTGTGTTATTTTCAAATATTACAACATTCTTTGGCCGTCATTTTGAAACCACCACCGTGGAAAAAGTATTTCGCATAAGGGCCGCGGCCCCCGCGGGGACCGCGGAGGGTAACCTACCAGCCTGTATTTTTTTCAAATGTCTCTCACCTTTTTTTTTTACTTTATTCTTCGGCCGTTATCTTGGGAACAGCATCTCACATGGGGGCCGCGGGCCCCACGGGACCCGCGGAGGGCACCCTGCCAGCCTATTGTTTCTTCAAATATTTCTTGCCTTTTTTCTATATTCTTTGGCCGCCACCTTAGGAAAAGCATTTCGCATGAAGGCCGCGGGCCCCACGGGACCCGCGGAGGGTAACCTACCAGCCTGTATTTTTTTCAAATATTTTTCACCTTTTTTTTACTTTATTCTTCGGCCGTTATCTTGGGAACAGCATCTCACATGGGGGCCGCGGGCCCCACGGGACCCGCGGAGAGTACCCTGCCAGCCTATTGTTTCTTCAAATATTTCTAGCCTTTTTTCTATATTCTTTGGCCGCCACCTTAGGAAAAGCATTTCGCATGGAGGCCGCGGGCCCCACGGGACCCGCGAAGGGTACCCTGCCACCCTGTTTTTTTTTCAAATATTTCTCACCTTTTTTTTACCTTATTCTTCGGCCGTTATCTTGGGAACAGCATCTCACATGGGGGCCGCGGGCCCCACGGGACCCGCGGAGGGTACCCTGCCAGCCTATTGTTGGGGCCGCGGCCCCCGCGGGGACCGCGGAGGGTAACCTACCACCCTGTATTTTTTTCAAATATTTCTAACGTTTTTTACTACATTCTTTGGCCGTCATTTTGAAACCACTATCTTGGAAAAAGTATTTCGCGTGGGGGCCGCGGCCCCCGCGGGGACCGCGGAGGGTAACCTACCACCCTGTATGTCACTTAGTGAGCACGACCCATCCATCTCAACTGGCCTCTGAGATATTGGCGTTTCAATTTTGTATGGCGGCCATCTTGTTTTCGCGCTTTTGAAAAAAAAGCACCGGCTTACCCATTGGCTGGCTGTTCTGAGCGACTTTAGTTCCGGGCAAACTCGATAGGGCAAGTCGTTGCGGAGAGCTGGCCCATGTGTCAAGTCAGTTTCCACGTTAAGGTCGGTTTTGCATTTATTTTGTATTTGTGATCGAATTTCTTATGCGATGGTGTATAAAGTTGAACCCTTTTTCTAAAAGCTGCTATACAACACAAGTGAGTCTATGAGTTTGACATTACCTTGTATGGCGGCCATCTTGGAAAATGGCGGAACCGAAAAATAAAGTATGACGTTTGAATCTGTGGCCTCGAAGAGCCCCGGATGCAAAATTTCAATCGGATCGGATTAAAAAAAAATTTGGCCGCCATTTTGAATCCGCCATCTTGGAAAAAAAAATGAGTCATCCGATTACAACTCCCACTTTGAACAATATTTGTTCGAGCACCACCCACCTGTTGTGATTGGCCTCTGAGATATTTGCGTTTCAATTTTGTATGGCGGCCATCTTGTTTTTGCAATTTTGAAAAAAAAATACCGGTTCACCTATTGGCTGGCTGTTCTGGGCGACTTTTGTTCCGGGAAAACTCGATAGAGCAAGTCATCGCGGAGAGCTGCCCCATATGTTAAGTCAGTTTCCACGTTCAGGTCAATTTTTCATTTTTTTGGTACTAATCATAACATTTCCGAAGCGATTGTGTATAGAGCCGAACCCCACCTCTTATGGGTTCCTCAAAACAACAGGTCAAATATTCAGAAATTACTTTGTATGGCGGCCATCTTGGAAAATGGCGGAATTGAAAAATAAAGTATGCCATTAGAATCTATGGCCCCAAAGAGCCCCGGATGCAAAATTTCAATCGGATCGGATAAAAAAAAATTTTGGCCGCCATTTTGAATCCGCCATCTTGGAAAAAAAATTGCTTAGTCAGATTTCCCCCTCAACTCTGAATGACATTTGGTCGAGCACCACCCGTCTATCTCGACTGGCCTCTGAGATATTCACGTTTCAATTTTGTATGGCGGCCATCTTGTTTTCGCCATTTTGAAAAATCTTGGACCGGCTCACCCATTGGCCGGCTGTTCTGAGCGACTTTAGTTCCGGGCAAACTCGACAGGTCGAGCCGTTGCGGAGAACCGCCCCATGTGTCAGGTCAGTTTCCACGTTCAGGTCGATTTCGTATTTTTCTGGTGGTCGTGGGGGCATTTCTGATACGACGGTGTATAGAGTCTAACCAAACCTCTTGTGGGTTCTTCAAAACAGCATGTCAGTGAGTGAGTGAGTGGGTATTTAGCTATATATATTATAACTAGTATTTCGCGTGGGGGCCGCGGGCCCCAAGGGCCCCGCGGAGGTCCCTGCCACCCTGTTTTGTTTTAATAATCCTAACCTTTTTTTTTTTTACTATATACTTTGGCCGCCTTTTTGAAACCGCCACTTTGAAAACAGTGATTCATATCCTACCGCCCTGTTTTTTTTTAATATTTCTAACATTTTTTACTATAATCTTTGGCCGCCATTTTGTATCCGCCATCTTGGAAAAAGTATTTCGCGCGGAGGTTGCGAAGGGTAGCCTACCATCCTATTTTTTTCGCATAGGGGCCGCGGGCCCCACGGGACCCGCGGAGGGTACCCTGTCAGCCTGTGTTATTTTCAAATATTACTACATTCTTTGGCCGTCATTTTGAAACCACTACCTTGGAAAAAGTATTTCGCGTGGGGGCCGCGGCCCCCGCGGGGACCGCGGAGGGTAACCTACCACCCTGTATTTTTTTCAAATATTTTAACCTATTTTTAATTTATTCTTTGGCCGCCATCTTGGGAACAGCATTTCGCATGGAGGCCGCGGGCCCCACGGGACCCGCGGAGGGTACCCTACCAGCCTGTTTTTTTTTTCACATTTTTCCAGCCTTTGTTACTATATTCTTTGGCCGCCGTTTTGACACCGCCACCTTGGAAAAAGTACTTCGCATGGGGGCCGCGGGCCCCACGGGACCCGCGGAGGGTTCCCGGCCACCCTGTTTTTTTCAAATATTTCTTTTCTTTTTTACTTTATTCTTTTGCCGCCATCTTTGGAAAAGCATTTCGCATGGGGGCCGCGGGCCCCACGGGACCCGCGGAGGGTACCCTACCATCCTGTTTTTTCCAAATATTTATAACCTTTTTTACTTTATTCTTTGGCCGCCATCTTGGGAAAAGCATTTCGCGTGAAGGCCGCGGGCCCCGCGGGACCCGCGGAGGTTACCCTATCAGCCTGTTTTTTTTTCAAATATTTCTATACTTTTTACTATATTCTTTGGCCGCCATTTTGAATCCACCATCTTGGAAAAAATTAGGTTCATTAGATTACTCCTCCCACCTAGAACGACACTTGGTCGAGCACAACCCATCTATCTCGACTGGCCACTGAGATATTCGCGTTTCAATTTTGTATGGCGGCCATCTTGTTTTCGCAATTTTGAAAAAAAAATACCGGTTCACCCATAGGCTGGCTGTTCTGAGCGACTTTAGTTCCGGGCAAACTCGATAGGACAAGTCGTTGCGAAGAGCTGGCCCACGTGTCAGGTCAGTTTCCACGTTCAGGACAGTTTTGCATTTTTTTTGTACTTGTGATAAAATTTCTTATGCGATGGTGTATAAAAACGAACCCTATTTCTAAAAGCTGCTATACAACACAAGTGAGTCTATGAGTCTGACATTATTTTGTATGGCGGCCATCTTGGAAAATGGCGGAATCGAAAAATTAAGTATGGCGTTTGAATTTGTGGCCTCGAAGAGCCCCGGATGCAAAATTTCACTCAGAACGGATTAAAAAAAAATTTGGCCGCCATTTTGAATCCGCCATCTTGGAAAAAAAATTGGGTCATCAGATTACTACTCCCACCTTGAACAACATTTGGTCGAGCACCACCCACCTATTGTGATTGGCCTCTGAGATATTCGCGTTTTAATTTTGTATGGCGGCCATCTTGTTTTTGCAATTTTGAAAAAAAATTACCGGTTCACCCATTGGCCGGCTGTTCTGAGCGACTTTTGTTCCGGGCAAACTCGATAGAGCAAGTCATCGCGGAGAGCTGCCCCATGTGTCAAGTCAGTTTCCACATTCAGGTCAATTTTTCATTTTTTTCGTACTTATCATATAATTTTTGAAGCGAAAGTGTATAGAATCAAACCCTACCTCTGATGTGTTCCTCAAAACAACAGGTCAAATACACAGAAATTACTTTGTATGGCGGCCATCTTGGAAAATGGCGGAATCGAAAAATAAAGTATGGCGTTTGAATTTGTGGCCTCGAAGAGCCCCGGATGCAAAATTTCACTCAGAACGGATTAAAAAAAAATTTGGCCGCCATTTTGAATCCGCCATCTTGGAAAAAAAATTGGGTCATCAGATTACTACTCCCACCTTGAACAACATTTGGTCGAGCACCACCCATCTATCTCGACTGGCCTCTGAGATATTCGCGTTTCAATTTTGTATGGCGGCCATCTTGTTTTCGCCATTTTGAAAAAACTTTGACCGGCTCACCCATTGGCTGGCTGTTCTGAGCGACTTTAGTTCCGGGCAAACTCGATAGGTCGAGCCGTCGCGGAGAACCGCCCCATGTGTCAGGTCAGTTTCCACGTTCAGGTCGATTTCGTATTTTTCTGGTGGTCGGGCAAGCATTTCTGATACAACGATGTATAGAGTCTAACCACACCTCTTCTGGGTTCTTCCAAACAACTCTGGGGTGAGTCAGTGAGTCAGTGGGTATTCAGCTATATATATTATAATAACTAGTATTTCGCGTGGGGGCCGCGGGCCCCAAGGGCCCCGCGGAGGTCCCTGCCACCCTGTTTTGTTTTAATAATCCTAACCTTTTTTTTTTACTATATACTTTGGCCGCCTTTTTGAAACCGCCACTTTGAAAACAGTGATTCATACCCTGCCCTGTTTTTTTTCAAATATTTCTAACATTTTTTAATATAGTCTTTGGCCGCCATTTTGTATCCGACATCTTGGAAAAGTATTTCGCGTGGAGGCCGCGGGCCCCAGGGGACCCGCGGAGGGTTCCCTGCCACCCTGTTTTTTTTTCAAATATTTATAACATTTTTTCCTTTCATCTTTGGCCGCCATTTTGTATCCGCCATCTTGGAAAAAGTATTTCGCGCGGGGGCCGCGAAGGGTAGCCTACCATCCTATTTTTTTCGCATGGGGGCCGCGGGCCCCACGGGACCCGCGGAGGGTACCCTGCCAGCCTGTGTTATTTTCAAATATTACAACATTCTTTGGCCGTCATTTTGAAACCACCACCTTGGAAAAAGTATTTCGCGTGAGGGCCGCGGTCCCCGCGGGGACCGCGGAGGGTAACCTACCAGCCTGTATTTTTTCAAATATTTCTCACCTTTTTTTTTACTTTACTCTTCGGCCTTTATCTTGGGAACAGCATCTCACATGGGGGCCGCGGGCCCCACGGGACCCGCGGGGGGTTATCTGCCAGCCTATTGTTTCTTCAAATATTTCTAGCCTTTTTCTATATTCTTTGGCCGCCATCTTAGGAAAAGCATTTCGCATGGAGGCCGCGGGTCCCATGGGGTACCCTGCCACCCTGTTTTTTTTTCGAAAATTTCTCATCTTTTTTTTTTACTTTATTTTTCGGCCGTTATCTCTGGAACAGCATCTCACATGGGGGCCGCGGGCCCCACGGGACCCGCGGAGGGTACCCTACCAGCCTATTGTTGAGGCCGCGGGCCCCACGGGACCCGCGGAGGGTACCCTGCCAGCCTGTATTTTTTTCAAATATTTTTAACGTTTTTTACTACATTCTTTGGCCGTCATTTTGAAACCACCATCTTGGAAAAAGTATTTCGCGTGGGGGCCGCGGCCCCCGCGGGGTCCGCGGAGGTTAACCTACCACCCTGTATGTCACTTAGTCGAGCACAACCCATCCATCTCGACTGGCCTCTGAGATATTCGCGTTTCAATTTTGTATGGCGGCCATCTTGTTTTTGCAATTTTGAAAAAAAAATACGGGATCACCCATTGGCTGGCTGTTCTGAGCAACTTTAGTTCCGGGCAAACTCGATAGGGCAAGTCGTTGCGGAGAGCTGGCCCATGTGCCGGATCAGTTTCCACGTTCAGGTCAGTTTTTATTTTTTTTGGTGATAACGTTATGATTCCTGATGCGATGGTGTACAGAGTCGAACCCTATCGCTAATAGCTGCTATGCAACACAGGTGAGTCTATGAGTCTGACATAACTTTGTATGGCGGCCATCTTGGAAAATGGCGAAATCGAAAAATAAATTCTAGCGTCAGAATCTGTAACCCTGAAGAGGCGCTGATGCAAAATTTTAGACAGAACAGACTCAAAAAAAATTTGGCCGCCATTTTGAATCCGCCATTTTGAAAAAAAAATTTGGTTCATTAAATTACTCCGCCCACTTTGAACAACATTTGTTCGAGCACCACCCACCTGTTGCGACTGGCCTCTGAGATATTTGCGTTTCAATTTTGTATGGCGGCCATTTTGTTTTTGCAATTTTGAAAAAAAAATACTGGTTCACCTATTGGCTGGCTGTTCTGAGTGACTTTTGTTCCGGGCAAACTCGATAGGACAAGTCGTTGCGGAGAGCTGGTCCATGTGTCAGGTCAGTTTCCACATTCAGGTCAATTTTTCATTTTTTTCGTACTTATCATATAATTTTTGAAGCGAAAGTGTATAGAAACAAATCCTACCTCTGATGGGTTCCTCAAAACAACAGGTCAAAGATACAGAAATTACATTGTATGGCGGCCATCTTGGAAAATGGCGAAACCGAAAAATAAAGTATGCCATTTGAATCTGTGGCCTAAAAGAGCCCCGGATGCAAAATTTCAATCGGATCAGAGAAAAAAAAATTTTGGCCGCCATTTTGAATCCGCCATCTTGGAAAAAAAATTGCTTAGTCAGATTTCCCCTTCAACTCTGAATGACATTTGGTCGAGCACCACCCACCTATCTCGACTGGCCTCTGAGATATTCGCGTTTCAATTTTGTATGGCGGCCATCTTGTTTTCGCCATTTTGAAAAATCTTGGACCGGCCTACCCATTGGCCGGCTGTTCTGAGCAACTTTAGTTCCGGGCAAACTCGACAGCTTGAGCCGTTGCGGAGAACCGCCCCATGTGTCAAGTCAATTTCCACGTTCAGGTCGATTTCGTATTTTTCTGGTGGTCGGGCAAGCATTTCTGATACAACAATGTATAGAGTCTAACCACACCTCTTCCGGGTTCTTCCAAACAACTCTGGGGTGAGTCAGTGAGTGAGTGAGTGGGTATTCAGCTATATATATTATAACTAGTATTTCGCGTGGGGGCCGCGGGCCCCGAGGGCCCCGCGGAGGTCTCGTGCCACCCTATTTTGTTTTAATAATCCTAACCATTTTTTTACTATATACTTTGGCCGCCTTTTTGAAACCGCCACCTTGAAAACTGATTCATACCCTACCGCCCTGTTTTTTTTTTTAATATTTGTAACATTTTTTACTATAATCTTTGGCCGCCATTTTGTATCCGCCATCTTGGAAAAAGTATTTCGCGTTGAGGCCGCGGGCCCCACGGGACCCGCGGAGGGTTCCCTGCCACCCTGTTTTTTTTTCAAATATTTCAAACATTTTTTACTATAATCTTCTATAAAAAGTATTTCGCGCGGGGGCCGCGAAGGGTAGCCTACCATCCTATTTTTTTCGCATGGGGGCCGCGGGCCCCATGGGACCCGCGGAGGGTACCCTGCCAGCCTGTGTTATTTTCAAATATTACAACATTCTTTGGCCGTCATTTTGAAACCACCACCGTGGAAAAAGTATTTCGCATAAGGGCCGCGGCCCCCGCGGGGACCGCGGAGGGTAACCTACCAGCCTGTTTTTTTTTCAAATATTTCTAACATCTTTTACTATAATCTTTGGCCGCCATTTTGTATCCGCCATCTTGGAAAAAGCATTTCACGTGGAGGCCGCGGCCCCCGCGGGGACCGCGGAGGGTAACCTACGACCCTGTATTTTTTCAAATATTTCTAACCTTTTTTACTACATTCTTTGGCCATCATTTTGAAACCACTACCCTGGAAAAAGCATTTCGCGTGGGGGCCTGGGGGCCGCGGCCCCCGCGGGGACCGCGGAGGGTAACACCACCCTGTATTTTTTCAAATATTTCTAACCTTTTTTACTACATTCTTTGGCCGTCATTTTGAAACCGCTACCTTGGAAAAAGTATTTCGCATGGGGGCCTTGGGGCCGCGGCCCCCGCGGGGACCGCGGAGGGTTACCTACCACCCTGTATTTTTTTAAATGTTTCTAACCTTTTTTACTACATTCTTTGGCCGTCATTTTGATACCACCACCTTGGAAAACGTACTTCGCGTTGGCGCCGCGGCCCCCGCGGGGACCGCGGAGGGTTATTTGCCACCCTGTTTTAATTTCCAAAAATTTCTAACCTTTTTTACTTTAATCTTTGGCCGCCATTTTGAATCCGCCATCTTGGACAAAAATTTGGTTCATTAGATTACCCCTCCCCCCTCCCATCTTGAACGTCACTTGGTCGAGCACAACCCATCCATCTCGACTGGCCTCTGAGATATTGGCGTTTCAATTTTGTATGGCGGCCATCTTGTTTTTGCAATTTTGAAAAAAAAATACTGGTTCACCCAGTGGCTGGCTGTTCTGAGCGACTTTTGTTCCGGGCAAACTCAATAAAGCAATTCATCGCGGAGAGCTGGCCCATGTGTCAGGTCAGTTTCCACATTCAGGTCAATTTTTCATTTTTTTCGTACTTATCATATAATTTTTGAAGCGAAAGTGTATATAACCAAACCCTACCTCTGATGGGTTCCTCAAAACAACAGGTCAAATATACAGAAATTACTTTGTATGGCGGCCATCTTGGAAAATGGCGGAATCGAAAAATAAAGTATGCCATTTAAATCTGTGGCTTCAAAGAGCTACGGATGCAAAATTTCAGTCTGATCGGAGAAAAAAAAATTTTGGCCGCCATTTTGAATCCGCCATCTTGGAAAAAAAATTGCTTAGTCAGATTTCCCCCTCAACTCTGAATGACATTTGGTCGAGCACCACCCACCTATCTCGACTGGCCTCTGAGATATTCGCGTTTCAATTTTGTATGGCGGCCATCTTGTTTTCGCCATTTTGAAAAAACTTTGACCGGCTCACCCATTGGCTGGCTGTTCTGAGCAACTTTAGTTCCGGGCAAACTCGATAGGTCGAGCCGTTGCGGAGAACCGCCCCATGTGTCAAGTCAATTTCCACGTTCAGGTCGATTTCGTATTTTTCTGGTGGTCGGGCAAGCATTTCTGACACAACGATGTATAGAGTCTAACCACACCTCTTCTGGGTTCTTCCAAACAACTCTGGGGTGAGTGAGTCAGTCAGTGGGTATTCAGCTATATATATTATAACTAGTATTTCGCGTGGGGGCCGCGGGCCCCGAGGGCCCCGCGGAGGTCCCGTGATACCCTGTTTTGTTTTAATAATCCTAACTTTTTTTTTTTTTTATATACTTTGGCCGCCTTTTTGAAACTGCCACTGAAAACAGTGATTCATATCCTACCGCCCTGTTTTTTTCAAATATTTCTAACATTTTTTACTATAATCTTTGGCCGCCATTTTGTATCCGCCATCTTGGAAAAAGTATTTCGCGCGGGGGCCGCGAAGGGTAGCCTACCATCCTATTTTTTTCGCATGGGGGCCGCGGGCCCCACGGGACCCGCGGAGGGTACCCTGCCAGCCTGTGTTATTTTCAAATATTACTACATTCTTTGGCCGTCATTTTGAAACCACTACCTTGGAAAAAGTATTTCGCGTGGGGGCCGCGGCCCCCGCGGGGACCGCGGAGGGTAACCTACCACCCTGTATTTTTTTCAAATATTTCTAACCTATTTTTAATTTATTCTTTGGCCGCCATCTTGGGAACAGCATTTCGCATGGAGGCCGCGGGCCCCACGGGACTCGCGGAGGGTACCCTACCAGCCTGTTTTTTTTTTCAAATTTTTCCAGCCTTTGTTACTATATTCTTTGGCCGCCGTTTTGACACCGCCACCTTGGAAAAAGTACTTCGCATGGGGGCCGCGGGCCCCACGGGACCCGCGGAGGGTTCCCGGCCACCCTGTTTTTTTCAAATATTTCTAATCTTTTTTACTTTATTCTTTGGCCGCCATCTTTGGAAAAGCATTTCGCATGGGGGCCGCGGGCCCCACGGGACCCGCGGAGGGTACCCTACCATCCTGTTTTTTCCAAATATTTATAACCTTTTTTACTTTATTATTTGGCCGCCATCTTGGGAAAAGCATTTCGCGTGAAGGCCGCGGGCCCCGCGGGACCCGCGGAGGTTACCCTATCAGCCTGTTTTTTTTTCAAATATTTCTATACTTTTTCACTATATTCTTTGGCCGCCATTTTGAATCCACCATCTTGGAAAAAATTAGGTTCATTAGATTACTCCTCCCACCTAAAACGACACTTGGTCGAGCACAACCCATCTATCTCGACTGGCCACTGAGATATTCGCGTTTCAATTTTGTATGGCGGCCATCTTGTTCTCGGAATTTTGAAAAAAAATGACCGGTTCACCCATAGGCTGGCTGTTCTGAGCGACTTTAGTTCCGGGCAAACTCGATAGGGCAAGTCGTTGCGGAGAACTGGCCCACGTGTCAGGTCAGTTTCCACGTTCAGGACAGTTTTGCATTTTTTTTGTACTTGTGATAAAATTTCTTATGCGATGGTGTATAAAAATGAACCCTATTTCTAAAAACTGCTATACAACACAAGTGAGTCTATGAGTCTGACATTTCTTTGTATGGCGGCCATCTTGGAAAATGGCGGAATCGAAAAATAAATTCTAGCGTCAGAATCTGTGACCCTGAAGAGGTTCGGATGCAAAATTTTAGTCAGAACGGACTCAAACAAAATTTGGCCGCCATTTTGAATCCGCCATTTAAAAAAAAAAAAAATGGTTCATTAAAATACTCCACCCACTTTGAACAACATTTGTTCGAACACAACCCACCTATTGCGATTGGCCTCTGAGATATTTGCGATTCAATTTTGTATGGCGGCCATTTTGTTTTTGCAATTTTGAAAAAAAAATACTGGTTCACCTATTGGCTGGCTGTTCTGAGTGACTTTTGTTTCGGGCAAACTCGATAGGGCAAGTCGTTGCGGAGAGCTGGCCCATGTGTCAGGTCAGTTTCCACATTCAGGTCAATTTTGCTTTTACTTGTACTTGTCATATAATTTTTGAAGCGAAAGTGTATAGAACCAAACCCTACCTCTGATGGGTTCCTCAAAACAACAGGTCAAAGATACAGAAATTACTTTGTATGGCGGCCATCTTGGAAAATGGCGGAACCGAAAAATAAAGTATGCCATTTCAATCTGTGGCCTCAAAGAGCCCCGGATGCAAAATTTCAATCTGATCGGATTAAAAAAAAATTTGGCCGCCATTTTGAATCCGCCATCTTGGAAAAAAAATTGCTTAGTCAGATTTCCCCCTCAACTCTGAATGACATTTGGTCGAGCACCACCCGTCTATCTCGACTGGCCTCTGAGATATACGCGTTTCAATTTTGTATGGCGGCCATCTTGTTTTCGCCATTTTGAAAAATCTTGGACCGGCTCACCCATTGGCCGGCTGTTCTGAGCGACTTTAGTTCCGGGCAAACACGACAGGTCGAGCCGTCGCGGAGAGCTGCCCCATGTGTCGGGTCAGTTTCCACGTTCAGGTCGATTTCGTATTTTTCTGGTGGTCGTGGGGGCATTTCTGATACGATGGTGTATAGAGTCGAGCCTTACCTCTTATGGGTTCTTCAAAACAGCATGTCAGTCAGTGAGTGAGTCAGTGAGTGAGTGGGTGTTCAGCTATATATATTATAAATAATAATACAAGCAATAAAATGGCCTAACATACAAACGCTTCTGCAAATGTTAGTTCTATCTTCGTAGATGCTTATTTTCATCGCTCGTCATACTCACATACCTACCTGTTTTGTTACTCTTGTTTGTTGCGTAAAGTTAGATTGTAACGTGATCGGCGGCGTCCCCCGCGCCCCGCGCCTCCCCCGCGCCCACCCGCGGGTTATTCATGGCCAACACTTGAACATGCATATTAATGTCGGGAAAAACAAACGCTCCGCGGAAATGTTCCCTAACGCCGCGGCGCCGGCCAGCGGCGGCGGCGGGCAGGCCGGCGGGCAGCGGCGGGCAGCGGCGGGCGCGGGATAGCACAGGGCGCTCAAACAGGTGGCGCACCTGCTTAATATAAAACATCTCATTAATGTGGTAGCCCGTAAGTACGCCCACTTCGCCTGGCGGCGTCCCCCGCCGCCGCGCGAGCCTCGCGCCGCCAGATTTAATCTCCGGTCCCCAATAACAGCAATAACACGTTTTTACTCGATGCTCCCCCCCTCTTTCCCCCCTCCTCAGCCGGCGGTTGTTTTAATTAATTGTTTTGTTATTCGCAGTCATTACGCTTCGACGGTCGCGCCGCGCTCCCACACCCTTATACTGAAATCTAAAATAATTATGTTTTTTGTCATTCAGTAGGTACTGCGATTTCCTGTTTTTAGCCCATTCGTGTGCAAATTTAGTTCCGTACCTTCAGGCATAATTGATTTAAGCTTCAATAAATGCAGCAGCTCCTCTAACGCTGCTGTGGGCCCGTGTACATACAGTTACGAGCCCGGTTATTACGACAAATTAACAACCTGATGTCTTTGATCACGTAACGTAAGCAAGTAAGAGAGACTGTTGACGTGCGGGTTGGAAAATCATGAAAAATAAACATGTTTCATGTTGGGTTAAATGCTAGGTCAGATCGAAAGGGATTTTGGTAACAGTGATTTGTCTCAATCTCAAAGCGTTACATAAACGTTAAAACCAAATATAGACCGTCTAAACACATTCATATTATGTAAGTCTTAAAATTAGGTAATGTCCTCCACGCGGCGTCCGTTTTTCTCAACCTGTATGTACCTATTTGTAAATCTGTGTACTGTCTGTATTAGCTCATGAAGTATCGAGGACGTGTCAGTGTTGGTGCGGCGCGCCGCGCAGCCGCATCCGGCGCGCTATCGCGTCCGGCGCGCTGGGTGCGGAGGGGGGAGGGGGGGGGGGGGCGAGGCGGCGCGGGCGCTTCCGGGCTTATCGCTAATGTAGGTGAGGGGGGGGGGGGGCTAGAACTAGGTCTTGCCGCTGATAAGGACATGCGGCGCTCGCTGCCACGAACATCCTGGGGCTCTCCGGGTAACGTCGAGCGGGCTTTTGTTATACTTACTCGGTACGATGTCGGCATGTACATACAAGCTGGATCATTTCGATAGCGGAGGCTTCAATTACAATTTTACCTACTTACACACTTTTATTCAGAGTAATTAAACCCAACGCAAAAAGTGAGGTGTTATAAGTTTGAAGTCCATGTCTCTCTCTCTCTCTCTCTGTGTGTGTGTGTGTATCTGTCTGTGGTATTCCAGCTCTCCAGCGGATCTACCGATTTTGATGCGGTTTTTTTCATTCAAAAGCCAGATTCCTTGCGATTGTTCGCAGCCATGTTAGGTAAGAATTGGTCTAGCAGTTTGCGTGTGCCCCCCCTCCCCAAAATGGTTTAAATTTTAAATTTATAGTAAATGGCTCTGTCGAAGTGTTACGTTAATATCCAGCCTTGTGTCTGCCGGATACGATTGGTAGCGGTCGGGGAGCCAGCGCCGGCGCAGCGGCTGCTGCCACGCTCCGCAGCGCCCGCGGACCACTTCAACCGCCAGTGAAGAAAGTGAAGAATGAATTAAAACACTTCTGACGTGAATTTTCGCAGATACCATACTACATGTAGACTGGATGGCCGTGCAGTCATACGACACTATCAGCAAAGCTGTGATAGCGTCTCTTTAATTTTTTTTACAGAATTTAGAATATTCTTCAATTCGGTTGCAACAGACCTACTGTGGGTATACTTACCCAGGTGTTGGCGACAGACAACCTTTTTATGTTCTTATATTTTGTATAGTCTATTTAAAAAGTGTAGTTTTAGTTTGCTTTTTATGTGTGTCAAAGTGTTTTCCTAACGTCATGTAAAAATGTGTGATAATCTTAAATAAATAATAATATGATTTCAACATTGATTTCAACATTGGTCCTTCTCCAGTAAAAATTAAACCAGTTTTCCTAAAAAATAATTATTCCATAATTGAATCTGTACTAAAGTTCACTAAGATGGTTTTAACAAGAGCCATGGCGGCGGCTTCTGCAACTGCGGCGGATCAAACTAATCCGTCATCCGCCGCGGAACAAACCAAGTCACCGAGGCAGCCATCTAGCAAAAACTCACAACGCTCATCAGCCTCACTCCAGGCACAGCGACTTGCGGCTAAAGCGCTTCACGCGCGTCGTGTTGCGGACTTAGAGGCCGAGCGCGAGCGTGCGGCCGTGGAGCGCGACCGCGTCGCCGCAGAGCGCGAGCGCGTCGCCGCAGAGCGCGAGCGCGCGGTCGCTGACATACAGCTACAGGCCGAGTTAGCGGCCCTGGATGAAACCGCCAGCGAGCATTCATCATTTAAAAGCTCAATGGTTGACAAATGGGTGAATAATACCGTAAGTCCTAATCCACATTTAAGTCCACAGATGGAGTGCATGCTACCTGCTCAACAACTATCAGACGCTGTCAACTTGCCTGGTATGTCGGTGGTTTGCAAGCCCGTGCTCTCGCCTGGCGCCGCCAGCTGTACAGCCGCGGCGCGCGAGCACGCACTATCTGTCGCTCCGTCACTCGCGTGCTATGGCGAGCATGTGCCTTGCGTGTCCGGTGCTGCCGCACACACAGCGCGCGAGCACACGCCTTCAGTTGCGCCAAAATCACTTGTGTGCTGTGGCGAGCGTGTGCCTTATGTGTCAGGCGCCGCCGCACTTCCAGCACGCGAGCATGCGCCCTCTGTCGTGCCAACATCACTCGCGTGCTGTGGCGAGCGTATGCCTTACGTGTTAGGCGCCGCCGCACTTCCAGCGCGCGAGCATGCGCCCTCTGTCGCGCCAACATCACTCGCGTGCTGTGGCGAGCGTGCGCCTTACGTGTCAGGCGCCGCCGCACTTCCAGCGCGCGAGCATGCGCCCTCTGTCGCACCAACATCACTCGCGTGCTGTGGCGAGCGTGCGCCTTACGTGTCAGGCGCCGCCGCACTTCCAGCGCGCGAGCATGCGCCCTCTGTCGCGCCAACATCACTCGTGTGCTGTGGCGAGCGTGCGCCTTACGTGTCAGGCGCCGCCGCACTTCCAGCGCGCGAGCATGCGCCCTCTGTCGCGCCAACATCACTCGCGTACTGTGGCGAGCGTGCGCCTTACGTTTCAGGCGCCGCCGCACTTCCAGTGCGCGAGCACGTGCCTTCTGTTGCAGGAACGTTACTCGCGTGCCGTGGCGAGCGTGCGCCCAATACGTCAGGCGTTGCCGCTCTTTCAGCGCGCGAGCACGCGACGTTCGTCGTGCCAAATATAGCTGCATGCTGTGGTGAGCGTGCGCCTAACGTACCAGGCGCCGCCGCACTTCCAGCCTGCGAGCAAGTGCCTTTTGCCGCTGGCGTTGAAAAATGGGCTGGAAATGAATGTCTTTTTAACGCCTGCGCTACAGCGCCATTGGCACTGGAGCCCACCGTGCCCAACGTTTACGACACTAATACAACTACACACATATTAGGTACACATGACGCTATGTTTTGTACAAAAAATAATAATGCTCACGAATGTCACACTTCGCATAAACATCCCAGTGACCTGCACAAATTGGCCGAGGTCATAAGTGATCTCGCTCGTTGCAGCAGTGGGAAGGTAAGAGATGTTAATTTACCTATATTTTCCGGTTCACCTACTCATTGGCTAACATTTCGATCATCTTTTATAAATTCAAAGAATTCTTTTACAGCCAAGGAAAATATAGGCCGTCTTAATAATGCTCTGAGAGGAGCCGCTCGTGATGCTGTCGTTACCCTCTTGGCTCTATCACAAGACCCAAGCGAGATCATGGCGGCTCTTCAGGAACAGTTTGGACAGCCTGAGCTTCTCATACGTCATATGGTATCAGAAGTTAAAGCCATGCCCAGGCTGCCAACATCTTTGGATGGTGGCAAAGAACTCCATCAACTTGCTTGTACGGTACGCAACTGTGTTCATACAATTAAAATGATGAATTCGGTAGAGTTCCTTGCCTCGCCAGAGATGTTGCATAACGTGCTATCCAAATTAACCCCTCTGCTGCGTGAAAAATGGGTAGATTACGCATATGCTAACTCAATGGCTAATGTGTCTAAATTTAAATTAGAGCTCCTTTCAGACTTTCTCACGCATCAGTCACGGGTTCATTTGAGATTCGGCCATGTCTATGACAGCATGACATGCTCAAAAGTCATAGACAAGGCACGCACGCATGCTACGGTAAACGTCAGTCTAGAGCAGGCAGACTTTACCGATGACTGTTATGCGACCTCATTCAACCCCGTCACGCAAAAAAAAGTTCCATTTAAGCCCACAGTGCTGCCATCTAGAGGCCGCTGCCCAAGTGCCACACCGCCTACAAGGAATCCTGACGAGCCAACTATGACACCGCCATCTACCGCGTCTTGCAGTTACTGCCACAAGACGGGACATTTTGTTTCAAAGTGTGATAAGTTTTCATCTCTGTCTTTGGATGATAGATGGCGTTGGGCAAAAGAAAGTAAGGTGTGTCACAGGTGCTTAAAAAGAGGTGGCCATTTCTATCGGCGCTGTAAGACTAACTGTGACGTGCAAGGCTGCAAGACCAGAAGTCACAACACATTGCTTCACACCGAATTAACTAATTCCGTCAATTACAGTGTAACAGAGCCTGAAACCCACGGAGTAGTAGTCGCTCATGCTACTGGAGATGGCGTAGAGCCGTCACCGTCGATGCTTTCACTCCATTCGCTACTGAAGGTAGTTCCAGTGACCGTATCGGGACCAAAGGGTGATATAAATATTTTTGCTCTTCTTGACGATGGCTCCACGGTCACCATGATCGACCAAACGGTGGCTGAAGCAGTTGGGGCACAAGGTCCAAAAGGTTTAATTGAAGTTAACTGTATTGGAGGTCTCTCAAAGAAGTCCGAAGTAAGTTACGTCGACCTCAATATAAAAGGTAAAAATTCGCTTAATAGTTTTCTCCTCAAAGGAGTTCGCTCTGTCCCCAATTTGGGCATTACAAAGCAAACTGTGCGAACCGGGGATCTAACGAAGTTCCCTCATCTGCAAGACTTGGTTAGTCAGCTTAGTTATGAGGACGCCAAGCCAATGTTACTGATTGGTATAGACAATTGGCACTTATCTTTACCATATAGCATTAGGCGCGGACTTCGTGGTCAACCCGCTGCAGTTGAAACCGCTTTAGGTTGGACGGTATTTGGTAGGATTTCGAACAAGCCTATAGAATCCGTTCATCACGGCTCAGTGGTCGAGTTAGAATCCCTAATTAAGGACCATTACCGCCTTGATTCAATTGGAATCACTAAAAAAGACGTCCACAGTGTAAATGACGAGCGGGCTCTAAAAATACTCGAAGAGACCACTCGACGGCTACCTTCGGGAAGATTTGAGACTGGTCTACTTTGGCGAGCAGACATTAATAATATTCCCAACAGTTATAATTTGGCCCTATCTAGGTTTATTAGTCTAGAAAGAAAATTTAAAAAAGATTTAGTTTACGCGGAAGCGTACCGCCAATATATCGATGGAATGGTACAAAAGGGTTATGCTGAAATTTGTACCAGTAAAGCTCCCTCGGATAACATTTTATGGTACCTCCCACATTTCGGTGTATACCATCCGCAAAAGCAAAAGTTAAGGTTAGTTCACGATGCCGCCGCTAGGTGTTCTGGAACCAGCTTAAATTCTCTTTTGCTTCCCGGTCCCGATCTCTTGCAACCATTGCTAGCAATTCTTATGCGCTTCCGGGAAGGTAAGATTGCACTCAATGGTGACATAAGAGAGATGTTTCCGCAAACCAAAATAAGAGAGAAGGACAGGGATGCACAAAGGTTCTTATGGCGAACTGATCCTTCCTTACCATTACAGGAATTTAGGATGTCCTCGATGATTTTCGGCGCCACCTCCAGTCCATGCACCGCAATCTTTTTAAAAGATAAAAATGCGTTAGAGCACAAAGTTAATTTCCCTGATGCAGTGGAGGCTATTGTGAAAGACCATTATATGGATGATTACCTTGGAAGCGTAGACAGTCCTGAGCATGCTGCTCGGTTAGCAGCTGATATTGTTGCCATTCATGAGAAAGCCTGCTTAGAAATGCGATCGTGGGTCTCTAATAACCCCAAAGCCCTGTCTCTATTGAAGCCAGAAGCTCGGGCTGTCAACGCCTCTGAGGTGGGTCTCGGACCGCTGTCACCTTCTCAAGTACGGATTTTAGGAGTGGCCTGGAACGTCAACGATGACACTATAAATTTTAGAAAAACTTCCGCGCTTCCTCTCAAACTCACCAAGAGGGTGGTGCTTTCTCACCTTATGCAGGTGTATGATCCTCTTGGTTTTTTAATGCCTGTAGTGATCGCAGGTCGAATTCTTTTTCAGGAGACGTGGAGAATGGGTATAGAATGGGACGAGGAGCTGCCTACTCCAGCAAAAATTAAATGGCAGAGTTGGTTTGCAAGCTTAGCTGAAGTTTCTGCGATTATCACCATACCGCGTTGCTATCAAAGTAAAGCTAAACGAGAGAGTCAGCTCCACGTCCTTGCTGATGCAAGCGAGTTAGCTTACTCTTGTGTGGCCTTCTGGCGCTTCGTTTGTGATGACGGAGCAGTAAAACTAGCTCTCATAGGCGGAAAAGCACGTTTAGCTCCGTTAAAACCTGCCTCTATACCGCGGTTAGAATTACAGGCAGCTTTGATGGCGGCTCGTTTCGCAACCTACATCTTAGAGGCACATCGTATAACTGCCTCCAAAGTATTTTTCTGGACAGACTCGTTAACGGTTTTGAAGTGGTTGCGCAGCGACGCCCGTACATTTAAGCCATTTGTGGCCCATCGTGTGGGAGAAATTTTAGAAACAACAGACCTTGCTGATTGGCGTTACGTTCCGTCTGCTTTAAACGTGGCAGACGACGCCACACGTGGCCAATGTCCTCTTTCTTCATCGTCACGTTGGTTCCAAGGTCCTAATTTTCTGTTTTCTCATCCTGATGAATGGCCGCGAGAGCCGACTACTATTACTCCTCCTGTGCTCGAAGAAATAAAACCAGAGCACACTTTATCACTACTGCTGACCGAGCGACCACAACTACCTTCTCCTGTTGTTGCAGATTACATGTACTTCTGTAGATGGATTCGTTTGGTCAGGGCCACCGCCCGCGCACATTATTGCGCTAAAATATTTCGGCTATCGTTGAATAAAACTCCAAATTCAAAATTACGCACTGCCGCCCCCAGGGTCTCTTCAATAGTCTTAAAACCTATGTCTTCACAAGAAATCCTGGAGGCCGAAAGGCACCTTTTATTGAAATCCCAACTGGATTCCTTTAACCACGAATTTACGAGGCTTTCGGCAGGTCTTCCCCCAATTAATCAAGGTAAACTAAAGACCTTAACTTTAAAATTGGGTGAAGACGGCCTAATTCGCTTAAACGGTAGAATTGCCGCTGTTTTGGAAGCACCCGCGCAGGATGTCAATCCTATTGTTTTGGACGGTCGACACCCAATTATTAGATTACTTCTCGATCACTATCATAGAAAGTTCGGCCACGGAAACTTAGAGACCGTGGTTAACTTCCTGCGCGGCAAGTATTACATTTTGGCTTTACGCCCCAGTGTCAAGTCTGTTGCCAAACAATGTAGGCTTTGTAGGGCAAAGAAGCTTCTTCCGACCGTGCCCAGATTTGGCGATCTACCCGCAGACAGGTTAGCACACCACCAACGCCCATTTTCCTTCACGGGCCTTGACTATTTTGGTCCGGTGGAGGTCGCAATAGGACGCAGGCGAGAGAAACGTTGGGTGGCTCTCTTTACATGTCTTACTACCAGGGCTGTTCATTTGGACATCGTGGGATCCCTCTCAGCGGATGCGGCAATCATGGTGCTGCGCCGGTTCATCGCCCGTCGGGGATGCCCAGTACGGATAGTCTCCGATAATGGAACATCGTTTGTTGGTGCAGCCAACCAGCTATCAGAGGTCTTCGATTTTGCGGCCAATAATAAAATTGAGTGGGAGTTCATACCCCCTGCAGCTCCATCAATGGGAGGCTCCTGGGAGCGCCTTGTCCGTTCAGTAAAGGCTGCCCTGACTGCAACCACCATAGGAAAGGCCCCGAAAGAAGAAGTATTGGCTACTTTGTTGCTGGAAGCGGAGGCGGTTGTTAACTCACGCCCCTTGACTCATGTGCCAGTAGACCCAGACACTCTCCAGGCACTTACCCCGTTCCACTTTCTCCTGGGTACGCCGTCTATAGAAGTCCTAAATCCCTGCGCTGACGCTGACTTGCTTCGCCGTGTGGACTACAAAAAGGCGCTTCGTCTAGCTGAAAATTTCTGGACCAGGTGGTTAAGAGAATATCTCCCTTCTTTAATTCCCAGAAAGACAGGAACGTCACGACTTCCGTTGCAATTGAATGACCCTGTTCTCATTGTGGACCAAAATTTACCGCGAGGAACTTGGCCGAGAGGGCGAATAACTAAAATATTCACCGGCCCTGATGGAACAGCTCGGGTGGTAGAGGTAGCCACCTGCAAAGGCATAATGAAAAGGCCGATTCGCAAAATAGTGCCCCTACTGCTAGAACAAGATGTGCAGCTGCCAGAAGCACATTACCTGTCGTTGCCCAAGCGATTGGTGCTCTGCACCGGGGGGTAGTGTTGGCGACAGACAACCTTTTTATGTTCTTATATTTTGTATAGTCTATTTAAAAAGTGTAGTTTTTGTTTGCTTTTTATGTGTGTCAAAGTGTTTTCCTAACGTCATGTAAAAATGTGTGATAATCTTAAATAAATAATAATATGATTTCAACATTGATTTCAACACCAGGGTTGTGTGGAAATGGCTAACACTCGACGTGTTCCACATTTCTTTTGTTTCAGTCATCCGTCACTCGTGTTCGTGTCCCGATAGGATGTTCCATTGTTCAATTACTTTAGTTATCTGACAGGTTCGAAACTTTTCTTAGAACGAGTCGATCTCTTTTCGTATACCTACCGATTACTATTCTCCTGCAGAACAGTGCCGCCCCCTGTTGGCCGTGGTCACGTCGTCTCGCCGCTTCCGCTGGCCGACAGGTTTCGAGATGCGGGACCTTTCTTATTTTTTACAAGCTTTACATTAACTTGCAACGTATGTAGATATGTATGTATGTCTGTCCAGATATATATTCATCCGATTGAGCTGAAATTTTGCGCCGTTGTGCGAGTCAGATGACAATACAATAACCTGGCAGTCAAATTCTGGTGGTCCAGCCAGGACCGTCCCCGCAGGGAGGGAACTCTTCAACGGTTGGTCCGATTGACTAGAAATTTGGTTCACATAATGCAGGACGCATGGCAATGGAAAGACAGTAAAAAAAAAACCAGTCGGCAAAAAAGCTTGTATCTAAAATGAAATTTTTGGGTTCGGTTATTTTCTGACATATCTTCATCTCTTTTAACCCTTTACCGTTTGACAGAAAGGAATAGTAAATTGTCGGCGGCCGGCGACCTTGCACTCGCTTATTGCACACGCAAGGATGACAACACTGCACTTGTGCTGCTCAGAGACCAGTAGATACGAGCTATCTAATATTTAGCATCATGCGCCATTCGTATCAGAATACAATTGAAATATTTGTTATTTCATACATATTCACACATCGCAGGCCGTCATCAAACGTGTGTAACACTGACGACATTACGTTATGTATAAAAGGACTTGATTTCTTTTCGGTTTCATTTAATTTAGTACTAACTGTTATTTAGCTGTTTGAGTCAAATCTTGCAAATCGAAGTGCACCAACTTTTTGTGGCCACATTGACTTGAAATTAGTTAAGCTTATGCTGTGTACCCAAATCTGATGACAGTGCCAGTTTACTCACCTAGGGTGAGAGCCACAACAGCTTCTCTAATCGCCAGTTCTGAGGGAATTAGTTTGTGGCAAGTAAGGAGGCAAAGCCGGGCACGGGGCATGCCCGCCCCGCTGTTCCTCTGAGCTCAGGTGGAGGTTCGGAGGTGGTAAATAAAACGGCGGTGTTCTAAGTAGTTGTATTTATTCCTAGTAGTGAGCGCGCCGGCGCGGTGCGGCGGGGGGCGCGGGGGCGCGGGGCGCGGGGCGCGGGGGCGCGGGGCCTCGCACTCCCGCGCAGGGCTCCCTGCTTCAGAGCACGTTATATTTCCCAAAATTCAACATAGTAGTGTATATTTTAATTTATAAATAGCAAATATACATATAATTCGTATAAACCGTTTAGTGCGGGCGGGCGCACGCAGCCGCAACGTAAATATAATCTGAATTTTATATTTTCGTGATAAATATCGTTAAAATTTGTAAAGTATTAAAAATTGGTGTTACAAAGGTACAGTTTATTTTCAGAGACATTTCATTAGTCGCTATTATTTTTATGCGGTATACATATAACTACATACATATATATTATGTCAAACAAAACCTTATAACAAATAGCTAAACATCAAAAATATACTAACATTATGGAATTTACATGACAATCAATAATCGATGTGTAATAGGTACATAATCTGTTTAGTGAGCGCGCGAGCGCGGACGCGGCCAGCTGCGCCGGCGCTGCTGCACGCGGCAGGCGGCGCGGCCGAGCCAGAGCTTCGGCACCTGGTGGCGCGAGCACGCGAAGGCGCGGCGGCTGGCGGCAGCAGCCGGCCTGTCTGCGCTCGCTCGCCCGCTGCTGCTCCAGGCGGACTGACCGCAGGCGGGCTGGTAGCGGAACTAAACCATGTACGTAGAGCTGGAGAGTGCTGAGCTGGGCCTGCACACGCCGTGCCGGAAACTTTTGGAACTACACTGTTTAGTTCCGCTACCGCTCCTCTCTGTCTGGTCTGTTCGCTGCACTACACTAAATTAATGCTGTTCTCGAAACGCATCGGTACTCAAATAATAATCGTCGTCATTCGAGGAGCAAGATCAAGCAATAACATTTTTATTCCTTATTAGTATAATTTTTCTTATTGTAGATTTATAAGAACTATTTATATACAAATGTTTAAATTACTTATTTTCACTGTTTATGAAGTCTTGAAACTTGACAATATTGAATGGCTTGCTCTAAGATTTGTAGACTTAATTTTCTCCACCAAATAATAAAAATGACTATTAGGTGCCTACAGTAGCGCCAGCGCAGAAACGACCGACTGGCAGTCCGCTATATTACGGTGGAAAAAGTTAAGTTTTGAAATTCTAAGGTATCAATCTATTTAGCTTACTGGGAACTTCAACAAAAATACATTGGACGAGGCATGTCCTACATGAAGGCGGGCCGTATAAAGTAGGGTCTATTTATTATGAATTCAAACAAAGAAGCGACTCCATGTTCGGTCAACGGGTGTGCCCGCGCAGCACACGGCGCGGCCGCGTCTCGCGGGCCGGGCGCGGGCGCGGGCCGGCCGCGGGCGCGCCGAGCTGCTCTGTGCGTGCTCGTGTGTCACTTACAAGGTAACATTACATAGTATTTCGTTTCTTATATATAGTAAATCTTTTATACTAGCTTTAGTTATCATTAAAGTTTCGTTAATTAAATATCATTATTTATTATCCTAAGCATCATGTCCGAGTATTAAACGAGTGTGCTGGTGTGAGTGAGTTTATTAATTGATAAATATTACGAATTTTATAGTAAAGTGATATTATCAATGGAGAGACGCCGGGGCGCTCGTGTCGCGGGGGTTTGTGAAATACTCGTAATAAATATAATGTACAAAGCGTTGCTCGGCGCCGGCTACGGCGCGGCGCCTCTTACCTACGTACTGATATATCTTATTTACAACAGTATTCTCCTACAAGGCAGAGGATATCTCGAGATACACGTGGTCCATTAAAGTTTGCCTAGTTAAAAGCTTACCGCGACTAGGGTTTCTCTTTGGTAAAGGAGTTCGACGCAAGAGGAGGACGACCAATCAAAGCCTCATTGAAACAACGCCTACACAGAATGCACGTCTCCCGTCCACGGCGAGCACTGTCCGCCGAGGGAATATAAAAACTAAACAATATTATACAAACCATGGCTACCAACGAAAAGTGCTCGTCGCGGTCGGGGGCAAAGAGGGCCGCCGACGGGCGGTCGGAACAAATCAAGAGGCGTCGAACGATAACTGTAGAGACGACGGCTGACTAGAGGGGGCGGCGAGGGGGGGCGGCGAGGGGGGGCGGCACTACGCGAGGTTGACGCGCGGCGCGGCCGCGAACTCCTCGCGCAGCAGCGGCAGCAGCGAGCCGTGCCTGCACACACACACGCACACAGTTATCCACACGTCACAGCTGATGCGACACATTCATTATAGGGGAACACAAAAAAGGCTGGCTCGAGTAACATCAGACCGGTGGCGTGCAGCAGGGGTGGCCTGGGCAGGCAGCGGGAACGTGACGCAATACAGTTTGTACGCACTGCCTACCCTGGCGACACCTCAGTGTATGCCCTGGGCAGAGAAATGTTGCTATTAAGGGTGGGGGTGCGGAACTCGGGCCACGGCGCGCGCCAGCAGCGTGATCACGGCGCGCTCGGTGGGACACACGCTAGCGTGGGGGTGGGGCGTGGGACTCACTCGTGCGGCGCGAGCGCGGCGTGGTGGTGGTGCCAGGCGGGCGGCGGGGGAGGCGCGCGGCGCGCGGCGGCGGCGCGGGCGCGCGCCAGCAGCGTGATCACGGCGCGCTTGGTGGGGGACACGCTAGCGTGGGGGTGGGGCGTGGGACTCACTCGTGCGGCGCGAGCGCGGCGTGGTGGTGGTGCCAGGCGGGCGGCGGGGGAGGCGCGCGGCGCGCGGCGGCGGCGCGGGCGCGCGCCAGCAGCGTGATCACGGCGCGCTTGGTGGGGGACACGCTAGCGTGGGGGTGGGGCGTGGGACTCACTCGTGCGGCGCGAGCGCGGCGTGGTGGTGGTGCCAGGCGGGCGGCGGGGGAGGCGCGCGGCGCGCGGCGGCGGCGCGGGCGCGCGCCAGCAGCGTGATCACGGCGCGCTTGGTGGGGGACACGCTAGCGTGGGGGTGGGGCGTGGGACTCACTCGTGCGGCGCGAGCGCGGCGTGGTGGTGGTGCCAGGCGGGCGGCGGGGGAGGCGCGCGGCGCGCGGCGGCGGCGCGGGCGCGCGCCAGCAGCGTGATCACGGCGCGCTTGGTGGGGGACACGCTAGCGTGGGGGTGGGGCGTGGGACTCACTCGTGCGGCGCGAGCGCGGCGTGGTGGTGGTGCCAGGCGGGCGGCGGGGGAGGCGCGCGGCGCGCGGCGGCGGCGCGGGCGCGCGCCAGCAGCGTGATCACGGCGCGCTTGGTGGGGGACACGCTAGCGTGGGGGTGGGGCGTGGGACTCACTCGTGCGGCGCGAGCGCGGCGTGGTGGTGGTGCCAGGCGGGCGGCGGGGGAGGCGCGCGGCGCGCGGCGGCGGCGCGGGCGCGCGCCAGCAGCGTGATCACGGCGCGCTTGGTGGGGGACACGCTAGCGTGGGGGTGGGGCGTGGGACTCACTCGTGCGGCGCGAGCGCGGCGTGGTGGTGGTGCCAGGCGGGCGGCGGGGGAGGCGCGCGGCGCGCGGCGGCGGCGCGGGCGCGCGCCAGCAGCGTGACCACGGCGCGCTCGGTGGGACACACGCTAGCGTGGGGGTGGGGCGTGGGACTCACTCGTGCGGCGCGAGCGCGGCGTGGTGGTGGTGCCAGGCGGGCGGCGGGGGAGGCGCGCGGCGCGCGGCGGCGGCGCGGGCGCGCGCCAGCAGCGTGATCACGGCGCGCTTGGTGGGGGACACGCTAGCGTGGGGGTGGGGCGTGGGACTCACTCGTGCGGCGCGAGCGCGGCGTGGTGGTGGTGCCAGGCGGGCGGCGGGGGAGGCGCGCGGCGCGCGGCGGCGGCGCGGGCGCGCGCCAGCAGCGTGATCACGGCGCGCTTGGTGGGGGACACGCTAGCGTGGGGGTGGGGCGTGGGACTCACTCGTGCGGCGCGAGCGCGGCGTGGTGGTGGTGCCAGGCGGGCGGCGGGGGAGGCGCGCGGCGCGCGGCGGCGGCGCGGGCGCGCGCCAGCAGCGTGATCACGGCGCGCTTGGTGGGGGACACGCTAGCGTGGGGGTGGGGCGTGGGACTCACTCGTGCGGCGCGAGCGCGGCGTGGTGGTGGTGCCAGGCGGGCGGCGGGGGAGGCGCGCGGCGCGCGGCGGCGGCGCGGGCGCGCGCCAGCAGCGTGACCACGGCCCGCTCGGTGGGACACACGCTAGCGTGGGGGTGGGGCGTGGGACTCACTCGTGCGGCGCGAGCGCGGCGTGGTGGTGGTGCCAGGCGGGCGGCGGGGGAGGCGCGCGGCGCGCGGCGGCGGCGCGGGCGCGCGCCAGCAGCGTGATCACGGCGCGCTTGGTGGGGGACATGCTAGCGCGCGCGCCGCCCAGCAGCGGCCGCTTGCGCCCCGCCCCCGCCCCCGCCGCCGCCGCCCCCGCAGCCGCCGTCGCAGCCCCAGCCGCACCTGCACACATGCGCAACGTTGCAACGAACGACACATCGTGATATCATACGAAACTACAATGTAAATACAAGTCAGTTGTAGGTACTTAAGTCAATTTCGATTTGAGTTACGTTGACGGTACCGACCGAAAAACAGAACAAATCGGCAAGTGAAATTTTCGATTCATTGATCTATTATAGACAATAGCGCCATCTCTCGCCCTTGGTGAGCAGCGGATGGTCTACTCGAGTTCGTAATTGTTTCGTAAAAACACACCGTACAAACAGATTGCTCTTGGTGACAATTTTTTTATATAGTAATGGCCTGACAGCGGACACGGATTGGCAGGGTAGCTGCGTATCACGGGTTGATGAGGATCCTGGTCCGATCCCCGGTATAAGCTTTATTTTCTGATTTTTGTGTTCATGCGTTTTCAGTATCGTTTTGGAAAAACCTTAAAACATTGTGATTGTGTTCTATCTTTACATTTTTTGTAAAGAAAACCAATTTGAATTTCAGTCGTGACGTTTAATTCTGATTGACGTCAGTGAGTATTCTAACTCGAGTCTCGTTTACCCCGTTGAGTTAATTTAACCTAAATCCGTTCATCAAAGTAATTTGTTCTTTTCAACTTTCAGAACTGGTGAACAACATTAACGAGTCAGAAATGACAATCGTGAAGTAAATTACTTTATCCGGGCGGAGCAAGAACAAAGACAAACGCAAAGGCACAATTGTGAGGAATACAATTAGTAGGTACGGGGCGGCCGCGGACGCTCGCCCAGCAACTTCAGGGAACAGGATTCAGTTTCAGTTTTTATAAACACATTTCTAAGGAATACCAAAACTGGTATAATTCTCTGTTCCTATTAAGTAGGTACAGCTACGAAACTGCGGCTCAAATTAAAAATGTTTGACTATAAATAGTTGACAAGATTCGTTGCAGTGATTTCCTTCTCCTCTCCTCTACTCTAGTCGGGCCAGGTTCCAATGGTAAGCCCGGCATGGTTAAACGCTTAACTCAAGGACTATGAACAATTTATCAGTTTAAAAAATGGTGGCTATTCTCGATGTGATATAAGCCTGTATGTTCCTTTACGTGTTCAGTGTTTCCATTATAAGTAGGCCCCAGAATAAATATCCAAGAAGTCGAATCACAAATTATAACTTACAGCCGTTGAATAGGTCTACGAAGATTTTGTTTGTCGCCATACTGCAGAAACTCAATTTTCTGGGTGTGCCTAATTTAATCCATCCAGCGGTTTTGGAGCATTTTCACATTATCCGATCCGATATTGGTATCAGTTGCCGATGCGATAATGGAGGCAAGCAAAATGTTTGAAATATGTACCTGATTCTCATATTGTCCGTTCCGATATCGGTCATCGGATCCGACACCAGTATATTGGCGCCAAAGTCGGACGCCCGTGAGCTGTCGGACGTTAGTGAAAACAGCGTTATAGTGTCGGTTATTGGATATCGGCTATCATCGTCCGGCACCGATATCGGACCGGATAATGTGAAATCGCTCTTACAAATGACAGGAAAAAACTTTCACATTTAACAATAGTATTCACATTAGAAGTCTGATGATTCTGTTTCATGATTGCTTTTATCTTCCCCACCACCTGTGTGAGGTCTAGGAATAGCTATGGTTCATGAAGATGGCAAGAGTGCACTGTAGTGTGTGCTGGTACACGATTGTGCTGAACAGATTATGTAATTAAAACTTTATTACATCTTTATCGCAAAATAAACAAGTATGTATGAGGCGATCGAACCAAGAATATTGTGATCATGCGTTGTGTCGACATGAAGCATGAAGATTTTGTCGGTCCTATTGCAGTAACCGGCTATCCATTCGTTCGCTTTCACATCAGATGTCGTGCTAAATCCTTTGCCGTCGTATTATTTATTCGTCGTATTAGTATTTTACCGATATAGAAACTTATAGGCCCATTTCTAAATTATGTATAATATCGAAAGTACTGGAGAAAATTGTTTATGGTCAAGTTTATAATGCTTTGAAGAATTCTTTTAGTCCGAACCAACACGGTTTTTTGCAGCACCGTTCTACTGTGTCTAATCTGGCTCTCCTAAATGATTATGTTACTGAGGCTATGGATGGTGGCTTCCAAGTCGATGTGATCTATACTGACTATAGTAAGGCTTTTGATAAGATTGACCATGCCATATTAATCGCGAAGCTACATGCCATGGGTATTCATGGTGACTTACTCAGATGGTTTTCGTCGTACATTGACAAAAGATCGCAAGCTGTTGTCGTAAATAATTACATGTCGGGCTGGGTAACTGTCCCTAGTGGTGTGCCGCAGGGATCTTTGCTTGGCCCGTTGTTGTTTAACGTTTTTGTTAATGATATTAATGAGTGTTTTGTTCACTCACAACTTCTCTGCTTTGCCGACGATATGAAAATCTTTGCCAAAATAGGTTCAGATCATGACTCGAATTTGGTTCAGTCTGATCTCGCGCGGCTTGATGAGTATTGTCTGGTGAACAAGTTGAGTTTGAACCCGTCTAAATGTTTCGCGGTAACTTTTACGCGTCAGCGTGCACCGGTTGTTACTGCGTATACATTGAAGGGTCACGTTTTGCAAAAGACATCCTCCATGAGGGACCTAGGAGTAATACACGACTCGAAACTTCTTTTTGACGAACATATCGACAGTATTGTCGGCAGTGCGTTAAGGTCCTTGGGTTTTATAATGCGTAATTCATCGCAATTTACTCAAGCAAAAACACTCAAGGTCCTCTATTGCACCTACGTTAGAAGTAAACTGGAGTATGCTTCTCAAATTTGGAATCCGTGCTATAAAGTATATGTCGACCGAATTGAACGTGTTCAAAAAAAGTTTGTTAAATATCTCTGCTTCAAGCTAAAATGTTCTTATAGATCGTCCAGTTACGATGATATATGTAAAAAACACCATCTTATTCCTCTGCAGCAACGTCGTGCGATAGCGGATGCCACTTACATTCTGAACATCATTAACAACAACATTGACTGTCCCGAATTGCTACAGAAATTGTCCTTTAACACACCCATTCGGCGAAAAAGATTTAATCCCCCTGTTTTTATCAAATTCACATCGACTAAGTATAGGAAAAACAGCTTTCTCCCGCGCGCTAGTCGTAATTTAAATGACCTTACGAAGGAAATGGATATTGATATCTTTAACTGTAACACCCTATCTGTGAGGCGAGGTCTGGTGATGAGGTGCTTTAGGTGAGCGCGCTATTTGCTTGAACATTTAATTCTAATTTATAAGTAGGTTTACATCAATTCCTTAAGCTGGGCGGCGTTGCCTCAAGTTTGTAAAAAGCAATAGGTATAAATTTAGGATATTCTCTGGCTCAGCTATATTGTGATTGTTCGTTTATTAGATTATTAGATTGTAAGACACGGGACAAGGTGCATAGAATTATTTCACTGTGAACTGAACTTTTCATTCTTATAAGGAAAAAAAAATAATAATTTTGTTTAAGAATGTGCGAGTCACTGAGTGTTAGATTGTTACTTGGCAATGTAAATTGTTTTTCTTTGCATAGTGTGTCGTTTGATGCTGTGTGCGCCACCTCATTTTAAGTTAAGCTGTGCTTAACTTGTACTCTGTCACTATCTGTGAGTTCCTGTAATTGGCTCTGTGTTACTTACTACTTCCCCTACACAAATTGTGTTAAATGCTGTTGGTTCTCCTTAAATAAATAAATAAATAAATAAATAAATAAATAAATTATCTCGGAAATGTTCGTATTTGTGTGGTATTTGTCATGCTTCAGTCAGACTCGTGGACACGTCGCATCATTCGGATGTAACCGTGTGTTCACGATGGAAAAGGATTATTGACTACGTCTGTACTTTATGAAGACATACTGATCTGAAGATTGCAGTCCTAACATTCGGGGCGTTGAAAGTGCTGCAACCGCGCTGGCGGCGGCGGTCGGGGCGCTACAAATCGCGATGCAATTAATTAACTCGCGAAGATATCTAATTAATCGATCGGCGTGGGTGAAGCCGTGCGCCCCGGGGTTACGTTTTGTCATTCTCATAGACTCTTGATTCAATTTCTTCGCCGACAAAACGATTCTATATTAAGAGTGGATGGGGGAGGGGGGGAGGGGGGTTCTGCGACGCTCGTGATCGGAGAGATCAGTATTTTTCAATTTGCACGATTCCATTTTACGTTTAGTCGCGGCGGAGAACGACCGCTTTGTATTGAGCGCGGCTTTTGTGCTCCGGATCATAACCGCGACCGACGGGCGGCTGGCGGACGTTTTGAATTTCATTCAAAGCCACATTCGAAGGAAGCTTGAGAAATTTAAACGTTTTACTTTTGATAAGCGTTTACAGCGTGCTCCGGGCTGGTGCTCCCTACGGTATCGTTTTGTTACAAAGTGAATGCGGAAAGAAGACAATGATGCGCACAGAGTAGTTAAGCTATCGGGAGAGTGCATGCTGGGGTGCGCGGCATGCAGGGGGCGGGTGTGGGGTGTGGGGAGCGGGGGGAGTGCATACGGTATGTAAAGGCGACGTACCGACCTTGTGCGGCGGGCGGCTGGCGCAGCACGCCGCGCAGCACGGGCGAGCCCAGGCGCAGCAGCTCGCCGCCGCCCACGCCGCCGCCTGCACACACGCGCGTTAGCACACACACACACACCGGCGGGGGGAGGGGGGCGGCAGGTATAGTCACCTAGGATGGAGCCGTGCAGCAGGTGGTGCGGCGGCAGCACGCCGCTCATCAGCACGCCGTGGCTCGCCGCCAACTGCGGACCACACAACACTGTCAGGGGCGGTCGGATGGCCGTTCCGAGCTCCTAACAAAGGTCACTTCGGCTGGAACTTGTCTTAGGCATCTCGCAGTACGGACAATGACATGTACTCCGTTATTCTCGTGTATATTAGACTAATGTACCAATTAATAGTTTTTATGACTGTAATATACACGATGTGGACGTACTGAATAAATAAATAAATAGGCATCTAACTATGCAATAATAAATGATCTCTGCAGAGACGACAGAACGCAGCCCAGTATTGCACAATACTTTGCAATGCAAGAGTCTTGTCTGACACCTTATTTCATCCATGATCTTAGTGTTGAATGATGAACAAGATCGACGAATTATAATTATCAGCTTTGGTGTCTGTTTCTACAGCATCAGCGAATGCAGGCTTTCAGTGAATGTGAGTAATTGTTGGGGGTATACTGTGGGGGAGGATGTGTGTATCTGTGGGGGGAGGGGAGGCTGCACCTGGTGATGGTGGTGGTCGGGCGCGGGCGCGGGCGCGGGCAGCGGCGGCGAGTAGTCCCGCGCGGCCGCCGACAGCGCCGGCGCCGCGCACGCGCCTGCCTGCACGACACAAGCTGAGATAAATACACCCGTCGGCTTATGAGAGGATACTAAACTAGCTCGCTCATTGATCACTGATCAGACAGAATAGTGGAGAGAGCTCAAAAATATAAAACGCTTCCTCGCTCGAATGTATGGATGGCAAATACATTGATGACTGTTATTCGGCGGCCCTCAGCGCGTGACGATGGCCGCGCAGCGAGCCGGGCGGCGCCGCGACCGGGACCCGCAGCGCGCGGGATTGCAGCGATTGTTAGTTTCAAGGGACGCCAACACTAAGAATATCGTATCGGGATACCAGTTAGGTAGGTGAAGGTCCAAAAGTTCCGCTCACGTTAGAGGTACCTACCGTTTAAGATTGTAATCACAATTTACCTACTATTGTTGTTTCTCTACTGTCCTACAGCTCATGGGCGACTGAAGGTACCGCTAACATATCGAGCGTCAGAACCAATAGTCGACATTGAAGCGGACAATGTGAAAGGCAGATACATATTATTTATTTCATATGCTTTACATGTCCCGATATCGTGTCGGCGAACGATATCAATATCGGATAATGCGAAAACGCTCTTAGCATTTTCGTCGCTGTGAAACCGCAAACTTGTGCATGTGTGTATGTTTAAAAGGAAGTAAGTAAATGCTTTATGTTTACCCTGTGTTTGTGTTCGCGCAGCGGGTCAGGGTCGTGTTCGGGCGCGCGGCGCGGCGCGGCGTGTGCGGCGTGTGCGGCGTGTGCGGCGTGCGCGGCGTGCGCGGCGTGCGCGGCGTGCGCGGGGGATGCGGGCGGCGAGCGCGGCGCCTGCGCCAGCAGCTGCATCTCCAGCATCTGCTCTTGCCGAATGTCGTCGTTGTAGTCCTGCCGACAAAATTCACTTATAGTGATTAAAACTCTCACGATACACATTCGTAACTACTCTACTGTCCCATGTAAATACTAGTTAGATATGAAATAGTTCATAATTCACTTTTTACAGCGTGCTGCTGCAAATATCAACTTACTCTAATAGAAAGCACATTTCAAACCGATTATTCATAAATTAATACATTTTAGAGGTGTTACAGAATTCATGAAGCAATTTTATTATAAGACTCGTGAATCTTTCACTCTACCTGTAATTCAGGCACACAACTTCAAGTATGCGTGTAAAAATACAAGTATCCAAGTCTTGCGGCACCTTCTAAGTTGTAACTCGGCGTGAGTAAGAAACTATGAGGAAATTATGAAAGCGTCTCCCGCGCCCGCGCCCGGCCGGAGCACGTCCGCGCGACGTGTCGCGGCGCCGCGCGGCGCGCTACCCAAAGTTTCAAATTACATTATATTTTTCCACGGTGCTGGCTAAAGTTAAATAAAACTGTGTCAAAGTGATATCTCCCGTAGCTACGAGTACTAAATGTAGTGAGAAAAATTTGTTACTTCTTTGGGAGTCGGCGAGCTAGAGATAGCGCGGGCAGCTTAGTGCAGCCGGCGACAGGCGGCGCGCGTTGACGCAAGCACTGCGCTCGTAAACCCCGGCTGGAGGGGGGAGGAGGGGGGGGGGGGCACGGTTTACGGCGTGGGACATTAGCCGACACGCGCGAAAATACCGTTTTGCTAGTTTATGGGCCTTTTCGAGATCTATTCAGATTGGATCGGGTTTAGATATGACAATGGCAGTAAAGACAACTTTAATACCGTGTAAACCGCCGGTATTTCTAATGACTTGAATAATAGCGTAGAACGTACTGGCGCATCAATTTCAATCCATCACTTCTGTTATACGAAATACGCTTTAATGAGTTTAATTTATCAAAAGATGCATACGGGGGGCGGGGGCGGGGAGCGGGCGCGAACAAAATTGTGCGTCGTGCGGTAACAAGGTTCATTACCGGCGCCATCAGGCTAAATTGTTGTCATTTGGAATGCGCGGGGTAGGCGGGGGGAGCCGGGTGCGGGGGGGGGGGCTTGCTGCGAACTGCGGCTCTATTAGCCTGGAACGTAATATTTGGCATCCGCCGGCCGGGGCTGCCCCAAAGCTGTTTAACTAAAATATGACTTAGTAAAATAAAGGAAATTTTGACAAGCAAACACCGGACAGGTTAACTGAAATCCACTTTACCTATGTGGCCATACAATTCACCTCACAATAATGTGTTTAGTGTCAAACAACACTGCTGGACCGGAAGAACGCTGCCTACACTATTTGGATAGAGGATCCGTAATATATGAAACTCAGCCAACTCAATGAATGCGGATACATACATACATACACACATACATATTATTCAAGTCTTTATCCCTTACGGGGTAGACTGAACCTAGGGTATAAAGACGTAAAGGCCACATTTAGCGTGGCCAAAGGGGAATCAAAATAGTGATGAGTTGACAACGACGGGACGCTCAGAGTAGCCAGCGTGTATACTTTTTGCTTAATGGCCGCCAGCGGCGCGTCGCGCGGTGTTGCAGCCCTGGTGCGCTGCGCGGGTGCGCGCGGCTCCACCGCCAGCTGCCGCTAATGCTCGCCGAGCTCATCATTCCCACAACCACAGGACTAATACTAAGAGGAATATAAATGTCATGCTTCCAGAATCAATTTCGCCACTTTTTTGGCTCTCCTGCACACACGTTACTTCTTCTTATTATTGTAGGTTTGTACCTACATCAAATGAATAAATTAAATTACTCATCTCGCTATCATTTCCCATGAAAATGAAAATGCAGGAGCTGCATCCTGAAGGACTGTCTTAAGTCGTGTGGTTACGATAAACAGGAACCAACTCCTAATGGCGTGTAGCAAGCGATTCAGTTTTCAGTCGAGTTGGTCGAAAGCTGCGGAGCTCCCATTGGCCTTACAGCGCGGGTTCAAATGTGAATCTCCGTTTGGCATGCAGAAAACTTTTTATATCTGCCACATTTCAAGTCTTTAGGTATAGTGGTTTAGGCGGTGCGTTGTCAGTCAGTCACGTTACTCTCTAATAGTGTTAAAATCCTCTCTTACATCCAATGAAACTCGGGTTAGTAGCACACATCGTTTTATTCACTTGGTCAACAACACAGAGTACATTGAGCTAGTTCAGTATGACCCTCCGCGGGAAGAACTAGCAAGAAACCTCACGGGCATAGTCTTTCTTATTGATCGCTACGTCTTCTATTACCATTAATACAGATTGCACTTCGAACGTATCACTACACATATCAGCATCCCAGTCTGAATGACAATACAATCTCCGCGTCTCTTCTAGAGCGCTTCGCGCCAAAACGTGCCGTTGACATCTGTCAGCTGTCAACGTCACTGTGACTGTTCTCTTTAATAAAGCCTGTTCTCATTTACCATACCGAAGGATCAGTTTTGAATTCTTAACAGTCGGCCGTCCTGACCTGTGCCTGACCTCAGGCAACACCTAGCAAGATTAGTGGTACCCAGCACTGATCCTGAAAGGCTATAATAGTACAGCAGAAAAGTATCAATGCACGTTCCCATGCTGTTTGGGTACGCACGAGATCTTACTCTCTTATGATCCAATAACTTGCTTGTGCGTAATCGGATTCATCGACTAAGAACCATGCTGAGTATCACAAATCAGGCCACTGGTGTCCGAGACAGTGGTAAATGAAAACAGACTAATTAAAGATAATACACAACAAAACGAGAAATTTTTCAAATGTAAGTACAATCATTTTCGGTAAGTAGTTATGCATATCAAGTTATTATTTTTACACAAATCGTGGTATGAAAATTATCAATTACAATACTGTATGTTGTACTCAACTCTACATCTATTCGAATACACTCTTCGAATAACAAGAATGTTATTTTTTTTTCACATAAGTATCCAATTTAAGCTGTTCTAATTTATTTACATAAAATCATAAACACCAGCACGAACAGAAAAAAACTAATTCCTTACTTTGATATCAGTATCACTTCTCTAACACTTATAATATGAACAAGTATAAGCTTGCATAGCTCAGCGAATTAGATGAATTCGTATTTCCATAATATCTGCTGCGGCCATCCCATCTCTCATGAATGACCTCATTCATGTATGACATCCAAATAAGCAATCAATTTCAACCAAATTATCGCTTTCTAATCGATAGACAACAAAATAAGGACTACATAAAATATTAATATCGTCCTCACATCAGTGTTTTTTTTTAATTATTTCTGGCCAATATAAATTTAAATACTTCCATTACTGATATGTTGTGGTGTATTGAATTCAAAATTATTATACTTTCAAACATTTTACGTGCATAATAAATTACTTGCACAAGGTTTCCAACATATACATTTCTTGTAGGTACCTTTACATCTATGAGTACTGAACTTTTTTTTTTTTTTTTACACTATAATTGAAATGTCTGTTACGTATGTACTAATTACCACACTAGCACTCTGTTGCAATCAGTATCATAAGTTTTGTGTCAATCAGTACCTATCGTAAGCAGTGCTATAAGCTTTGTCAATAAACACCTTTCTTTGTTTTATTAGTAACAGTATAGTTGGTCCTGGATTCAGTAGATCCATAACATACAAATTTCACTAGATTACGTAGATCGACTCTAAAAGAAACCGTTTTTTTTTTCAGTTGTTAGCGCGTGTCAAGGAAAAAGGAACATAACTTATTTCAATTGAGCGTCAGTGGTTTCACTTAGGCTCGCAGCGTGTCAGAAACATGGTCTCGTCTATCGTGTTATCTCTCCTTGACATGCGCGTATTACATTTCTCTCTCTCTCTCTCTCTCACTCACTTTCATTTGCGTTGCTAGTCTAACACCAATTATATTCTATGTCTAAGATGACAATAGTGTTCTTGATTCAAATCCATTTCAATACCCATATTGAACAAAACAACCAGTCCAAATCAAGTAGGTACAAGTCTATGCAACAAGTAAGATATAAAAAGGTATCTACATAATATATTCGCAAATTAAAACTTCTACCCGAACATATGAGACGACATACTTTGCTGCTTGTGTTAAAAAGGACTTAGCTATCCATAACACCATTTATTCTTGCAAGTAAGTTCTTACTTCGCTATTGTAATATCGCCTATCAAATCTGCTAACGTGTCGATAATAAACCCTGCTCCATTATCAACATTTTCTCAAACAAGTTAAATCGTTTATTGCGAGGAAGTGGGTCGGTACAAAATATGGTCAAAATAAAAGCATTTGGTGCCCATCACCACTCGCACGTCACAGCAAGCCTACCCATATTAATTATAGTAAGTATAATATATAATATTATATACATGTCAAACCCCTCACCCCACCAATTCTTAATAAAGTACAATTGAAGTAAGCATTATTAAGACACCGAAACAGATAATTATAAGTCCAGTCGACGATATTGTCAGCGGTTCATTTTCTTTAAATTTATCATTATTGCTTCAGAATTGACTCAATGATGATGTCACTGCAATTAATTGCTTCTGATCACTCATTCCGTTCAGTTACTCGTGAACGTACGAGTATATTATAAATATTATAATTATAACAATTGATACTAGAATAAAATGAGAGCTTTAATCTTTGCTTGACTTCACGTCTGCCGTAACGCAACAACATCATGGATCAAACTAGCAATTTATATATATATCCTGCTCAGTTATCAATAGACTAACATTGAATCGTCCATCAATCGTCAGTCCTGGGTTCCTAATGTAACGAAACTAGTACTTACGCACTAATTAATTCATCAATTCATACAAATATTGAGATATACAAACATAACTTAAATTGCAGTATAATTTCATCTTTCAGAACAGCATTAATATTTGATCCATTTTATTTATTTCGCTACTGCAACTCACATTAATTGTTTATCACTTAAGGATCACTAAAATCAAATTGTTTAAAATACAAACAAATGCGAACAATATCTTTTAAGCGATACAACCGCCTACTGTCTAACATTAATTGCGTTTAACAATCGCTGAAAATCATTATCGTAGCTGTAAGTCTTCTGGATATTTCCTGATGTATTGTATTGATTACTAAATAGTGTCTACTCCTAACGGCTTAATAATATTACATACTAGCAGTTGATTATCCTCAGACTTACAGTTAAATTGTAACTCACTAGTAACGTTCTCTTTACTTTTACTCAAAAGGACCAATAACGAAATACTCATGTTACTGAATCTTAGCAAACCAATATCACAATTCCGTAGATATAAATGTAGGTACTAAGCGAGAACCCCAGAATATCGTTATTAAGAGCGATGGCAATCCCTTGAAGTCATGCAACGCAATCATGCCGGTCCTCGTATATAATATCTGCCACACTTAAATACCGGACTTAAGAACGTAAGAAATTGCACAAAGTAAAAAGACCGTTTCACATGATAATGAATTACTTAAGCGAATATAATAAATATTTGCAATTTGACATTATAAATAGCGCAGTCATTAGCCATTGCCATAATCACTTCTATAGCCACCGCTTGCACATGCGTGCTTCGGTATCAGTCTATGCATCACTTGTGGTCACCGCTTAGATATTCGCTTGATTGTTTGAAGTGAATAAAATAACTAAGCTTCTCTGAATGTGGATTGTTTTTTTTTTTGCGGTATTATTTCTTTTTTTTCTATGAACATATTGAAGTGTTTAAACGAAATTTATTTATTAATATGCAAACCATTAAAAAACATAAACATTGACATGGATTTTAGAGCTATAATTACCATAAACAAAAATGGCTTATAGTCGGTGACGTTATGAGATGGTTATGAATTGGGGCAGATATACATATAGATATATATATATCAAAATTCAACAAGAAAATTCTGACTAATAAATTCTAAGTACAAGTAAATACTATCTATGTATTTATTCACTTCAATCATCAAATCTTTCGGTATCATCCACTGCCCATTTTGTGGTCACCGTTAATTCGGTATCATCCGGGCTCTCTGTCCTGGTCACTGTTCGTGTTCAGTATCATCCAGGTCGCCGTTGGGGTACGGCTTCATCCCTTGTTTATTAGAAAATAAACGGCTTATGACTTATGACATACGACTTTGTCACTTACCAACTGGTCCATCCAATGCAATGGCAATCCAGTCATCTCTCGTCACAGCATAATCAGCGTACAATATCGCTGAAACATTCAGAAGTCTATTATCATCACTATTTCACTTCCCACATAATTTTTAATTTCGTGTTACTGACACAATATGAACTCACGTGTAATAAATTATATTATTATTATAAGTGCCTACTCGGTATTTATCTCTTAGTCATTAAAATATTAGATTCGACTTCATTACTTCACTTTGCTTCACTTAAAATTTCGCAAAGACATTAATCTCGAATCACTATTCTGACTTCTCTACTCTTTGTACGTATTGTATGTAGTATATTTGATGTTGCGTTCATGTGTACATGTATTATGTTGAGTTATTCATATGTGTTGTCTTCACTGTTTGAAATCATCAACCCACTGTTTATTGGTTCCCAACTAGCTCCTCTCAACTACCCACTGCCAACACACAACTGGTAGAGATCTCTTTGAGGGACTAGCTTGCTTTTGTATGTGTACATTTTTGAGTGACTGTCAATATTATCAGCCCCTTTATTTTGTACAGTAAAATGTTCACATACATGCGTGTAAGTGTGAGTTGACACTCATCACAATATCTAATTTACTTTTATAGGCAGGTGCCTATAGGTAGGTACCTATCATGTCATATTTTAAATGCATTCATACAAATTCTCTATCTTATGAAAATCTTGTAACCATCTATTGCGGTAATGTTTCCTGTTGTGTGTGTAAGCTGTTATACAAATCGCACTATCAATAAAGTGCCTGTCTACTCTGTCTACAGATTTGATGGTGAGCAAATGGGAATGGGATTTCTTAAGGCAATCACTCACCTAAAAATAAAATACTCAAAGGGTAGTTACCCCTGAGTCTCTCTCTATTCATGGGTTTATGCACTATGTGGCTCAACCAAGTACAGTAATAATATTAGCAGTAATCAACTGACTATCCATCAAAAAAAATCAGAGATTTGTCTATTCAATTTCATTTGACAATCGATGGCCCAATGGTTAGAGGGCTGACCCAGACCATGAAACTATAAGTTCAGAGTCTGTCACCAGTCAGGGCAGACATTATGTATGAACACAAAAAAATGACTATTTGCTCTCGAATGCTTTATATGTTTTCTAGTATGTATTAATCTGTATAAGTATGTTTACTCAAAGCACAGGCTTTCCTTAGTTTAGAAAAAGAGGTCACTTGATTGTCCTTGATCGGTATTTGATGTGTTTATTAACTAACTCTAGATTAATTAATCTTATCATGTCATGAATTGCATTCACTATAATATACAACACTAGAAGGGCATATTGAATATTTTCCGAAAGTTGATGTGTATTTTCCAATCTATCCATTACTAAGTCTCTGTTATGCTCATGCAACGAAAGGTTTTTTTTTTTTTAAATATATAACATATCTCTTAGGTTCACTATCATTTGCAGTCCAATTGATGACTCATAACCTATTTATATATAAATATATATATATATATTTTTATATATACAAACTTATCCAAAAGAATACTATACCTGTATAATATGTTTAGGTGTCTCCTGTTTTGATGTATCTCTTAGTTGCCAGTACATAGTTAAACCCAACATCACTACCAAATTGTTTTTGAAGTAACTTGTTAAGTTTGGCATGTGAATCATTACACTTAAACATTTACTATGCAAGGTATTTAATTTTCCCTCATATTTGTTATTTTCTTTTCAAGATAGTAAAGTACCATTCATTCAACCGGTACCAATGCAATGGCACACTGTCTTATCTGCACTATATGCCCGAAGAAGTGTGTTCAAAATAATTAAGGTACTTATTAGACTCTGGTTTTTTTTTTCTGTTAGTACCTACATACTTTTCATAATTTTACTTCTCTTCATTATAATAAATCTATTCATTAGAATCCTCCACATCATGTACTTACTTTAAAAGTGACAAAACCAGAGTTCCTAACCCTGTATTTTCGTCGCATAGGTTTCTACATTATGCATATCTACTGTGGATAATGAAGAATGCAATTGATATAAACACTATTAATCATGATTGGTACTCTGTATCCTCACATATCACCAGTGAAATCAACCATTTATCCACTCATTCGCAAGAACTTTGTCACTATTATTTTTTTGTTTTAGTAGGTATAATCTTTAACATCATCTCATCATCTCAATAACTAAACTTGCAAAACACTTAACCAATGCTTCAAATTTAATCCCATAGAAATATATCACAGTGCCATAATATTATTTTATCTAATAATATATTTGACTTGCAGTTTTTTTTTTTTTTTTACATTTTAATTTATACTCTTTATCACTCCTCAAAATCATCACTCTTTTGGAAACTCCTTGATGGAAAACAATAAATAAATATTTTATGATTGTATGATCGGCACTAATACAACTATTAACAATAAAATAAAATAATCCTTGTATGCAGTGGTTAATTATTGTCGAGTATCCTTGCAGTGTCATGGACAGACAAATTACTTGTAACATCTTGTAATGTATGTTCTTGGCATTACAATGTAATAAATAAATAAGTAAATATAAATCCCTAGAAACATATTGTTTATGTATTCATATCACATACTTGCCTTTAAATTTACTTTTTCATACATGAGTACTATATACACTGATAGTATATGTCACTTAATATCTCTTAACTTTTCTCTTTATTTTATAATATTACTAACGCATGAATATTTTCAATCCCAGGACTACCTAGTTAGTGAAGTCATCTCAGAAGAGTCACGTCCAGACAATGTGTGACAATATGGTGTAGTGTAGTGTTTGTATGTGTGTGTGTGAGTATTGTACATTTTCTATTAGTGTACGAATAATTATTCTCATTCTCTTCTCTTATAAATTATTTCACAAAATTATCAAGAAGTCTAATCTAAATAAAAATCACTGTTAGGTATACTACATCACTTTAAAAATAAATAAGGTAGATCTAAACTTTAAATCCATCTCAAACCACTATAATGGATGTTATATAATCCATCACAATAAAACCTCTTCTATGTCTTGTTATTTCCACATAAACATACAGAATACTAGAAGAAAAACTATCTCACTAGCAGTGGTGATCACTTACCATCGGGTAGACTACTCACTTGTTTGCCTTCCTAGTTGTAGGTAAGTGTTTAAGTGATCAACCATCTGATTCAGGTAAAGTATCTCTGTGGATCATTAACTATCCTCATTGATCATTAAGTTAGTCATTCAAAATATGTCATGACATATTGAAAATATGTCATGAACAGTTCACTTAATAGTTGTGAATGAATCTTGTATGTACCTGCTTCATGCAATGTAAATCAAAATAGTTTATGACCTCAAGCTGGTCATCTCATACCCATATGAAGCAGAACCTATATTTTTTCAACTCACTTTAAGCAGTATTTTATATTCAATAAATACTCACGGGATTTTGTAAGACGCCGGCCGGTTCACATAATAGTTATCACTTACCAAATTTAGTTCTAATACCATACCCTTTTATATGGCTTTCCTTCCTATGTCATGGGGCGTGTTTCATCGCGCTTCTGGCTTGTTAAAATCCTCTCTTACATCCAATGAAACTCGGGTTAGTAGCACACATCGTTTTATTCACTTGGTCAACAACACAGAGTACATTGAGCTAGTTCAGTATGACCCTCCGCGGGAAGAACTAGCAAGAAACCTCACGGGCATAGTCTTTCTTATTGATCGCTACGTCTTCTATTACCATTAATACAGATTGCACTTCGAACGTATCACTACACATATCAGCATCCCAGTCTGAATGACAATACAATCTCCGCGTCTCTTCTAGAGCGCTTCGCGCCAAAACGTGCCGTTGACATCTGTCAGCTGTCAACGTCACTGTGACTGTTCTCTTTAATAAAGCCTGTTCTCATTTACCATACCGAAGGATCAGTTTTGAATTCTTAACAATAGGTATAGAGATAGATGGACGCATGTACCGACACCGACACTGGGGGGGGGGGGGCTCGTGATGTGGCGTACTGACCGGCACGAGGAAGCGGCGCAGCTCGGCCAGCGCGTAGGCGACGCGCGCGTGCGCCTCGGCGGGCGTGGCGAACGCGCTCACCTCCACGTGCAGCTCCTCGCCCAGGTGCGAGAACTTCGGGTCCCCCGACACGCGCAGCTCCTCCTCCTGCACACACACCATCACACGTTATATGACCCGATATTGGTGTCGGACGATGATAGCCGATATCCGATACGGCTATCGGATATCGGCTCGAGAGTCGGCACTCTATGTGCTGTTTTCACATTATTATTATTATAGCCTTTTTATTCCGAATTCGCTACAATTTCAGTAAGTATGTTGTTTGTTGTTATTATTATTAAATTGTCGCGTAATTCGGCGTGCCTCATGGCATAAGCCTCCTCCGTGTATTGGAGGGTTTGGGCAATAGTTCCCACGCGCGCCCAGTGCGGATTGGGAACTTAACACACATCATTGAATTTCTTCGCAGATGTGTGCAGGTTTCCTCACGATGTTTTCCTTCACCGAAAAGCTCATGGCAAATTGCAAATGTAATTTGCGCACATATTTGAGTCAAAATCGTTTCGATAAAAAATGCCGCCGCAAATTGGACTCCACGTTCACAGATTAACGTACATACACGAATAGCTTACATGCAAACATTAACAACCGATAGCTATCGGGCGTCGGAGCCAACATATCGGTGTCTCGGATCCGATAACCGATATCGGAGCGGATAGCGTGAAAGGCATTACTTGCTCCGATACTGTGTCATCGACCGATACCGATGCCCTCAGGCCGTGGTCGCTTTCACCCGCCGCACGCGGCCGACAGCGGCCCGCCGCCCGCGGCGTCTGAATGGTGTGTTCGGGAATGCTCGGGAGTGGTCGTTTTCGCCCAAAACGACCACTCCCGAGCATTCCCGAACACACCATTCAGACGCCGCGGGCGGCGGGCCGCTGTCGGCCGCGTGCGGCGGGTGAAAGCGACCACGGCCTCAGCGACGACCCTCGGGTCGAGTGGCGGCGGTCAGCCACGGCGCGCACCTTCTGGCGGTCCTTCATGGAGCCGCGCCCGAGCACGGCCATCTTGCAGAGCGTGTCCTCCTGCAGGCGCTTCAGCGAGTTGCCCTTCGGCCCCAGCAGCTTGCCCACGAAGTTGAACTGCAACAACAACCAAACTACGTTACGGTACATACATCCTCATTGACGCAAAACCTACCGTGTCATAATTAGGTAAGTATAAATGAAAATTATTATTGGAAAAGATGACAACCCCCCACATCGTAATTTTGAGTCCAATATACTACGAAATCGTCTCAACTTTATTTAGATGAAACTTAGAACAGTTTAGAACCATTGCGATGAAACTAAAAATATAAAAGATAAGAGTTCTACTTTTTCAATCGAGCGTTAAAAGACTTTCTCTCTTGAATCTGAATCTAACTTGCAGGGAGTGTATGTTTTTTATTGCCTCTACACATAGCAAAATACGCGGATATAAACACAAGATGTCGAGAGAAAGTTCCTATCGCGCAGCAGACTGCCGATTCCATCGGAAACAACTGTTTCCAATCATTCGGCGGACAATCGATGCGTTTCAATTTGGCGCGCGGCGGGCTGCCGGCGCGGCCGGCGCGGCCCCGGCGCCGGCCGCGACCGGGTAATTGCCGGTCCGGCGGCGGTGCGCCGGCCACCGGGGAATCATTGAGGAAAAGGAAATATATCTCATTCGAGGCTCTTACATTTTTGACGAACCAATTCAAGTTGGGTGCCTATATCAATAATACGCCGGGGACTGATGGCGCTCGTTTATAACTTACAATGAATAGGGTACGTTCTGAGAACGGTTTTCAGTGAAATATGAATTCAATCGACGGCCTAATCATATGTATAAAGATGTTCGACCATTCATCTTTTCAAACACTTGACAAGCGATCGGAGAAAAATAACAAAGGAAATGAGACATGTCGTCAAGTTCCTTGTTTGCGAAACGCTTCTAACGTCAAGCTTTCGATGAGTTCTACAGATGACAGGTCAGCATGAGCTCCCCCTCCCCCCACCCCTGCCCCTCTCACCCGCGCGCAGAGCTGGCCACTACACGGTGAAGTCTCATTGCAAAGTACTCGAACAAGGTTGCCAATAAATCCCGGTCGTGCCGTGCAGCAGAGTAACACTACATCGTCAAGGCTACAGGCATAACTGTTATTTAAGGAAATGTATTCAGCTGGGCATGTTCTCTGTGATCACGTTAGTTAGGTAGACTCAAACGCTTAGCCAGCTCTCTTGACCTGAAGAGCTTGCGGGGTGAGGGGTGCGGGGCGCGGGGCGGCAAGAGGCGCGCGGCGCTCGAGAGCAACTCAAACACGGCGCCGCTCCGCACACACTCCGCGCGCCGCGCGCCGCCGCTCCGCCAGCCAGCCCCACATGCAGCCCCGTGTGCGGCCGCAAACGATAATTACGCTATTATTATTACTATGACTCCCGGGACGTCATCACATAAAAATAACATGATAATTACCGTGACTCGGTCACAACAGCGGCCGCGGCAATTAGTAGCCTGATTAAGTCCCGGGAGCCATAGTAATTAGAGAGAAAAACGCGCAAACACAAACTCACGTGACATGGTTTAGTTGAATCGGAACTTATATTAAGGCTCAGTAAATAGTTAAAATGTCGGTTAAATCCGTGGCTCGGCGGGCAGCTGCGGCCAGTCGGGCGGAAGGGAGCGTCTGCGAGGAACCCTCCGTGCGGCTGTCAGCCAACATGGAGTGTTATAAAAGATTTCTGTGAGATAAGTTTAGCATATCGCATTGAGGTGTCAGGATCGCGTCCCGCATTAGTTCCGCGCGGCGCACGAGGGCCCTTGTGCGATATTGCTGAACCGAGGCTCGCGAGGGGAAAAGGCTCACTTACGCTTTGCGAGAGATGTAAAACAACTATGGTACCTATATCCTTGACAAAGATGGCATTGCAATATTCAGGCCACATTATGAGTCACAACGAATACTAGCTTCTCCGGCTAATAATGTAAGGAAAGACAGAGACGACAAAGACGAGGCAGACGTAAGACATCGTGGTTGAAGAATTCGGAGTGAGCACGCTGTTGAGGCAGCTGTCACCAAAGTGCGGATTACTGTGATGATAGGGAAGCTGGGGGTAGAGGAGGGACGGGGGGAGGGGGCGTACCTTGGGGTGGTCGCGCACGGGCACGGCGACGCGCACGCACAGCTTGACGGGCTTGTCGCGCGTGATGTCCAGCAGCCGCCGCTCGCCGCGCCACTCGCCTGCAACAACACGAGCCTGGTATAAGTAAACAGCACACAGACAAGGACGCAAACACACTCACGACACTCATGTTCAACTGGTTGATGGTGCCAGTAAGTAAAATTTTTGGCAAAGTGAGTTTGACTAAAAACAGTTAGTTTAGTTTAGTAGAAGAGATAATTTGATTTATATGTATAGAGGCGGTCAAGGGATATTTCCCACTGAAATACGGCCATGAGTAAAAACTTGACACGCTGGTTAAGTAGATTTTCAATAGATATTCTGCAAGTCGTATTACACTGCACACTAGACCAACCACTTCAATCCCATTTGGATAATGCAATGTAATAAAACTGGCAGGATCTTAACTGGGCTCAAAATGCAGAGCCTTGACCTTATCGTCAACTTCTTACAGGTCCGTGATTTTATAAATAAATGGTTAGGTAGGTAGCAACAAAATAAATGTAGGCATGCCCGGCTACGCCTGGCGGTGCTTCGGTCACGTTGAACGGTAACACAACGGGCAGCGGGTCGAGTGGCCGCTGTAACGGCGCGGCTGATAAATCCGCGTTTGACAGCTGTCAGCGCGGCACCCTCGTCGCGGAGCCATGCCGGGGGGGGGGGGGGGGGGATGAAGGTAAATTGGCTTATCGAAGGCTTATTGGTTTAAACAAAAATGTAAGCTTAAAGTTTATAAGCGCGTTCCATAAGTCTAGCGCGGGAGGATCGAGTTTAGGCATGAGTCCTGTGGCATTACATTTTCGTAAATTTGCTGTAAATAATCTTCTGGTTACTCTCAACGGGTATCCACATAAACCTATGGATTGTGTAATAAAATCTAACGTACCTAATTGCAATAACATTTTATGTAGGTACCTAAAAATATTGGGCCTACTCTGTCACATTTTTACGATCGGAGTAGTCGCCCGTCCGAAAAGGTTGACAGATTATATAATATTTTTATTACAGCTGAAAAACTTTACAAAGGGAAATGAAATGAATTTATTTGCTGAGTACAGGTTGTATACGCATTGGTGAACATCTGAAATCTGAGATCAGCCATGCTCTGCTTAGGGTAGCTTGCAAAATTTTCAGTGCGTACTATGCGCAATTAATTAATTGAAATGACAACAAAGTCACTCACATACATTATGTTACATATTTAAGATTACCTTTGTCAAAATAATAAATAAAATTAGCTGTTTAGTTCTAGATGTTAAGATGGATTAAATTAATTTACATTGCGTACGTCTTATAAATAATAATTAGATGTGAAAGTTTTAAATCTTCATTTACAGAGTAGAAACACATGTCACAACACAAAGCCATAAAAACAATTTTGGTTTTAAATGAATTTAAAGGAAGCTCCTTAATGTCTAAAGGTAATTTATTGTATATTTTTATGCACATATAAAACGGGCTTAGAGTAGTTTGTTTGGGACAACTTTTTGGCAAAAACAATAGGTGGCGCTGTCTAGAGAAGGCCGTTGTAGCTGATCATCTCACGGTTTCTTTTAAAGTGGTGCTCATTGAGCCGTACAAACACCGCCACTTCAAAAACGTACATAGAAGGCAGAGTTAACAGTTTATTACTCTGCATTACCGGCTTACATGACATCATCAGTTTTATTGTTTGTCCGAAGTTTTTCATGAACAAAGAAACAATATGTACCTACATAGATTTTACGTCAAGATTTTCGTGTGTACAACTGTTGCAGCCACATGTTGTTTTTAAACAAGGACAAATTCTACTGCTCCTATCAACTAATGGCAAAGACTACGAGCACTATGGATTCGTTTGAATATAAATGAGTTTTTTAGCCAATTCTAACACTCGCTCATCACAATAACTTTAAGGAAGCGTATAAGTCGACTGTGGCCTTTCAATTATCGGCGATAGAACGTAACGCTGCAGGAGTATCGCGAAGCGCGCGGGTTCTTCCGCCGGCGGCGCTATCGCCGGAACACGCGCACGCGCGGTTACGAGCGCCGGAAGCAATGAACGCGCCGCGGCGCCGCGCGCGGTTCCGCCGCCGGAACACCTGCGATACCGAACACCTGAATGCGTTGCGTAATCTCTTCCACACACGCTTCAAAGCGGCACCTATTCAAGGGTAATTTCTTTTTTTTGCTTTTTACGAAAAATGTACTAGTAGCAAAATCGCAACCACACTTGCAAATCAGTTGTCTGTGCGCCACATTAGGTGTGGTGTGTCTTGGTTTAATACAGGGTTTCTTGAAGCGGGGTCCATAGACCCCGTGGGGTACTTAGGACGTGTGCCGCAATAACTCAGTTAACCTTTAACATATTTACTTAGAGATTTTTAACAATAGGCTTTGTTTTCTTTTGCTATTATAAGATTCGGCCATACCATTATTAAAAATACCTGCAAAATATTGACCGGGCTAATAAATGAAAGTAATCAAACCAACCCGACAACCTGCTGAGAAGTTCCGGAAGAACTTCGAGACAACTCGTATACGCCCCGCCTCGTAACTAGAAATGAATAACTGTTCACAGACGAAGTCCCGCCGCAGCTTGCGGACAGCATACAACTACTCTTGTCTATCTCATCTCGTAAACATGGGCGGCCGGCTGCACCCGCGCGGGGGTGGCGACGGGGGGGGGGGCGCGTCTTCGCCTTTGATCCCTTTGACCGACTCCGACAAAAGAGATTAGGGCGGAAGTACCCACTGATGGGGCGCTGTGTATCGGCCTGATAAATTATTCCATCTGTCGGAGCGCGGACTGAACAATCGAATCATGTTTTTTGTGAGGTTACACTACAGCGGCATGTGTCCCGGGACGCGAGCAATTTGGGATTATTGTTGGAGGCGCTCGCCGGGCTGTGCCGCGCCTCTCACGCGGCGGGCGGAGGTACACGAACAAGTCATGAAATCAGTTATTGGAATTCTCTGATAGATTGTCATGTGTTTTTCATATTTTATGCAGAGGAAGGCAAACGAGCACTTACCGGGCTGCTCGGTGGTGAATAATCTATGCCCACGGACATCCGACAACGAAGCATTACAGATGGTTGTCAGCCTAGAGGGCTGATTCGAAATGCCTCGTGTGCCGGTAACTTCACCGGCGGTCGCGAGATAGAGCGTTAGCAGAGCTGTGCCGGTTCAGCGCTGAATAGAGGCCCTAGGACACCTCGCCAGCCTCGCGTTGCGGCGGCGCACTAGTAGGCATATCATATTCCCGACACAAGCTCGAAGGTATTTCGCTGCCAGAGATACGTTGATTTCCTCCACATTTATTAAAGCCGCTCGCGATGCTAATTGGCCCTCGACCGCGGCGCAGCGAGATATTCAAATATGATGAAAATTCCGACACTACAGCGGAAATTTAAAAACTATGTCAAGATTTGACTTTCAAACGCAGCGTGAAGCCGTGGCACTCGCTTTTTGCGAGATATTTTAAATTTTACATAAATCTTATGTAAGCGACACGGCTGTTGACTTTGATCGCGCGCGAGGACCCCCAAATGTAGGCAACCGAATTAACGTGGAATGTTTGTCACAAATACAACGAGCCGCCCGCGGCGCGCCGCGCGCTGCGGAAACCGAGTAGTTGATGGCAAATCCTAAAAACCCGCTGATGGATTTGTGCTCCCTGTAATGACCCAGAGCGGACTAGAGGAATAACGATCAAGAGTTAATTACAAACCGATACGACACAAGCAGACGAAGACTACGCATGTTCAACAACACTAGGTTTGACGCGCGGCTCCGCATATCAGAAGACACCAGACATGCGCCCTGTGTGGCGTGTAGAGTTAAAGTCTTCAATTTGTCCCTGGCGTTCGAAACCGATTGAGTTGCGGATGTCAGCAGCCCCGGAGTAACGGGACTCTTTCGTACAAAGTTACAGACGCGGGTACATTTATTGAGTACCTATAGTAACGACAATTTGGTAGTAAAGTTTGATAGTTTGTTTGGGGAATATTCTTCGGATTGATTCCTGTACCTAATTCCCACTCACACTTGACCGAAACACATCCACACCAATCTTACATTGCCACCTTACACAACTTTGCGTTTTCACGGCACGGCAGTTTTCTAGATACACCAACTACATAAATAACTTCGTAATCCCATATAAATAACGATAATTACAAAGTTACATTTGCAGTGAATGATGTAGTACTTGTGAGAAAAATTGTGTTTTCATACTACATTATTATATTAAATTGATGGATTAATGCGAATGCCGAGTCAATCTATTTATTTAAAACGTAAAAGATTTTGAATATTGGTATTGTCATTATAAGACGTTGTTTTGTTAGGTTAGCTAATTACGTAATAACTTAAGATAGGAGGGCTCTTTACTGGAGACTGAATAAATTAATCGACTTGGTATTACTGGATCTCGCTACTGCTTATGTCGGAAGAACTGAGTTGCGGGACTTGTTTATTTCCAAGTTATGTTTTTGATGGGATATATCTTTACAGCTCGCCCCTTTGTCACGGTTTAACTGCATATAATTTGGTGAAAGCATGCACACACGCGGATGAGTCGCCAAAGGGAGAGTGGGGTATTATGGTATATAGGGACGCGTCACTTCGAACGTTACAACCATAGTCAATTTGCATTGACAAAGTTATTTATTTACTGTAACTGTCTAACAACAAAAGGCAATTCTTGAAAACGATAAACGATGAAGAAGAAGCTTAAAGAAAACAGAAATCAGTGATGTTCCTATTTGGCCCGTGTGAATAGCGGCAATTTGTTGGCGTGGCAGCCGTGGCAGCCGTGGCAGCGCGGCCTTCTCTAGTCGGCAGTACATTGTGTCCGCGGCTTACAAATGGCGGACACGATCCACTCTTCTGTTGGTGGACATTTCTATTTCCAATTTATTTAGCTGCTTGAAATCGGTGAGTAGAGCTGAGAGTAGGTCTTGTTACCTTAGGCTCTGTTTACCCCGTACGGGATACAGACGTAATTTATGTATATGTATGTATGTATACATATGGTGAAATCAGTTTCTTTAATAAGTGATTGCGTTACTTGTGATTTGTTTAGCGTAAATGAATGTTCTTTAATGGTTTTCAAGGTTTCGAGTCTCAAAAGAATAAACGGCACTCTTATGTGATCCCTGCGTTGTCTGTCTGTCCATCTGTCGGAGCCCATTGCAGCAAATGTACCTATTGATATAATCTTTGATGTGGTTGGTTTTAAAGTTATACATATACACGGTGGGAGCGAGTTATGCGGCAAATTTTAACCAAAGATTCTAGTGCCTGTTTGGACTAAAAAAAGTAATATGTATATGTCGTATATCTTTGTCGGCGCAGTTAATATAACAATAGCAAATTATAGCTTTCTAGTGTAGTTGAGCGTTAAGCGTGCTAAGAACCTCCGAGCTAAGCTGCAGACAGACAAACGGACGGACGGACGGTGGTCATAGAGAAATTATAAAGACGATTCAATTCTCTTTTTTTTGCGGGTGAATAAAGTTCGCAGCGTTTAGTGCGCGCGTGACGAGGAGCCGCCGGCCGCGCGCGTTTTAGTGGAGGCAAAATACGTGAAATTTCCCTTAAGTCAGGAAATAATTCTAAGAACTGATAAAAACAATTGTTTTTGATTTGCATGGGTTAGAAATGGAATTTAATACATCACTTGATATATTCACCCCCCCGGAAAGGGGTGGAATTGGTTGAAAATGGTGTAATAGTAATAACTAAGAAGAAAAAATAGGTGTAGTCTGTGCAATTTGCCATACGTTTTATTACATCTTAATCTATATTTGCACCCGTTATTTAGCTCATTTCAAGCTAACGAAAAAAAAATCATATAACTAAAAATATACTTTTTGGCATTGCGGCCCCGGGAAAAATACAGAACGCGGTGCAAATTGAGGAAATGATGAGAATATGTATCAAAACACAATACCAAATTTGCACCAGGGTGCGACACTCGGAAAGTAGTTTTTTATGTTTTATTGTCTTTGTACTTCGGGGGAAATTTTGAAATTAATAAAAATCGTCACAATCGTCTTAACTTGGTTTGATTAACATTCGCACCCCATAAAAAATTGACATTTCTACACGGAACATGCGGTTCTGTAATACTACCCGCTACCTAGCGTTCGCTGCTATTCCTTGCGTTTAGATAGAACTATGTTTACCAAACTTCCAGTTAAAATTTTCTTTTTTTTATTGAGTGCGAATGTAGTATCTTTTAAATATGTGTTATTTATAAATTTTCACGACTATCTTAATTTCCCCCGAAGTACAAGAGTGAAAAAAAACATGTTCCATACTTTGCACGGGGGTGCAAAGTTACCTGGGTGTTTATAATACTTTGAAAAGCTTAATCTAAGTTTGCACCAACCGTCTGAATTATCCTCGAGCCGCAATCAGAAAAAAATATTTTACCAAGATTCTATACATCGTACACCTTTTTAATTAACACACATTATGTACCAAAGGGGACCCTTCACGTGGCTAAACTTGCGCTTAGTACCTTTTATCATACTCCAAAATAACGGCATTTGAAGTTTATACCTAATATTTTAAAGTGTTCCGTACATGATAGAAACGGTGCAAACCGAGGGAAACCATCTAGTCGTGCCCTCTAACGATTCCACAAAAAAACACGACTACACGAATTACTTCCATACTTTTCCGTAATTCGACTATACTATTTGAGCCAGAATTAATCGAACACCACCTAGGCAGCCGACGGATGCTCGTTTGAAAACACGGCCTCATCGGAAACGATTAAACAAACGCAATAATTAAGCGCAACAAGGCGGGTAAACAGCTGTTTCGATGCTCAGCTGTTATATAATTAGCAGCGCCGGCTTGCGACTGGCAGACCATTAATCCAGCCGGCGAGAGTAATCTGCATTTTCTGCAGCAGCTCGTGGCCAGAAATAATAGACTAAGTTGCGAGAAGCTGCGAGACTACAGTCAACAGTTCCACTTGAACTACACCAAGAAAAGACTGGGGCTGTATCGGGCCTCTGGCCCGGTGGTTTATATCATCATCACTATCACTACATAGTATAAAATAAAGTCGCTTTCTCTGTCCCTATGTCCCTATGTATGCTTACGAGTATATCTTCAAAACTACACAACGGATTTTGATGCGGTTTTTTTTAATAGATGAAGTGACTCAAGAGGAAGGTTTTTATGTATAATACACGCATAATATACCGTGCGAAGCCGGGGCGGGTCGCTAGTAATTTATAATTAGAAAAAAATAAAGAAAGAAAGAAATATTTATTTCTCAACAACGACAATAACATAAGTACAGTTTGTATTTAAAAGAGCTTCATATCTAATAGATAACAAAATTGTTAGTTGTTTCAAAATAGGATTCCAACTCAGCATGTGCCGGAGCACAGGGTGCAACGACGCTGCTTTGTGGGGCCATTAAACAACATTAGCTCCACAATTTAGGGTCGGTCAATTAGAGTTCTGCGGGTGAACCTGCCTTACTGTTTTGTTTCCCGATGTAGGAACCAGTTTAAACGGCACCTCGCCCTGTGCGCGTGTTTAATAGCGCAGCTGTACTAGGTTGGCAAAGTTTGGATGCACTAGTCATACTTGCCGCATGCAAAACATCGTCTTTAGTTACTGTTTAAGATAAAACAAGATAAGATAAAGATAATTTATTAATAGATGTTCTTACAAAAATATAACTAAGAACAAAGTTTCCATATAAATCTAAGTTAAGAACTCTTGTCTTGTCAGAGTCACAGATTTATATACCTACCTATTGTAAGATTTTGATGCAATAAACTTTTTCATTTCATGTGCCTGAACTAGGTGATCATGTGTTTATTTGGTTTGAGGGTATAGTGTAGTTAATGTTTGATTATGGTATGGTATACTTTTCTTGAATTTTTAAACTAAACTTGCGGATGCACCTGCAGTGCTGCAGTGCAGGCAGCAGATCTCAAGTTTTCAAACTGTCGTAAAATTTTCACAGTAACTTTCCGGCAACGCTGACATTCAAAACAGGTTTCTCGAGACTTCTGTAGATTGAAAAACTCATCGCGCGGTCGTAAGGCGACGCAGAGCTTTCAACCTTGTATCGCTGACTTACAAATAACTTTATGTTGCCATCCAACGTAGGAGCAAATAATGGCATTTATAATCAATCTATAATTTAATTTATACGTATACACAATATCGGATGAGAAGTCACTGACGCCTGTGAAGTCTGTGGTACTGAGCACCTGAGTAAATAGATAGCTTCGAAAACAAATTCAACCGGCGATTATCTCCGCCCGCGGCGAACCTTACGCCGCTGGCGCGAGGCCCCGCCACGTGGACTGCACCAACAACTCAACTCAACTCGCTGCTTGAGTAGCGGAGTAGCAAGGAAATATTTTTTGTTCATTGTAATTATTATTTTAGATCTTTTATTCGATAGGTCCTTACTACAATGATCATAGTTCACGTTTCAAATACATTTTATAAGTTGACGAGTATTACTCGTTAGTTTTAGTATTCGTTTTCCTTTAGACTTCCTCATTACGTATGTACAAATACAACTGTTTAGCTGTAAAGGGGGTCTTACGATAATTAGAGCTTTAAACCTTAATATTTAGCAAATGGATCTAGAAAATGGTTTTCCCGCACGTACAATATATTTGGCCGACCTTTCCAACGACACCCCACAATTTGGGGAAAAACATCCCCACGTTACGTGTACCATAAACGAAAATGATTCAAGATTTTATTTTACCACTTTGTCGGCGCAGTTAATATACACCCATGCCGAATTACAGCTTTCTAGTAGGTACTAAGAACGTCTGAGCGGACAGACAGAAGGACGGGCGGACGAGCGGATGGTCATAGACAAACTATAAGGGTTGTTGACTACGGAATCCTAAAAATGGAGTGAGAGAATTCTCCTTCGTAATTCATGAAGACTGCTAAACTCGCGCTTCAGGTACTGCAGGGAAATATTAAACGTTTCCAGTTCCAAGTACACGACGCCGCCGCTGCCCCGCTCCCCCCTAGAGCTAACATTAAAACAAATACGTTGATTGTTATGATAATTGTAGTTATTATTTTTCATTGTTTCGTGAAAAGAGAACAGCTGCTCGTGACCGTGACTCGTCACCATGTTATTGTAAAAGTACGTTCAGTCGTGCGCGGTGTGTTCACGAACTAGCTGAGAATAGTGAGAAAGCGTAAGAGTTAGAGCTTAAGTGAAATATTGTATTGTTTCAATAGAGATTCATTAGTTCATTTATTATAACTTCTCTGCAATATGTTCAGGAACGATTAGCAAATGGCTTACATTAAGAAACCGGTATCTGTGGTTGTATTATAATGTTTACTTTAGATTAGAGTATCAACATCGATATGTACTTTAAATTACATTCAAACTTCGACAGCTTAAAAACAAAATAATCGTATCTGGCTGTGATTATCGAATTAGTCTATTTGTTTCTATTTCATTCGTTATGAAGTTTTTGTTACAATCGATTTAACAATCGAAATCGGTTCGAGTCTAAATTGTCTATGAATTTAGGAAGAAATATTGTTAGTTTTAAACTTTTGAAGAACAGAAAATAATGTTACGTATTTTGATGTGAAAATGTTTATTGTAGAAAATTTATGATATGAATGTAGATAAAGTTATGTATGCACTGTACATAATTAAGCATTAAAATACTCATTTGATCTTATTATGAAACTCAGCTTGTCAGCTTCGCTTCGTTTCATAAACCCAAACACATGTATTGTTTTAATGCCCTTCATTATACCTAATACAGTCACATAAAGTACTAGTAGGTACAATGCTACGGGGTACGCATGTTTGTGTGCTGCTGTGGTTGTCTGCGCTGGGGGTCACTTGTGAGGAGGGGGACGCTGTGGGCGGGGAGGGGGATGAGTACTGGACGGTGCGCACGCGCGGGGGCGCGGTGCGCGGGCGGCGCACGCCCGGAGGGTACTACTCGTTCTTCGGCATCCCCTACGGGGCAGCGCCTACAGGGGAACATCGATTTAAGGTAAGCAGTCTGTTTTTTTAGGCTTAACCGTGGCAAGTGTTTTCGGGGCGTTGTCATGGATGGATTTCCAGTGGTGTAGCCTGGTGCACAAATACCTAAATCTCTTTCCGTGGGATGGCCACGATTTAAAACTTTGTTTAGGCGCCGATCTTATAAAGTCGTCTTTGACCTTTACAAATAAAACCTTTACAAATGACATTACAAATTAATAAAAATACCATCGAAGAAGTAAATGAATTTAAACTACTAGGCATTAAAATTGATTCCAATATAAACTGGAAATCACATATACAAAATGTTAAACTAAAATTGTCGAGATTTATATATGCATTAAGTGTCCTTAAAGTTAACACTAACATTGAAACAGCCTTATCAGCATATTATGCGTACGCACATGCTTGGTTGAAATATGGCGTGATTCTTTGGGGAGCGAGCACCGACTGCCACCAACTATTCGTTATGCAGAAGAAGTGTATACGCATTCTTACCAACACACGTATACCAAATAGCTGTCGTCCGCATTTCATAAATCAGAAAATCCTAACACTACCCTCCATATACATAATGGAAGCAGCGCTATTTGTTAGAAAACACCCAAACCTTTTTACAATAAGAAAAGAATTAAGATCACATAGGCAAAATAAAAATCAATTATTGTTACCAAAGTCGAACCTCGCGATATTCAGAAACGGCCCCTATTACCGATGCATACAGATAGCCAACAAAATACCGGAAAACATAAAAGTGGAAAAAGACGACAAAGTATTTAAAAGCAAATTAAAAAGCCTCCTTATCGATAAATGCTACTATAGGATCGACGACTTTTTAAGTGACAAATTCTGACATAAAAATTCCAACATCAATTTAGTGTATTTTCGCTGGTAAAATGTAAAAATTGCTAATAATTTTATTGTAGATTAAGAAAATCGTCATTGCCTTTGTATTGTATTATATTGGATTGGATTGTATTGGAAATGGCGTTTCTGCAGAAATTTAATAGTAAATCGACACTATCACTCAAGTTATTTATTTACTCTACAATATAATCTTTAACATTTAAAATTGACATTGTATTGAATTAATTAAATTGCTGTAATAATGCTATATATATATTATTATTGACATAAAATATTCAATCCGTAATTAATGAGTAAATGGCTGTAATAGTTTTAGTTTAGTTTATAGCTTTAGTATTGACATTGTATACCCTGACAGGGTGTCATGTACCTACCACCCTACCACGTAACACCGATAGCAAATGAACATGACTTAAAATGTGTATGAATAAATGAAATAAATGACAGCTATACCTCTGGAACAATGGCGCCAACTGGTGAGCAAAGAATCGGTAGTCCCGATTGATACACGCTGCTAGGCGAGGCCCTGGCGACCCCTCACTGCACGCCATAGCTACAGAAGAAGGTCACACGTAGCCAGATGTGTGCGGAGCGTCTGTGCCGATGCCTGGCAAAGTCATAACCACTTGCATTACCGCTGCGATACTGCCGTTAGAGACATTACTACCCAAAGTCCTAAGGTCAAGAGCCACTCGAGCACTGAACCAGCAGCCACAGGTCCCAATCACATGGCTTAAACCTCTTAACATTTGGTGTGCAGCCGCCGCGGCCTGCGGAGCCGTGGGAGGGCGAGCTGCACGCGGATGTGCGGCGGCTCTGCCCGCAGCCGCCCACCACGTACTCGGCGACGGCGCTGGGCGACGAGGACTGCCTGGCGCTGGACGTGTTCGCGCCTCCCCCCGCGCCCGCGCGCCCTGCCCGCGCCCTCTACGTGCACCTGCACGGCGGCGCCTACGTGTTCGACACGAGGCCTGTCACCGCACACGCCGCGCGCTACCTCCTACAACAGGGTTCGTGTGCCAAGGGGTCACAGGTTTCCAATTGAATATGCTAGATGTTGGAAGTAAATGTGATACCCGTTTTCAGATATAATCGTGGTGTCGGTGAACTACCGAGTGGGCGCGCTGGGCTGGCTGTGCCTGGGCACGGCGGCGGCGCCGGGCAACGCGGGGCTGCGCGACATGCTGCTGGCGCTGCGCTGGGTGCGCGACAACGCCGCGGCGTTCGGCGGCGACCCCGCGCGCGTCGCGCTGGCCGGCCGCAGCTCCGGTGCCTACGCCGCGCACACGCTGGCGCTGGCGCCCGCAGCCGCCGGCCTCTTCCACGTCTTGATCTGTTCCGACGGCACGGCCCTCATCGAAAAGAACATTATGACCTATCCCGTGACGGTCGCTCGAACATACGCCAAAAAACTCGGCTTCGAAAGCGATGACATCGAAGAATTAACGAAGTTCTACAAGGAGGCCCCGGTGGATAAGCTTCTGAGTCAGAGCTTGAACTTTACGGACCCGGATAACGGCGAGCTGGGGTTCGGCGTGTGCGTGGAGCGCCCCGTGCGCGGCGTGCGGGCCGTGGTGCCGCGCGCGCCGGCGCTGGCGCTGCAGGCCAACGCGAGGCCGGTGCTGTTCACGTACAGCGACGACGAAGCCTCCATTAAGGCCGCCGGCTTCATCAAGAAGAATTTCAAGTACAACAACGACTTCCCCGCCTTCATGCCGGCCAACCTCGACTTCCCGACCGACGAGGCCAAGTACGCGGTGGCGAACGAGACGAGGCAGTTCTACTTCGGCAACGAGACGATAACGACGGCGTCGAGGGTGGCGTTTGGTAACTTCTGGGGCGACCGGCAGTACGTGTACCAGGCGGCGTTCTGCGCGCGGGAGCTGGCGCGGCGCGGCGTGCCGGCCGTGTTGCTGGAGTTCACGCACGAGGGCGCGCTGTCAGAGCAGAAGCCGCCGCCGGCCGCGCGCGGCGCCGGCCACCCGGACTTCTTCAACTACTTGATGCCGCCCAAGGAAGTGGACGACGAAAACGACCTTAAAATTGTTGAAGAAGTAACCACCATTGTGGCGGACTTCGTTAAAACCGGGTAAGAAATAGATTGTTCTTTAATTGTTAGTCCATGGTGAATATTTTCGCTTTCAGCTCTAGGTATATTTAATTTTAACGCCATACCGACTCCGTTTCTCTTGTTATCAGTGCTATGGTACTCAAGCTAGTAGCCGTTCCCAATGCCCTTGGATTCAGACCCTTCTACTTTGTTTCTTGAACGCTACAAACGTTTAATTATTTGGTTTTCAAAATTTCACTAAGCTGCGTCTGGTTATTGTGCCAAGATACCGTCATACGAGTACGCCTTTGCCTTTGGAATACTCTACCATTTGTCGCATCTTTCACTATCGAACTGTGAGGTGTAGTTATGTATATTATACGGTTGTGTTAGTACTGTTTGTGTGTGTGCAGGCGTGTGTGCGCGGCGGGGGCGCGGCGGGGCGCGCGGGGCGAGGTGCGGCTGCGCGTGGGCGCCGCGCAGAGAGCGCCGCGCGCCGCCGCGCTGGGGCCCTCGCTCGCGCTCTGGCACCGCCTGTACTCGCGCTACCGCCGCACCAACTACTGGCCGCTCACCGAACCCGACCACTAACCCAATGGGCATCTTCACATAAAATCACGATCAGAATGGGATAAAAATACACTGACCAGGCAGCAGGAATGTGACGCAACACAATTTGTACGCGCTGCCTACCTCACTGCACGTTTTAGGTTCCAGCAGATTCGTGTTTTCGTCAGCCAGAACAATGTAGCTACATGGAGTTCATTTCACGCACACCAAATCCATGTGGAACTACTATATAGTGAGCATAATGAACGGATTTATGGATAAGTGAATGACGTGGCTTCATAGGCGGGTTTGAGGGTTCTAAAATTTTAAAGTTATTAAATAAAAAAACACTATTTTTGAAAGTAGGTATTGTTTTATTGAGACCAGGGATTTAGGCCATAAATTGTTTTCAATTCTCATTTTTTTTGCGGATGAATGAAGTTGGCAGCGTAGGTGCACGTGGCGACAAACGCAATATTTTCTATATCTCCATGTCTACCCCGTAAGGGGTAAAGACGGGATTTGTGTATGTATGTAGTAATCACGCGTAAATAACTGTTTCTATGCTGAGCTATGATTTAGTTGGGACCGAGCGGCTCGCCGCCGCCGACGCACATAACGCAATCTCTGTTAACTGTACCACAGAGAACCCTAACATCAGTTATTCCGGCACTACCTTAAATGAGTTCTTCTCAAATAATGAAAACCGGCAACAAATAAGACGCGCTGCCCGCGGCACCCCCCCCCCCCCCCCCCCCCCCCCCCCCCCCCCGCTGCCCCCTGCCGCCTGCAATCCATTCGTTCGATCAACGTTGAACGTACGCTCGGGCAACGACTCTCATACTAATGCTCTTACACTATTCGTTAATATTTAATTTCCAATGGCATGGATACAATACAATCGTATACAAACTTTATACAGCGTGGACTTGGAATACTGGCGAGACTATGGCGATACCTTTCTTTAGCGGTACAAGCGATATTCAATCATATATTTTTTTTAATTTTCTCTTACTAACTCGACGTAATTCATTTTTAATGATGCTGTCGAGCAGCAATAAATGCAATTTTGTTTTGTTATCACAGTTTATGTCACACATCAAACTATCTTAACTGCATTGCGTGCTGAATAATTTTGTTTGGATTTTTTCCGTCTTATTTTTTAATAAGAGGTACCTTAATTAAGTAACTTTTTTGGACCTAAACTTAACGTTGTTTTAAGATTCGCCTTTACTTGGGAGTAAATCCGCGCTGTTTGCTTAGTTATTTGGAATGCTTATTCACATGTTTGCATCTTCCTTGCTGTTGCTGTATTTTTAAAATCTTCAACTGTTTTAACTTAGATCTCTTTTTACGACGCGCGTGTGTAAGTCTGCGATTGATAAAAAACTCCTAGAGTTGTAAATTGTAAAACGCTGGAGAAACGTACGAAAGAGTGGAATAATGGAGTCAAACCAAGTGATGTGAACAGTAAAGTTGATAGCTATTCACACCGGTAATAACAACAAAAACTGTGAACAAAGAAGAATACAACACTAAGTTAAAAACCAAATCAATGGCAATAAAATGTTTAAAGAAACCATAAACATTAGACAAGTGGTAAATGCTGAAGCGCTCGCAGCACCTGTCACTCGCCCTGCCTTTAACGATCAACGACTGTGTCGAGTTTTTCTTTTCTGTTAGAATCCAAACTGCGTCATTTTTGAACATTTATGTCGCACAATAGAGTTCATAGAGGGAAAGGCTTTCAGGGATTTTCGCGCGAAGCCGTGGGGGTCGCAGCTGCGCGGGTAATTGGGCACAGCAACTTTCCGGCAACGCTGACATTCAAAACAGGTTTCTCGAGACTTCTGTAGGTTGAAAAACTCATCGCGCGGTCGTAAGGCGACAGCAGAGCTTTCAACCTTGTATCGCTGACTTACAAATAACTTTATGTTGCCATCCAACGGAGGAGCAAACAATGGCATTTATAATTAATAAATTAATTGTTTAGGTATACACAATTATCGGATGAGAAGTTACTGACGCCTGTGAGGTCTGTTGTACTGAGCACGTAAGTAAATAGATAGGTTTGAAAACAAATTCAACCGGCGATTATCTCCGCCCGAAGCGAACCTTACGCCGCTTGCGCGAGGCCCCGCCACGTGGACTGCACCGTCACCCACGACGTGCCACCGGAAAACACGTCGTATCGCAGGGCACTGGGCATCATATTCCAGTGGGCAGTGCACTGAATGAGTCGCCTATTATTGTGTAATAATATTGGCCGCTTCATTAGCTCCGCGTGGTTCAGTTTCAGGCCGCGGCATGGATGCCCGCTCAATTTTTTTTTATATATGAATAGGAAGGCAAACGAGCAAGTGGGTCACCTGATGGTAAGTGATCACCACTGCCCATAGACACCCGAATTACAACTAGGAAATAGTTTATGCGTCAGTATAATTATAGTTAGTTGGCGCTTTGACTTCCCAGGGCCACACGATTCAAGCGATTCAATTCTGAACCAAAGTTAGATCGTTCGCTGTCAGATTTATACTGAAGTGTCAAAAATGACAACTAAAACGTAAAATTTAATCGGAATGTAATCGCATTACGACGTCGCGGTGAGGCCCGTGGAAGCAGCTCTTTGTTTTTGCCACATTTGACGATATCTTTTCAGCTCGCACCTTTGTCACGGTTTAATTGAATATAATTTGGTGAAACCATGCACACACGCGGAGCAGTCGCCAAAGGGAGAGTGGGGCGTAATGGAAACAGGCGACTTCGAACTCTCGAATCCAATAGCCGGGAAGTAAACATAGTCAACTTGTATTTACAAAGATATTTTTTTTCCTGTCTAACAACAAAAGGCAATTCTTGAAAATAAACGAGTAAGAAGAAAAATGTTCATTGTAATTATTATTTTAGATTTTTATTCGATAGGTCCTTACTACAACGATCATAGTTCACGGTTTCAAATACATTTTATAAGTTGTCGAGTATTACTCGTTAGTTTTAGAATTAGTTTTCCTTTAAACTTCCTTATTACGTACAAATACAACTGTTTAGCGGTCTTAGGATAATTAGAGCTTTAAACCCTAATATATAGCAAACGGATCTAGAAAATGGTTTTCCCGCACGTACAATATATATGGCCGACCTTTCCAACGACACCCCACACTATGGGGAAAAACGAGAAAAAAATATCCCCACGTTACGTGTACCCTACGAGTACCCTAAACAAAAAATTTTCAAGATTTTATTTAACCACTTTGTCGGCGCAGTTAATAATATGTACACCCGTGCCGAATTTCAGCTTTCTAGTACTAAGAACGTCTGAACGGACAGACAGAAGGACGGGCGGACGAGCGGATGGTCATAGACAAACTATAAGGGACTACAGAATCCTAAAAATGGAGTGAGAGAATTCTCCTTCGTAATTTATGAAGACTGCTAAACTCGCGCTCCAGGTACTGCAGGGAAATATCAAACGTTCCCAGTTCCAAGTACACGACGCCGCCGCTGCCCCGCTCTCCCCCTAGAGCTAATATTAAAAAAAAATCGTTGATTGTTATGATAATAAAATTGTAATTATTATTTTTCATTGTTTCGTGAAAAGAGCGGCTGTTTGCTCGTGGCCGTGACTCGCCACCGTGTTATTGTAAAAGTACGTTCAGTCGTCGCGATGTGTTCACGAACTAGCTGAGAATGCGTAAGAGTTAGAGCTTAAGTGAAATATGGTATTGTTTCAATAGATATTCATTAGTTCATTTATTATAACTTAACTTAACTTAACAACATTAATGTACGGTAGCGAAACTTGGGTATGGCAAAAGAAGCATGAAAGTAGAATAAATGCAGTAGAAATGAGAGCGTTAAGGAGTATGGAAGGTGTATCACTGAAAGATAGAATAAGGAACAGTGTGATAAGGGAACTTGCTGGTGTGAAAGAGGATATAGTGACTAGGATAGAAAAAAGTATGCTTAGTTGGTTTGGGCATGTAGAGCGGATGGATGAAAGTAGACTAACTAAACAGATCTATATGGGGAGTGTGAATGGTTACGTTGGGAGGGGAAGGCCTAGACGGACGTTCCGAGACCAAATAGGAGACGTTTTGGAAAAAGGTCAGGTCAGGAGTACCCGAAACCGACGAGCATGTATGAAGAGACTGATGACTGTGGATGAAGCGAAAGAAATATGTCAGGATCGTAGCAAGTGGAATAAAGTAGTCTCTGCCTACCCCTGTGGGAAAGAGGCGTGACGGTATGTATGTATGTATGTATGTATTATAACTTCCCTGCAATATGTTCAGGAACGATTAGCAAATGGCTTACATTAAGAAACCTGTATCGGTGGTTGTATTACAATGTTTATTTTAGAGTATTAACATCGATATGTAGGTACTCTAATTACATTCAAACTTCGACAGCTTAAAAACAGAATAATCGTATCTGGCTGTGATAATCGAATTAGTCTATTTGTTTCTATTTCATTCCATATGAAGTTTTTGTTCCATAAAATTGTTTGAATCTCGATTATTACAATCGATTTAAGAATCGAAATCGGCTCAAGTCTAAATTTGTCTATGAATTTAAGAAGAAATATAAACGTTAGTTTTGAACTTTCGAAGAACAGAAAATAATGTTACGTATTTATATTTGACGACCGGATAGCCTAGTGGTTAGTGACCCTGACTATGAAGCTAGAGGTCCCGGGTTCGAATCCCGGTAGGGGCAGACAGTTGTATGATGAATGCGAATGTTTGTGCCCGAGTCATGGATGTTGTATGTATTTAAGTATGTATTTATCTACATTATATAAGTATGTTTATCCGTTGCCTGGTACCCATAGTACAAGCTTTGCTTAGTTCGGGGCTAGGTCAATAGGTGTAATTTGTCCCAAGAAATTTATTTATTTATTTATTTATTTTATTTTGATGTGAAAATGTTTATTGCAGAAAATTCATGATATGAATGCAGATAAAGTTATGTATGCGACTGTAGGTACATAATTAAGCATTAAAATACTCGTTTGATCTTGTTACCCTCTTGAAACCCAAACTCACGTTTTAATTACTCACGTATTAATCACGTATTAACTAGTACGATGCTACGGGGTACGCATGTTTGTGTGCTGCTGTTGTTGTCTGCGCTGGGGGTCCGTTATGAGGAGGGGGACGCAGGGGGCGGGGCGGGGGATGGTTACTGGACGGTGCGCACGCGCGGGGGCGCGGTGCGCGGGCGGCGCGCGCTCGGAGGGCACTATTCATTCTTCGGCATCCCCTACGGGGCAGCGCCTACAGGGGAACATCGATTTAAGGTAAGCAGTCTCAGTTTTTTAAGCTTAACTGTGGCAAGTGTTTTCGGGACGTTGTCATGGATGGATTTCCAGTGGCCTGGTGGAAAAATACCTAAATCTCTTTCCGTGGGATGGCCACCAGACAGCAACGAGGAGTGGGTCGCTAGGAAAGCAGCGGGAAGGTGACGCAACACAATAAGTGCTTTCGTGTGTGAATTTGCCACTAGAGGCGCTAGTGTCGCGTGAGATCCAATAATATTCACTTTTTAACCGACTTCAAAAAAAGGAGAAGGTTCTCAATCAGTCTGTATATTTTTTTTTTTATGTTTATATGAAGTACACTAACATTTTTTTCTAAATATGGGTAGACCTACTAACCGTGCTGCTCATATGAGACAGCGCCGTTTAAATGAAACGGACGATTTGTCGCACATAATAGATACTTAATTTTATACGGTTTTCTCAGGGGTGCCATTGTCAGAACTGGACCAAATTGAAATGGCAGCACGTTTAGTAGGTCTATCCATATTCAGAAAAAAGTGTTAGTATACTTCAGGGGATCAGAATACATAAAGTTTAAAATGTATAATGGGTTAAAATACATAATGGTTCAAAATATATAACGCAATTTTCTGTAAAACTATTAGCTAAATGAACTTTTTTGATATCGTAATCTATAGATTGGTTTAGGTTAGGTTAGGTTTGTTTTATAACAATCCTGTTAATTTGTAACTTTCTGAGAAAAACGCATTATATACCTATTATAAACCATTATGTATTTTAACCCATTATACATTTTAAACTTTATGTATTTTAATACGTACCCCTTTTATACACAAGCACATCTCACCTGTAACTATGTATGTAGTTACAAGCGTACGTTGGCTGACACCGACTCCAGAAATAACAATAATTGTAACAACATTAGATATATTGATAAGTAGAAAAAGTAAGTTGATTATTAAGTTGTAGAAGAATATGCAATTATTTTTTTCTTTTTAGTGCGTAGTGAAGTCGGTTTTTTTTTTGTTAAAATTTTTGTTTTCACTGCAGGTTTTGGCGGGCTTCGTGACTTAAATTATAATTAATTTAGTGATCTTCTTAGTAAAATTATCGCAAATATGGATTATTTGGCGATGAATGTGAACGCTTTGAAAGCGGAATTAAGAAAAAGAGGCGCAAAAATAAGCGTCCTCAAAGAGCAGCTAATTCAGAGATTTGTTTGTTTAATAAACTTAATGAGATTCAAGATTTAAAACTTTGTTTAGGCGCCGATCTTACAAAGTCGTCTTTGACAGCAATACCTCTGGACCTTAGCCAATAATGGCGTCAACTGGTGAGCAAAGAAACGATTGTCCCGATTGATACACGCGACCCCTCACTGCATGACATAACTACAGAAGAAGGTCACACGTAGCCAGATGTGTGCGGAGCGGCTGTGCCGATGCTTGGCAAAGTCATAACCACTTGTATTACCGCTGCGATACTGCCGTTAGAGACATTACTACTTGGGTAGTCCTAAGGTCAAGAGCCACTCGAGCACTGAACCAGCAGCCACAGGCCCCGATCACATGGCTTAAACCTCTTAACATTTGGTGTGCAGCCGCCGCGGCCTGCAGAGCCGTGGGAGGGCGAGCTGCACGCGGATGTGCGGCGGCTCTGCCCGCAGCCGCCCACCACGTACTCGGCGACGGCGCTGGGCGACGAGGACTGCCTGGCGCTGGACGTGTTCGCGCCTCCCCCCGCGCCCGCGCGCCCCGCCCGCGCCCTCTACGTGCACCTGCACGGCGGCGCCTACACGTACGACACGAGGCCTCTCACCGCACACGCCGCGCGCTACCTCCTACAACAGGGTTGGTGTGCCAAGGGGTCACAGGTTTCCAATTGAATATGCTAGATGTAGGAAGTAAACGTGACACCCGTTTTCAGATATAATCGTGGTGTCGGTGAACTACCGAGTGGGCGCGCTGGGCTGGCTGTGCCTGGGCACGGCGGCGGCGCCGGGCAACGCGGGGCTGCGCGACATGCTGCTGGCGCTGCGCTGGGTGCGCGACAACGCCGCGGCGTTCGGCGGCGACCCCGCGCGCGTCGCGCTGGCCGGCCGCAGCGTCGGCGCCTACGCTGCGCACACGCTGGCGCTGGCGCCCGCAGCCGCCGGCCTCTTCCACGTCTTGATCTGCTCCGGCGGCACGGCCCTCATCGAGAAGAACATTATGACCTATCCCGTAACGGCCGCTCGAAAATACGCCAAAAAACTCGGCTTCGAAAGCGATGACATCGAAAAATTAACGAAGTTCTACAAGGAGGCCCCGGTGGATAAGCTTCTCAGTCAGAGCTTGAACTTTATAGACCTGGATAATGGCGAGCTGGGGTTCGGCGTGTGCGTGGAGCGCCCCGTGCGCGGCGTGCGGGCCGTGGTGCCGCGCGCGCCGGCGCTGGCGCTGCAGGCCAACGCGAGGCCGGTGCTGTTCACGTACAGCGACGACGATGGGTCCCTTAAGGCCGCCGGCTTCATCAAGAAGAATTTCAAGTACAACCACGACTTCCCCGCCTTCATGCCGGCCAACCTCGACTTCCCGACCGACGAGGCCAAGTACGCGGTGGCGAACGAGACGAGGCAGTTCTACTTCGGCAACGAGACGATAACGACGGCGTCGAGGGTGGCGTTTGGCAACTTCTGGGGCGACCGGCAGTACGTGTACCAGGCGGTGTTCTGCGCGCGGGAGCTGGCGCGGCGCGGCGTGCCGGCCGTGTTGCTGGAGTTCACGCACGAGGGCGCGCTGTCGGAGCAGAAGCCGCCGCCGGCCGCGCGCGGCGCCGGCCACCCGGACTTCTTCAACTACTTGATGCCGCCCAAGGAAGTGGACGACGAAAACGACCTTAAAATTGTTGAAGAAGTAACCACCATTGTGGCGGACTTCGTTAAAACCGGGTAAGAAATAGATTGTTCTTTAATTGTTAGTCCATGGTGAATATTTTCGCTTTCAGCTCTAGGTATATTTAATTTTAACGCCATACCGACTCCGTTTCTCTTGTTATCAGTGCTATGGTACTCAAGCTAGTAGCCGTTCCCAATGCCCTTGGATTCAGACCCTTCTACTTTGTTTCTTGAACGCTACAAACGTTTAATTATTTGGTTTTCTAAATTTCACTAAGCTGCGTCTGGTCATTGTGCTAAGACACCGTCATACCAGTACGAGTCTGCCATACTCTACCATTTGTCGCATCTTTCACTATCGAACTGTGAGGTGTATGTATATTATACGGTTGTGTTAGTAGGTACTGTTTGTGTGTGTGCAGGCGTGTGTGCGCGGCGGGGGCGCGGCGGGGCGCGCGGGGCGAGGTGCGGCTGCGCGTGGGCGCCGCGCAGAGAGCGCCGCGCGCCGCCGCGCTGGGGCCCTCGCTCGCGCTCTGGCACCGCCTGTACTCGCGCTACCGCCGCACCAACTACTGGCCTCTCACCGAACCCGACCACTAACTCAATGGGCATCTCCAGATAAAATCACGATCAGAATGGGATAAAAAAACACTCACCAGGCAGCAGGAATGTGACGCAACACAATTTGTACGCGCTGTCTAACTCACTGCACGCTTTGGGTTCCAGCAGATTCGTGTTTTCGTCAGCCAGAACAATGTACACTAAATCCACGTGGAACTACTATAGTGAGCATAATGAACGGATTTATGGATAAGCGAATGACGTGGCTCCATCGGCGGGTTTGAGGCTTCTAAAATTTTAAATTTATTGAATTAAAAAACACTATTTTTGAAAGTACGTATTGTTTTATTGAGACCAGGGATTTAGGCCATAAATTGTTTTCAATTCTCATTTTTTTGCGGATGAATGAAGTTGGCAGCGTAGGTGCGCGTGGCGAGGAGCCGCCGGCCGCGCGCGTGTTTGAGCCAGAATTAATTGAACACCAACTAGGTAGCCAATTGATGTCCATTTTGAAATACGGCCTCATCGAAAATAATTAAACAAACGCAATAATTTCGTTAGGCTCTGTCTACCCCGTAAGGGGTAAAGACGTGATTTGTGTATGTGTGTAATAATTACGTGTAAAGAGCTGCTTCTATGCTGATTTAGTTAGCAGCGAGCGCCGCCGTCGACGCACATTTAACGCAATCTCTGTTAACTGTACCACAGAGAACCCTAACATCAGTTATTCCGGCACTACCTTAAATGAGTTCTTCTCAAATAATGAAAACCGGCAACAAATAAGACGCGCTGCCCGCGGCAGCCCCCCCCCCCCGCTGCCCCCCTGCCGCCTGCAATCCATTCATTCGATCAACGTTGAACATACGCTCGGGCAACGACTCTTCATAGTAATGCTCTTACACTATCCATTAATATTTAATTTCCAATGGCATGGATACAATACAATCATGTATTAACATGATACAGCGTGGACTTGGAATACGGGCAAGACCTTTCTTTAGCGGTACAATAGTACATTACTGCAGAGGCCGTGAAGTAAGGGATTGCTGGACGAGTTTGGGGTAGGTGGCCGAGTCGAAGACGAGGCCAGATAGAACGAGTCCTGCAATCCCTGTTCCGGCCAAAGCTTGTATAGTGCTTTTCTCAAACAATGTGAGGAAATATTAAAATTAAAAAAGATTTTCGATTTGCCACCTTTTTTATTTTTTAAATGTACTAATTTGATCCAGCTATTTGAGCACCATGTTTAACCGCACATAAATATAGTACCATAGATTTTTTTTTTTATGTCGCAATTATGCTTTGGTACAGATTGTGGTGGTGGTTGGCTGTATGTAATTTTTTCCTTTGCCAATTTAATTTTAGTATAGAAATTTAAAAAATTAGAGCAGCGGACAAAAATGGATTTTCATACTAACTTTTGTGGCCTAAGCCAAGAAGTAATGTAGGGAGCCATAAACGAAAAACTTCATGTCCTCATATCGGGACATTAACGCATACATTTCCGAGCATGTTTGAGAAAACGGTATTCAATCATATTTTTTTAATTTTCTCTCACTAACTCGACGTAATTCATTTTTAATGCTGCTGTCGAGCAGCAATAAATGCAATTTTGTTTTGCTATCACAGTTTATGTCACACGTCAAACTATCTTAACTGCATTGCGTGCTAAATAATTTTGTTTGGATTTTTTTCCGTTTTATTTTTTAATACCTTAATTAAGTAACTTTTTTGGACCTAAACTTAACGTTGTTTTAAGATTCGCCTTTACTTGGGAATAAATCCGCGCTGTTTGCTTAGTTATTTGCAATGCTTGTTCACACGTTTGCATCTTCCTTGCTGTTGCTGTATTTTTAAAATCTTCAACTGCTTAAACTTAGATCTCTTTTTACGACGCGCGTGTGTTAGGTCTGCGATTGTTAAAAAACTCCTAGAGTTGTAAATTGCATAAAAGTCTGGAGAAACGTACGAAAGAGTGGAATTAATGGAGTCAAACAATTCACACCGTAAACAACAACAAAAACTGTGAACAAAGAAGAATACAACACCAAGTTAAAAAACCAAATCAATGGCAATAAAATGGTTAAAGAAACCATAAACATTAGACAAGTGGTAAATGCTGAAGCGCTTGCAGCACCTGTCACTCGCCCTGCCTTTAACGATCAACGACTGTGTCGAGTTTTTCTTTTCTGTTAGAATCCAAACTGCGTCATTTTTGAACCTTTATGTCACACAATAGAGTTCATAGAGGGAAAGGCTTTCAGGGATTTTGACGCGAAGCCGTGGGGGTCGCAGCTGCGCGGGTAATTGGGCACGTGTCACCCGCAGGGCAGTGGGCAGAGCGCAGTGGGCAGTGGGCAGTGGGCTAGTCCCTAGCGCACGCTTGTTACACACAATGTTTGAAGCAAGCAAAAATCCACAAGTCCTCTTAATTGGCAACTTGTACAAGTTAAATACACGATGCTTTTTCAACGCATGACACAACTATCTCGAATTATTTATATACTTAAGGGCCTTACACACTAGCGATTTGTCCCGGCGATGTCTCAGCGATTTACTCGCCGCGAAGCAAATCGCCGGGACAAATCGCTAGTGTAACTTTCAAGATATGTTCTAAGAGAGACGCACCGATTGTTTTTGGATATTAGCGGGTGAATGTTTTGTGGTCAGTAAGTTAGTCACTAGAATTTCAATAAGGACTAAGTTACTGAAATAAGTAAGTCTGATTGTAACCGATTAAAACTTCCAACTAGAACAAGCTAACGAGCACTCGATAATTATTTTCATTCAAACCCAGCGGCCGCCGAGGGAGCGTAAAGTGGAGCTGCAATATGCAGCCGCCGTGAGTGCGCCGTTTCATTAGCAGCGGCTCGGACCCGGCCGCGACGCCGTAGCCCGGCGCCGGACGGCACTAACTGCGGGCTTTAGCCTCGCTAACCCCAAGTGGATCATCTGTTTGTATCGAAAAACATAATCGTGATATTAGACAATGTTTTCTGATAAAGCATCTTTATTCATTTTTGTGTTTATTTAGGTACGTTAGTGGCACTGCGACTTCGTTCGCGGGGACTTCATTTTAATGTCAATACCTTTTCTTCCTGACAACCCGTTGTGCAATGTATCGATTGTGTCTCTCTGTTTTAATAATTAACGATTTTGAAAATGTATATTTCCCGTGTTCCTGTGATATATCGCCAGGCCCGCCGTCCTCCGCCGGATCGTAAGTCACCGCGTAATCCTTCCTTAATAAAAGTCACCGTTAATTATTTTAAAGAGGAACACTTACTGTTATTTAGCGATACGGCGCGACAAATTAATGCAGCGCATAAATTGGGAGAGGGGGTGCGCGGGGAGGGGGCGTATTAAAATTAGACGTTTTACTGTTCGTCTAATTCTGCGTTTTAGTTTACGACAGCCGTGTTAGTTCCGGAATTCCAACAGCGCTGGTTGTTTATGTTTGGTATATTAGCGGTGAGGGATCACAATCCTAGCATCTGCCGCGCATGGACGGAAATGTTGTTTGGCGATCCAATTCTTCAATTATTAAATTAAAAGTCCCAGAGCAAGCATTTACTTGGTCGACTACATGAACCTAACGAAATTAAAATTAAGGGAAGTCAACTAATTTATAAATTGTGGCAACTACAGAACCCTGCACGGTGCGCAGCCGACACACACTTTACCGGTTTTTGTAAATCTTATAACCATTTCGATCATTTCCCTGCCGCCCGACCCGCTGTACGAAATGAATGTCTCCCCAGAATTGAAATTGAGGGGCGTTCATCTTCCAACAAGCAATATACATTTGATGGCGGCGGCGCCAGGCCACGCCGCGATATTGTAATATCTAACTTAGGTCTAGCTCGGCCGTAAGCCAATTCCATCAAACCCGTTGTGAAGTTTCTGACTCAATTTGAATTCCGAGAGGATCAACGCGAAACGGATGAAGCTTGCCCACGCAATAGCGCGCTGCCGTCACTGCGCTGCCAACAGGGAGCCAGGGCAGCGGCGGGGAGGAGCACGCTGGGCAAGGTTTCGACGGTTTGACAACCTACCTCCTAACGACTGGCGTAATTGCCAGCAGACGTCTTGGTTCGTAGCATTACATACAACCATACACGCGTACATAAATCACGTCTTTATCCCCTACGGAGTAGACAAAGCCGAAGCTAACAAGATTCAAAGGCCACACTTAGCAAGATTATTTGCTAGCCGCACCGCCTATAACTTGATTCCTAAGATTTTCGCGGATTTTTTTCATAGCACGAAAAAGAGACTATAATAGCCACCCAAGGCAATCTTCAATAGCTGTCGTTAATTCCGAAAAAGCCTGAACTCCTAAGACCTATGGATGTAATATTTGTAACGACAACCTCTCCCATCCGGCGCGTCGCCGGAGCCATCAATAACGCGGCGACACGTTTCTGGAACACCTATTAGTGGGATTGTCTTTCAATCTCCGAGGCCATCGCTCGCCGGCCGCCTCCGGTGCAGGCTCCATTACATTTGCATCGGATGCCGCGGGGGGCGGGAGGGGGCAGGGAGGGTGCTGAATAATTCATCCCGGCAATATTTATATGCCTGAAGAGCGATGTTTACCTGCGGCGCTCACGACTGTCATATGTTTCCCAGACTGCGCTCGAACTGTGAAACGCTCGTGAATATTGCAGCGCCCGCGTCTCTCTACATCTTCTTTTCCGTTTATTTTGGGAAATAATCGCAGTATGCAGGGTGGTGAGCAATTTACACAGCCGCTTCGCGCTCGCAGAGACGCGCGAACTGACTTATGAATGCCTCTGTTTATTGCAGGTACTTGGTATTTTTGTGTCTTTTGAAGATTATCAATAAGTTACTAGTAATTCAAAGCACATGTAAATGATTTATTAATTTACGTCATGTAACTCCGTGGCCGATGCTGTTCCAACGTGTCAATTTTGAGGATGACCTCGGCGAAGTCGAGCATGGTTTAGAACCAAGATCAACACCTTCACAGTCTCCATACTCGTAAGGGTTGCAACGAACTAGCCCAAGTGTGTGACTCACATGTGAGGTCACTACGAATCAGCCAGTCTTGTGACTGAAGTGCTTTGCTGGACTTAGAGGACATTGAGACATTTTGTAGACGGGGAGTGTTAACGGGTTAAGTCAACATTGCACGCAGTCGTTGTAGCTCAACTTATACATCATAGATCAATGTTCTTCGAGGCAGCGCTTTGTCTTGGATCATCACTCCAAAATGGTGTTCAAGATGGCGTCCGTCCGACAGCCGTTAGTGCCCGGACGCCGCTTAAGGCCTAATTACGGAGAGGCGACCCTGTATCGGTGCCCATTTGGTCTGGCTTCACATATTCTGATAGTTTACAAAACAGAATCCCTTCATTATTAGTTCCCTCGTCCCTTTTGCATGCTCTGAGAGGTTCAAGTATGAAGATTGTATCAGGTAATTAATTTGTCTTGTGATGGCAACAGATCTATCCGTCTCCTACAGACCATGTGTTTTTTAAAGATGAAATATTAAGTAAGTAAATGCTTTATTGGACAAATATAAAGAAACAGAGACAAATCACAGAAAAAGACATGAAATATATGCACAAAGGCGAACTTATCCCTATAAGGGATCTCTACCAGTTAACCTTTGAGTAAATGAGAGGAGCATTAAGCGAGAGACCAACAAAGAGTGAGTTTAAAATATCCATATAGTGAAATATTTATCAAACATTAAATTAAAGCGTGTGCCATCAAGGTACCCTTCAATTTATTTGTAACTTAAACCGTATCCAATAGAAGTTCACGTGTATTTAAATTAAAAGCATATACTCATATTTTACAAAAATAATCGCAATAGTTCGTGTCAGCGAAGCAATGAGAACGCACCGCAAGTCATCCATCATACCCAAAGCCATCTATTCCGTCTAGTTGGAGCAATCTATTCCGTCTATAAGTATAGGCGATCTGCCCCGCTCCAGCGCCCTGTGTAGTATTATCGACCGGCCGCAGACCGCACCTGCTGAAGAATTCTTCAATGACCCCCCTCCCCACACGTTAATAAAGCCGCCGCGGCCGCTCGACTGTGCTATCGACTCTTCCCAGTTTCTTCGAGATCTCGTGCGTTGTGGAGATGATCTCGATTTTTACGTGCAGAGTTGTCTCGACTGGTGATAATTTATTTTATAGGGTTCTAAATGCTGCAGTAAACAGTTTTGGTGAATTGGTGATAGGTACTCATAATTTAGAGAACGCGGTAACAACGGTGCCCTTAAACTAAAAAGATAAAACGTTCCCCCCACAAGAGCTACGGAATGTTTACCTACTCACGCAAAATATAATCTATATATATAATACGCGAGGCCGATTTTTGTACAAGCCATCAGATCTACAGTTATGATCCGATTTTGATAAATTATATGTCATTAGATTCGTCTTATGCTGGAGAGTTGCAAACTGCTCTTCGTTTTTAGATTTTTTTAACGAAAAACCACAAAAAAGTTAATTTTAATGAACTACTGTGCGCTACCTGACCAGCCAGTATAATGTGACCCGTGTCATGTGTTTTGACGTGAGATGAAACAATAAAAATAACATGTATTGGACTGAAACATGTTGTAAGTTGTTCAGCATGAGAAAATATCTGTTTTGAGTCGACCAGATTTTATCCGCAACACTTAGGTACGTATTAAGATAATTATACAAAATACAAAAAATATTTTACGGTTTCTTTGTTTACAATGAATGACTTGCGTCAACTTTTAATTTCTTTTTTATTTGGCTCTATTATGTCAAAATTGATTTGCCACGTTTGTTTATTTAAAAAAAGTATCTAATGCTTCAAAGTTTGATATACCTACAAATACAGGAGGTTCTAATAATAACATGGATCGAAAACGAAATGGAAATGGCATGAGTTTTGGCAACAGCAGTTAGGTATCTTAGTCACGGATGAGAAAAAAAAGTGGAATTGACAAATGTCTAAATTGCAGCGGGGGCGAAGCCCCGGGCAACAGCTAGTTTTATTTATTTAGCATTGTTTACAAAACATTGGCTTTTTAACCGACTTTTCTTTGATCGTAAGACAGACAGCAGAGACCTGATGTTGTCTTTGAGTTAGCCCCTCGTGTCTACAACACAACTGACACAGCGCGAAGACCCAATAAGACAGCCCGGCAGTTGGCTTCTCTGTTTCTCGGCAGAGGGCGAATGTGAAATACTCATTATGAACGACGATGACAGAAAGCAGCAATCTTCGTTCACGCCTCAAGGAACATCATTACAATTGTTTAATCATTGGCAGATGTTACGTATATTGTGGCGTGAACCCGTCGGGGCCGGCTGCTGGCGCCGTCGCCGCCGCCCGGACGGCTAGCCACGAGTGCGTGCGAGACAGATAACCCGTGTTATCTCGCGCGCGACACAGCTCCCGCGCGCACTTGTGTTAGACGTGCAAACGCGCCTCGCTGTATCACGCGCGGCGCACGACGCACTCCGGCACGGGGGGATCTAAAATTCGATTAAAAAAGAGTTATGTGACGTGACTCCAGCACAATTTTATTCATTGAATTTAGCGAAAGTGACAGGTTCATAATTTCCGTTTTCCAAATCGTAAATCCAAGCCGTAATTAGAAAGCAATATCCCAATGAATAATGTTAACTCAAAGCAGCTAATTCAGTAGGTATTTAGTAAGTTTCGTCATTATTAATGTTCCGTGCAAGGAGAATTTAACCACTACGTTGTAGTTCCGTGATTAAACACACACTTCTTTCTTCAAGTTCTGAGTTGTGAAATAAAAATCCGATAAGTGACCGCTTTTCCGAAGTATCATCTGACCGAATGGAAAATAACCACGAGGAAAATCCTAACACAGACAGGTTTCAATTAAAACTAGTTAGTTTTCAATTGACAGAGCGAGGGTCGAGCTGCATGTAACCGCTAGCCGGAGGTATTTAACTCGGCACCCCGCTAATGACTGAAAAGCAAAGAATCGACCTCGTTACTCACAGTATGCTCGATTTCATTAGGTTCCTTTCAACGTGTACTTGTATTCATGAAAATAATAATTTTAAACGAATTCCCGATTCGTATTAGAGGACAATTCAAACGGGCAAACGGTAAAAGTATGTGCATATTTTTGCTGGTTAGCGTGCTCGACGCAAAAGTCGCGATCGTTAGAAATTATTAGCAAAGATATTCGAGACGGAGTCGTGAGGCGAATAAACATTTACAATCACATTGAAATACACAAAGAAACGAGCGCAAAGTGATACAGACGCGAATTCCTTGCGGTTGCTCCGCTGATGGAGCGCTCCGGGAGGATTAAGCCCACACACGCACACACACACACTCGCTGCTTTTTCTGCTTATTCCGGCTTGTTTAGGCTCTCAAACATTTTGTTTCCACAAATAGGTTGGCAAAAGTAGCTCGACACGTTTCGGGCGGCGATTGCTGTAACTCAATTGGAAAGTTGCGGAGTAATCTAGTTTGCGTGACAATGGCAATGTCGGGCGACCCGCGGCAACTCCGCCGACGGCAACTATCGGCGAACTGAAAACGCGACGAGTGAGGAAATGGAAAACAAACTTCGGTGAGCGGCGCCGGTTATTTTAGTGGAAATAATTGCGAAGGTAAACAATTTGGATGGATGGATATTGTTCAGTTTGAGTTTGCAACTGGTACACGTGTGGCATGGTTATGCCTGTTATGGAGCACGTTTTAACTGGATCACTGAGCCGAATTTATAACGGATTCGAAATAAATCGCTCATTTGTCTGCAGGTATTTGCGGCGCGCGGCCGCCCGTCGGCAATTTGTCGCCCAACTTCGGGGAAGTTGCGCCGCGCGGCGGCCGGCAATTACGGCAACATGGCGCCTGCTCCCGCCAATTACAAGCCGGATCTCGACAAGCCACTGCAACCTTTAAATCAAGGGATCTTCTTTGTATTATGTTGTAATTAACAATGATTCAACCGCGCATCAATCGCGCGTACTCTTTGCGATTATTGCCTGCTCACGGAGTTAACTCGTAAGCTATGTTGACAGGTTGTTGTTGATATCAATCAGAATATACGCTAGTAGAGTGACATAGCTTTGATGGTCAGTTGGGCAGCTTGTGCGATAAATAAACGGGCGCCGGCGGCCGAAGTCGGAGTGTCGGTCACGGCGGTCGGCGCGCGAGGGTTAAATATTCAGCACGGAGCCGCCGGCCTCGACACCAGCATGGAGGGTTGTACGGCGGCTGGGAATTGGCTTGCGGCGGGAACGTCACATCACACGCTGTGCAATGTCGTTGGACCCGAGAAATGGCATAAACCTAGCTGATTGTTTAAATTTTGACGCATGAAATCCAACAGAGCTAATTGGATTGAAGACACGACATGTAGATATCCTTTATTCAATGGGAAATGAGATTTTTCAGTCGTTATAGTGTAGAGTATCTTTAACTTCCAAAAACTCGAGTTTGAATATTTATGATAATTAATTACCGAGTTTTGTAATTGCTAATAGTCCCATCGCAGCATTCGATGATTTGCGCCACTCCACGAGTCTTCGTCACACCCCACGCAAATAGTCATTTTACGACATTATGCGCAAACAATAGTCGTAGTTTACGTCTTTTTGCTCAGTTTTTTTACAATTATGGGTCGTAACTCTTACTTACGACTGTATGCGATGCTTACTTGTATTTACGACGTACGATTTTATGCAATGGTTTTAACTTTCTTATACAACCTTTTGAAATCGAGCATAAAGTCGTAACTTTAGGTTTCATTGCCATAATTTTATATTTATTTTAATACTTATTTGTTTCATGTTAATGAACCCGCTGCTGACAGATATATGTCCAAAGTTTAAAGCAGTAATTATGTACCAGCTTAAAAAATACACGAAATATTCTTCGCTCTCATGAAAAATTGTCGATCTTCAAATCTGGCCCAGGAACTAACATTAAATCCCATCAAAATTGATAAACATTTTGCTGGTTGCAGGAGTCATTGGCGGCAGTGGTTGCTAACCCAAAGCGAACGGTTGTCATAAACAAAAATAAAAGTTGAAGTTGACCCGGGAAATTACTGACGCCTGAATGAAAAGGAGCTTCTACTTCCACTGAGAGGTAGCACCGAAAAAGAAGAAGTCGTAAAAACGGAGCTATGCACCTCAAGTGGTACAACCAATGTACGTCCCGGAGTGTATCTATGGCTTCGAATTGACTGTATACAAGTTAAAGGGGGACATGTATTACGGAGCGCACATTGTCAAGTCGTGCATTCCAAGTATATTCAGGCTAGAAATTGGTTGCACTTCCACAGGTATCTCAAAAATTTAAGAATAGTACCTTGTGCTATGTCAAGTCGACCTGGCCTCTAAAATATTCCCCAATTTGGCTTGAACAAGACGTGGTTCCTGTAAACTGAATAAACCAGCGCGGCGGTTGCGGGGGAGGGGGGAGGGGGGGGGTCGATGCATTTTTAACTGCAGGTGCATTGTTCAGGCCGCAGTGGTCAGGAATTGCTGCGCCAGCGGCCAGTTTTGCTCGTGTACTTTGTTTACCACTGTGAAGTAAAAACCGAACGAAAATAGCGTTACATTTTACTGTTAATCAAATCAGACTTCAGCGTTTCTTTTAATCCAAAGCTTTGAGACATAATCGGGTTGAATTAGTTAACTGGAGCCTAAAATCCCAGAGAGCGATCTAAATAAGACATCAAAGCCAGCCTAGCCTGCGCCTAATGCGCGCCGACGCCGCCAGCAGGCGCCGGCGCGGAGGCTCGGGAGCAGCTCGCGGGCAGACGACGTGCTCGAGTGTTATCGGCTCGGTGCGGTGTGTTGGAATAAATATGCACTTCATGCTGTCCATGAGATGTCAGTGCCGCCAACCGCGGTTACTTTACGAAGTAGTTATAATGACTATCAAATGAATCAAGAAAATTTTATTTCTTGATTTTTATGTTTACTTTTACGGTTTAGCCGTTAGAAATTCAATTTCTAAATGTCTATGAAAATTAGAACACATAGAAAAATCCGAAAAGTAAAGCTATGGCCGGGAATCGAACCCGGATCCTCGTCATTCCGTGACGCGTGATTGTGTCGTACAGACACATCATTCAAACAGATGACGCTTAGCGACAAAAAATTCGCATAGTAACAAAAGGTCACGTGACAGTTAGTAACAGGTAGAAAAATTCGGAGACTACCCACCTGCTATGGGTGGTGTAGGGGTATAGCACGCGTCACGGAATGACGAGGATCCGGGTTCGATTCCCGGCCATAGCTTTACTTTTCGGATTTTTCTATGTGTTCTAATTTTCATAGACATTTAGAAATTGAATTTCTAACGGCTAAACCGTAAAAGTAAACATAAAAATCAAGAAATAAAATTTTCTTGATTCATTTGATAGTGCTTATCATTTGAAAAACAGCGCCTTCTCTCGTCCTTGGTGAGCAGTAGATGTTCCACGGGAGTTTGTAATTGTGTCGTACAGACACATCATTCAAACAGATGACGCTTAGCGACAAAAAATTCGCATAGTAACAAAAGGTCACGTGACAGTTAGTAACAGGTAGAAAAATTCGGAGACTACCCACCTGCTATGGGTGGTGTAGGGGTATAGCACGCGTCACGGAATGACGAGGATCCGGGTTCGATTCCCGGCCATAGCTTTACTTTTCGGATTTTTCTATGTGTTCTAATTTTCATAGACATTTAGAATTTTTTTTTAGTTATAATGACGTAATCATTAATTTTTATTTGCGTTTATTGGATGTCTTGCCATGACGTGATGTGATTCAGCTTAGGTTCGCTCGCTGTCAGATCCATACTAAAAATGACAGCTAAAACCTGAACTGAGTTTGACTGAATCAAATCGCATTAAGACGCCATGGTAAGGCCTCCAATCGATGTCTTCATCGATCGCCTTTGCGTCTACATGCCAAATATTCACCAAATATGGACAATATCGTTAAAGTCCCCCCGGCTAACGGTACACGAGTTGGTTGCTACGTCAGACGTGTGCCCATAACTGTCATATGCAATACCTCGTGACCCAAGGACGTCACACTTGGTATTAATTAGGTATCACAATCGCATTCACCATTGCCTTCTGTCAAATGGAATTGGCGCGAAGCGGCGATGGCGCGCGTCCGCGTTAAGCCCATTCATTTACGAGGGCTGTTCCTGTAACCCTAGTGTGCACGTGGCGCAACACTAGGGTTACAGGGTAGGGTTACTGTAACGTGCAACGGTTTCGGTTACAGCTTGCAGATGAGTACCCCGCTTTAGAAAATATGGCGTCAGGTCGCACTACATCAAGTCAAAAATGGTTGATACTTTTGACGAAAAACAGTAAAATATTAGTACACAAAATATGTATCCATGATGATCTTAGCTCACATCAAATCGAACATTTTATGTGATAGAAGGCAATGGCCTTTAATCTAACGGCCACGTCAGGTCAGTTGGCAGCGCCGGTGCAGCCGCCCGACGCTCGCAACGTCGCTTCAGCCGCAACGCTCTCCCTTTATTCCGCTGAGTGTTTTTCAGATACCGCGCGGCCAGACGCTGCTTATCTTCAACACTCCCATCCCTAATGTTCGTGCAGCGAATTCTATTTACAAATAAAACCTTGTCGTTTGCCAAAATCAACATCAAGTCGAGAAAATCGTTTAGCTAAGAGCAAATCGGCGAAAAACTTAAAAACTTTTAATGTTATCTGAGCTAATCATTCGAGAGATTATTAACGGAGGATGGTGGCCCTTTTTATGCGCTGTTTGGAGCAATTCCACCTTTCCACCTCTACGCCCTCAGTGTCTTGCTAAACGTGGCCTGTAGGTCTTGTTACCTTAGGCTTTATCTACCCCGTAAGGGATAAAGACCTGATTTGTGTGTGTGTTTGGAGCAATAAGGTTATAATTATGTAACTGTTTAGAACGTGCAGGTGTGGGTTCCTAAATACGTCCCGTTGCCGAGCACAGCACTCAGAATGAGAAGACTTGAGTTCCGACGCGGGCCCGGCGCGGATTGGAAACTTCACACACCACTGAACTGCTTGCAGGTGCGTGAAAGTTTTGTCATGATATTTTCCTTCACCGTAAAGCTCAATGTATTTTGTGCAAATGCAAACATAACTTCCGAATAAATCAGAGGCAGAAAGCTCGGGTTTGAACCCGCAATCCTCTGCTTGATAGGTCATAGGTCAAACCAGTGGGCTACTACGGCTTTTTGGCTTTTATGTGTGGTTTATAGACTTTAGGCAGAAAAAGATAAAGAACAGATACCTACAGAAAAAGACAGAAAAGGATACAACCTACAGTTGTAAAGCACTCCTTTGGTAATGCAGCGAGTTTACGTATCCTTTAGTCATGTCATGTGATAATGTATTAGCGTGCACAAAATAACACGTTTGCGAACTAACGGTCGCCAACTACACGTTGGAGCAAATTTGAAATTCGAATCGTGAATTCGTTAGCGTCGCGCGGCGGTTAGTGTTGTCAGTGCCGTTATTTGAATATTTTGCGCGTTTAATTTTGCCGTACTGCGACACTGCCGCACTCAATTTCAAGGTGCGTTAAATGAATATTTTACACTTGCCGCTTCTCTACGACAGAAGATTATTTTTTTGTACCTGATAGCTCTATCCATGAAAACGAGCAAGCATGTCACATGACGGTGAGCAATCAGCGCTACCCTGGAGAACCAGCTACCCCTAAAGTCACTAATCCGTTTGTCATTAAAAATCACTAATTTAAATTCGGACTCGTATAAAAATGTATTATTCTGGTTTTTCCATGCTGGTCTGGAAGTAAAGAAAAAACATTTTATTTAAGAGTTGCTTCTCTTCCCGCGCAGATGGTAAAAGATCATCGAGGGAAAGGGCGAAAGCGAAATGCTAAACGTGGCCTTAAGGTTTTGTTACCTTATAGGCTCTGTCTATCCCGTAATAAAGACGTGATACATGTATCTTTGTGTGTATGTATAAAAATGGCAATCTAAATAACCGCTAACTATAACAGCAAAACGAAATGACCGGTCCCCATCAACTCCAGATGTACAATCATATTATTTCAAAAACTTTTACTATTTCCACGCTGGCAACACGGGCGCTGGCTGTTGGCAGTTTTTCGCGAATCGAATCACATTAAAAAGTTCAGCGCGTCCTCACGCTATTGGTCAGTGGGATTTGAATTTGGAAATGCATTTGAATTCGGAACAAGTTTGAATTTAAATTCCGGGCAAACAATAGGTAGGTTAGTTTGGGGGTTTGTTGAATCTATTTTTTAATTTAACGTATCTGAATGCGGCAGTTTTATTAAAAGCTTTTATGGCTGTACCTAGCTAGAAAGCTTTCGTTTTATAAATGCCTCAACACTTTTAGCCAAGCTCTACCTCACAAAAAGTTAACCTAGGGCGTCTTTTTTTAAACCGCTGCGCAAAAGGTGGTGGCATGCCGAGCCACGCTGCCACGCCGCCGCGGCCCACAGCGCGGCGTCCGACTCTCACACAGCATTTCCGAGTCAGAGCCACACATTCCTAGTGATTAATTTGCATTAGCAAATAAAAAGGTTTTTGCATTCAAAATTCAAATAAAAAAGCTCAGATTTGCGCGATCCATACACTGTAAAATTATGTTCAGTGTCAGGTATATGCATTAATCGTCGTTTTATTCTCTTGGAATCGAATGAAAAGCAGAGTGGAACACTCGAGCATTAAACTTATTTCCCCCTGGCTGGCTGTACGAACGTCTCGGGTAAAATTGTTTGTTTTATGCTCTCGTTGTACAATCTACTATTGTATTTCCCAAACGCCTTTAGCTAACGAAATACGTCAAGATTAAAAGCAGTAAAAGCAAAAACTTTTATAGTTTACTGCAATGGAGCGCTCTATTTCCCGCAGTTTCTTCACCTGTTTTTCTTTTATTCGCGAACCGCATCGTTGCTTACCTGAGGACAAGTAAAATCGGATTAGCGGGACCTTCGATAAAAGCAATTATATCGCCGACAACATCTCCTGCTCCTGCTGTAATAACATCTCGTGTTTTTAAGAATTATCTTTCTATCTCTTGTTATTCGGAGATCGAATTATTAAATTGTAATAGTACAGGAAAATGTTGTGGGAATCTTCGGGAAATTTTCCTTCTTAACCGAATGAGTGAGCGCAAGGAGTCTACGTTTCAGCTTGGCCAAAAAATTCTCAGATCATCAGATATCAGAATATAATTTAGCAAATATTTTCGTTGGTTCTTTATAGGCCGCGCATAATTCAAGACTCTCAGACATCCCGACAACACTGAGAATTGATTGTCCACAAACAGCGAGACGACAACCCTACTGTCTTATCTCATCCGACGCAAAATACACCTTATTTTACAACTAAGTCCCATTCAATTTCGCTTGTCGCGGTTCGGGATTAAAGTATGAGTTTTATTGTGTGCGAAGCAGTGGATTTTTCTGTTGAGAAATCGTATTTGAGATGTTTGTTGCGGATGGGCCATAAATACGCGCGCGTGGATACAGCAGTAACCGTAAACAACGCGCGGAGACTCCGCGGCGGGCGGCGGCTCTCTCCCGTCTTTTATACAACTTCGTCATCAAATTTTGAACTACAACGGAATAGAAATTACTCATGAAAACTATAAAGCACAATAACTTGTAAGATTCGGTAAGCCAAGATATTTTTTGAACTAATGGAGTGTTTTTGATACTTTTGTCTTTGCCATAAGTTGTGAAAGAGATTCGAGATTCTGAACTCTGATAGCACGCTAAAGAAAGCTTGAAAGAAAAAAACCAAGAGCAAAAACAATATTTATCAATGCCTTGAGCTATCCTGATACATGGATTGCACTACTTGTTTACGTATACTTGTCTGCGGTGAAGCCCCCGGACCCGGGCCCCCAACTCCAGGCCCCGGCCCGCTAAGCCCCGGCCCTCGGCCCTGGATCACGCTGGCCCAAACTTTAACTAACACTAAAGTCTGTTTTTCGACTTAATAAGTTTTAAGTCGATGCGGCGGCGGTCACCGCACGAACTATACAGCTTGTAGCTTTGCTGACAGATTTATTAGCGAAATACACTGAAGGTTAACTTTGCACTACTTTTTGAATAAACCCGTGGTACCCGAGTGTAATTTGTCAGCTCGCGGCAAGACGCAGCGCTTCATCACGATAAAATATTCGTCGGAGTTTTCCATCTTCTTTTAATACTTTTGAACTCTCTTTACAACAACGTTCATACTTTAAGCCCAAGTTATCTTACATGTTTCCTACGTTTTAGCCAAGTTTTTATCAAGTTTTTACTGTGAAGTCAAGAACATTCATATCCGAAGTTAATATGGTCGGAACTGTTGATCATTTTCCTTTGCTCGAATTTTCACAACCGAGAGTTTGCCACTGATGAACGCTAATTTCAAATACCTCACTTAAGTTTGGGCTAGTGATTTCAGCGTAAGTATTTACTTCCCATTTTTAGAATACTTTAATAAAGAAATCTGTACAGGAAGCAGCTGCGACTGGTTGATGATAATTGTTATAGTGGCAGAAAAAGTCCGTATGCGAAAGGCTGCATTGAAAGGTTAGGTTTTCGGAACACGCATTAGATGGATTAGGGTTGAGGAGGCTTTGATGTTTTAATCCCATTATGATCATAACCTTAGTAGTGATATTGTTTAGTATTGTGCCCCGTCTTGGCTCGTGTGCGGCCGCGCCGGGGCGCCGGGGCGGGCTGGTCCCTATTTATACAACCCGACAATTGTCAATGACAAGTGACAGCTCTGTTTACAGTACAAGCTCGTCAAGCATTGCATTTCTAATTGTCACTTGTCACGGACAATTGTCGAGTTAAAGAAATAGGGGCCAGATGCCCCCGGATCACTGTCGCGCGCTGCGAAAAGCCAACAGGCAACAGTTAGCAAACAGGGAGATGCCATTTATGTTTAAAATGGGAACACCACGAAAGTTACAAGTCTGGTTTCTGGTTGGTACCAGATTTAAAGATTGGGAAATTTTGAAGATCTTAAGACCGGAAAATGATAAAAACTGTTAAGATTACATGAAGTTGAAGTAACTAAGGATCCGCTAAGGTGAGAAAATAGTTCTTTGTAATTAATTATGATGGATGCCAACAAGATACAGTTTTTAAAAACTCTTCGTTTTCAACAGAATGCGCTGAGATTTTAACTGGGTTCGATTTATTATTTGATGTTCCTCATGTTGCATTTCATTTTAATTTTTCATAAAAATATCACCTTTTTAACATCATTTCATTTTTTGTTGACTAAGTAACATACATATAAATTTCCGCCACTTCTAATGCTCCGAGTGACCTGAAATTTGTTTGGTGAGTGTTAGTCTAAGCACAGTTCTTTTAAAGTACAGACTTACTTCAAATTAATTTCAATACTTAATAGCAGCAGTGCGTCCGGCATCGCGAACAAAAAGACATCTCCCTCGACCCGTTTATAATCCGAACCTTTTATGATCCGAAGACCGGCGAAAACATTGAAAAACCGCGCATAAAATGATAAAACTTTACATAATTCATCGCTCGTCGTAAAGGGGTAATTTATCGGCCGCCCTTTACGGCGCTTCCACCGAACTTAATTGAATTTTTCATTTTTACTCATTGTTCGAGGGAATTAATTTGTCACGAGAGGACAGGCAGCGTCGCGGGGCATTAGGGGCGATCCAGCAGGTGACTGCACGCGGCCCTTTCATTATAAAGTTTAATGCTTAATTTATGTGTCTCCCGGCGCCGGCCGCGGCCCAACACCAATCTTGCGGAATGTTCTTTTGACAATGATGATGGATCGCAGGACAAAGCCTTCTTTGTGGAAACATATAATGCATTGTGTGAGGGAACAAAGGTGGGCTAACATGTGATTCAGAAATCAACACTTCCCATGGACCTTAGAGGGTAAAGATAGTCTCTCAAGGTCTCATGTGCACAGGCGGAATCTCGCTGGTTTTTCTAGTTTCCGCGCCGGAACAAACTAAGTAGTCTCAGTGCTTGACGAAAGGATTAACGAGTGGTAGATGAAACTGCGCAAGGATCCAACCACCGTAATTACATTGGTATTGATAACAATGACAACTTTGAGGTGTAGATAACTTAGAAAATGCAATTACATTTCGGTTCATCCCAGTTAATAACTGTGATGAAGAATGGCTCGGAGTAAGCCGCGGCTCGGGGCGCGACAAACAACAATATTAACAACAATATTGTTTTAGGCGGACGTCCGTTTTTTCGCCGGATGACGGAGGTCGCCGGCGCCTGAACAAACAGCGGCCGCGCGGATCTTAGCGTTGGCGCGGTGACTTACGCGCGCCATCATAAAAAGTAACGTGACGGCAGGAAAAACAAATGAACGTACGGTCCCGCGAAAAGTTGGTTGTTAGTTTTCTTCCAATACTGGAAAGGTAAAGGAATCAAGGCCCACACAACCTATAGTCTGACGCAATTAATAGTTTTGTAGTTATTAGGTTCTTACTTATAAAGTCTGTTAGTATGTCCTAGTCATGTCCTGTCAGCTCCTTATGCCTTCCATAATGCGATAGTGTACTTTCCAATGAATTCTTCATTTGATGTAAATATGATACACAATATTTATCAACCACAAACAACAATCCAACTGAATAATAGGATCCACTTTCTTCGATTTCACGCCGCGCGCCCGCCCACGTAAGAGATCAGGGGCCCGATTTTTGAAAGCACATGTGTGAAAATACCACTCGAAAGTGGTATAAATCGGTTTATATCTTCAAAACTACAGCTCTAATCAGATTTTTGACTAGTTCACAAGATTAATGAGAGCCCCAGGTATCTTCTAAGCTACTCGTATTCAAATTCAGCACAATTTTTCACCACTTTCGAGTGGTATTTTCACACACGTGCTTTCAAAAATCGGTCCCCAGAAAACAAATAAAAGAAAAACTAAATATCTTTATACAACATTGTTGTCGCACTCCTTTGATGAACGAAGTAGCAGAAAGTACATGACGGGGTGACCAGAGATGAAAGCAAGTCAATCAGGCTCAGTGCAGTGGCAATTTATGAGTTTTGTGAAGCAATCCAACGGACATCAGGAGGACAGGCGTGATTGAGGTGTTCTGTGAGTTGTCAGAATGCGGAGTGGTCGCCGCGGCAGGCTGGTGGTTTGAGTGGCAGAGGGACGTTCGCACCCCAATTCACGCCTCCAGTTTTTTTTTAATTGATAAGCGTAATATTATGAAATTTATACTAATTAAGAGCTTTTTGATAAAGGAAAAAAATATACAGGGTGAAATTTTGAACGTGATACAAATTACATGTTTCCTTATCAGCAGATGCGGTATAATTAGATGCATGAACTCATTTGTTAAAATTTGTCTTAATTAAATATTGATAATTTCCTAACAAAAAAATAATTCAGAAACTGAAAGTATTGCTACCCTACATTTGACAGTTGAAAAGTTTTATCGCTGTAATTAACATCTAGTGGATAATGTCAAATAATACGAGTAAATATCAACATCGCAGATAACTTAAATCCCTAGCTCTTATGTATTATTTTGGTGTAAATAACAAACAGAGTGGTAATAATCATTATTTAATATCAAAAACAAAATGGATTTCTCAAACATACTTCAATAAATGCTCAAAATGACCACCACCTTCCCGCCGGCATAGCTCTGCACGACGTCTTAGATTGTCTTTGAGTTTTCCAAGCACAAACACATTGGCTTTAACAGCATCAAACGCCTGTATGATTTTTTGCCGAAGTTCTGTGACTGTGTGGGACTCACGTTTGTAGACTCGCCTTTTAATTTCACCCCATAAAAAGAAGTCCAGCGGTGTTAGGTCGGGACTACGAGGAGGCCATGCGATTGGACCGTTGCGGCCAATCCACCTATCGGGGAATTCTTATGGTCTAAATAATTCCGCACCCGACGAGAAAAGTGGGCTGGAGCTCCATCTTGTTGGAAGTGTAGGTCGTTTTGATTTTCTTCCGGAATTTCACGCATTAATGTTGGTAAGACGTTCCTCAACAGATCTTCATACTTAGCTCCATTTAATGTACCGTCAATAAAATGTGGTCCTACTACACAGTTGTTCAGAATTCCGGCCCAAACATTGACTGAAAATCGGGTTTGGAAGGAGTCCCTGCGTGTGACATGGGGATTCACATTATTCCACCAATGTTCATTATGGACGTTGAATAGCCCTACACGGAAAAAAAAACTTAGCTGTGGTAACTAGGAATTAGTTGGCGCAGCTAAATTCCTTCGAAACTATAGGGACATCGAAGTATTTAGCTATCGTTGCAAAGAGTTTTTCGCTACCGAAACTTGGCTGTGATAGCAAATATTCTTAGTTGTGATCACTTTGAAGTTTGGGAAACTTAGCTGTGACTGCTAATCATATTAGCTAAAATTAGTTGTGGCTGCTAAGTATATTAGCTATATTTAGCAGTGACAGCTAATTTAATTAGCAATATTTAGCGGTAGCTGCAAACAAATTTGCCGTAGCTGCTAATTACTTTAGATGCGACAATCAAAATAATTCGTTGCATCGGCGAAAGTGTTGGCTGTAGCAACTAAGTTAGTTTGATACTCTATCGCATTTCTTTAGCGGTATTCGACAACGAGTTTAGCTGCAGCTGCTAAAAGGGTTTGTTACTATAAGAAAGACTTAGTTGTGAGATGTAATCAAGTTAGTTGTAGCTGCTAATTAAGTTTGTTACAGTTACTAAGAGTCTTAGTTGTGGGATGTAATCAGTTTGGCTGTAAGTACTAATTGGGTTTGTTACTGTAACCAAGAGTCATAGTTGTGGGATGTAATCAATTTAGCTGTAGCCTCTAATTGGGTTTGTTACTTTAACTAATAGTCTTAGTTGTGGGATGTAATCTGTTTAGCTATATCTAAGTGCTAATTGGGTTTGTTACTGTAACTAAGAGTCTTAGTTGTGAGATGTAATCAGGTTAGCTGGAGCTGCTAATTAAGTTTGTTACAGTTACCAAGAGTCTTAGTTGTGGGATGTAATCAATTTGTGGCCCGAGGAAGCGACCGCCACTGCGATACGGCAACCCGTGCACACTCCTGCAAAGTCTGATAGACCGGGCCCGTTAACGTCCTAACGAATTAGAAGCAGTAACGTGCACACTAGGCTACTCAGACTCGCTTCCTGTGTCTGTTACAAGATAATCATTCAAAATCATCTCGGGTATATATGGACGCTCGGTCAACCAAACGATAGCGCGATGTAACTTGCGCGCAGCGCCATCTGTTGGCGTATTTCGTAAGCTCAGTTGCTGTTGGCCTTAATACTTATCGTTACTTATAGTCAAAGCTGCAAAAAGTTCTTGGCTGCCACACTTAAGTCTGATTTGCTACGACTGCTAATATAATATTGCTGTTCATTGCAAAGTAAATTTGTTGGTGCGACTAAGATTCTTAGCAACATTAGCAAAAAAATATTTAGCAGTTGCAGCAAATAATATTAGCTACAGTTTGTGAATAAGTTAGTCAAAGCTGCAAAAAGTTCTTGACTGCCACACTTAAGTCTGATTTGCTACGACTGCTAATATAATATTGCTGTTCATTGCAAAGTAAATTTGTTGGTGCGACTAAGATTCTTAGCAACATTAGCAAAAAAATATTTAGCAGTTGCAGCAAATAATATTAGCTACAGTTTGTGAATAAGTTAGTCAAAGCTGCAAAAAGTTCTTGGCTGCAACACTTAAGTCTGATTTGCTACGACTGCTAATATAATATTGCTGTTCATTGCAAAGTAAATTTGTTGGTGCGGCTAAGATTCTTAGCAACATTAGCAAAAAATTATTTAGCAGATGCAGCAAAGAATATTAGCTACAGTTTGTGAATAAGTTAGTCAAAGCTGCAAAAAGTTCTTGGCTGCCACACTTAAGTCTGATTTGCTACGACTGCTAATATAATATTGCTGCTCATTGCAAAGTAAATTTGTTGGTGCTACTAAGATTCTTAGCAACATTAGCAAAAAATATTTAGCAGTTGCAGCAAATAATATTAGCTACAGTTTGTGAATAAGTTAGTCAAAGCTGCAAAAAGTTCTTGGCTGCCACACATAAGTCTGATTTGCTACGACTGCTAATATAATATTGCTGTTCATTGCAAAGTAAATTTGTTGGTGCGACTAAGATTCTTAGCAACATTAGCGAAGGATATATTAGTAGATGAATCAGAAAAAAATTAGCAGCCGTTGCAAAAATGTTATTAGTGATTGCAAAATGTATTTATCAAACGTATCAAAGATATTATCTGCTGTCTAACACATGTAAAATTAGTAATAGTAACGAAATTTTTATCCACTATAACTAAGAATTATTAACGGTTACAACTAACAGCAATTACTAAATTATTTTGTTGATAAATTAGCTATAGTTGCTAATCAATTAGTACTGTTAGCAAATTATTTGAAATTCGTTTAGCTAAATATCGTTATCAGTGGTAGCTAACTGGTTTTAGTTGCTATAGACATGGCCTTGTTACAGTTGCAAACAAATTGTATGCCACAGCAAAGAAAATTTCAGCAAAGGGAGCTTAGCTATCACGGCTAATTCATTTCTCTCCGTGTATCCTGGAGAAAGTTGCTTCGTCTGACCACATAATATTTAAATGCAAGTGTTCCAAAAACCACTCACAAAACTGAACTCTTCTGGAGTAATCAGCAAGAACAATATCTTGCACGCGTTGGAAATGGAACGGGTGTAGACCTTCAGCATTCAATAGCTTCCACATAAAAAATTGTGTTGTTCCAAAACGTGCGGCTGCATCCCTTGTGCTTGAGGGTGGCGGTTGAAATAACGAAGTACTCGAGTGCGAAACGCATCCGAGTAGCGTCCTCGAGATCCTCTACCTTGTGCATGTGATGGAACGGACAATTGTCCATAATCCCTCAAGTTTTGGACAGTGTGGTTTATTAAACGACGAGACGGGATTGGAGAGTCTGGATACTTTTCGTGAAACAATGTCTGTGTCCGCACCGTACTACTTGACGTGTGATAAAAAATAACCATATCTAAACGCTCAACATGCGTAAAAGGATAAGCAGGCGGCATTTTTCAGTAAAATTTTAATAAGCTGAGAGATATTTGTTATGACAACTCACGTCACGAATTAGCAGCATTATTTTATTTTTATGTCAAAGTGAACCAAAGAGGCGAGTGCCTATTATAAAACAAATTTAAACTTTTTGCTCTATCATTTAAAGGGTGGGGTAACCACACATGCCAATTAAAAATGGGATAAATAAAATCGTTAATTAAGTTCTAATTAATTACTTTGGTAACTCAAGACTTAGCAGAGCCTTTAAGTCCTTCAGAGATGTATCGAAAACATCGACTTTGTATCACGTTCAAAATTTCACCCTGTATGTTAATATGCAAATTCCCGTGAAGCAATTCAATAAATAAATGATGAAATAAATGAAATACATGATCTTTATTCAGTACTAGCGACCCGCCCCGGCTTCGCACGGTTTATTATGCATGTATTATAATATAAACCTTCCTCTTGAATCACTCTATCTATTAAAAAAACCGCATCAAAATCCGTTGTGCGGTTTTGAAGATATAAGCATACACAGGGACACGGGGACAGAGAAAGCGACTTTATTTTGTACTATGTAGTGATGATAGTGAAGTAGGCCGTACAGGCACTCTTACGCGTCATGAGTCTACTGGCATTTCGCAAAAGGAGACACTGTTGAGAAGAAACGCCGAAAGAAACTCAATGGTGAGTGTGAAGTTCCCAACACACACTGAGTCTGCGTGGGAAGAATAAGCCAAGCCCTAAGCCCTGTGCCCAGTGGAACCATAGAGGCTGGTGAGGAAGAGCAGATTGTCACAGCAAGCATTATAATATGGCGCTTCCTCACTTTGAGAACAAAGTGGCTTCGCCCACGTAACTTTGTGACGCTTCATAAACATAGTGTGGGAGGATGTAACAACACGACCTATATTCCGCCATTTTACAATATATCAACACACACAGCCGGGGAAATTACGGGCACAAGAGGCATGTCATCTTAATCCTCTAGGTTGGCAACGCATCTGCAAGCCCTCCGGGGTTGCGGGTTTCTATGGGCAGTGGTGATCACTTACCATCAGGTGACCCACTTGCTCGTTTGCCTTCCTATTAATATAAAAAATATCAGCAAATCCATAGGTAAGAAAGAAAGAAGACATTTATTCCTTTTTGCAAGACACACAAGTATAAGAGAATATACACTAGGTACCTACACACAATAGTACAGTTTCCACAATAGGTAAGTAGGTACCTACTTACTTGCGTGCGAGTTTATACAGGGTTTCCCATACTTGCTTTTAGTTAAACTAAACTAACCCGCCAGCACTTAGTTCCACGTGGCCGAAGCCGTAAACAACTCTCAGCAGCGACTGTGTCGGCTCAATCGCGATTAATCTCTTCGGACGTTTCGGAATTAATTGGATGAGCACGTCGCAAGACCTTTATATCTTCGTATTTATCAACAGATTGTAGCTTTCGAGATCTCCAGGTTGTGTTGCTTTGTCTTAAAATGATAGCTTTTTCAAAGTGATCTGTTTAAGCTAAGTAAACGATAACCCAATTCCAATTTACCATTTCCAATATTTTATGGTTTTGCCTAAAATAAAGGCTGTCGTTGAGTGCAGTCCCCCCCCCCCCCCCCCGCGCCTGTCAGAGGCACTCCCTTGTTAAGCTTTTCCTTTTTCCCGCGCGTCAGATTGCGTGCTCGTTATGAAGACAGGTGACGTGTATGTTTGTCTGTGTTACAGCCCCGGCTGTGCATGCAGCGTAATCCCGTATGTCACTTTTCGCTTAGAAGTCTATTTCCTATGCTGATTGTTCAGTAATAAACAATTTACTAATGAAAATAACTGACTTATGCTGGCATGCTTATCATTTTAGTATTTTCTTCGCTACTTCACGTTGGTTGCGTAATACCCCGGAATACTCATACTTTTGTCAGTCAATGAATCAAATAAATTATTCGTTTCCCGCTGACCTTGGGCTAAACTTATTGTATTGATTGGAGTTTAAGGTAATTACGTTTCGAAGGCTTCGGGTTGACGGAGACATTCTGAAGCAACAACTCGCACAACGTTATGGTAGGTTATGTGACTGCATCAAAATGGCTAACCATGTACAGCTAACATTGCTTTATTATAAGCTATGAAATGGGTGAAAATCTTAGGAATCATGTTATAAGCTAGCAACCCGTCACTGTTTTCATTCCCTTTTCCACCTATACACCCACAATCTGCTAAACGTGCCTTAGGTCTTGTTACCTTGGGCTCTGTCTGCCCCGTAGGGCATGATGGCAATGATTTATGTATGATGATGTATTTAGAATACGGCACGTGTTTTTTTATGCGATAGGGTCAAACTAGCAAGCGGGTTCGGATGGAAAGTAACCACCGCTGCCTGGTGTGATCTGGAAGATCAGGCACAGAGGCAGATTATAGTCTAGCTAGAATAACAAAGCTACTTTTTATCCCGGAAAATTGAGTAGTTCCCACGGGATAGCGATGAATGAATTCTTGTATACGGAGTCTCGGCTATAGCTTGTTTGATAATAATATAAAGTTGCTAACTTCCAACACTACGTATTTGTATCAATGAAGTAACTATGTACGCAGTCGCTAGTGTAAGAAAATTTTAAATCGACTTCCGTAGCTCGGACACGCCGTCAACAGAAGAACTAATGGCACCCTGCACATAATGTACTTTAAACCGAGATGCAGACAGCCGAAGACGACTATAGCGTCTGCTTGCATAGGACAGAGTTCGGCCCCGGGGCGAAGCAATCGCTCGCAGAGAAATACCTCTTGACAAGTCACTGCATAAATCCAAATGTCACGTAACAGATAAATCGTGTTCAGATGGTGAAGATATATTATAATGGCTTATACTCTACGAGGATTGGCGGCGAGATGGTTTTGTTGCATTACGTTTAACCTATGAAGCTTTAGTTTCATTGTGACCTTAGATTTAGGATAACTGGGACCAATCAAAACCTACGTCCATGTCGGTAAAGGCACTCGCAAGTATACCCAGAGGACTGCAGTGCTGCCAGCCTAGAGGGCTAAGATATCCCCATTTGCCAGTAATTTCACCGGCTGTCTTACTCTCCACGCCGGAACACAGCAGCGCAAGCAGCTGCTTCGCGACAGCATTAGCGAGTAGGATGGTGGTAGTGACCCGGACGGACCTGGCACGAGGTTCCCCAACGTGCTCCTCAAAATTGTAATTTTTGTGCAATTAAGATAACGTGTCGCCGGACTGAAGTTATGGGCGGCGACACCGGAGACGGTTGCAAAGTTGCGCAGAGTTGCCGCCGGTGCAGTCTGACTCCAGTTTCCATTTTATCGCAGATACAGTTAATGTGCATCAACGAATACGAGGCAAGTTTGTTGTAATACCTAAAGTTGGTTTATTTGGTAAATCGGGAACTTTGGTACGACTCTGAGTTAAGTTACTTTGTTAGGTAATTTGTTGCCGTTTTACTAGCTAATTTGGTAAAAACATCGATGGAGTTCCAGGGATACTTTTCCTTTTAAGGTACCGAACCCTGAAAATGTCAAATAGCTCATTGAAACTGACACGACTGTATTTGCTGAACAAGGGAGACCGAGACAATAAACACAGATAAAGCTTTAGAGTGCCCAGCACAGCAGCGGACTATAGTTGCTGGCAAAAAACAGGCACCGCCCACGTTTGTCAGGAACGTCGATAAATCGCTTCCGCGCGAGTTGCCGGCCCGGCACACACACATATACACACACAGTACATTGCACATTTAAAAACACACGAGCTTTTGTGTCATTTTCGCAATATTGTACTACACTCTACGCTTTTATTTAAACGCTACTCGCATGAAATGCAACTCGGTAACATACAGGCCGTCAGCTCTTAGAATGCAATTCGGGATTGTCGTGCTGTCTCTCTCACTCGGCCGATTTAAGTATTGAACTCGTAAGAGTGGGCAAGATAACATCCAAAGTCAATCTAAGAGTTCACGGACTGTACAGGGATGTGCATGGTGCACCCCGAGAGGACTCAAAATGTATGTTTATTTAATGGCAATAGTAAACTTTACTAATCAATAACAGTGAGTTGCATTAAGTTTAAAGATAACTATGACCGATGAGTTTGACGCACATTTGACAGAAAATCTCTGGTAATGATTATAGTTATCGTTAAAGTGACTTATGGATGCGAATTGTTACACATTTTGCGAGGCCAAGACTTATTTTTATACAGCATCGAAGGCAAACGAGCAAGTGTGTTACAAGTTGGGACGTCCACACCACCGGACCATTACAGACGCGTTGCTAGCCTAGAGGGCTCAAATAAAATAGCTCGCTCATGTGCCTCCACGTCGGAACACAGCAGCGCACGCACTGCGTCTAGGTGGCAGGATTAGTGAGTAAGATAATTTGTTATGATTGGAGTAAGACTTTTAAATTAACTATTCGTTTGCCGGCGAATCATTCGCCATTTAGATTAATAATTACCATGTCTGGAGATGCCCTCCTAAGCCTAAGTAGGCAGTGCAAGGCCACTTTATACTAGTTGAATACTTACATAGACAGACAGATATAAAAAATAAGATTTATTTCATTACTTGTGCTATAAGAGCTACCCTCATACCAAATTTGAAATATCTAGGACAGCTGGAAGTACTTAATATGTTTTCTTTATTCTCTTAAGAGGTACGGAAACCTAAAAACATCAGATATAAATCCATTACTATAGACCGAGATGTCGAGGAACGTTCATTCGGTCAGCGCGTCTCGAGCAGGACACGCTAAACGGCTAAGCAAGTTCCATTGAGACTTTTCAGGCTAAGAGTAATTACAGATGGAATTCTCTGAATGAAAAGGAAATAAATTCGGGCCCAAGGGATCATTATAAATCCTACTCTTTATGTTCTACTAAAGATTTGATATTAACAGTCATCTACGTATATTTAATACCCCTTTCTACCTGGCCTTTAACTCTTGTTATCCTAGACCTGTCTATCCCGTAAAGGATAAAGACGTGATTATTATCTAAGTTTAAGTATTTACCTATATTAACTTTCGATCGAATGTAGTTAAGCCAAAAGGACGTCACCCACTAACAAGATATCTTTAAATTTTGCCTTTGTTGCCTCAGAAACTTGGTCTACAATTCACTGTCAGTTTTTGGCGGTCATCCACTCTTTTGTTTTCTAGTAACTTTCTAGTAAGCAGCGCAAAGTAGCGGCGCGGTCTTCCGGGCATAGACCCGTGGCATTTAAGTCTCGGCTGGCATTCAAGCCTCAAGTCTCTGAATATTTAACCGGGTGTGCCAGGACACCCCCATTTTAAAATCGATAAGTCGTCCCGTGATTGAAGCTAACGGCGTCGAAGTTTTAATTTAATTTAAAACTCGTGCGAACTGCGTAGCTCCAAATTTTGAGCACCTAACGGAAGAGTAATTAGATTTTTGTGGAATGGCGTCGTACAAGGCAGTGTACAACACAGCATTTGATGCCAAGCAGTGGGTGCGTTGCTGTGTTGCGGCGTGAAGAGTAAGACTGCCGTTGAAATTACACACGAGGTATTCTTAGCCCTCTAGGCTGACAGTCCTCTTTGCTGCGGGTGTCCTTGGGACGTGATAACGTGACCGACTTGCTCGCTTGTCATCCTATTTTATCATCATCATCAGCAAACTGCTAGTATATTCAATGTAATGGTTTTTCACTGGTTTCACATAAATCTTTGAGGACAAACAACCAAGACAACGGGCCCGAGGTTAAAATGATTGGTTAGCTTTCTGACTACGTCTATATTATGCCCCGTTATGGGTCCGTGTACGTTACCAAAACGTCAAAAACATTTAAGAATACACCTTCAAGCCACAAACAATAAGGTCGGTGTCACATATATTTGACATGATGGCTGTATCGATATTTATGCCCTCGAATGTACACTTTTTACAAATTCAAAAATCCAACTTGCATCTTCAAGCATTCACGCGAGACGCTCAAACGGCAATACGCGGCGCTCTAGAGAACAAAAGAAAAACGTTCAAAGGAAACCCAGACATCAGACACTGAGACAAATTAATAACTGCGGAGTGGGGGAGCAATTAATGCGTCGTTCCGGCACGACACGCGACACGCGCCACGCGACGCAGCCGCAGGTAACCCGAGACGCCGCGCCGACACGGCTAACGACGCGGGCGGGCACACGTACACGCTATGTGGTGGGAATCATAAGCGGGCTACTGCCACACGGGCTGCACTATTTTCCAGCCAAGAAAGAGGATCATCTTCAATTCATTCAATTTGACGGCGGAGACGTTCCTACCGACTATCGGGGAAGCCGAAAGGGAGGGTTATTTAACAGTCTATTTGTTTTGACGTTTAGTATTGCCTTGAGGATCCTTTAACTACATAAAATGGATATTCTCACTGATTTTGTTTGTATCTTTTAAATTATTATCGTATAAAGTTGTTTGAATTGTATTAGTGGTTAAATAGAATGTTTGAAGTGGTTTTGTTCTGAAAGTGTAACGCAATGTTTTGGTGTCCGGACCGACTTATGATTCATCACAGCGATCGCTTTGCGAAGACTTGTTTAGAGAACCACCCCTGCCCGTGATATCTCTTAACGATTACAACTTCTTTATAGTTTATGTCTGCTTTAATTTAAAAAAAAAATATATATGTACTTAGTTATATGTCATTCTAAGTAAGGTCGGAAAGTTAATTGGTTAAAAGCACTAGATAATTTTTCACATGATATTTGGAGAATATTTTGTATTTCAATAAAGTCATGCTGTTTTTCATCTAAGTTTGTGACAGACGTGGCTTTGCAGTCCCCGGGGTGATTTTAAAATTATAATGTTACCCAGCCACCTGCCCCGGGTCGGAGGAGAGCGGCGGAATTCATTTCTTCGTGCAACGGTTTAAAAAACTGCGGCTGTCGGCAAACAGCCATTTTAAAATTGTGCAACAATAAAAGTAGCTTTGGAAATTATTTAAAAATAGCCTTTCGTCCGCAGCTTCGCCCGCGATAAATTAATTTGCCCGTAGGAAAAGGTATTTTCCCGCGGTAAAAAGTAGCCTATGTCACTCAGTGATAATGTAGCTTTCTAACGGCAAAATAATTTTTGAAATCTGTCCAGTAGTTTCGGAGCCTATTCTATGCAAACAAACAAACAATCAAATTTTTCCTCTTTATAATATTATTATTAGTATAGATGTAAAAATGATTCAAATAACTGCTGAGTTGTCAAAAATTGAAATTGAAGAAGCAATAAAAAGCACATAATTTCCGCTTGACACTCGGGAATGCGCGATGAAACCGCAAATTATTCGGATTGTTGTATACAAGTGTAAATCTTAATTTACATAAAAGCTTCAAAAAGTGTTATTTAGCACAAAACGCCTGCTTTCGCGTAAAACTAGTCGCGCGACAGCTCGTAAATTACGGCGACAAAGTGCGCGAGGTGCCGCGGCGGCCATCAAACTGTCATAAACTTGACCGCAGCACTCCAAGCGGCAACGGGCACTCTTCGATGTTCAGTTCAACTTCCAACTACCCGCATGTCTTTATAGTGATGAGGTTCAAGCATCCAGCGAACTGCCATTAAATCAGCCGCTGAAGTTTAACAGTCGGATTTGAAATTTATTTTGTGTCCCACTGCAGGAGTGGAAATATAAAAGAAGTAATGGCTTTCTTTATATAACATTCGATTAAAAAACCTTCCACGCATTAATCGATTATATATAATCATACGAAAATAAAAAAATAATTCAATTTTATGGCAAAAATGCCATATAACGTTTTGGAAAAAAGGTGATCAAATACTGGACCAATATTTATCAAACCACCGCAAGGAAAATGGGTCTCGAATGAAAAAACCGCAGCGAAGTTGGTCCATCCGCTGGAGAGCTGCGATTCCACAGACAGACACACACGCAGACATCGACATCAAACTTATAAGTAACCCCCCTCTTTTTGCGTCGGGGGTTAAAAATGACAGAATCTTCGTAAAATTAACATAAATTGCAGATTAAATACGTGTCAAGTTTCATGCGTCGTTATTAGCTCCGCAGTTGCAATAATATTTACCTTGCTACTCTGTTACTCACGTGCAAGATAACCAAGCCTGTGCGAAAGTCCACTACTGCCACGTAAAACACATATAAATAAATCCCACAAACTTAACTATCCCTAAAGTAACGCCTGATGCAATAAAATATAAGTATCCTACCCGACGATATTTGTACCGCGTCAATGTGCGCAGCAGGTGCATATGTATCACAAAGTGAACATAAAAAGTATCATGGAAGATCAACCCGCAGCGAAACCTGCGAGCATTTCTACAACAAAGACTTCACAAAATCAGAGCAGAGAGCTCACCCGTCAATCTAGTAGTACGGCAAATGGCGGCAGTTCCGCGGCCGGCTAGTGCGGAGTTCACGGGGTCTCCGGCGGCGGCCGGTTTACTGCCGGACGTAAACCCGTACGGCCACTAAAATATTTACGGCCGCTTTGTTTCCAATACTCTTTGTCCGTCTTCCGCCGTGACGCCGGATAGTCCAATAGCGTTTGATCTAGGTCAGTCCACGCTTGACCAGCGATACATGAATAATATTTCGATTTTGTAATAATGCTACATTGTATTACTCGACGTCGTATCGGCATAAATGTAACATTGTTTATTTGTCTCATGACGTTACCATCTTTCTGCAGCTGTAAAGCTGTGGCTTTAGCCTTAGCTTAAGATTAGAATAAATAAAAACGCCGCAATGAACGCCAACTTCCGCCGGGTGCGGTGCGACGTAATATCATAACAAATAGTGTAATTTTAGCTGCAAAGATATTTCAATGTAAATTTTGAAATTAAAATACGTCTCATGTGTATGCAATATATCCCTAAATACCAGAAGAACACTTGATTCTGTGTCCCACCTGGAACTGCGGCGGAGGCGCTGGCATCCTGCCATTTCATCTCGCGTGTTAATTGAAACATTTCGCGGCCATTTTTTATATAAAAATTCACATAACGCTGTCGTCCCCGCCAGGGATCGTAAACCCATTTACTGGAGCACTTTATTAACGAGCTATTTCTGAAATCGCAACATTTTAGTACTGTCTGTATTTATTAGGAGTTGTTTTGTTAGTTGAGGATTAATGGGGAGTCGCAGTAAAAACATTTGCGATAAAACGTCGAGACGTTGATTTATTCGGCTGAACGCGGCAGGAATACATATTATCATAAAAATGTTCTTTATTCTCTCTTTAAAAAATGATCGTCATATTTCTATTTTGATTTACGATTGTGTCGCTAGAGCTTTTTATTTAGAGAGTTTGTTACATGTGTTTAATTTTATCTGTGTGTAAAAGAGCGCTAATGCAATAGAGTGGTTTTTTATTGTGCTAATAATGCATATAAAATTTTACAACACATATTTTCAACTAAAGTATTCTCAGTATAAAGTATTCTCATTACAAAACTAAGTCAAGAAGTAACTACTTACATCAGTAATATTGAAAACTAGGAGGTGGAAATGAGATGGATTCATTCAATGCAAAATGAGTAAAGTTGAGCCAACAGGTTGCGAACTCCTGCAGCGGGCTTCGTTCAAGTAACCTTCCGTTTGAACTAAGTTTTTGTTTAATTCTACCTTGCTTTGCAAATTGAGTGCATGGAATAAATGATCTACTACCAGTTTAACACTAGCTTTATTATTACATTTTCGTGATAATTATACTGAAAGTAAGCGAATTCCAAAACCTTTTTTAAAATGATTTACTGCAAATAATTTCTAAGGAATCGCTGTGTCCTAGCCGAAAAGTCGAGAGGCCTGGCATGCTCTTATTAATTTTAATTATTAAACAACGAGAGAAAGGTCCACGGCTCCTTAATAAACTGCAAACAATTTCTTCATTAACATTTCATAATAATGCGGGTTGTATTTTTAAGATGGGACTTAAACTTAATGAACAAATAGCGATCGAACCCGGAACCCACAGGCCTCGCCCGGAATGCGCAATCACCCCCCGCGACCTCACCAGGGGGGGGGGGGGTGAACAAATAAGTACGTAATTAGCGTGGTCAGAACGAGAGGAAACGGGTACTAAATAAATAAGTAAACGGCTTAAACTAGGACCCTCTTTGGCGAGTCAACGAGGCCCGACGCGGGCAATAAGCCCGCCTCCGGGGCCTCGGGTGACGGACCGCCGCGCAGCGCACCGTGTAATACGGCAGCCTCGGTTCTAGTGTCAGTTTACTCACAAAAAAGCGTCTCGAACGCGTTAACGTTAACTGCAACAAATTGTTCTCTGTTGACATTTTGTATCCGACTGACACTTCATTACACCTTAACGGAGTATGGCCCCTGTGATTGAAAAATGTAATTAGATCATCGATCGAGAATTGCGGGACAATACATGCTTAGGACTATTTTCGAAGTCCTTCTAGGAGCGTCAGCTTCGTAACCTCAGGATATGGATAGCCTGAAACATGTCCAGCAATTCTCAATCGTAGATAACTACGTGAGCTCTCCGTATGTAATAACAGCGTGTCAATCTCAAGCTAGTTTTTATTTTCAACATGAAACTACCGTGAGACTCAATCATAATTACTAAACGGATAACTCACGCATAAAAATCGAGTTATGTTTCGGACTAGTTTGTAGCCTTTCCTCGCGCTCGCCCCGGCGGCAGCCGGCTGCTCGACGTAACCTGCAGCGGCGCACAACTACCCTCGTTTTCATCGTCATTTTTATTTTTGGCAAAGGTAGGGCACACTATACGTGAATTATCCGTTTTTGTGTAATTATGGTAGGTTTTATGTGAGATTGTGAGAACGGTTGTCTAAGTTTTCTAGTTGATCACATGCTAGTCTTGTGCCGGTGTGACCAGTATTTCCGTTATTTATTTAGCCTGGACGGGGCAGCATGTAGTGTGGATCCCCTCTCTCATTACTCACTCACACAGCTGCGGTTAGTTAGTAACTCCGAACTTCTTGAAGGAGCATATGGCGAGGCCGCCCGCGCGTCTTCGCTGCCCCGCTTTGCATACAAAGTGCCAATTATCGGGTCACCGATAACGGAGAGAGCCTTCGCTATAGCAACTATAAGTTGGGAAGTTGGAACAGTTACGTCGTCTGTTAAAATCAAAATTAATCAACCACTTAAAGCAACACCACTACTAACAATACCCGGCCATAATGATTGCACATCGATCTTCTCGGCTAATTTTGGGTTCGTAGAGCGTTGGTCTCGCTCTAACTTACGGGACGCCAATTGTCTCTTTCCAAAGATCGAAGTGTCCGAAGATCCGTCCGGACCAATACCAGCATTTTCTTTGCTTATCGTGTGAAGACTAAGACAGCCAAATTACTGTCACATGAGTTGTATCTCAACCCTCATGGCTGGCGCCGCATGCTGTGCAATCCTCAAACCTTGCCGGTGACCAAGGGAGGTGGTGCTCATAAGTCAACCAGCATATATTTAAAAGGTGACACAGAAGATCTCCAGGCCGCTGTTTCACCAATATGACACTTGTCAGTCACAAGTGTCATTCTCTTTACATTACAAACTCGACGACAATCCACGCCGGTTGGCTCCGTATTGGCTACGCATTGCATTTCGAATTGTCAATGGTCACCGACAATTGTCGAGTTGGTAAAACAGGGTCCAGGGGCACAGGTTACTTAATAGTTCAGGGGCCTTACCATGACGTTTAAATGCGATAAATCCGTACTCTAGTAAAGTGTCAAAAATGACAGCTAAAGAATCGGAATTGAGTCGCATTAAGACGTCATGATAGGGCCCCTGAAATGAACAAAAAACGCCTGATTCATTAAAAAATGACCAGAAAATTAAGGAGTTCCAATTATATGACAATGTATTCTCAGTGTCGTTGACCTTAGTCCATGGTTCAAGTAGCCCGCGGCAACCGGACATTTAGCGGCGGTTTAGCGCTCGATTAACGAGCGGTTAGCGGCTGATTACCGACACTACATTAATTAATTTTAATTAGCGACTGCTCACGTCGGTTTTCACGCGGCTGAGTTTAATATTACTGAAAATTAATTATTAATAATCACTTGGCTACAAAGTTTGCCATGAGAGTGTTTTGTTTACGTAATTACAGAAAGGTTTATTGTGATTTGAAAGTAAATCTGTATGTTTTTTTATTGTTTCTTTATACTAGCTGTTGCCCGCCGACTTCTTCTGCATGGGATTTGTTTATCGCTGTTCTACGAGAATCACACAATTTTCCCAGATCAAAAGTAGCCTGTAGGTATGTTATTCCAGACTGTAATCTATCTTTGTGCTAAATTTTAGCCATATCTGTTTGGCCATTCGGGCGTGAAACAACATGCACACTTACATCCTCACAAATTTTCGCATTTATATTAGTGGGATAGGAAATGATTAGTTTTTTTCATGTAGGTCTTATAAGAATTAGCACAACAGAAACTGTTCCCTTATTTGTGCTTGTCATTGTAGGTTAGGATGGAAGCAGAACTTCTTACATTAATCTTAACTAATCGTTTCATAAATCAACAGGAAAGGCAAGGAATTAAATAAAAGAACAATTACTTTTTTCCTACTGTTCTTGCAAATAGCGCAGGCTGCAGGATGCCAGTTGAACATGATGATTACAAAATGATTCATAAACTATGGCAGCCATGGAGTCTTTGCACTGTAAAATATATTATGACGATCCATTTTACATTAAATAAGAGATTGATGATAAAAGTTTTTCGGTAGGACTTGATTATTGCATTGTCATCAAAGTTCTTATCAAATTTCGAAACAATTGGACCACTGGAAATACATAAAAATCTACTTACAATATTCGGTTTTAAAAAAAAAGAAACGGTTAATTGTCATGCTGTGACATTACTAACTTGTATAACATGAAGGTAGTTCATAAAATGAGTCTGAAGTTGACACTCGGACCTCGACTCACGACCACGACCCTGGGATTTCCTCCTCACCTCACCTTAACATGGCGCAGTCGGTAGGAGCCTACACTCCCAAAGGGAATTATCGAATCAAAACAAAGTGCGATAGCCGCAGTGTTACAAAAGTTTTGTCTGGTAGACGTCGCAGTCGTGTCCCCGTCTTCCGGGCGATGGGGCCTCAGCCTGAGAGGAAGTACAATGATCCGGGGCGGGCTGATGAGGCACTCAGAGCGAGTGCGGGTCACCGAGCGGCGTCGCGGTCGTAACAGCGCGCGTAAAACCTGGCCGGGGTTCCGTGGCGACCCACTTACAGACTGAGCGAGAGCGAAGCATCTCCGTCTCAGATTGGGCCACAGATTACGTAAGTGCATCTACGTATCCGAACGCTACCAAGCGTCAGAAATTTTCAAAATATTTATGAAGAAATTTTGATCGGCGGCGGCTTCAGTTAAAGAGTTTCAGTCGTAGCGAGGCGGGGCTTCGGTGTTATTAAATCGCTTTGGATTTCCCGCTTTAAGTCGGCACGCCAGTTTTCAATACAAGATATAATATTTGCGTAATCTGTGTTATTTCTGATATCTGTGGCTTGGGAAATGCTCTCGTATGTCCGTCTGTTCGGCTGTCTGTTCTCCCCTACGGGTCGCATTTCTCAACCGATTCTCATGAAATTTTGTGAGCAGGTTCTATAATTATAATGCATTTGCCAATTTAGGATTTGAATTTTAGTGCCATGGGCACTGGAATGAGGGATGCCCACTTAATCAATATCATCCGATTTTAACAAATGTCTCTCAGCTGGAAAAGACGCTCAGATAGATAATATTACTTTTTTTATTTTTATATAAAGGTTGACTGTAAGAGATCCCGTGAAGGGATAAGTCCACCTTTGTGCATGTATCTCAGTGTTTATCAATTGCATTTGTTTTATGTTTATTTTGCACAATAAAGAGTTTACATACATACATACAAAATCAATTATTTCCTTATTCGTAAGTGTACGGAACCCTTTAGATTGTTGCTCCCTGACCGCGAGTGCGCGCGCCTGTTTATACAATAAAACGGATCATAAAATTATACGACCGTCTTCGGCACACACAGCGCTGATTGCTCTACGAGTACACATTCCATTGGAGATTTCCTGCGGCCATTCGTAAAACGACTTTGTTAGTCTGCTCGTGACCTCGAGGATACTAGAACCTTAGAGATAAACTGCAAAAGTTTACGTAGCTATTACATTACTTAATTTAGGAGAGTTGATGTGCTGAACGTCTTTGATAAGACCCATCCATCCATCCATTTCCATCCATTCCATCCATTTCGTCCATCCATTTTGGTCCATTTCGTGATGTATGTACTGATTTTTTCGACACATATATCACGAATAAATGTTTTCTTTCTTTCTTTCTTTCTTTCTTTCTTTATAAGGTGATCCATTTACTATTTTTTTTAATGTCAAATTCAACAATTGAACTCTGCTTTTGACTTCTGTAATATCGCCATCGATATACCATTACAACTCAATTACGAAATGCATTTAAACATCACGTTTCGAAATAATTAATGGATAGCTCTCGCATGACGCCGGCCCGCTGATTATGGTCCAATCAGTGGAGCCCAAATTAGTGACGTCACCGGGGCGCGAACGGTATTATGCAAATAATCATGAATTAATAATTCCCCGATCCAACCTTTTACCGCTCCAAATTATTGAAACGCGAAATTTACAAGCGAATTATAATTCTCAGATCTGATATTGAAATCGATTGAAACACAAGCGCATAGTTGTTTCACTGATGACCACACTCGCTTGCCGGTTTCCTATTTTATGTATTATTTTAACAGAATTTCATGTAATTTTGCAAATAAAAGTGAAAATTTAAGAAGAACATAAATACCACATTTACATTGGCTTTATCTTGTAATGTGTCCCAAGTGATCAAATGAACTTCACGAGTGAAATTAGATTGTTATTTTATGAGTCGCTTCATTCGTAGGTATTACTAGAGATAGACTAGTCAGCGACTATTCGACAAAAAATGACGGCTAGTCGGTTGTTATTTATTCAAAAAAGGGTTCATAAGTAAAACCACGGTGAATATATTAAATGTCTATTAAAATAATAATTGTAAGCAAGGTAAAATTTTACTTCAAACTTTTTGCAAAAACACGTTAGGTTGAAATCAAATGTAACCGAGTTACATTTGACCCACAGGTATGCGCGAGTGCTGTCAATTAGCCGACGACGGTCAATTTTATCCGAATGGTTGCAAAAACAAAGTGAGTTGATGAACGCCCAAAATGATCGACAATTCCGATTAGTCGGCCGATTATTCGGCATTTTTAGAACCGGCTAGTCGGGTAGTTGGCAAAACCCGTAGCCAGCCCATGACTATATATTTACCTATAGGTATCCCGAATTGTGTGGTGCGTGGATCTTCATAAAAAAGCATTATCGTTATCATTATCAAAGGCCTTTTAAGCTATGATAGGTGTGACGCAAGCGTGGCCGAGCAACCGCACCTTTAAAACCAAATTTGATTTCGCCAGCCATTTTCGCTCTCTCGTTCGGAGTTGGTAGGGTTTGCCGTCGACGGATGCGTCAAGGAGGACATGATGATGATGATGATAGAGTTTTAGAAAGGCTTTATTGGTGTACTAACAGCATCTTACAATTAAGATCTAACAAAGCAATTAAGTTTGCGTCTTCAATAGCATTTCGTTAAGAAGATGGCAAATTTGTAAGCCGAGAGGTTTCTTGGAAGGATTTTAGTCGATTCGGTGAATTCCTAATATTGGCGGAATGGCGCGGGCGGCAGCAAATAAATGCTTAATTAAATAATGCGCTATTGTTTATCTCGTTGATTGATATTGGTTTACAATGGCTTTAATTAATTTAAACTTTCGAAATGAGACTTAAAATACAATTATTTAATTAATTCCTAGTGCTCTGTGAGATGCAGAGACCTCGCGGGTCTATCTTTTGAATGAATGTGGAACAAAAAAAACTTATAATTAACTAACGTGTTCATTGGCTGAAACTAGCAGCGCCACTTGCGGATCGAAACGGCAACAAGCTGTTCTCATAGTATTTGACATTTTAACGCAAACGCGTTGGAGACGTACTTTGTGACCGAAACATACACTCAGCAGACCGAATCGGAGACGATTCATTCGCTTGCGTTTCGCGGTCACTCGGTCACTAATGAATACCGTACTTCAATGAGGATTCCTCTGTTCTAATACACAACTTGTGTTTTTGCTGTTAGCTGCAAAATGTATTTCCGCACACTAAAGCTAAGCGCGCACTGCGGTGCGGTTAGTTGCGGTTTACTCCCGCAAAAATCTGTGATGTATGAACCACAGTGAAGGTTCGCACACTGCGGTTGCGGTTGTCAAACCGCATGCAGCTAAAAATCTGTGATTTGATACAGATTTGTTGCGGTGCAAACCGCAACCGCAACTCGCCGCACCGCAGTGCGCGCTTAGCCTAAGCGACTACTGCATCAGCCCATCGCAACGTCATTCGTTCTCTTCACCATTCCCTCATAACGACGTCCGAGCACTCCCGCACCGCATCGATCGGAATAAATTATACACAAATCGACGGTAAGTGGCGGCTATTTTTCAGCAGCATTACCCAGATTACACGTTGTAAAGGCGGTGTACTGAGTTGCGATTGCGACGAGACGTGGTCGGGTGCGCCCGTGGCGGAACACGCGAGAATGTGCTCCAGACGAGTTTGAGCTGATTTTTTTGCACGTCAGACTGAGCGAACGCTCACTTTTTTAATTATGACAGGAGTAAAGCACAACAGCTGACAACCTTTTTTGGTCTCGTTGCTTTTTAATATTTAAGTATATCCAGGAGTAAACATGCCACGTTGTGTCCCACTGCTGGTTAAGGCCGTCCGAATGCGCTGGTAGTTTAAAAAAAAGACGCGTAAAAGAGCCCTTGGCGCCCAATTTGCAATAATACAATTTGAATTTTGAATTATTGGTGTGGTCCTGACGGAAGCTGGGGCCAACGAGAGGCGTTCGTGACGAAACCCTTCTGGGATCCCACTGCGTCTCCGTTAGACCAGATGGAGAGCAACCCCGGAGAGGTTTCATTTAGTTTGGGCATACCTCTGGGGGGACGTCCCACATACCACTTGGTATCCCCGCGCCTAGGACATCTACTAAGATTGCTTCTTGGGTACAAAATAAATGGGCAGTACCCACCATATGGGCATACCGGCCGGCGCACACGTGGCAGCGCACCACCAACGCCGAGCTGCGGGCAGCCGGGCTGAGTTGGAGGGACGCGGAGCGAGAGGCGCAAGATAGGAGCGGATGGAGACGTCTCACGAAGGCCCTCTGTACCACTGGGGTACCATAGGAGAGCAACAACCCACCATATGGGTCAGTGTGTTATGAATTCAAAAAACGCAAAAGAAAAAATAGTTATTGGATGTTAAGGGACAATCGACAAGCTTAGGCTATAAGAGCTCTCAGAACGCGCCGTTGATGGCCTGTACGTGCATCAGCAGCGCTTCCAGCCTCTAAGCCGGCGTAATGCCGCGGTAATGAGTCGCGCGCCGTGTGCTAGCCGGCCGGCGCGGCGCGTGCGCCAGCGATCACTAATCAGACGAGGATCAAAGCGCTTCGGGGCTGATTGCCGTTTTGGAATTTCCAGAGCGATTCTAACATATTGGGGAGGTACCTACTGTCCAACGTATTGACTTCGAATGTAGAAATTTTGCAAAAAGATTCGCGTCATTCATTGGGTCGATTATGAGATTCAAAACACGCACAAAACTATAAATGCCACTGAAAATGAAAACAGAAAAATCCGAAAAGTAAAGCTATGGCCGAGAATCGAAACATACTTCACAAAGATGAGCGCCTTCATACTTACTTTTCCTTGATGGTTCAGTTGCCCGCACACAAGCGCAACCAAACATAGCCAAGCAAACGCACACACGCATGCGGCAAGGCGTAGTTTAAGCTGGGCTCACTTTGGCTTTCGCAGTATAGTCAAAGAATTAAATTCCTAGCCTACCTCTTTGTAGTAAGCATCGTAACACGGGGTTTTCTACGTTTTATGTAAAGAGGTTCCTCGATGGGTCAGGAATTAAATTCCTTGACTGTACTGTCTCGATTTAGTTTTCCCTCCTTCTCATTTTTTGTTTACTGTAAACTATGTAATTAATTTATGTATTTTTTTTAGTTACACATAAGTTGGGTTCTATCTATTTATTGCTTTGTTTGCGTAAAAGTTTATGGGTTATGTAGTATGTTTTATCTGTGTATCGTTTCGTGAGTCACAGACGGTTCTGGCTGAAAATCAGTGCTGCAGGTGTCTAACACCTCAGCGTAATGCTGAGCCAGCGACCGTTTCACTTTTGCGAAGACACACACAACGCTCATGATCTATTTTTCATGTCTTGATTATTTTCTATAAAATTGTGTATATTCTCTCATATTTGTGTGTCTTGCAAAAAGGAATAAATGTATTCTTTCTTTTCTCGACTTTTTATTTGGTCTAAGGAATGTACCAAGTTCGGCAAGCGGCGTAAAGTTAACTAAAGCGTCGGTTAAACAATTTAATCTAGCATTTATCATTATGAGCCACGGTTTCCCGCGCGCGCCGGAAGATGGCGCTGCTCCGGAAATGGACTAATAAACGTGTTTACGAACCGACACCAGCCGTCGGGGCGGCTTCATTTCCGAACTCCTATTTTCCTTTTTAGTGGGACGCGAATTGGGGAACTTTTCAAGTGTTATGTTTCCGGCCCGTGAGCTATACGAGTCATATTACTGGATAGAGGGGAGTGTGGGGGGTGTTTACCAGAACAATGCGTAGTGTTGACTGGATAAAAACATGTTCCACAAAAAATACGTATCACGTCTTTATCCCTTACGCGGTAGACAGAGCCTAAGGTAACAAAAACCCTAAGGCCACGTTTAGCATGATTTTCTTCCATGCTGGCCTGGGAGTAAAGGAAAAACATAGAATTTACGCTTTTAAGTTGCTTTTCTTCCCGCGCAGATGGTAAAAGCCCGTCGAGGGAATGGCTACGGCTAGCAACCCATCACTATTTTGATTTCCCTTTCCACCTATACGCCCTTAATCTCTACTATAGACTAATATAATTTAAGGTACCTACTTAACTTGGGGACCTTATACACCCCCTATATAAATGTATTAAGTATACATACATACATACATACATACCGTCACGCCTCTTTCCCACAGGGGTAGGCAGAGACTACTTTATTCTTTATTAAGTATAAGTTAAGTAGAATTTAACTACGGTTGTAAATTGATTTTGTTTTGAAAAAAAAATACTTTCTGCCAAGTTTCTTGCGGCGCATTCTTCTTGGCAATGATGATCTTTCCGAATGCGCTGGTAGTTACAAAAAAGACATGTAAAAGAGCCCTTGGCGGCCTATTTGCAAAACAAAGTTTTTGAACTCTGCGCGGACGAAGTCACGGGCGACCGCTAGTCAGTAATTTGCCGCGCGGCCCGCAGCGTATGTATACGCGATGTATTGGCCCATCAGATTGGCAATGCGTGTCGATTAGCGAGACCGAGGATTTATTGTTCAGATTATATTAAACCTTGGGCTTTGTTAGTTAGTTAGTAGCCAGTTAATATCGCGGACAAAGAAAGGGTGTTCGGAACAGCGTCTACCGACCAACGCGCTCCTGATATTCTCAGCAATTGTCCATAACTATTCGTAAATACTATAACCATTGTGTATTTTAACCCACAAGGCAAAAAGAGGGGTATTATAAGTTTGACGTCGCTCTTTCTCGCTCTCTCTCTCTCTCTCTCCCCCCCCCCCTTCTCTCTCTCTCTCTCCCTCTCTCTCTCTCACTCACTGTATCTGTTTGTGGCATCGGAGCTCCGATTCGAGGCGGTTTTTTTCATTCGAAAGCCAGTTTCCATGTGATCGTTCTTAGTTATGTTTGGTATAAATCGTTCCGGCAGTTTGAAGATTATCCAAAATTATGAAAGGCATTGACATAATATTGAATTATTAAGTGTTGTTACTTAAATACAACTCTTTTTTGCGTGGGTTTTTTTGATTTTTTATATTTTTACGTTTCTACAAGCTCTTGCCTGGCAAAGCACACGAAGGATCGATGCCTGGACCCTCGCAAGTAACCCAAGGTCAGCGTCATTCATCACGGGGGCCGCTCCGGCGCCGGCTTTATGCTAATGCCGGTATTGACAACACGCACGGGCCCACACTGCGCTACTATAACTATGTATTTCATCGCACTTGCTCGTAAACGGTATCAAAACACACAGGGTAACTTGCCCGCAATGCCCCATATAAAACCCTCGGGCTTTTTTCTTGTCATGAAACCCTAGGGCGGTAAGTAGCGCCCGCGCAGCAGCCACCACCACCACAACCTCCCCCCCCCCTCCAACCCCGGGGCCCCCGCCTGGCCATACGCCGCGTCTCCGGCACGAATTTTATGATGAAAAACATTGTATGTTTCACGGGCGGTACGGGAATTACGAACCTCGACCTTTGAAAGCACTCAGTCTTCGACTTCGGGCTTCTACTAGAGCCTCGATCGTAATTCCTTACTTACCGCCCTTAATACACAATGTACTATTGTGCTAGCGGCCTGTTCTTCATGCAAGTGGATTGTAACTGGCGTGCTACTTTTCTCCCGATAGTCTCCGCGAAACATCTTGGTGCTCTTGTTCAAAGTTGGTACAAAGATAGTTGAAGGACATACAATAGTTTTTACTCCGGAAAATTCCACAATTCCCGCGGGATAACGATAAACGTATTCTGCACAGACGGTGTCGCGGGCAACAGCTGGCTATGTATTATAAATATACATACATACATACATAAATCACGTCTTTCTCCCTTACGGGGTAGACAGAGCCTAAGGTGACAAGACCCAAAGGCCACGCTTAGCATGATTGTGGGCGTATAGGTGGAAAGGGGAATCCAAATAGTGATGGGTAGCTAGCCGCATCGCCTACACGGAAAAAAAAACTTAGCTGTGGTAACTAGGAATTAGTTGGCGCAGCTAAATTCCTTCGAAACTATAGGGACATCGAAGTATTTAGCTATCGTTGCAAAGAGTTTTTCGCTACCGAAACTTGGCTGTGATAGCAAATATTCTTAGTTGTGATCACTTTGAAGTTTGGGAAACTTCGCAGTGACTGCTAATCATATTAGCTAAAATTAGTTGTGGCTGCTAAGTATATTAGCTATATTTAGCAGTGACAGCTAATTTAATTAGCAATATTTAGCGGTAGCTGCAAACAAATTTGCCGTAGCTGCTAATTACTTTAGATGTGACAATCAAAATAATTCGTTGCATCGGCGAAAGTGTTGGCTGTAGCAACTAAGTTAGTTTGATACTCTATCGCATTTCTTTAGCGGTATTCGACAACGAGTTTAGCTGCAGCTGCTAAAAGGGTTTGTTACTATAAGAAAGACTTAGTTGTGAGATGTAATCAAGTTAGTTGTAGCTGCTAATTAAGTTTGTTACAGTTACTAAGAGTCTTAGTTGTGGGATGTAATCAGTTTGGCTGTAAGTACTAATTGGGTTTGTTACTGTAACCAAGAGTCATAGTTGTGGGATGTAATCAATTTAGCTGTAGCCTCTAATTGGGTTTGTTACTTTAACTAAGAGTCTTAGTTGTGGGATGTAATCTGTTTAGCTATAAGTGCTAATTGGGTTTGTTACTGTAACTAAGAGTCTTAGTTGTGAGATGTAATCAGGTTAGCTGGAGCTGCTAATTAAGTTTGTTACAGTTACCAAGAGTCTTAGTTGTGGGATGTAATCAATTTGTGGCCCGAGGAAGCGACCGCCACTGCGATACGGCAACCCGTGCACACACCTGCAAAGTCTGATAGACCGGGCCCGTTAACGGCCTAACGAATTAGAAGCAGTAACGTGCACACTAGGCTACTCAGACTCGCTCCCTGTGTCTGTTACAAGATAATCATTCAAAATCATCTCGGGTATATATGGACGCTCGGTCAACCAAACGATAGCGCGATGTAACTTGCGCGCAGCGCCATCTGTTGGCGTATTTCGTAAGCTCAGTTGCTGTTGGCCTTAATACTTATCGTTACTTATAGTCAAAGCTGCAAAAAGTTCTTGGCTGCCACACTTAAGTCTGATTTGCTACGAGTGCTAATATAATATTGCTGTTCATTGCAAAGTAAATTTGTTGGTGCGACTAAGATTCTTAGCAACATTAGCAAAAAAATATTTAGCAGTTGCAGCAAATAATATTAGCTACAGTTTGTGAATAAGTTAGTCAAAGCTGCAAAAAGTTCTTGACTGCCACACTTGAGTCTGATTTGCTACGACTGCTAATATAATATTGCTGTTCATTGCAAAGTAAATTTGTTGGTGCGACTAAGATTCTTAGCAACATTAGCAAAAAAATATTTAGCAGTTGCAGCAAATAATATTAGCTACAGTTTGTGAATAAGTTAGTCAAAGCTGCAAAAAGTTCTTGGCTGCAACACTTAAGTCTGATTTGCTACGACTGCTAATATAATATTGCTGTTCATTGCAAAGTAAATTTGTTGGTGCGGCTAAGATTCTTAGCAACATTAGCAAAAAATTATTTAGCAGATGCAGCAAAGAATATTAGCTACAGTTTGTGAATAAGTTAGTCAAAGCTGCAAAAAGTTCTTGGCTGCCACACTTAAGTCTGATTTGCTACGACTGCTAATATAATATTGCTGCTCATTGCAAAGTAAATTTGTTGGTGCGACTAAGATTCTTAGCAACATTAGCAAAAAAATATTTAGCAGTTGCAGCAAATAATATTAGCTACAGTTTGTGAATAAGTTAGTCAAAGCTGCAAAAAGTTCTTGGCTGCCACACATAAGTCTGATTTGCTACGACTGCTAATATAATATTGCTGTTCATTGCAAAGTAAATTTGTTGGTGCGACTAAGATTCTTAGCAACATTAGCGAAGGATATATTAGTAGATGAATCAGAAAAAAATTAGCAGCCGTTGCAAAAATGTTATTAGTGATTGCAAAATGTATTTATCAAACGTATCAAAGATATTATCTGCTGTCTAACACATGTAAAATTAGTAATAGTAACGAAATTTTTATCCACTATAACTAAGAATTATTAACGGTTACAACTAACAGCAATTACTAAATTATTTTGTTGATAAATTAGCTATAGTTGCTAATCAATTAGTACTGTTAGCAAATTATTTGAAATTCGTTTAGCTAAATATCGTTATCAGTGGTAGCTAACTGGTTTTAGTTGCTATAGACATGGCCTTGTTACAGTTGCAAACAAATTGTATGCCACAGCAAAGAAAATTTCAGCAAAGGGAGCTTAGCTATCACGGCTAATTCATTTCTCTCCGTGTATATGATTCCTATGCTATAAATATATTGACATAGATTATAATGCTATGATTAAGATTAACGAATGTGACTTACTCGTATAGTTAACTAGCAACCGGCCCCGGCTTGGCACTGTATATTATGCATGTATTATACCTATAAACCTTCCTCTTGAATCACTATTATATATCTATTAAAAAAAACCGCATCAAAATCCGCTGCGTACTTTTAAAGCTTCAAGCATACATAGGGATATAGGGACAGAAAAAGCCACTTTGTTTTATACTATGTAGTGATAGTGAAGTGATGATGATTTGCGACGGTTTATCTTATTCATTCATCTATTGCGTACTCGCTTGTTTGTACAGCTGCTTGTGAAACAGAAGCTTGTGTCGCGACAGTCCCCGCGACGGCATAATCCGGGTTATTTACGAGCCATTATTAAACGCCCCGTAATCCGGCTTCATTCAGTAACGCGAACACTCGTTTGTTTATTTTGTAACTTATACTCGTATTATTCTTCCACGCTGGTCTGGGAGTACAGAAAAAACAGAAGTTACCAGTTGCTTCTCTTCCCGCGCTTATGGTAGAAGCCCATCGGAATGGGCGAATGTCTTAGGAACCATGTTATAGGCGGTTTTGATTTCCCTTTCTATGCCAAACGTGGCCTTAAGCTTTTGTTACCTTAGGCTCTGTCTACCCCGTAAGGGATAAAGACGTGATATATGTATGTATGAAAATGTGGGGTTTCAACGGGCATTTTCAAAAAAACATGTACCCTTGACTTTTTTTCCAAAATGATGACATTTTGAGTTTTTCTGAATCAGAACTATTAGCACTATTTATTTTTGTAAAGAAAAAAAGTGTCCATTGGTTTTTTTGTCAGTTTTGTAACACTATTTTCATACCATTTATATGGGGCGTCACAAAACTGACACGAAAAAGTTGTATGGGAAATTAAGGTAGTCTTGTTGGAAAAAGGGTACACGTTTTTTTGAAAATGCCCGGATAATCATTTTGCACTACATACAGATGTACAGACATAGGTTGTGGTTCTTACAATGAAGCCTCTCCCGTGGCATAGACTATATCGCCAGAACTTTGCACCTTAAAGCCACTACAGCAATAAATAAGGAACGCAATTTGCCGTATAATCGCAGCCGGAGCCTTCAGCTTATGAATGGCGGCGGGACGAGGGGGGGGGGGGGCAAAGAAATTAATGCCTCGTGCCGCAGTTACGCGCACCTGCCGAGCCCGCTTGCTAGTTTACCGCTTACCAGTTCGCGTCTTTCTGCATCAAGCTCTCAAAACAAATAAGTCGAGATGGAGCATTGCGAACTGTAAACTACGCCTTGCTGTGCGCGTGTGTGGCTCAACCAGTGGCTTTGTCTAACGCGCGGGCGCTCGTGATAACATTTATTTTCTCTTTCTACCCTCATCCTTTACCGTTTGACAGAAAGGAACGATGAATGCAATTATGGTGCCAAGTGTGATAGACAGTAAGGTCCCCGATTGCTAGGCACTTGTGTGCGTAGAAAGAAGTGTACGCGAAAGCAAAGCGTAGTTTGAATCGGCCTCACTTTTTAGGGTTCCGTACCCAAAGGGTAAATACGGACACTGGGAACACTTTTTACTAGTTTAAAAATCAGTAGTATTGTTGATTCTGAGTAGACATAAACATAACCCATAATTTCTAAAACATGCGAAAAAAATATCTAGCCTGTTTTCTAAGTTCCCCAAAATAATATGTTAAGTATAATACGTTAAAATGAAGCCGAGGTATGTATTTTCCGCCGTCAGCTGCGATAAAATGAGTGGCTGGGAGACGTTGCGAGGAACTGTCCGAATCGCGCGCTATATTTAAAGCACTCGCAGCATTTATCTCGCCGACGTTACAGACGTTGAAGCATTACACATCCACTCGTTCCGTGGGGATTCCGACTGACACACAGAAGCATAACTTTTTATTTATACGATACTAGCGACCCGCCCCGGCTTCGCACGGTATATCATGCATGTATTATACATTATAAACCTTCCTCTTGAATCACTCTATCTATTAAAAAAAACCGCATCAAAATCCGTTGTGTAGTTTTGAAGAAAAGAAAAGAAAAGAAGAAGAAAAAGAAAAGAAAATTTATTTTGCAAATTGGCCGCCAAGGGCTCTTTTACATGTCTTTTTGAAACTACCAGCACATTCGGAAAGACCATCATTGCCAAGAAGAATGCGCCGCAAGAAACTTGACAGAAAGTCATTTTTTCAAATAAAAATACAGTAAGAATACTTAAATTCTACTTACATTAAATACATTTATATAAGGGATGTATAAGGTCCCCGAGCCTTAAATTATATTAATCTATAAATAGTAGAGATGTATAAAGTCTCTACTGGTCAAAAAAAATAAAAAACAAAAAAATTATAATAATAGTAGGTAAGTTCAGTGGAGGTGTAAAACGCCTCCACCGTCAAATAAACTAATTGGAGATATAAGCATACATACGGATTTGGGGACAGAAAAAGCGTCTTTGTTTTATACTATGTAGTGATAGTGAAGAAAGCCAAACCGTCAAGTGGGTAATCTAATGATGAGTGAGCATCATCACACCTGCAACACTAGAGGGCTAAGACGGAATATACCTCATGTGCCAGTAGTTTCACCGGCTGTCTCACTCTCTACGACGGAACACAGCGGAAGCAGTGCTAGTGCTTGGCGGCAGGATTAGGGAGTAAGGTGGCAGAAATCCGGATGGACCGTGCACGAGATCCTGACACCCGATTAGGTTTAATATACATATCACTACATAGTATAAAACAAAGTCGCTTTCTCAGTCCCTATATCCCTATGTATGCTTATATCTTCAAAATTACACAACGGATTTTGATGCAGTTTTTTAAATAGATAGAGTGATTCAAGAAGAAGGTTTCTATGTATAATTCTACGCAGACGAAGTCGCGGGCAGAAGCTAGTTACATGATAAAATATAAAACGAGTAGTATTTGTAGTCTAGATTATGTCCACACGCACACAGAGCGCTTACGCTTTTTATCGCTTAAGTGGGTGACAGACGGGCGATTAAGTTCGCAAACTTACGGCTCGACGACTTACTCGCCAGTCCTTTTAAAGTACGCGTACTTAGACTGACACACGGGCGAGTAAAGTCGTCGAGCCCTAAGTGCGCGAACTTACTCGCCCGTCTGTCTGGGTCTCTACTGTGTCGGTGGCTTTCGGGGTATTGTTACAACGCTGTATTTACGTCCAGGATACATTTAAATCCATAATTAATAGCAACCGCCGTCTGCGTCTGTGCGCGATGTGTCCGGGTGACTGATGGCCGGGATCCCGATCGGAATTACCCGGGAACGAGAGCTACTTGGAAACTCGGCTTTTCCAAGTTGGTATCATACCGTCCCTTTCTCTCTCAAATAAGTGACTATTACTGTGAGCGAAACGACACATAGCGAACTTCGAAAAACGTGTTTCGGAGTATAAGGCGGGGAGATTGAGGTGTCTAGACGGAACGCCAGGTTTGCTTAGGATGTTGGTACTAAGTCTGTAAGTCTAACGTTCAGGATGATAAAACACACGCACACACAAATCACGCATTTATCATTTATCCTTTACGCGGTAGACAGAGCCTAAGGTAACAATACCTAAAGGCCACGTTTCGCATGATTGTGGGCGTATAAGTGGAAAAGGGTATCAAAGTAGTGATGGGTTACCAGCCTCACCGCCTATAACATGATTCCTATTATTTTCGCCCATTCCCTCGATGGACTTTTACCGTCTGCGCGGGTAAAGAAGCAACTACATTCTATGTTTTTTCTTTGCTCCCAGACCAGCGTGGAAGATGGACTGAAAGCGTGACGAAGAAAATAAAAAATCATGTTTAGTGATGTAAATAAAGCTATACACAAGAATCGTAAGTTTTAGTAATCAAACGCACCAAATAAATGGCGGAATGAGCCCGCCCGCCGACCGCCGAACTGCCGATTACAAATAAGTTTCTGCGAACTGACATTATGTCAAGGCAAAGGCAGGCTCGTATTAGTAAAGGCCAAGCGCGTGTCGGGCCGCGCAGAATGGGGTTCCGTGCTAATCCACATGCAGGCCATCATTCAATAAGTGTCACGCCAAAGTATGCCTTTAAAGTTACACTTCCGAGCAAACCGGCTCCGGTCGACCGGGCGATAGTAACATTTTCATACTGCATAAGAGCGCTTGTAGACGTCCGTTTTTTTCTTACACCGGACCGGTGTCCGTCGCGCCGAGGGGAAGCGGTGGTGCATCCGGCGTAAATTGTTCGCCGGACCGATGTCCGGTGCATGTACACACATTCATTATAATTCATACACCACCGTGAATCCGGCAAAAAAACACGATCCGTTACCCGGTGAAAAAAACGGACGTCTACAAGCGCTCTTATACTATCGCCTGGGCGCCGCGTCAGTGTCGCTGCGTTAGTGACGCCGCAGACGCTTTACTGGAAGTCTAGCTTCAAGATTAAGAGAGCGGTGAGAACGAATGGATGTACAGACAGATTCCGTGTTTGCCATTTCAAGCAGGAACCCTACAAACATGAAAGCCAGTGTAATTATTGTGAGATTTGGCCGGCGAGCAAACACGCGGCACGCAGGTGATTTGCCGTAATAACACCAGCACTTGGCGACCAAATTACGCAGATCCGTAATCTGATCAGAGCTGCCGATGCGTGATGGCGTCGGTATTTGCGTCAATAGTAATAACGGCGAATATGCGAGATTATAGAAGATATAACAGCGGCAAAATCCAGCCCTCGCATGTTTACTTTATTTTATCTTATTCGTTACATAAAATGGCAAGCAAGGATAATTCATATTGAAATCTTCAGAAAATTAATAAAAAAAGAATACTAAATATCACAAAATCAAGTACGAATAAGTAAAGGTAGGTCCTTAACAAGTAAAGTAACAATTGCATTAATAGCAAATAGTTTGTCCTCCACTAGGATCGGGATTAAAAAAAATGTTGTTGGCTTTAAAAGTATCCATTTGGATGTTCAAAGTATACGGCGCCAAAGAGGCGAAATAATTTATAATCCAACATTACCATGAAGAACTTGTACAAACAATTAACTTTTGCGTTTAACAAGCAAGGCAGAGGAGCAAGTGGGCTAGGGGGTGGTGAGCACACCACCCGCAGCGACGGAGCTTCGCAGATGCGTTGCCAATCTAGAAGATTTATAGGATAGAATACTTCATGTGCCAGTAATTTCACCGGTTGCTTTACTCTACACGCCGGAGAACAACATCGCAAGAACTGCTGCTTAGCAGCAGCATTAAGGAAAAGGAAAAGCTATTGCAGATGCTGACTTCAGTGTTAGAAGTGAGCGCCAAGTTCGGGAAAACGACACCTCGTTCGGCTTTCACCGGAATTTCAAGTCTAGAGAAAAGTTTAAATGAAATAAAAACTTTGAAGTGCGAAACCTAACAAAAACTAATTTTTTGTCTCAAACCGACAAGCGTCGCGGAAACTCCAGAGAACTTAAAAGATATCGAATAATGGCAATGGTGTTATATTTTCAACAGGAATTAACTCGAAGTGAGCACATTTAATGCTCATTCCGATATCCAGTAACACAAGTAGATACGATCAGCAGCCGTTATGGAAGAGATCGCTTTGCGGTGATAAGACCGCACGTTGTTTGACCCAGTTATGTAGTTTACGTTTAATCGTATTTATTCACGTGGCCACACAAGTTATACTGACTTTTAGATAAATAACTTTTTGAGCCGTACGTTATGAATCTAATCTAAGGATTGTACATACTGTATGGCAAACATTGATTATTATTCATTGATTTTTATTCACTAACTGCTGTGGTGACTTCGACTGTGGAAAATATACAGTTTCCGGGATAAAAACTGTCCTATTCCTTTCCCAGCGCAGCTAGCACAACGGCGCGAGTAAGACTACCCATCTACTTTCAGAACGAATAATAAAAAAAAACCCGGCTAGTCTACCTCACGCGCGACATAGCTCTCGCGCGCACTCGTGCTACCCGTGCAGGGTCTCAAACTATCCCCACACCAAATTTTGCCACAATCGATTGAGCAATTTACGCGTGAAGGTATAATTAGTTAGGATATTTTTTGTTGCTCTACACAAAGTGACTAGCAACTAGAGCAATTTATTTACACGGACGCACTCTACGTAGCTACCTACTAACTAACATGCGAGTTGTTACACATAGTATAGAACGGACACCGCTAGCGGCCGCCGCACGTATGGCGTCTATGGTACTTGTTTCGCCACACTCAGTTAAGATCCTGATATTTTAAGTGTCGATTATTTTAAGGCAATTATTTGTTATGAAATACAGAAACCATTGATTATTGTACGCAATCATTGACTTACAATAAACAACTAGACTCTCAGTCGCTAACAAAGGTTCCTCAAGAAACGTCCGAGTTGCTTTGTCTATGTGTTGTGTGTGTCAACACATCGACTTAGACAGATAACATTAACATATTCGTTCAAATTGACACCTTATTTCGTGGCAGTAATGTTTAATATCAATGGCGTAGGATCGTGAGAAGTAATGACATGACGCCACGCGCTGGAAACCTGCCTGTCTCTTTTGTTCTCAATAGTAAGATTACGGTGCGAAAGAGACATATACATTGTTATCAAAGCGCGGTCGAAACACAACTGAACCAAAACTCTGAACAATAGACGCGTCGTTCAGACTTTTGCTTCGGACAGTTTTTGAGCGTGATTGGGAGTCTAGTTGTTTATTGTACGTCAATGTACGCAATGAGATTATGAGAAGTGGGACTGACCATTCTTGTGGTTGTAGTAGCCGGTGCCGGAGGAGGAGCCGGAGCCGGCGGAGGAGCCGGGCGGGCCGTCGTCGCCGTCCAGCGCCGGCGCCAGCGAGCCCTCCATGCTCACGCGCGCATCGCCCGCGCCCGCGCCCGCGCCCGCGCAAGCACTGCGCCGCGCTACCTGCCAACAAAAGTAACTGTTATACTAAGGTGTGCTGTTCTGTGCCACACACACATACTCGCCTCCCATGGGCATATACAAGGTTTTTTTTTTATAAAAGAGGGGGCAAACGAGCAGATGGGTCACCTGATGGAAAGCAATCACCGTCGCCCAGGGACACCTGCAAGACCCGGGGAATCACAAGTGCGTTCCCGGCCCTTTGAGGAACAGGAAGGCTCGCTTATATACAAGGGGTGTCAGAATTTTTCGGGAATATTTCAGTTAGTGGTTAAATTTGATTAAACACCCCTACAAAGACAAATTCAAAATAACAAATGACGGATTATTTAGTTACTTCAAATAAAATATTTAGTTATCTTCCCGGTTTTTCGTAAGTAGATAATTTTTGCCCAACTCTGCTACCTACATAAATACTAGATACTTCCAAAATTAAACGAATGAACTGAGATTGCAAGATCATCAAGCGTTATGGCGTCACCTCGGACCCCATTCCCGCGAATAGCCGCACTAGATGCGTCGTGATGCAACCCAGCGGCCCCTCTCGCACCACGTGACGTGTCCCGGGAATAAACACGGACTCTATGACCAAACACGAATAAAAACTACGACATAATCTAATAACACGATATGACATCTTAAGCGGTCTTTCTTTCGTATCAGGGAGCTTTAGTGCATAATTTTGCAGAAGTAAGGTCCGCAGCCGCTTCAGCCCTATTTTACGTAAAGACTAGTGATGTGCCGGATCGTTAAAAATGTATATCCGCGGATACGGATTTGATTACGGATATTTAGTGTCAAAATCCGCGGATACGGATACGGATCTTTATTTTTTTTATTCGATTGGTGTCGGCGCCCGCGACCTTGAAACGATAGTTGACGAAAGATTATTTCAGTTACGTAGTATTGGTATGGTATCTTACTGCGATAAATGTTGCTCTGAATGGAATTTTATAGTTATTTTAATTCTGCCTAATCACTTCTATGTAAAAGATCCGTGAAAGATCCTACGGAAAGATGATACGGATACGCATATCCGGAACATAATTCACCAGTAAAGACACAGTCAAGTGGCACAAAGAGCTGCCGAGTGCCAATATGCGCTGAAACGTCTGAAATTTTCAAACGGATATCACCCGAGAGGATTATTGACGCTTTGCAGCACACTCGCTTGTATCCAATTTACTGTACAGTCGGCTTCCAAAGAAATAATAAAATATAATAAACTACCAGTGCGTCTAGAGACCAGAGTAAAAAGTTTCTTCTTTAAAAGAAATGCTGTCGTAAATATTTTCATACAATATTGTTGTTGACTGTACTGGGAGTGATGTGAAATAAAACTAATGTAAGTATCGCGAAAGTGGCCCGAGGGAGCGAGACGACGCGCGCCGAGGGAGCGGGACAAACAGCCGGCGATGCTGGCAGCGTAATATTTGTTTCATAAGAAGCACTCGTTGAACATTATGGATATTAGGTATGTTACTGTTTATTTTATAAGCAGCATTTTGCAGTTCCGTGTATCGATAGATTACACCGATGTATTTACGAAATCTTCATTTTTGTGACAGCTTACAGTAAAACGTACGAAAAATTTACACAAACCGAAATAAATAAGGGAATGTTTTAATTATGCTCAACGTGGCTTTTAGGTTTAGTTGGCTTAGGCTCTGTCTACCCCATAAGGGATACAGACGTGTTTTAAGTATGTGTATAAGTAAGATAACCAAGCCCATGTGGGTAGATTATGTTTATTTGTATGTTTCCGGATTAGTAGCACTTTGAGAATGATGTTGTCGAGGGGTCGAAACGCGTCAGTGTTTGTGTGTTGCAGGAGATAGGTAGTTAAGTTCGTGAGATTTATGTGTGTTTTATGGGACAATAGTGGAGGGAGGGATTGCATGAAACCATATAATACGCACAGGCTTGGTTATCTTTCACGTAAGTAGCGGAGTAGCAAGGCATTTTTTGTTCATTGAATAAACCTTCGCGAAGTAACAATACAATACAAATATGTATTATTTATTGAACACCACAAATCAGTACAAAAACAATACAGAAACAAAGAACAAAGTAGACAATAGGCGGTCTTATCGCTTAATCGCGAAGTAACGCCTGATTCAATAAAATTCAAAATTAATATTGCTACCAGTTGTAATTCAGGAAAAACAGGAACTTTTGCATTTTGAAAACGTAACGCGAGCATTTTAGTTATTAATTAATATAAACAATTATTTACCAAGTAACTCGACACGTCCAAAAGCTCTCTCCACACTATTGATCTTTTTAAATTCAAAATTTCGTGTTCCACATCCACAACAAATATTTGAACAGCACTTAACACCTCTTTTTATTTTCTTCATAAAACCACATCACTGGCCACTGACAAAACGCATTCAGAATTTAAAAACAATAACGACTTGAAGATTCCGCAATTTGAATTTCGAAAAAATGTTTTAATTAAATATTTGGAACGTCGCGACCGGCGCGGCGCGAGGAACTGGCGTGCTTCAGAACGGCACTATTTTTACTGACGTCCGATTTAGACCGGGAGGCGGACATTAAAAATGGGTAAATAGGCTTTGCTAAGACGGAGATTAAATTAATTGCGATGTCTTAAGACAAACTGTTATTACGTTTAATTATTTAGAAAACAGGTCACATAAAAATAGTTTATTTAGTTAATTACAAAACGTAATTACGAAATGCGAAATAATAATAATCACACAGCAGGTAGTTACCTGAACACAAATGTTTTCACGTATAATTTAATTGAATTCAGTTGCCAACCTGTGCCAATACCTGCAAAATAAAATACTTTAATCAAAAATTATGTAAGCCACATACCGGTATAATTTTTATCGTTATTACGATGGCTCTTGAGACCGCCGCCTCACCGGCACAGGTTCAAATTGCTCATACATTAAATAAAATAAAAACGCTGCCTTGACGTAAGCATTATTCCCATAAACCGGCCGCAACAAAAGCCACTCGCGCGGCAGCTGCGTCCCCGCGGCCGCGTTACACGCCCCCCCCCCCCCTCCCCAGCCCGCCCCGCCGCCGCTCCGCTCGTAACAGTAGGTTTAGCCTAACGATTATAGCGCCATCTTTTGGCCGTTGCCCTATGATTGTGGTTTACTGATAGAAAATTCGAGATTAAGATAGTTTTATAGGAAGAAGGAAAACGGAGAACAACATCAATGAAAGCAAGTGATGCCAGAGGTCTGTCATCCTCAAGAGCTAAGATAGAATGTAATTTAATAAGTTTAAAATGGCAACTTTTCTCTCTTTTTTTTATCGCTTTCTGTCTCAATTTTTTCGGAATTCAATGAGTCTTAAAATGAAAGAATCCAAAATAATAAAATTGAACTGATGACCTTTTTACAACTTTCTGCTATAAACTCATAATTTCTGAGAACCCTAATCAAAACACGCCGCGGTATCACACGTAATATGAATTATTAATTTGCGTTCCAGCTCCCATCACTTGGCCGGGCTGCCGCGACTCGGCGGCTAGCAGAAAAATCAAAGTGTTCTTAATGCTTTTATTAACTCGCATAGATCATCTGGTCTCGGACTCCGCGGCATTTCGCGGACATTTAGCGCATATCGGACATTTAGTGTTGTCTACTCGTTAGTGGGTTAGTTATTCTTCGGATATTTGTCGGTAATGCGGATTGTTTATTGCGTTATGATCTGATAATGGTTTTCTGTGTACACGTTATTGTTGTTACAATATTGCTCGATGTACGAGTACGAGCGAAGTTAATAAAAATACAATTTATTTTATGGGATCAGTTTTGTCAATGCGATTAAACTTACCTACTCCGAATTATTTACACTAATACATACATACATACATAAATCACGTCTTTATCCCTTACGGGGTAGACAGAGCCTAAGGTAACAACACCTACAGGCCACGTATAGCAAGACACTGAGGGCTTAAAGGTGGAAAGTGGAATCAAAATAGTGATGAGTTGCTAGCCGCGTCGCCTATAACATGACTCCTGTGATTTTCGCCCATCGTTGCTCCCAGACCAGCATGGAAGAAATTACACTCTCAATCAATTAATATAATTAAAATTAATTACCGTTGCGATTTTAGGTACTCTTAATCGTTTCCGGATAAATGAAATTGGAGTAAAAGAGTTTCGAAAGATCCATTATGATAGCTCAAGAATGACAAATGTTTGCACCAGCAAAAACATTCCAATAAAGAAAACTGCAGTCGGTTGCGGAAAAAAAGCTTCGCTGTTCACATGCAGTCTGAGCTTCAACAAGCTCTCAGCTGCGCTCGAGTGCGGTCTTGAATCTGTTCGGAGACTGTCGCGTGTTCGAGCTTTAAAGATAGCACTCGTTTTATCAACTTCTGGTGGATTGTGTCGAGTTAGCGGAAGTCTCTTTTGCGACGAATATCAAGACCGGAGCGTTATTATGTAATGTTTCAATCTGAAAAGGAGTATGTGTTCAGATAAGAGAGAGTAGATTCTCATATTATTGTTCATCGTTGTATACTTTTAAGGGTTTGTTGTTTAGAGATAAGGTTTTATTATTATTTTAGTCAAAAAACACGTGACGCAATTGAAAACTCACCCAGGTTCAGTTTGTTGATTATGTATCAAGAATTGGATGTTCCAATTCAAATAACGATGGCATTTCACATTGCTACACACCATCACATCTGGATTGTTTTGACTTAGACAGAATAGCATGCTCCATGCACAGCACATTATAGCAAGAAACTTACAGATTAAATCAAAAATCACTGTCAAAATATACGTCCAGCTCCCGTTTTGCAAGCGGATTTGCCAAAAATTTAATTTTATTCCCGATAAAAAGTAACACTATTCGGATTTTAAATATTCGCGTCCCACCTGACACCGCCGCAAATAATTTTGAATTTTCTTTCTTTTCGAATTCCGGACTGTCGTTAAATGAGTAATCCGATAAATAATGTGTTTATACTTTTATTGCTTATGAAGAATTTCACTACAGGAGACATTAAAGTCAGTAAATAGTAGAGTGCCTGTGGAGTTATCGAGCATTGATTATTCGAAAGGGGTGAAAAATAGTGTTGAATTAAAAAGAGCACACAGAACGAGTTGCAAAGTTGGGCATTTCCCCAGCAGTGGACACGTTCTCATTCAAACGGCTGTGCGAAAAGAGTTATTTCATTAAGAGTTCATAATTATGTTGTTTAACATACATACATTAATCACGTTTTTATTCCTTACGGGGTAGATAGAGCCTAAGGTAACAAGACCAAAAGGTCACGTTTAGCATGACTGTGAGCGTACTGGTGATAAAAGGAATCAAAATAGTGATGGGTTGCAAGCCGCATCGCCTATAACATGGTTATCGCCCATTCCCTCGATGGGCTTTTACCATCTGCGCGGGAAGAGAAGCAACTGGTTGTACAAACAATTGACAATGAAGCAATTGGTGTGTTGTTTAAGTAGACTAAACGAGTACAAGTCTGCGCGTATTGTTTTGGTACTTTCAAGCTCAAGTATTTAAAAAAAAAAAGTAGTTTCAGAAATACGAATAAACATTTCCTGGAAATCAATTTTCTCCGATGACATAAAGCTAACGGCATAAATAAAAATCTTCGCAGAATCCGTGTAAAAATGTAGCGTAGTATGTTTTAAATTATATTCAACCTTAACGTGTTAAGTATTAAGTCAGTAATTTAAAAATAGGTCAAAATTTTTCCTTAGCAATGCAGACTTTGTTAGTACGACGTTAAAGTATATATGGCGGACGGATGTTCTTATTTTATGTGAAAACGAGATTTCTTCAACGTTGACAACAGAGATATATTTACGAATTCCGTGGATAACAGATACCGAGATAGAAAGATGTACAAAGTTTCTCAATTGTCATGGGAAAGTAATGTAATGATACTAGCGGCTCGCAACTACAAACTAATCTTAGAGTATCTGACACTTTAACGAAAACGCGCTCGGAACGTTTCTTGCCGTCAAACAGTTACAGTAAACTTATAATGAACAAAAATACCTTTATTTACCGTGCTGCTCCGCTACTCACGTGCATATCTTGCTTATCTACCAAGCCTGTGTGAAATATGTATGTTTTTTTATGTTAGAGAGGCCAGACTAAACGAATTAGTGGGTCACCTGATGTTAAATGATCACCACTGTCCATAGACACCCGCAGCGCTTAACGCGATGCCAGTGCGTTGTCGGCCCTGCGATCCCTCCCTCCACTAATGCCACATAACTAAATCGGAATTTAATCGCATTATGACCTCATGGTAAGCCCCTGCTCTCGCTAAGTATTTACGTAAGTAAATACGTAAACAAACCGAACCTATAATTATCTGATGATATTTTCTTGACGATAATTTGCTAAAGTAAAAACTCGAAGCGCCATTACTTTTTAAAAGCATGCTGCCCATTGAATATAAAACACGCATTTGCAGGCTGAGGCGCGGCCAGCCGCAGCCTACACACTTACCAACAAACGCACAGTTGCTTATAACACGCGTTTGAAGAGTGAGGCTGAGGCGTCTCAGTATTACTTGCCATTTCCTCAGAGCTCGCGATAAAGACTACCAGTCTTTTTCTTACTGGTTGTTCTAAGTAGAAAGAGACGGCTAGTATATTAATTTCCGGCGCGACACAGCTTGCGTCTCAGTCTCTCAGTGTTACGTGTGTGTGTGTATGTAAGCACTTAATTGTACAAAAATAAAAATTAAGCAAACATTCAGATGAATGTACAAAGCGAGATTATCCGTTTGAAGAATTTGTTCTAATCAATCTTTGGATGGACGAGAGGAGCACATTACGGATTACAATACATAAACTCATATAAAGGAAGACCTACCATACAGTAAACCACTACACTCTAAGCAAATGCTCAGGAGTGTAATTTACAAACAATTCTCGTCTTTTAAATGACCGTTTACGCAAGTATATAGCTTTTCGTAGAAAACGATTTTAAGTGCTATTAGAGCCAATTCAGCTAGCCAACACGCCGGGGTAGGTATACCTATACACCTTAACCCACTGTAAAGTTGTAATAAACTGCATAATTGACTGTTATACACGCTTCTAATTAAATACAAACGCATGGGGGAGACCTGGCGTTTAAAAACAGAAGCTATCTTGTCTAGTACCATCTTTTTCTACTCTCGTTTAATATCGCTTGACAGCAGCAAAAGATTAAAGCGAAAGTGAATTAAACGCCTTGGACAGAATAACTTCGGGTACTTAATTTATCAGACTGAGCAGTTTTTCCCGCTCGTTTTTCTCCGTTGAACAAGCTCTTCTCTCTGGGCATTCGGCGTTGAATAAGTGAGTCTCTCTCGAGGAGTCACATCTCACCAGCCGTTAATAGTTGATCACCCCCCCCCCCCCGCGGCCTACGTGTTGCAGCACTAGCATGGACGCGGACGTGATCCCGCGCAGCTATACTGGCGAGCAAAAATAACGGGTCGCTTTTCGTACTACTGTGTATGGAAACATACATACATACATACATACAGTCACGCCTCTTTCCCACATATAGGCAGAGACTACTTTGTTCCACTTGCTACGATGCTAACTCTTCTAAGTCAGCGATTAGAAAGAGAGATCCGATAATGACGTGTGACGTCATAAATCACAACGCTCATTATAAACTCCATAAACATTTCGTTTTTCTAGAAAGAGAGACAAATCTTTCATAGCTTATATCTTGGTTATTCGGTTTTTTATATTGTTTACGTCATCAATGTGTTTTTAATAAAAGCCAAGAGAAATATTATGTATATATTCCTTATTAATACGATAACTAACTATTATACTCGAGAGCAAAGAAACCGTCACTTCCCGTAGAAAGTCGTATGAAAAGTGACCCGGTTTCTTGCTCCCGAGTATAACGCGACTTCGGAATTTTTTGCAAGTCTATAACTAAAATTCTAAATAATAAAGCACAACAATAAATCATAAATTCACTACATCTACACGAGAAGCATCTTAGTTGGCAGCGTATAAATAAACAATGGCCGCTAGCCCACGCCGCGCGCCGCGTGACTCACGCCTGACATAATGACGTGCATCTTTTTTTTTTTTTTTATATCAGTAGGAAGGCAAACGAGCAAGTGGGTCACCTGATGGTAAGTGATCACCACTGCCCATAGACACCCGTAACCCCGGCCGGAGGGATTGCAGATGCGTTGCCAACCTAGAGGACTAAGATGAAATGCCTCTTGTCCCCGTAATTTCCCCGGCTGTCTTACTCTCCACACCGGAACACAGCAGTGCAAGCACTGCTACTTAGCGGCAGGATTAGCGAATAAGATGGTGGTAGCGATCCGGACGGACCTGGCACAAGGCCCCACCACCCTGAAAGCGGCGGCGATGCGGCGCGAGGGAGACGGCAACATCACCGCGTCCGCTTGCAGCGCGCGCGCCGCCGAAACCCCAGAGCTGCCACGCGTTTTGAGCAGGAATACATACATACATACATAATACACAAATCACGTCTCTATCTCTTACGGGGCAGACAGAGCCCAAGGTGACAGGACCTAAAGACCACGTTTAGCATGATTGTGGGCGTATGGATGGAAAGGGGAATCAAAACAGTGATGGGTTGCTAGCCACATCGCCTATATAACATGATCCCTAAGATTTTTGCCCAATCCCTCGATGGGCTTTTACCATATGCGCGGGAAGAGAAGCAACTGAGCAGGAATAGATGTATTTAAGGTAAAATAGCTGTACTCGTACAGTGCGACAGTATTAACACTAACTCTTTTATATATGTTTGATACTAATGTCGTCTAGGAGCTAAAAGACTGTTCTATGCTTTCTATAACTACCTACATGTATGTATACAGTCTCCAGAGATCCAAGTCAAGATCTTATTTTATTGGCATAATGTGAAGCAATCGTTATTGCACAGAAATTACAGAAAAGCGACACTTTCTGATATAAGACCTTAACTAGAAAGTATCTACAGTCAAGGAATTTAATTCCTTGCCCACCATGGAACCTTTTAATAGTAAGCGTCGAAACGATTTTCCTTGTCAAGTAATGCGATGTCACTACAACGTTTTATATGAAAGGTTTCTTAATGGGTCAGGCATTCAATTCCTTGACTGAACCAACCTTGACAATACATTGTAATTCCTAAAAGTTTTAATACCTTCGAAGCCTTAACACCATTCTATTATTATTCTAATATTTTTCAGCCAGTTCTGTTTTAAGTGTTTATAAAGGAAGTACACTCACGAGCAAAAGCAACGAGTCACTTCCCATATAAAGTTGTATGAAAAGGCACCCGTTATTTTTGCTCGCCAGTACCCAATCGCCATACACTTGAGTACTGTCCTATAGTGTGCGATAGCTCTCGTCTCGAGAAAGAATATTCCAAACGCTGCCAAGTCGTCTGCGCGGGAGTGTCTGCGGCCACAACAGCGGGAGCACTTGTCTCAGAATCGTCACGTTTATATCCGTTACGGAGTAGACATAGCCTCAGGTAACAAGACCTAAACTAAAGACCACGTTTACCATGATTGTGAGCGTTGAATCAAATTGGGTTGCTAGCCGCATCTCCTATAACACGATTGATAAGATGTTCCCCCATTCCTTCGATGGGTTTTCATAAAAAACATATATAATAATGAGGGAGATATAATAATTGGAGGGATGCGTCTCAAAATTTTATGATTTACTTCATGAACTTATTAATAAGCACGTCCCTTGTCACGTATCGCGGTCATCGAACTCAGCTCCGCTGTGGCACAGTCCGGCCTTAAGGAAAATTCTTAAAGAGAAAAAAAAAAATCATAAACTTTGGAAACTTTATGGTAATCCGTTAGACTATGAGAGTTTTAAAATATTAAGAAAAAGAGCAGCGAAAATAGAAATCGAATGCTATAAGGATTTTATCATTTTTTCTGAAAACAAAATAAAGACAAATCCAAAATTTTTCTGGAAGTTTGTAAAAACAACATTATCAAGTAAGGGCATACCCCAGACCATGCACTATAAGGATATTTCAGTCTCGGACGGAGCAAGCATCTGTAGACTGTTTAGTGACCACTTTCAGTCCGTTTTTGAAAAGTCTGATCAGCCCCCACTTGATTTAAATTATTTAACACCCCCACCCAACGCTCTTTTCGATATCAGTTCTATAGAGATTAATCAGGAAATAGTTCTGAAATACCTTAAATCTGTTAATGTAAACAAGGTTGCCGGTCCTGATAAAATACACCCATTGTTTATTAGTAAATGCGCTGCTACCTTGGTATCACCGATCACAATTATCTTTTTAAGATCTGTTACGGAGGGTCATTTTCCTACGATCTGGAAAAAAGGATGGATTACACCAATTCCTAAGGGTTTGATTAGCCATGACATAGAAAAATATAGACCCATATCAAAACTCTGTCAGTTTGGTAAAATACTGGAAAAGATTGTCACTGACCAACTAACTAATGTCATCCGTCGTCACATTAATCCTAAACAACATGGATTTTATAAGGGTAGAAGTGTGGAGAGTAACCTTCTATTATTCAGCGAGGTGGTCCGAGACGCTATGGACAGCAATTTGCAGGTAGACGTTGTGTACACGGACTTTGCCAAGGCATTTGATAAGATATCTTTTAATACTTTACTACTTAAGCTTTGGAATCTCGGTGTGCATGGGGATCTTTTTCGCTGGATTAAGTCATATGTAGAAAATCGGTCGCAGGCTGTTGTGCTGGGCGGGCATTCATCTGGGTATAAAGAAGCCTATTCAGGGGTACCACAGGGTTCCCATTTAGGACCAGTGTTGTTTATTCTTTATATAAACGACATTACCAAGCATTTAAATTACTCAAACGCCCTACTTTATGCGGATGATACGAAAATAATCCGAGTTGTTAAAAGCGTTTCTGACTGTGAGCTCTTGCAGAAAGATTTAAGTAATTTTGAGAGGTACTGCAAGAAGAATAGTTTATTTTTGAATGCAAAAAAATGTTCCGTGATAACGTTTACAAGGAAAAAGAACCCGGTTATTCATGAATATGAATTATGTAGCAATAAGTTAAACAGAGTTCATGAGATACGTGATTTGGGGGTCATTATGGACTCCAAATTTACTTTCAATCCTCACATAGACCATATCTTGAAAAAGGCTTATAGACAGCTTGGATTTATTCTCCGCGTGGGTAAGCCATTTAAGCGACCTGCTACATATAAATTGTTATTTAATAGCTACGTGCGTAGTCGTTTAGAATTTGCGTCGGTCGTGTGGAACCCTCATTACCAAGTCCATAAGGACAGAATAGAAAAGGTGCAAAAGAGATTCGTGAAGGCCCTGGAGTTCAGAACAGGTCGACAATATGTTGATTATATATCATCAGCGGTGCGCCACAACATCCAGCCTCTGACCATCAGACGGTCATGTACCGACCTGTTTACTCTTTTTAAAATCCTCAATAACCTGATGGATGCCCCTGAATTGCTAAATGGTGTGAACTTTCGTGTCCCCCGGAAAAAAGAACGCATTTGCCGGAAAAAGGCGTTGTTTAGTGTTAAGAAACATAGAACCAGGCACGCGCAATTCTCGTACCTAAGACGTGTATGCAGGCTGTACAATGATAGTTGTATGGGTGCAGATTTGTTTAGCAGCTCGTTGGCTGTATTTAAAAAAAATATTAAAGATTTATTGAAGTAGGTATTTTACTATATTATATTTTATTTTATTGTATGTATGTTTATATGTATGTATGTGTATAAATAGGCTCAGGATTGTGCTGATGTTAATGTTGTATATATATAGATGTTATATGTTTTAACGTGTTTAACTGTACTTATTGTTATTTTATAGGAAACTGTAGGTCTATTTTTATAAAACGAAATCCTAGCTTTAGCTAAAATGTAATATTATTGTGTAAGACTGTTTGTTTCTAAATAAAGGAAAAAAAAAAAAAAAAAAAAATAATAATAATAAAATGGTGAATGAATTAATGCGATGGCAAGGATACCGGTCATTGCACCCTACTTTAGACCTCGTTTTTCCCTTAGATAAAAAATACACGTAGCTTTTCTTTCCTCTATTAGCTTGTTTGCCACGGCATTCCATAAATAAGAAAAATGGGTGTCTTTCCGTTTTCTAGAACACTTGGAACAGTCCCGCGAGTCGGCGTCCGCGTTGTGCAAAGAAAAAAACGTTTTAACGAAGTTGTCCTCAACAGTTAGGAAGAGCACAAACAACGCCGGCTCCACGCAGAACAAGAAGGCGCCAAGAAAAGTCAATATTGTGCTTTCAACCGACAAACAGCTGTTCAGGAATCCAGTGGGTCTACAATAATTGAATTTATTCTTACATGCTGGTCTTGATTCTCTTTCCGAGCAGATGGTAAAAGCCCATCGGAGGGAACGGGCAAAAATCTTAGGAATCATGACGTTATAGGCGTCTAGCAACCCATCACTATTTAGATTCCTCTTTCCGCCTATACGCCCACAATCATGCTAAACGTCTCGCCGCTCTAAACGTCGCCTTTAGGTCTTGTTATCATAGGCTCTGCCTACCCCGTAAGGGATACAGATTTGTGTATGTATGACTTTTTTTTTTAATGACAAAACAATCTTATTATTATTAGTCTTGACTGCACGGAAACTATATAGACATTTTCCTACTTAGACATTTCATAGTTTCACTTGTAAAGATTTTTCTCTAGTAAAATCGGCCAATACTCGTAGGTATACCAAATCGTTGTCTGTGTAGTTTGTCTTTTTAGTCAAATCAACAATACTACTTGAATTTCTTTAGCAATAAGAAAGAGAGCAACCGGCGGTTGCCGTTGACGGGCATCACAAGCAGTGACCGCTCCACTCCTCTTCCAATTCATTCCATTCCAAACACTATGAGAACAGTTTGTTGCTGTTTCGAGCCGCAGGCGCCGCTGCCAATTTTTTTTAAAGTAATTGAGACGTTTTACCTGACCGTATTCGAGTGGTTTTTCTGTTTGAAAACTACTACGTATAGGCATTGTAAACAGATGGTCCCATCGGAAGACCAGGTCTGGCTGCAAGGCCAGCATTATGCTGAGTTGGGACCGTTTCGTGATGTATGTCCTTATGTTTTTTTACTTCTTTTTTTTGTTTTTGTAATTTGATTATCAATGTCACGAATAAATGTTTTATTTCTTTCTTTCAAAAAGCTCAGCGTTTTTCCACTCAAAGTGCACCATCGTCCGTAGGCTGTGCGCGGGCGCAGTAATTTATGAATGAAAACTGTGCGTGGAAAATTAATTGTTCGCAATCGGCGTCGCGAGCGGAAGCCGCTGACAAGTATTGATCGTTCGTCTGCGCGCGCTCCGCAGGCGCTTGCGCATCTAAATCGCAACAAATAGTTTCTAAAATTATTTATACCTAGAGTTTAATCGCTTTATTTACACGGACGATGTGGATCACGGGAAATAGGGTTTTTAGTGGAACATGATACTGGAATAAATGATCATAGTAGCATTAAGGTCCGACTACACCGGTGCGTAAAATGATGTTGACGTGACGGTGCCTTTACGCAGCAAAATTTATGAAAAAACAGTGAGAAAACGTGACGCCTACAACACGTCACTGCGTATACGCGGCGGTGTGGTCGCTCCTTTATATTCATCCAAAAGATTACAGCAAATTGCTCGGCTAGGTTGGGTTACCTTTTAAAAAATTAGTATTTTATTTTTTGATTCAAAATTTAGATCCCTATTGACGCGTTTCACTTTGATTATTCAATCAAACTATCCCGACAGCTTGCCGAAATATTCTAGAAAAAGAAAATTACTACTTTCAAAGACTGTACCTACTTCTTTTCTTCCTAAAACTTTTTAAGACCGCCTCTATAATTACCAGAGCAATTTAATTTTAAAATTAATCTACGTTTTAATAACTCAAATGACATTTCGAAACCGTGTTAATTTTTATTGCAGTTGTAAATCACTTGAATATCGACTCTATGCCATAAAGTTTAAGCCGTAATGTCAAACTTCTAACCATCTGTTCCCGAAGCTCAGAAAACTATACGATTAAAATTGACCATTACGTCGGTGACATAGAGATTCTTATATTATTTTTGTAACTGACTCACATATGACTTGTTGGTGTGAGCAGGATACGACCGCGAGGCGATGACTGCAATATGGCAGATCGGTTCCGATGTGACCCAAGAGCGTGATAGATATATGTTGCACAGTAAATAATGAAGTAAATAGTCAATTTGCTGCGATTTAAAGTACATAAGAGCAAATGTTATGTAATTTGTGAACGCGATAACATTATGTATTACAATCGTTCGTAACGGCGGTGTTGAAACACGTAGGTACAATGTTATGAGAATATTATGTTATGACAAAAGTAAGTGGTATATGATTATTTTTATTTCATTTTAGTGAAGCATTATAATCTGTTATGTTTGTATATTAGCTCCGAAATTATATTGCGTTTCAGCAAGATTCCTTACAATATAAAGTACATAACTTCGTCGCTCCTCACTTTCTGGAATTCGTTTAAGTGGACTATTTTCATAGCAGTAATAGAATATAAAATGCAGTGTTTGTTTAATATTGTTACAGTGCTGTTTGAGGAATGACTATAATAGAATGCGCTTTTTTATTTAGGCGACGGATACTCGTAGGTTGTAGGCATAAATATATAAATAAAAAAAAATAATTTTACAATCAAAGAAATATATAAGCATCTGTCGGGCGTCGACTTCCGACACCATCGGGATCAGATTCTGACGTGAGACTGTATTTTTATAAAGTCACAAATTGAATTAAGTAATAAAAATAAATACACATAAATAAATCTAAAACTACCTATATAGATGTAATTAGTAATTGACATATTTATCGCTATTCCATGGGAATTATGCCATTTTCCGGGATAAAAAGTAGCCTATAACCTGACCAGTTTGCATTGAAATCCGTTCAGTCGTTTTCACGTGATGCGCTCGCAAATACACAGACATACAGACAAAAAGTCTAAAAACTTTCAAATCTTCCATGTACAGACTTTCGACCCTCTTCAGCTTTATTAGGTATATGTATGTATAGATAGATAATCAAAAAACCATAAATATTTATGTTTATATTTATGGTTCCACGCCCAGATTAACAGACAAAAGAGCAAACCGTAACTCGAGGAAGAAAATAGACTATTACTTGACGTTAGCTCTATTCCTATTAGCGGGAATCTAACGACGTTGTTACCGAAACTGCGTACGTCATTATTTCAGTTGGGAACCGCAAGAAACTGGAGAAAAATCGTTTTATCAAATACCCTCGCGTTGTTTACGCTCTTTCCAGCCTAAATATAAACTCGTATTCATTTGTTCCACTTCCACGGTTAGCGGCGTAAATATAACTAGAGAATAGGGAAACAACATGTTGGAAAAACACGAGTATGTTCGCGATCGTCCCGATCTCGCTTTTCAATTGTTTCAGTCAGCATCAGAAGTCGGTAAACATATTAAATTAAAAACCTACATACACATACATACACGAATCACGTCTTTATCCCTTACGGGGTAGACAGAGCCTAGGTAACAAGACCTACAGGCCACGTTTAGCAAGACACAGAGGGCGTAAAGGTGGAAAGTGGAATCAAAATAGTGGTGGGTTGCTAGCCGCATCGCCTATAACATGATTCCTATGATTTTCGCCCATTCCCTCGATGGGTTTCTACCATTTGCGCGGGAAGAGAAGCAACTGGTACATTCTATGTTTTTTCTTTGCTCCCAGACCAACGTGGAAGTAAAACCTCCCACGCATTAATCGAGTAATCATACATAGCTAAAAAGACAATTCAATTTTAAGCCAAAAATACCATACGACACTGAAAATGGCCGGGAATCGAACCCGAATCCTCGGCATTCCGTGACGCGTGCTATACCCGTACACCACCCATAGGAGGTGGGTAAGCCTTCGATTTTTTCTAGCTGTGACCTTGCTACTATGCGAATTTTTGTCGCCAAGCGTCATCTATTTGAATGATGTGTCTGTACACAATTACAAACTCCCGTGGAACATCTCTGCTGCTCACCAGAAAACTTGCTTTAAAAAAACTGCATCAACACACACACAGACATCGACGTTAAACTTATAGCACCAGTTGCTTCTCTTCCTGCGCAGATGGTGAAAGCCCTTCGAGGCAATGGGCGAAAATCTTAGGAACCACGTTATAGGCGATGCGGATAGCGACCCATCACTATTTTGATTGCCCTTTCCACCTATACGCCCAAAATCAAGATAATTTGGGCCTTTAGGTCTTGTTATCATAGGCTCTGTCTACCCCTTAAGGGATACAGACGTGATTTGTGAATGTATATATAAACCAGTGAACGGATTTTAATGAAATTTGGTATGGAACTAATTTTAGTCCCGGGGAAGGACATGAGATAGTTGTTATCCCTCAAATGCGCATAGTTCCCGCAGGATAGCGGTAAGGGAATTTTGCGCAGACCGAGCAGCGGGCAACCGCTAGTATTATCATACACAAATCACGTCTTTATCCCTTACGGGGTAGACATGAGCCTAAGGTAACAGGTACTTACAGGCCACATTTAGCAAGATTGTGGGCGCATAGGTGGAAAATGGAATCAAAATAGTGATGGGTTGCTATCCTCATATTGAGGGAATGGGCGAAAACAATAGGAATCATGTTATAGTATTATCATATTTACTACTAAATTGACGTTACGAAATGTTATATCAATTTGTATTCATTTTCGTAAACGAGCTCCCGCGTAATGATGTAGTTCGGATTACATTAACATAATCCAGACAAAAAAGCCCGAGATTTATGGCACGTAGTAAATTTCAGTAAAGAATGCGGCATTAAATTGGCGCGTAAGACGCAGATTATCGCCGCATGCGCACGAGTGGAAGTTACGACGGCTGCTTATTGATGGCTTCAGCTGATACAATGACTGCTTTGCCAGAAAAAGCGGTATTACAGGCCTTTTTGTGTACAAAACAATGCAGTGGGTGTAGCGAAGCTTATAGTTGAAAACCGCCAAAATGTAGATTCAGGTTTCTAAACGAAATACGTCTTTGGTTCCAAAAATAAAATTTTCACTTTGCCAGACTAAAGGAGTGACCACACCGCTGCGTATACGCAGTGACGTGTCGCATGCGTCACGTTCTCTCACCGATTCTTCATACATTTTGTTGCGTAAACGCACCGTCAACGTCTTTTACGCACTGGTGTGGCCGGACTTTAACGAAGGATTTTTAAGAATGATGCGTACGTTTCGCCGCGGTGCTTAAGAACAGTTTTAGAAGCGGATTTGTGGCTATAAATGAACGTATAGATGAAAAGCTTAAGTAAATGTCCTGTTGTATGTAGTAGTGCACAAAACTGATATGGGACAAGTCATTTTTCTAATTTGGACGTCACTTCTAGACTACAAGCCCATGGAAAAAAAAACATGTGAAATGAACCAGCGCGAATGAAGCTTAGAAGGCTGTTACTATATCATAAAATAACTCTGAGCGCTATGCCGCCATTTCTGAGCGGTACATGTTTTTTTTGTCCATGGGCTTGTAGTCTATTCGTCTATTCGCACACATTACTCACACACAACAGATAATTTACTTAAGTTTTCATCTATAAAGCTTTTGAGTCGTCGTGTCAGTCTGTGACGCGTCGTACCGCCTGACACTGCGGCCTCACATGCGCCGGCGCCGTCCTCCCGCGCTAAATATCCCGGTGATGTATGTGGTTCCGGGAGGGCCATAAATCCGGGCAGGCGTGACGCACGGCGGCCCCGGACTATACAAATCATCTTTCTTACTATTGTTCGGATGCCAGCGACACGTGTTACGGAAGACGTCTTTTTGCCTTAATATTTTGCCATTCCTTAAATTGCTTCTTCCTTAATGTAAGTTCGGCAATCTTCGAATTTCCGAATACAAACGAATGATCGCCTCCATTTACATTAATTACTAGATTTATCTTCCATCTGAATTCGAATTTCGAACTAAGTGCCTACTCTATGTTCTCTTTTGATTCTCGCGTGAACTTTATATCATACTAGCTTTTGCCCGCGACTTCGTTTGCGTAGAATTATACACAAAAACCTTCCTCTTTAATCACTCTATCTATTAAAAAAAACCGCATCAAAATCTGTTGTGTAGTTTTGAAGATATAAGCATACATAGGGACATAGGGCCATAGGGACATAGGGACAGAGAAAGCGACTTTATTTTATACTACGTAGTGATAGAGCTGTAAAACTGCTTATTTATAAATGACATAATAGTACCATAAAAGGGGTAGTACCAACCAACTACATTATTTCCAAGTCGCTGAGAGCGTCCGGTCCGCGCCAAGTCGCAAGTTGCAAGGGCGACTGATGGAAATCCGACGACTTACGAAAAGGAAGTTTTCCGAGACTAATAAAGAAAATAGAAGGACTGTCGGTCACACGTAAAGTGCAGGCCATGAGCTGCTATAACAACAATGAGCGTTTGTGGGCATTTAGGTGGAAAGACGAATCCAAATAATGGGTTGCTAGCTGCATCGCCTATAACATTATTCTTACGATATTCGCCCATTCCCTCGATGGCCTTTTACAGTTTGCGCGGGAAGAGAAACAACTGGTTGTACTGTTCTGTTTTTTTCTTTGCTCCCAGACCAGCAAGGGACTGCTCCCTCACAGCTTAAAGTCATTGCGTAACTCTGACTCGTTTGAGGAAAGCAATTAAACCCAAAATCAGAGCCTAATAATAATATGATCATGATTGCGAGGGGCGCGGGGCTGGCGCGCCGCCAGCGCGCCGCGCACGAATAACTGTCCAAGCGACGCTATTACACCGAATATATGCGATACCCAATTGATATTGCAGAGTAATTTTAATAATTTCTGTGTCGTTTATAGCTTTTTTATCGAATTGTTTCTTGTCAGTGTGATCGGGGTTGGTTGTGATGGATTATGCTACGTTGTAGCAATTATGCAATCAGGCTGTCGCAAATTGTAAAAAGGCCGGCGATACCGAGAATAAGTAGGTACCTATAGTATTATTGAGGGGGACTTATTCCGAACAAAACATTTATTGCACTTCTATATCAAAAGCTGAACATCAAAATAAACTACCATGTTGGTCTGGGAGCAAAGGAAAAACGTAGAATGTACCAGTTGCTTCTCGCCCCGCGCTGATGATAAAAGCCCATCGAGGGAATGGGCAAAATTCTTAGGAATCATGTTAGGCGATGCGGTTTGCAACCCATCACTATTTTGATTCCCCTTTCCACCTATACGCCTACAATCATGATAAACGTGGCCTTTAGGTCTTGTTACCTCGGGCTCTGTCTACCCCGTAAGGGATATAGTCGTGATTTGTGTAATTGCATGAGTATAAATTATCAATTTTTGGAATTGCCGATGAAATTACTGGCACAAGAGGTATTCTATCCTAGCTCTCCAGGCTGGCAACGCATCTGCAATCCTCTAGCATCGGGGGTGTCAATGAGGTGCTCGCTTACCATCAGGTGACCTTCCTTACCGTATAAAAAATAGACGTATTCACCCTATTAATAAAATGTTACGCTTAGCAAAATTTCCACGGGATAGACTCTTTCACAGAGGCGAAGCCGCGAGTGTAATCTAGCATACATAAAATAATCTTGCGTGATTACTAAAATACAAATACAATAAGAGAAAATATAATAGAGCTTTTGCAAATAATGAGATAGTTTTGTAAAATAATGCCAGTTATTGGCAAGGAGCTCGCGGCGGCGGCCGGCCCGGGATGATGAATGGGAGACATACATTTTCCACCTTTATGAATAGGTTCGTTATAACTGGCGGGGAAGTATTGCAGACGAAAATAAACATCGTGTCGGTCTGCATCAGCTGCAGCGTTAGTCTTAGGGGCTGCTTCACCACTTAAGACCCTGATATATTAGTATCGGTGTCGCCTCTTGTCTGTTTCGTAGTAATAATGTATGTATGTATGTATGTAAACTCTTTATTGTGCAAAATAAACAAGACAAATACAATTGACAAACACGGAGGTACATGCACAAAGGCGGCCTTATCCCTTTAAGGGATCTCTTCCAGTCAATCTTTGAGTGGATGAAAGGAGTATTATATTAGGGATGGACGAGTGAGTTTAAAAATTGCACACACTGAGAGCCACAATACATAACTTTACCGAATATAATACATAACACCTAAAACCTAGTCAATAAACTACTTTATACTATCTATAATATATATCAATAAAATATACTAAATAAAATAAATAAATAAAGAGCACAATAAACAAAGGAATATTTCCATTAATTAATAAATAGAGAGGGAATAGCTAACTAAGAATAAGAATAAGAATAAGAGAACTTAATTAGCTGATACAGAAAAAAGAGAATATTATACATGAAGCCAGCCTTCCTGTTCCTGAAAGGGCCGGCAACGCACCTGTGATTCCCCAAGTCTTGCAGGTGTCCCTGGGCGATGGTGATTACTTTCCATCAGGTGACCGTCTGCTCGTTTGCCCCCTCTTAGCCAAATGACCGCCACCCAGCTATGTGTCTCGATAAGATCCAGGATAATATCGTGACGCTGATTTTCAGTGACGCCAGTTACAGAGTTACAGAGGCGGCTGTCAGGCACACATCCCAGTTCATACTGGTTTACGAAATCACTTCCGATACCCATACCTTATATAAGAATTATGCATACAATTTTATCGTTTCATCATTAACTGACATTTAAGATATCAGGAAGTTAACAGAGAGTGGTGAGACAGGCCTTTAATCATTTAAATATCACGTGACTAGCTGGCTCGGATGAGGATCTTTAAAAAGTAAGTTTGCGTAATAAATGTCATGCTTCAAACATTTTTTTGCTGTTTGTACTTTTTGTTAATTGTCGCTTTGTCTTCCACCCTACACTATGTGTACTAAATTTCAAGCTGCTTAATCTAAACTTTCGAAGTGGTCCAAAAAATGGAAGAAGCCTTTCAAGTTAAACATAGGCTACATTTCAGAACTCTCTTTCTTTAGTATCAGTAAAGAAAGAAAGAAAGAAAGAAGACATTTATTCCTTTTTGCAAGACACACAAATACAAGAGAATATACACAATTTAAAATACAAAATAATTTCAAGACATATAAAAATAGATCATCAGCGTTGCGTATCTTCGCAAAAGTGAAACGGTCGCTGGCTCAGCATTACGCTGAGGTGTTAGACTGCAGCACTGATTTTCAGCCAGAACCGTCTGTGATTCACGAAACGATACACAGATAAAATATACTAGATCATCATCATCACTATCACTACATAGTATAAAATAAAGTCGCTTTCTCTGCCCCCATGTCCCTATGTCCCTATGTATGCTTATATCTTCAAAACTACACAACGGATTTTGATGCGGTTTTTTTTTAATAGATAGAGTGATTCAAGAGGAAGGTTTTTATGTATAATTCTACGCAGACGAAGTCGCGGGCAGAAGCTAGTAATCCACAAACTAAAGAAAGATCTCAAGTGCTTTAAATGGCGGAAAATAATAACAGCGAAATAGCGGGGCCACAATAACAGGGAAGCCGATGGACAGCTCAGTTTCATATCCGCACGGGCACAAACCCGAGTCGACACGAAAAACTAAATGAACTCGCAAAGGCCGATTTATTTCAGGCCACTGAAATTATTTAAACGAAACCCAATTTGTGCGGCTCCCTGCGAATTAAATATGCATAAGTAAATAGGTATAAAACTAGCTTTATTCACGACCGTTGTTTATCGAATTAAAACGAGAGGCGATGAACCTGTCCGTTAGACATTAGCATGCCTTTATGGCGGGGCTTTGCCTCTGGTTAATAGTTTTTTTCATGTGGATAAATAATTGAAATTTTAATAATGAAGAGATAATTTGGAAATCATTTCCATGCATGAAATCATTGCATGCTGGACTGGGAGTTGCTTCTCTTCCCGCGCTGTTCGTAAAAACCCATCGAGGGAATGGGCGAAAGTCTTAGGAATCGTGTTATAGGCGATGCGGCTAGCAACCCATCACTATTTTGATTCCACTTTCCACCTATACGCCTTGTTATTTTAAATGAACGTGGATTTCAAGTTGTTTTTGTTATTTCTGGAACGCTGATTTTTATACCGATTAAGACATTAAGGGCGGTTTACAGGTAATTGTGAAACTTAATAGAGATTAACAAGCCCGATTAACCCCACGTTCGGTAGCTCTGCTGCGGAGCGATAACAAACATTCCAACTCCGAACTTAATCATGTTGATAATATCTTCCGTAGATTAAGGAAAGCAAATAATATGAATTGGCTGTGTTAATTTATGGTTCAAAAGAAAAACTTAAATTTCGTTCAGTCAGTGAAAAAACAACTCCTTTTTCTCTTAAACTGTTGATTGTTCAAAATTGTATTAAAGAAAAAACCGAATGTACCAGTTGCTTCTCTTCCCGCGCTGAAAGTAAAAGCCCATCGAGGGAATGGGCAACAACTTAGGAATCATGTTATAAGCGATGTGGCTAGCAATCCATCACTATTTTGATTCCCCTTTCCATCCTTACGCCCACAATCATGCTAAACGTGGTCTTTAGGTTTTAGGTTAGGTTTACCCCGTAAGGGATAAAGACGTGATTTATGTATGTATGTATGTATGGTATTAATCAAACCAAACGTAAAGGGTTCTACAGGATGGCCAAAGCTCCTGAAAATAATGATGGTTTCTGCACGTCTAGCACAGCGCGCAAGAGTCGCGTCGCGCGAGATACGAGTAGGTATATTGCCCGTCTTTTTCTTACTATACGTACTAGAAAGAGATAGGGCAGAGAAAAATTGTTATAGCAAATGTACACTATGGCATACGAAATTAGGGAAAATTAAAGGATTTGTAACACCACATTGTAATATGCAAGCTATGAGTCATTATCAACATTCGCGAATGATAATGAAAGGGCCGTCCATTCTAATCCTACCCGCATTGTGCTCCGGTCCGCGCCTGCCCATTAAAATATCATAATGGCGCACTCATACTACTACGAATACAACTCTATTATCAGACCTTAGAATTCGTTCAGCTGTAGAGCTTCCTATGTACAATATATCCCCGACGATACAATGTGCTTATGTAAAGATGGACACAGAAATAAGTAAATAATTGTGAAAGTAATTTCCCGCATTGTGACAATTATCGTGGGTAGTTATTGTGGCTGTAAATTAAATCATAGCGCAGTTTGGTCCAAATAAAGCCGTTTTTAATAAGTGGAAATATGTCGTACTGTCCAATCGCAATAGTTTCAAATACGGGTTTTCCTTTTCCAAGCTTATTGTTTCGAAATTCGGAAGTCTGAAATTGATTCCCCAATCACAGTGTGTTTGAAACTGTGGGTCGCGACCCCCTGAGGGTTCTCAAAGCTTCTATAGGGGGGTCGCGAGAGGTCGCGAAAACTACCTCATTAAAAAAAAACAACTTTGCTAACTATGCAAATGCAGAAATGTGTCGTATTGATTGGATATTTGTATCACAAATAAAATACCTCTGGGGGTCGCGAAATATTTTTTTCTTACTAGACTAGGGGGTCGTATCATGAAAAAGTTTGAAATACACTGCCCTATCAGAACTATCGATAATCATAACTTTCTCAAATAACGCTTAGTAATTCTAACTTTGAAGATCTATGATGATATTGTCACAAAAGCCTTGCTGGTGGTTTAGAAAGAAAGAAAGAGAAACATTTATTTACACACATTCGATACACGTAGATATTAAACAAGGAGAAATACAACATACTAAGGAATAGTACCGATATGGTGTAAAGTGGACCCCACTCAGCATAATGTTGCGATGTTGTTTACAAAAGTCTTTTATCCCTATCCCGCGGGAATCAAACGATTTTCCAGAATAAAAAGTAGAACTATAGCCAGTCTGACCCAAATTTCATCCAGATCTGTTCTTCCGTTCTGGCGTGAAAGAGTACCTAACATCCATACATATCCTTACAAACTTTCGCGTTTATAATACATAATACCTACCTATATTATTGATAATATACATAAGTCACATCTTTATCCCTTACAGGGTCGACAGAACCTGGGGTAACAAGGCCTAAAGGCTTTACGATCTGCGCGGGAAGAGAAGCAGATGGTACATTCAATGTTTTTTTATAATATTCAACCACAGTTAAAAATCCACAAAAACATTTACAGGAAGGTTCAGGAACCTTACCATGACGTCTTAATGCAATTAATTGCCGACTCAGTTCAGGTTTTAGCTGTCATTTTTAGTATGGATCTGACAGCGAGCGAAACTGAAATGGATCGGGATTGAATCGCATTAAGACGTCATGGTAACCCCCCAGTGCCACTGACCTGACCACCGGCTGAACTATATTGGATTAATTTTACGACACAGTGTATAATTACGAGTTAAAATACATACACAATACACAAATCACGTCTTTATCCTTTACGGGGTAGACAGAGCCTAAGGTAACAATACCTACAGGCCACGTTTAGCAAGACACTGAGGGCGTAGAGGTGGAAAGGGGAGTCAAAATAATGATGGGTTGCTAGCCGCATCGCCTTAACATGATTCCTATGATTTTCGCCCATTCCCTCGATGGGTTTTTACCATTTGCGCGGGAAGAGAAGCAACTGGTACATTCTATGTTTTCTCTTTGCTCCCAGACCAGCGTGGAAGTATTACGTGAAGTTATTACGAGTTGCATTGATAAAATTAAATCACGGACGCAATAAAATATTGTGAGTGCAATAATAAGTCGGAGTAAAGTTTACGAGGGCTTCGTAAACACGTTTACAGTCCGTTTCGGAGCAGCGCCATCTACCAGCAGCCGGCGGAGCTCGGCGATTCATCAAAAAGTGCTTATCTACTAGAGGGAGCCTCGGGTCGAGCGGCGGCCTCGCTCCGAGCCCCGCCAGTGGAGACACTGCCTCAACTTTTTCGGGTGGTAGGGCCTTGTGCGAGGTCCGTCCGGATCGCTACCACCATCTTACTCGCTAATCCTGCCGCTAAGTAGCAGTGCTTGCACTGCTGTGTTCCGGAGAGTAAGACAGCCGGGGAAATTACGGGCACAAGAGGCATTTCATCTTAGTCCTCTAGGTTGGTAACGCATCTGCAATCCCTCCGGAGTTGCGGGTGTCTATGGGCAGTGGTGATCACTCACCATCAGGTGACCCACTTGCTCGTTTGCCTTCCTGTTCATATAAAAAAAAAAAAAAAGTTGCTTCAACGTCTTAAGCAACGTCTCCACTTGCGCGGCCTCGGAGCGAGGCCGCCGCTCGACCCGAGGCTGCCTCTAGGATACGCACCTACACAGATCATATCGCGGAGAAATTCATTTTCCTCTCATTAACGTTGTCATGGCAACTAGAATCATCCGAAATCAAAGGTAAGCATCACTCTTTAATATAGGGAAGAAGCGGGGTTTAGTTCCTGATCCTACGGGATTAACCCTTTGAGGGTCATTTAATGGAGCAGGAAATGTTGGCAAGAATCGCCCACGCATCTCAATCCATACCCAACCCTCTCAAGTAGACTTTACCACAGAATAAACAGGCCAGATACCAATCTTACCGATATATACATACATACATAAACCACGTCTTTATCCCTTACGGGGTAGACAGAGCCTAAGGTGACAAGACCTAAAGGCCACGCTTAGCATGATTGTGAGCGTATAGGTGGAAAGGGGAATCAAAATAGTGATGGGTAGCTAGCCGCATCGCCTATATGATTCCTATGCCCATTCCCTCGATGGGCTTTTACCATCTGCGCGGGAGGAGAAGCAACTGGTACATTCTATGTTTTTTCTTTACTCCCAGACTAGGACGGAAGAAGAATTATAACACGAACTAATTCAATTTAAACCCACTTTCGTGTAAAACTGGAGTAATTAGCAGACTTTCAAGTCTGTCTTGCTCTCTCACTCACCCTTATGGGTTTGCTACTTGAATCAGCCGATCGAACTCGAAACCCACATTTTTTAGAAGCTAACGGACAAGGCAAAAGGACAAGGTTTTTTGACAAGGCAAAAGAGTCGGAGCAGGGAATTTCCTATATTTAAACTAGCGACCCGCCCCGGCTTCGCACGGTATATTATGCATGTATTATACATAAAAACCTTCCTCTTGAATTACTATCTGTTAAAAACCGCATCAAAATCCGTTGTGTAGTTTTGAAGATATAAGCATACAAAGGGGCATAGGAACATAGGGACATAGGGACAGAGCAAACGACTTTATTTTATACTATGTAGTGATGTAGTTTTGAAGATATAAGCATACAAATGGACATAGGGACATAGGGACATAGGGACAGAGAAAGCGACTTTATTTTACACTATGTAGTGATATCAAATTACAACCCGTTATTTCATCGGCAGTCCTACTCTCCATGCCGGAACACAGCACAAACACTAGACACCACACGGACCTTGCTCGAGGTCCTGCCACGCAAAAATCACAGTATTTCTCTCAACAATACGCATTAAAATCAAAACATTACGTTCCGCATGTCAAATCACCAAGCACCCACATGTGCCTGACGCCCCCGCCTCTGTGCGGTTTCCGCGCCAGCGGCGACCAAACAGAATTATGCAAAAATCGTCGTCGTCCCGGCGCCGTCGCGTACCCTTATCCCGGTCCTTATCATACACACAGTCCATTGGCTCCAAACGTCCCTCCCAAATCCAACCCTACCGGAAGAGCCTTAAGACTTCATTTAGGACACAGCTTCACAAAGGAAGATTATGTCTTTGCGGATATATGGGTATCATCGGCATTGATACAGTGTTTTCTTACAAAGAATCGTAATCGATTTTCGTTTGAATGTTTTTCGTATCGGCCGCGGATTATGCTGATGGAATGGAATGGAGGCAAGGCTTAGGAGTCACCTGGGGCATGCTAATAGTTCGTGTAGATGTATTAAAGTCGATCGTAGCTAGAGTTATGCCATAAACTACGCAAGAGATGTGAACTATGCATGCCTATGTTATGTCACTATGATGTCTGATGTCAATAGCTTGCCATTTTTGCCAGCAATAATTACTAGTATCTCTACGCAATATCTCTACGAGTTAATTAGCCTTATTGTACGTATCTATAATCAAGTCTTTCTGGCTTTACAATACTTTAAGGTAACATATGAATACGGATCCTGCTAACATTATAAGGACGAAAGTTTGTGGGTGTCTGTAATTCCGTACGTTACTCTGACACGATAACATAGTTGGGACGAATTTGGTTGCGATGTGGCGTACATTTCTGGAGCCCTAGTGATAATTCTGAATTTTTTTTTTGTAATTGGGCGTCCTAGCTTATGACCTTTATTATGTACTAGCTGACCCGGCGAACTTTGTTCCGCCTTAAATTTGAAAAATTCCAGTGGTTTGGGCTGTGCTATCCCGCGGGAACTATGCAATTTTCCGGGATAAAAACTATCCAATGTCCTTTCCCGGGACTCAAACTATCTGTATACCAAATTTCAACTAAATCGGCCCAGCGGTTTAAGCGTGAAAAGGTAACAGACAGACAGACAGACAGAGTTACTTTCGCATTTATAATATTAGTAAGGAGTAAGGATAACGTTTTTTATGACTCGTATCTATACAGAAATTATTGACTTTGATATCGTGTAGCGATCTACTCAATATCAAAGCAATAGGTTTTATGCCTTTAATACGAGGGCTATGAAACGTCACAGGTAATTAGTTCCCAGTAATCACAGGCGCCATCAGGTTGTATCGCAGTTCGAATTTACGAACTAGTTAAAACTAGTAATTAGTGGATTCCAGATTTCATGTCAGCCAGGCTGTGGAGTTATTCGGTCGCAGGGACGCGCTCGGCCGACGCGAGACTTTTTTTCGGCGATCAAGCATTTCTTTTAAAGGGTTGAAATACACATACAATACGTACACACATATTAATGACGTCTTTTACCTATTGTTACCTTGTAATATTCTGTATACCTTTTTTCTGTTTTGGTTGTTATATGTGGTGTTCAATAAAGAGTTATTGTATTGTATTGTATTGTATTGTCTATATCCCTTACGGGGTTGAGAGATCCTAGGGTAACAAAACCGAAAGGCAGTGTTTAGCGTGACTGGAAACAGGAAAACAAGTTTTGCTAAAGCTGTCGTTATTAGACAAACTGTTTTTGCTACAGACATCACCGTCACGCCTCTTCCGCATAAGGGTAGACGGCGACCACTTTGTTTCACTTGCAACAATGCAGAAATACCACCTTCGCTTCAACCACATACCTCAATTTCTTCATACATGCTCGTCGGTTTAGGGTACTCTTGACATGACCTTTGTTTTTGGTGATATCAGGTTGATTCGACCATTAGAAGTGGGTCTAATTTGACTTACAAAATTTGACCTGCGTAAACAAACATACGTAGATTTTTAAGTCTGAGAATAATTTTCTTTTAATTATTAGTATTACTCATTTTCATGTATTTTCATATAAAGGTATACAAATACTTTCTAACTCGAAGCAATTCAAGCTGCCTGACGGAAATTTTCAAGAAACACCACTGTGAGTGACACTTATAAATAAATAATTAATAAATAAATATCTTGGGACAAATTACACCAATTGCCACAGCCCCAAACTAAACAAAGCTTATAATATGGGTACAAACATAATTATTATAGATACATACATACTTAAATAAATTATGCAATTGAATATATAAAGTTGGCAGCTAAATGTAAATGTTTGGCCGAATTCGGCGACTACCTCCCGCCGCGCCGTTCGGCGAGCGGCGCGGCGGCGACACTGAATCCAAAGCTCATAATTAATTTCGGTGTTCAGCATTTAACACGACGCGCGAATGTTGGCTATAAGTTTGATGAATGTGGGAATTCGATTTATTTACGCGGTTTATGCAAACAAAGTTGATCAAGGGTGTAGGTTAGATGAACTCTCACTCAATCTACAGGGGATGATAAAGTACGGCCAAATTAATTGAGGAATGATTAATGAATTAAGCATGCTAGCGTACGTCATAGCTACCACCATTTTAATCGCCAATCCTACCGCCAAGCAGCGCCGTGGAGAGTAGCTGGTGACATTATAAGCAAGTGAGATATTTTATCTCAGGCTGATTACACATCTGGAATGCTCCGGTGTTGTGAATACCCAAGGGAAGTAGTGATTGCTTATATTCTGGTAGCACACTTGCTCGATTCCATTCCTTGTAGTACTAAAAAAAACAGAACAGACAAGAAGTGACAACAAAACATTATGAAGATAGAATATTATTTGCCTGCCTGCCTGACGCTACACAGCGCTATTCACATTAAAAACCCAACATCATCATCATCTTCAGTCCATGTATACTTCCTACTGTTGGGTAATGGCCTCGAAAACTGCTTAAACTCATGATATCAAAATAAATGTAGGATCAATTTTATTTTGTAACTAATCCGCCAAACGTACCCTCTTTTGGAGGTATATGGGAGGCAGTGTTAAACACATTCAAGCAAGCGTTAACAAATCAGCCTTCAACTTAACACTACACTGTTGAAGTATTCACGCTTAATTAGGGTGCCCGCTCACGAGACGAGTGACGCCGTAAAGGTAGTCGCACACGAGATTAAGAGTAAGCCTCATGAAAGATTAACTGCGCCCGCGACGCTGAAACAACTCATTAACGTTGCACGAGTGACTGCGGAGCCGGGACGAACGCGTCAGGCTTAGGACCATGTGTAGAGAGAGGATATTTTGTAATAGGTAGAAGCCTGAGCACCGGTCGACATTTAAATGTAGAGAATAGGGTGGGTCTACCTTATTTGCTATAAAATCAAAAGCTATAAATTTAAAATCTATAAGTTCATATGCTATAAAATCACTTGCTATAAACATTCATTTGCTATAAAAGTCACATGCTATAACATTCAAAATCTATAATTTCAAAATCTATAACATTCATAATCTATAACATTCAAAATCTATAATTTCATAATCTATAACATTCAAAATCTATAAAATTGTTTTCTATAATGATTATTTTCTATAACATTCATAATCTATAACATTCAAAATCTATAACATTCACATTCTATAAGCATCAAAATCTATAAAACAGAGCCAGGTGTTCAAATGTAAAGTCGACGGAGCCCCGCTGGGCGGGGCTCCTATTTTCTGCTCTGAAGGACACAAGGTAACTAACAAACCTATCTGTCTTAAATTGGATGTTGGTAACGTGTTTTTCTAATGGCGGGGGCTGCGCCCCCGAGCCCCCCATGTGGTGGGCCCTGCCCCCCACACCCCCCTTTTCCGCGACTTTTCAGTTGTAGTACCGCTGCCTAAGTAAAGTTTAGAGATTTCAATAGTTATAGAAAACAAATGTTATACTATCTAATCCTTATAGCAAATGAGTGTTATAGCAAATGAATATTATAGCAAATGAATGTTATAGCAAATGAATATTATAGCAAATGAATGTTATAGATTTTGAATTTATAGAAAGTAACTTTAGAGAATTTAAGTATTATAGCAAGTGAGCATTATAGCAAGCAATGATTATATCATCTGAATTTATAGAAAGTGAATCATTATAGCAAATGGTTTTATAGAATGTGATTTTATAGCCATTGATTTTATAGCAAATAAGGGGATACCGAATAGGGTAGCACGTGTTTTGATCGTTGTTAAGAACGAGTTATACAAATTGGCAGTAGAGATAATGTCATCTAATGTATTTCGTACGGCAGGATCTTGTGCAAGGTTAATCCGGATCAATGCCACCATCTTACTCACTAAACCTGCTGCTGTGTTCAGGCGGGCAGAGTAAGACAGCCGATGAAATGGTGTCCGTAATAGTAGTTGTAGATTGACAAGTCAACTTTTACGAAAAGCTAAAGGCCATATAATATGAAGATATGAGTATATTTACACGAGTAATAAAGGAGCTGTCAAACGTAGTTAGGTATTAGTAGAAGTAAAACGTGTTAAAAAACTATTTAGACTCGCTTACCATTCTCGCTGTTGTTTGGTTTGCATTGATGCTCAATGTTTGTGAGGCTGTCAAATGACATCCATTAAAACTCTGTAAACTAACGAACGTGACCCGCTTGCTCATTTACCTTCCTTGTCACATATATTTTTTTTATCAAAACGCCTAAATTTTAATATTCCTGCACGTATAACTGTTTCGTTCGCAACTCTCGCTCATCAAACGTCTGCCTCAACTATTACCCAACTCTCGTCACCCCGACCTTGATTCTTGGCGTCTCTCCCAACGGGAGTTTTGACCCCACATCAAACGGACCTAACAAAACGCCGACCGACAGACTAACAACATTACAGATATCTTTTATATCACTCCTATAAAACTCTTTGAACAAAGTGCTAGTATTTACGGCTACCTTTATAATATTTTTCGCAGCTCATCGACTAGGGCGTAATGAGGTGACAGAAGTAAATATTTTCTTTCAGTCAACTCGCCTAAAGTTCCTAAGTGGTTATTCCGAGAACTATTAAATCTTATTTTATTAGAAGCAAGAATTAGGGAGTAGGACGTCGACGGCGTTGGCGTACAGTACAGATGTCGTGCTAAATCCTTTCCCGTCGTATTTATAGGATATTTGTCATGCTTCAGTCGACTCCTATAGACACGTCGGCATCATTCCGAAGTAGTCGTGTGTTCACCATGGGAAAGGATTATTCACTACGTGTGTACGCGAGCACAACCAGCAAATAGTAAAGACTAAACACACTTAAATAAGGGCACGGGAAAGTCAACAAGAACGCACTTTAACTTTCGTTGTTTGCGCGCAAAATTTCATGCACACGTTTACTTTAACTGAAGCCTGAAAGTTTCAAAAGGATTTAAATTCCTTTAATTATTTTTATACTAGCTTCTGCCCGCGACTTCGTCTGCGTAAAATTATACATAAAAACCTTCCTCTTGAATCACTCTATCTATTAAAAAAAACCGCATCAAAATCCGTTCCGTAGTTTTGAAGATATAAGCATACATAGGGACATAGGGACAGAGAAAGCGGCTTTATTTTATACTATGTAGTGATGTGTAAGTTTTTCTTTTAATTGTAGTTAATAATGATAATAATATAACGTTTGATTTTGATTGACTTGAAAAGTAAACCACGGAACAAAATACCCCTAGACATATCAGTAAAATGACCTATGCTGACAGAAAAGAGCAACCAAATAGCTCTCTGCTTAGAAACATCCGTAATGGAGAAACGTTTTCAATAAACACTATGCACGCAGCAAACCCACCGCATTCATACGCCAAATGTACCGAGCCGAGCCGCGCTGGGAACCTGCCAACAGCATTTATCTACGCTTTAATGGCGGAACGTATTCAAATGATAGTTAAATGCTTTGAGTATTATTAGCCGAAGGTCTGAAGACACCTGGATGAGGAAATTACAAGATTAGAGGAATTTTAAGCCGCGAATCGGAACTAGTTCTCACGAAAATGATTCTTAAGTCTAAAATCGATCACCAGAGCTCGGTGCAATTATGAGCCTTTTTTTGAGTAGCAATAAATTGAAAGTATATAAATTACAAAAAAAAAACAAAAGAGAGTTAATAAAGCCAACAGCTGACGTGATTTAATTAGTATTCCTAGAAAACCCATATTGGCTGGCATATAGTATTTTTAGAGGCATTTGTTCCAAACAGTAATAGGAAAATGGATGTTATTATTGTAAAAACTGGTTTTGAGAGAGTAAAACACAAAATAAGTTTCCAGCCCCAAACTACGATGAAAGGAAATAAATAGGTTTTAGCAGAACATGGTACGGCATGTAGACTAAGAACTAATGGCAATGGTTATAAAACAAATTTAATAATGACCCATTTTCAAAGCAACATCAACCAATTTCACTAATTAAATCAGGCGTTACTTTGCGGAGGTTCATTTCAATAAACCATTAAAATAAAATTTCACTAAGCCGCTATTGTGGCCCATGTCTACCATGATCCGCTTTGATCGTTTTCTATACCCCCATACACTTCGCACGCTCCCAATCTCCCATGCAAAAGTTTCCGAGCATTCCGGGATGCCGCTAGAACAATACATTATCTCACCGTAATCCTGCCTGACGCCTCGGACGGCCCACGCGTGGCCTGCGTCCAACCTGCTGACATTTCCCACTGTTTACACTAAACAAAGTATCCGCGCCCATCGCGAGGATCAACTTGTCCAGGTTCATTGTTGCATTGTGTGGGAGCGTCGCATACTTCGTCACTGACAAGCGACATGTCATTAGTTTGCGGCTACAGTCGTCCCAGTGTTGGGACGCAGGTAATACGCTGTTAGTGTGGCAGGACGGCACGGTATTTAGTTCTAATTTTGGATTTGGAAGTATCACGTCTATCTCCCTTACGGGGTAGACAGGCCCTATGGCAACAAGGCAAATTAGTGATGGGTTGCTAGCCGCATCGCCTATAACATGATTTCGAAGATTTTAGCCTAATTCCCTCGATGGGCTTTTACCTGGTTGGATTAATAATACAGCTTTCCGAACGTGCCGTAGCAGGCGAGAGTATTTTTCAGTAAGTAATGTACAAAACTTACCTAAAAAATCTTTAACTGTTGAAGTTTTTTTGAAATACCCTATTTTATTTATAAACGACTTAATTTATTCGATTATTTAATTATTATAGAACACAAATAAACGTTTGTTTCTTTTTTACGGATATTAAGGGTGCCAACCCCAATACTCTTAATTAAAATGTAGCTAGCTACCTTAAAACAAGCCTTACTAGCTGAGATAAAGAAGAAGAAGAAGAAGAAATAATAGAAGATAGCGCTAACTAAACAAAAAGCGTTTTAATTTTACAAAAAAGAAATCGACAACCCTAACGCTCTATTGGAGCGTAGGTATTTATTTCAAAAAATAAGCCTAGTTTCCATGCTGCTCTATTTATTTAATGTGGTGCAGGTCTATGAAACATTTTTTAATTTTAAAACCCGGAATATGAAGTCGCTGCGGTCCTGCAACGAAGCGTGTCGCGATGGCCGCCGCACGCTCCCGATTTATTTAATAATTCAATTATTCCTTATTACACGTTCTGTTATGCGCGGGTGCGTGGCTCTGATTGCGATGCGTTTATGTTTATTTATGCTGTTTGTTGACAGACGGATTGTAGGTCAGTTGGCCCGTTAATGTACCGAGTCATACAGGCCTTTGTGTACATATGTCTTCGTTAATCTCTTTGCGCTTCGTAAATGTCATTCTGTTAAAATTAATCGGGGTTTGTTGATGAACATTAAGAAAGTTCAATAATGTTTTAGCTTCTTCTAGCTCAGTGGTTCCTAACCTGGGGGTAATTACCCCCGCAGGGGTAAAACGGAGATTCTAGGGGGGTAACACGGGATGGCACGGAATAGTATTAAAATAGTAATAAACAAAATAATATTTTCAACCATCACACTAGTTAACTCCGAGATTTATATATTACTTTACTTACTAGTTACCTAAACGTACAATTTCTTACATAATAAACATATTTTCGTTCGAATTTGTGTGGTTTTAATTATTTTAAATTAGCTAGGGGTAAACTCAATTCCCATACTTGTTCACAGGGGTAGTGACATTGAAAAGATTAGGAACCACTGTTCTAGCTAATCAATTTTATTGTAACAAAACTTCATGACAACATGCTTCAAATTCATCACCCTCTTTTGGCTTTGCCGTAGTCGGGTAAAAAGTATCTAGTATAAAAGAAACACAAAATGAAAGCACTAGTTACTTACCTAGCTTAAAATGATTTTCACAAGATTGTTCTGGTTACAGTAATTAAAAATGTAAGCAATTACTTCAAGCAAATTTCTTCGAATAAAAACCGCAAGCTAACTAAAATATTAAAACAACGTCAAATAGATAAAGTGAAGTTTTTCTCGGAAGTAAAAATAACTGTAGCGGCGCAAACCCTTTGAAGTGGGAAAATTAAACGTAAAAATGTTCGTTATAGACGTTGGCGCATGACAGAACGCCGACAGGCCGTTTTGCTAATACTCGCCTCCATTGAGCAGTTTTTAACGAGAACGCCGGAAACGGCGGCCGGCGCGCTGCCAAACTGATTCGACAGGTTTCGCACTACAACGGGGCGCAGTAGCGAAGCCCTAGTTGAAAAAAATTACTTAGTGATTCAAAGATTCTAAAATTCAAAATTTTGTTTTGCAAGTAGGCCGCCAAGGGCTCTTTTACATGTCTTTTTTTTGAACTACCAGCGCATTAGGAAATACCATCATTTCCAAGAAGAACGAAGAAGAAACTTGGCAGAAAGTCATTTTTAAAATAAAATACATTTAACTACTACAATACTTAAAATCTTCGTAACTTATAATACATCCTATCCTACTAATATTATATATGCGAAAGTTTGTGACGATGAGTGCGTAGGTGTGTATGTTTGTTCCTTCTTCACGCTGAAAAGACTGGACGGTTTTGGATCAAATTTGGAACGGACATAGCTGGTTTTTAGTAAAATAAAATAAATAAATAAATAAATATCTTGGGACAAATTACACCAATTGTCCCAGCCCCAAACTAAGCAAAGCTTGTGCTATGGGTACCAGGCAACGGATAAATATACTTATATAATGTAGATAAATACATACTTAAATACATACAACATCCATGACTCGGGCACAAACATTCGTATTCATCATACAACTGTCTGCCCCTACCGGGATTCCAAGGCTAGCATTCCAAGAGCTCCCGGACTGTACTCCTCTTATCTTTAGCGTTGCCGTACTGCTGCGCCGCATCCTGCCGCCAGCCAGACGCGGCCTTGCCCCCGGAGTCGTCAGTCCATCAGTCGTGAGCCGGATATTTGACACTTTGTCTCTAAAGAAGCTTTCCGATGGAAGCTTTTACACTAAACATTACATTACTGACGTCACTGACCGTTTTTTTAGCCTAAGGGCCTGTTTCACCATTCTCTGTCAATCTATGATTGATGATGAGGCCTTCATTTTGGTTCATCGAATAAAATCTTTTTCACCTGTCTTTTAAAACTTAATGAAGTATTTAAAAGGCAATCGGCGTAAATTTTCGTCGAGTTTGTAATATAAACAGAATTGTCACTTGTCACCGACTATTGTCGAGATGGTGAAACAGGGACCAGGTGGATATGAACCTGTCAGTGCCACAAACGCGCGCGCCCCGTCCCGTGCGCGCGATCCCTGCTCCCTTGTCGGACGTCGCGATAATTGCGGCTTTCTACCCTCTATTAAGTTATTAAACTGTCACCTTTAGTTAGCGCTGATTGATCGTTTGTTCAGTTCCTGTTGGTTAAAGCTTGTTAAAACTGATACCATAAGAATACATATATAATAACAGAGTAGAACGGAATCTGTTTTGACCGCGTCCAAAACGCCGCCATTTATATACCTACTTCCCCCTTCACATCGTTACACCCCTCTGTCGTCCAGGCGTGTTGCTAGGGTTGCTTACTGTTAAATATTACTTACGTCTAAAGATAATATCGCTAAAATATAAGTTTTTATTTACTTTGAAATCATTATTTTATCCTAGTTTTACAAAATATGAGATTAAGCAAACTAAAAAAACTTAAGTGTGGTGTCATTTTTGAATTGTTCATACACCCAGATACACCACAATAGCTTGACGCCATTGTTATTTGATTCCAATACGACGGTAGGTACGGAACGCGCAAACAGCCAAAAGCGCGTGCGGCGACGCCGGCCGCGACAGCCCGACCGAAATACCCACTTAACGGGTACTCTAGTACAGTGACCTTGAGTCCGGCCGGAGCGGGAGTTTCCGTTCTACTATATTCTTATTTTTTCTTATGCTGATACTAAGTGCAGATAAGTCAGCGTGGCAAGACTAGTGAAGTTTTACCAAGGGGTGCGAGTCGGGTTACCTCCACGTGTGGTCAAGAGCTGCGGTTCGTTTTTGGATCCGTCCAGGGGGAAGAGCAGTGCTTGGTCCGGTGCACCCTGGGCAACGGCTAATGATTTCCTGGCAGTTTCTGATATTATTGACCGTTGGCTAAGAGCCTGACAGGGGGGAGGGGGTCTTTGACCATTACCATACAACGTTGCTGACATTTTGTCATAAGATTTTTTAATTATATTTTTGTTACTTTGACATTGGCGAAGTTGTCGTCGGTATAATGACTTGATACGCCAACAATAAGAAGAAGTTTTACTAATACGTATTTTTTACGTGTGTCCTACAATCGCGCGTCATGGTAAGCGAAAACGTGGCACATTCATCTTGATTAGATGACTGCCAGATTATAATGTTCACATAATATAGACGAAAGCAGAGAATCCTCCATAGCTGTCTGGATAAATTAAGGACTATCACGCTTTGTGTGAATTTTAGGGATCCTCCCGTTACTCGGGGTGTTTTTTTTAACTTTGAGATCGTTGTACCGCTGGAAAGTGTCGTCATCAGATGGATCTAACATCTTCATGTGATTTTGATTTGGACATTCTTCATCTAAAAGAAAACCGAAAAAACTAGGATCGAAACATGAAGAAGGGAAATAACTAGTGGGAAATTAGTTGGCATCAGTGATCACTCATTTTCTCGCTTGCTTCTTTGATTCATTATTAAAAACATATTTCACAAACCCGTGCAATTCAAGGGCCCGTTCTTTGAAAGCAAAGCACATCACTCGAAAATACCACTCGAAAGTTTTTTTGTTTTTTTTTTATTACGAACTGACCAGTGATATTATTATTATTATTATTGTGTATATTATCTTAAATTTATGTGTCTTGCAAAAAGGAATAAATGTCTTCTTTCTTTCTTTCTTTGATTGACCTCTATCTCACTTGGTGGAAGGTGCAGATGAGGCCAAAGGTGTACTCACTGGTTCAGTAATAGCCTATTCACTCTAGCCTTCAAGAGCCCTAGGTTGTATCTGTCCGGAAATACAGACGATGGGAAATGGTATAAATCTGTTTATATCTTCAAAACTACAGCTCCAATCAAATTTTTGACTAGTGCACAATCTTCTAAACTACTCGTATTTCAAATTCAGCACAACTTTTAACCACTTTCGAGTGGTATTTTCCCATATGTGCTTTCAAAAATCGGGCTGTTCATTTCGCAACTCCATTCCATTCTTATTCATTTTTATTTTCAATTTAGCAATCATGTTCTCTATTGCTTTCCGCAAATAAGACTATTGGAAACTTGAGGCTATTCTCAGTACCTATTCCCCTATCGTGTTTCCCGTAGACACAATTCTAGTGCTTTCATAGCACAAAGGAGTGTGCTTTTGTGTGGAGCGGGAATCGAACCCGCGTGCTGATAGCGTGTTAGTTCTGAGCCGCTAAATCCACACAAAGCTGTGTTCAATGTGTTTTCTTGATGTGTTAGGGGAGATAGATGGACCCTGGCAGCGTATGTGCTCAATAATACTTGTTGATGATTCGAAAATAAACGCTTTCCGAGTTTCTATACTGCTTTAAATTTCACAATAACTTTTTGTTTGTTGATTGTCTGTTTTTACTTTAACGTGTGCACTCAGAAAAAGATGTTTTATTTAGTAACTCATGTCCGTAACTTTTTATGGAAAGAAACACTGTAAAATCTTTTGTGTTCCGTGGCAGTGAAATTAGTTTTTTTTTTATAAAAATAGGCGCAAATAAATTGTTATTGGCTCTGTATCGTAAGAGCGTTTAATTTAAGAAACGAATTGCACAATTTAAACATATTTTGTGTACAGTCGAGGGCATAAATATCGATACAGTCATCATGTCAAATATATATGAGTCATCGGCCTTATTGTTTGTGGCATAAAGGTGTGACCAAATAGGAGAAGTTTTGGAAAAAGGTCAGGTCAGGAGTACCCGAACCCGACGAGCATGTATGAAGAGATTGACGAATGTGGATGAAGCGAAAGAAGTATGTCAGGATCGTAGTGGAACAAAGTAGTCTCTGCCTACCCCTGTGGGAAAGAGGCGTGACGGTATGTATGTGTGTTGGGGTATAAAACTGTCTTTCCAATTTGATCCTCTTGCTGGTTATCAGTAAAAGAAACAATAGTCGGACTATCGCGTCTTCCGGGTGATCGGTCCGGGGCGCGCGGCAAAGAACGCGGCTTTGTCCGGATCAATGGGGCCCGGACAATAAGCCCGGGCAATTACGGGCCGCGTCCAAACCTAACAACCCAGATATTTGAAAGCAAAACACTTTTTTCAAAATTTACGATATATTATGTACAGGTAAGGGCATAAATACACTTTTACGCCACAAACAATAAGGTCGGTGGCACATATATTTGACGTTTATTACTTTTATTGGCTGGCTATATCGATATTGACCCCTTGACTATACACGTTTTTATTATAAAAGTTGGAAAGATTTTTTATTATTACATCTGACAATATACACTATAAATAATTAGATAACACCAAAAAAGGTAAGCATTTTTAAAGTCTTAGGAATCATGTTATAGGCGATGAGGTTAGCAACCTATTTTCATTCCATTTTTCACCTATTCGCCCACAATCTTGCTAAGTGTGGCCTGTAGGTGCCTGTTACCTTAGGCTCTGTCTACTCCGTAAGGGATAAAGACGTGATTTGTGTATGTATTTATCCCTTAGGGTAGACAGAGCCTAAGGTAACAAAAACCTTAAGGCCACGTTTGAATGATTTTCGCCCATGGGCTTTTACCATCTCCGCGGGTAGAAAAGCAACTGGTACATTCTATTTTTTTCTTTGCTCCCCACACCAGTATGAAGAATGGAATTAGGGATAAAGACGTGATATATGTATGTATGTATTCTTAAATCAAAAAATATACCCAAACCATGTTTAGCTAACACTCAGTTTTTTTATTTTTTTTTATTTGAATAGGAAGGCAAACGAGCAAGTGGGTCACCTGATGGTAAGTGATCACCACTGCCCATAGACACCCGCAACCCCGGAGGGATTCCAGATGCGTTGCCAACCTAGAGGACTAAGATGAAATGCCTCTTGTGCCGGCTGTCTTACTCTCCACACCGGAACACAGCAGTGCAAGCACTGCTACTTAGCGGCAGGGTTAGCGAGTAAGATGGTGGTAGCGATCCGGACGGACCTTGCACAAGGCCCTACCACCCGCAAAGTTATTGCAACTGACTAGCACAAGTGGCCGTCACACAAAACGTCATGGAAACGTCGACTGTGCGTCGCACCGGCAGACGCCGCGTCAAATTAGCGTCCAGCGCGTATTGCGGCCGGTGCGGCCTATTTCCTATGGACGGCGCTTTTGTGCGGCCTTTTATAAATTACAAGAGAAAAAGCCCCTTTTTAAAGGATCGTTCAAATAAAGGATTGTATTATTTTCAAGCTTAGATATAACGTAGGCATGGTATGAGAATATACAATAAGAGCTATATGTTGTGGTCGTATTTAGGTAAATAATTCTTTGAATACAAAATGGGGATATTGTTTAATATGGAACAATGTAAGCAAACCTATTTCACCAGACATCGCACTTATTCACCGGACACTGATAAATACGTATTCTATTTGTCCTAAATCTCGGTATAAAACGAAATAACAGTAGGTATGACTGAACTGTAAACATTTTATCAAAATTTTGTTTACCATATCGTCACGATTGTGTCTTTAGAAATGTTTTGAACGAGGCTGCTAGGATATTGATCATATTTATAGCGACAGGGGTGTGTTTATCATAAACACAAAGTTACACTGGGACATTGTCCAAGGAATTCTTAATCTACGAATAAAGTCCCGAACTAGACCAGTATATAAATAAAGTTAAATAGAAGAAAGAAAGAAGACATTCCTTTTTGCAAGACACACAAATAGGTTTTCAAATCTTGTGATTGCCTCAAGTATTAAAACTTATCATCTCCGGATTCTCCATATACGATTTTTTTTTTTTTTATATGAATAGGAAGGCAAACGAGCAAGTGGGTCACCTGATGGTAAGTGATCACCACTGCCCATAGACACCCGCAACCCCGGAGGGATTGCAGATGCGTTGCCAACCTAGAGGACTAAGATGAAATGCCTCTTGTGCCCGTAATTTCCCCGGCTGTCTTACTCTCCACACCGGAACACAGCAGTGCAAGAATTGCTACTTAGCGGCAGGATTAGCGAGTAAGATGGTGGTAGCGATCCGGATGGACCTTGCACAAGGCCCTACCACCCGCTATACGATACTGCTGGATAGGCCTCTTCTCAGAATAAAAGGGCTTGCCCTGTAGTCCTCGCGCGGCTGCAGTGGGTTGGAACTGAACACGCCACCATTAAAATACTCCTTATTTTATTTTATTTATTCGGTACCTAAAGGCCATTGTTAGCAAGATTGTGGGTGTATAGGTAGGTAGGTGGTACAAATCATTCAGAAACGTATTGTGTTTACAACACAATTACCATTGTACACAACATTTCAGCACACAAATTATTTTATTATATTCAGAAAAAGAAGAGAAAAATATTTCAGTTTTCTTGGATATAATTATCTTTAAATGTGGCTAGCGAGTCAAAGAATATATCAACATCGTGGTCCAGATTAACAAATAAGCGACACATTCGTTGTATTGGAGAGTTGTGTCTGACATTATTATTGGTCATAGGGATAATAAATTTTCTTTATATATTTTTAGTTTCCTCCTGATGTTTTCTTTCACCGAAAAGCTCAGACATGCGACCCCAGGTTTGAACCCACGATCCTCTGCTGTCAGACTGTAGGTCAAACCGCTGAGGCTTTTACCTTCTTATAAACTTCCAAATATTGTTTATATCCCCTTTTATTCCCCTAAAATTTGTCCGCGTTATCAGTTCGGTCGCGTGCCCGATCAGATATGAACCTGCGACTTGCTATGACTTGCTGTAACTCGCATCGCCGATCGGCGAGCTGATACAGTCGGAAACTTATGCGTGTTTTGTCACTAAACTTGGGCCAGTTGTAAGTATTGCGTGTGATTTATTCCAAGATTTGATGAACGAAATGTTTTCCGTACAAGACTGTAGGAAATCAATAGACGCTATAGATAATAGATGATCGTAATATACGCGATGATACATTCGCTCTAAGTCCTTATAACTGAGTAGACTTGAATGAATGAATAAAATTTTTATTTGTCAAAGCTGGTGTACAAAACTGTAGGCCCATTGTCTGATTCACTGAAGTCATGGGATCTTAACCTTTTCGACGCCAACGATACATAAACAGCACCGAAGATTCACGACCTATATACGTCCATTACTTCAATGCAAAGCTTCGTTCAATTGGGTTTAGGTTCAACTTAAGGCATCGCAATCAAGAAGTCTGGCGTTTGGGTGACGTTTCTTGTATTTGACGTGGCGGCGAAAAAGTTAATTATTGTTTCAAAAATCATGATGAAAACTATTTAAGCGTGTGCAATCACGCTAACCCAACCGCTTGTTGGAATATTCCATAATAGTTCTCAAACGCTTTGTATTTTTATCTCCATTTAGCCGGTCCATTCTCAGAAGTGTATTTTCCAAGTGAGTGTTGTTTCAGCCGGCGCCGTAGATCATCTGAAGTAGGGCGGCGATGCGCGCGCGCCGGCTGTCATTTCATTACCGTCCAGCTGATACGTGACGGGCACTTACTAAAATACATAAATGTTTAAAATATTGGGTTAAAATACATATGATTCAAAATGTATAATGCAATTTTTTCAAATAACGGCAACTGGGATTTTTATTAAATAAATCTGACCTAACCGAAACCAGTCGGTAAATCACGCGGTCAAAAAAATCGTCAAGCTACAAGATTCACCGAAAATTTCATTATACTCGTATTATATCTTAAACCTTATTTTTTGATCCATTATAATGGATTTAAAACTTAATGTGTTTTGACTTCACCCTATATAACGTTACTGATCCAGCACTTGATGCAGTATCCTACTAATATTACGAATGCGAAGGCTTTCAGTGTGTATGTCCGTATACACACACACACACACAAGTCACTTCTTTATCCCTTACGGGGTAGACATGGCCTAAGGTAACAAGACCTACAGGCCACGTTGAGCAAGACTGTGGGTGTATAGGAATCAAAATAGTGATGGGTCTAGAGCAAATATACGAATCTAACCTTGCCCCTAATCAGGCACGGAACATAATCACTGCATAGTATAAAACAGAGTCGCTTTCCGCTGTCTGTCAGTCCCTATTATATCTTTAATACTACGCAACGGATTTGATGCAGTATTTTTAAATAGATAGAGTGATACGGGAGGAAGGTTTACGTGTATAATTCTACGCAGACGAAGTTAGTATTACCTAAAGCAGGTGGTGTCATTAACAATACACTCTTAAAACAATCACCAACCAAAAATACATAAACTATATAGTTAGTATAGACTGTAAACAATACATATAATAGGCAGACGTTTTTCGTATTATTATTCAGAGGTTTATCGAGAATACCTTTATCAAAACGAGGCGCGCCCGTCGCGGGGCAGCGGCCCATAAATAAAAGGTGGCCTCCGATCCTCGGCACGTGGGCCGTAAGTCCCCCTGATGGACGGCCGGGGACTGTTCAAACTAATACAATAACGGGTACTACTATTTACCTAAAACTATCAAAAAGACGAGGAAACGCAGCTTGCATTACGCCTCGCCCAACGGCAACGATCTGGGCGATATTTGTAAATAGGTATTGTTCAACGGTGTTTTATAGGCTCAGTATGTTTCTTTGTAAATAATTTGTGTCATGTGTAGTTTAAAAACCCATAGATGTCGCTGTTAGATGCCCATAGCGATCCTGAATGGCGCTATTAAGATTGTTCTGTGACCGTATAAATAGGCTGTTTGTTATGAATAAATACCGTCGTTTCATTCACATCGATTCGGACAGGTATTGAGGATTCGATTAAGGCAATTTGATTTCCCTTTCCACCTATACGCCCTTAATCATGCTGAATGTGGCCTTAAGGTTTTATTATCTTAGGCTTTATGTAAATTTTCATTTTCATTTTCATTTATTATTCGTACAATATAATAATACATTGGGTTGCATAAATTTGTCAGCAAAGATAATTGAGCAAGCAACGTATCGGTTACTTCAGGTGTCTACATGTCGGCCGAATCGCGACTACAAACCTTACATTTTTAGTAACAATAAATATTGCAATTTGCAATGCCATCGGGTCTGTCAAGTCAGTCAAGGGCATAAAGTAACATTAATAAACCTTTATGCCACAAACAATAAGGTCGGTGACACTTATATTTGACATGACAGCTGTATTTATGCCTTGACAGTAACCCTGCTATATTCCAGATTAATTTGAAAACAATAAACTTCAAATTGGCGTGACACTGTTGCATTACAAATGAAGTTAGTATGCGTTAATTAACAACCACCCGAGAGGCTGCGCGTGTTGACTTCCAGTTAGCTGCCTGGCTACCCCGCCGGGCATCACGGCGCGGCGTACCAAAGTCAACAGCGTTCCGCTAATGTGTCAATCTCGAGCGAACACTGAGCAAACATGCTGCAGAAATAATACCGCAGCGGGGGGAGTCTGGAGTGTGGAGCACGACGGGCGTCCGTCGAGACTGACAGAACACAGACGGTAGACGAATGCGTCGGACAATTTTGTTAATGGGTGAAAGTGGAACAGTAAGCTGAACAGTGTAATAACAATTAAATTTGCACTTATCACTTCACTACATCACTATCACTACATAGTCAACGCACAGCCCAAACCACTGGACGGATCGGGCTGAAATTTGGCATGCAGGTAGATGTTATGACATAGGCATCCGCTAAGAGAGGATCTTGATCAATTCTACCCCCAAGGGGATAAATAGGGGATGAAAGTTTGTATGAAACTTTGTCAATTTTAAACCAATCGGGCTGAGACTTTGCATGCATACTATCCTTCTTATCGCGAGCGAAGCCGCGGGAAAAAGCTAGTATAAAATAAAGTCGCTTTCTCTGTCCCTATGTCCCTATGTATGCTTATATCTTCGAAACTACACAACGGATTTTAATGCAGTTTTTTTAATAGACAGAGTGATTCAAGAGGAAGATTTTTATGTATAATTCTACGCAGACGAAGTCGCGGGCAGAAGCTAGTAAGCAAAGTAGCCTTCAGCTGTCCTTATATCCCTATGTACGCTTAGATCTTTAAAACTACGCAACGGAATTTGATACGGTTTTTTTAATAGATAGAGTGATTTAAGAGAAACGTTTATATGTATGATACATGCATAAATAACTTACTTACTTACTTACCGTGCGAAACCGGGGCGGGTCGCTAGTAAAAAATAAAACTGGGTTCATCCATACCTGAAACAATGGAAATAAAAATTATAACGGTGTGTCAGAAACTACACTGCCGAGCAGAAATAACTGGTTCCCCAAACTAAGTTGTATTATTTGTAATCTTTTACATAGTGGCGTAACCATAACGTCTGGCGCCCGCGGCAAATTCCTCAGATGGGGCTCCTTCCTCAACATAAACAAGGGCATCAGCGTCCCTTCTGTGCTCTAAACCAAGCTAGTTCGGACGTAACCACTAGTAAACTCTCGGTAACTTTAGTTCTTCTACGAGACTACTGATTCGATCTCGCAAGTATACTCCAAACCTAGCTCTTTCATTGCCTTATGAGAAACCTCAGAGTCTTCTTATGAGGCCCCCTGTACATCCATACATAAATAACATAATGTATCGCAGCGGCAGACAGAGCCTAAGGTAACAAGACCTAAAGCCACGTTTAGCATGATTGCAGGCGTAAAGGTGAAAGGGGAATCATGTATGTGTGGATTTTGATCCGGTTTTTTTAATAGATAGAGTGATTCAAGAGGAAGGTTTTTATGTATAATTCTACGCAGACGAAGTATATTTCTTATTCTCCTTTCTAAGTTCTCTGCGGCTTACATAAGCTAGGGCAAGAGTGATTGGTCCGCTAAGCGGCGTGTTCGCGGCCCCCGGTCCGAATTAATCGCCGGGATGCGACCGGCGCCGGAGCGGGCCCGGGTTGGGCTCATCTGTCTTTTGTTTCGGTGATGAGATCAATCGATACCTCTCCCGGGTAAGTGCAATTACAAGAACAAAATTAATGGGATGGATGGGAATGGGCGAATATCCTAAAGATATTGCGTCTGACCGAGAGTTGTGGAGGTCAAGAGAAGAGGCCCAGCAGTGGGGCAACGCAATAGGCTAATTAAAAATATAAAAATTAATCATATTATTCTCAGCATGACGTTGCATTGGCCGCCACAGAATTAGGTTACACCAAGAGATTAGCAAATTAAATTTAAAAGTCCCGAAATAACTCTTAAAACTCCCGTGAAATTCGTCGTAATCAAATTATGTTTCTGCCCTCAAATTGTGCGCATTTTAAAATGTCTTACAGCTGCGTTCATAAATAATAAATGAGCGAATATTTTTGGACAAACAATTGTTAGCGACATCGCTTCTAACACACTTTTATTTGCTACAAACTTTCATCTTTCCGTGGAAATTATTTTCCACGACGTTTATTCAGTTTGACATTGGTTTATTGCTCTCGCGCGAACTTATTATTTTCTATAAAGTTTTGTTTTTAACACAATCGTCTGTGGGATGTAAATTTGATTAATTTTGTGACATTTACATTCGTCTATTTCATTTCGTTAACCTCCCTAATTGCATACATACATACATACATAAATCACGTCTTTATCCCTTACGGGGTAGACAGATCCTAAGGTGACAAGACCTAAAGACCACGTTTAGCATGATTGTGGGCGTATGGATGGAAAGGGGAATACAAAACAGTGACACATCGCCTATATAACATGATGATTCTCACCCAATCCCTCGATGGGCTTATACGATCTGGGCGGGAAGAAAAGCAACTGGTACATTCTATGTTTTTTCTTTGTTCCCAGACCAGCATGGAAGAAAGAAAGGAAGAAACTAATTGCGTAATTTAAAAATATATACTGGCTACTTCCGCGTGAGCACTGTGCCCCCAAGCCTCCCATTATGATGATCTATACCCAGCAGTGAGACATTTATAAGCTGCAAATGAAATGGAGATGATTTATTACTCCAACAAACTTCTGGGGCCTGTTCATCACTCGTTGTTAATTTCCCAATTTAAATTTTAAGTTTATCTACGATACCGTCTCTGTTTATCTTCAAAATAAAAACAGAGACAGTACCTTCCCTACTATCCTTATTTAACTAGCCTACCAATATTAATAAATGAGAAAGTAACTCATCTGTCTGTTACGCTTTCACGCCTAAACCACTGTACCGATTTTAATTCAATTATTATGAATTATATGATTATTCCCGAAAATAGCATATTTCCCACGAGACACCGATAAGCAAATTCAGTGCAGACGGAGTCGCGGGACAAGCAACTAGCCATTAATACATTATACACCTATCACAAAATACCAAAAAATCAACAGAGAATAGTGAATCAGTCAGTCAGACATTCTAACAAAATCATAACACACCACACACACACAAATCACGTCTTTATCCCTTACGGGGTAGACAGAGCCTAAGTGATGAATGATGAGTGAAGATTGTGGGCGTATAGGTGAAAAATGAAATCAAAATAATGATGGGTTGCTAGCCTCATCGCCTATAACATGATTCCTATGATATTTGCTCATTCCCTCGATGGGCTTTTACCATCTGAAGAAGCAACTGGTATATTCTATGTTTTTTCTTTGCTCCCAGACCAGCGTGGAAGAAAAAATCATAACCGTGGTTGTCTGAATATGATGCGTGTTAAAAAGAAATACGACGCGTCTTGAAACGACTTCGATACGAAGAAAATAACTGAACTTCACAAGTTCACAACCGAAATAAATCAAAGGATTTTGCACCAGCCTATGTCAAGATATTCTCTTTAAGATTACCCCCTCCCCCTGTGTCCCTTTCAAACAAGTCCCAATGCAAATACATTACCGGGGTTCGATTACGGGCGGGCCCAGATGGTCAGGTTCGAGCCCTTTATATGGTGTCATTTGAGCTTCCTCATACCTTCAAAGGTGTCAGTTGACTGACCTCTTGAGATGACAAGAAAAGTTTGGAATTGGGTCGGGATTCGCGAGGACTGCGAGTCGAGAGTTAGACAGTTTCAGTTTGGAAATGAAGTGAACAATAAGCGAAGCCGTTTTGATGCTCGTTTTTGTTATCTGTTTGAATTCATTTTATTTTATTACTGGGGAGAGGAGAGGAGGCTTGTGCGGTAAAACGTAGTCGGGGGCATAAATATCGACACAGACATCATCTCAAATATATGTGTCATCGGCCTTATTGTTCATGGCATAAAGGATTAGATTAGATTAGATTATTTATTCATTCAATAAAAATTACATCATAAATTGTACATTGCCAAGTTAGAAGAATTTAGATTGAAATCGTCGAGAGTAAATAAAATAAAAGTAAATAATACAAATCAATTGAATATTACAAAAATGACAAAATTAAAATCAATAATAATAAAACAATTAGGTACAATTAAATTAAATTAATTCTCCGCTAGGGATCGTCACTGCTTATACAAATAATGATATACAATAAAGTGTTTAAATTTAATGCGTTTGATATTGTGTGAGTGAGACAGCTAGACAAACGTAATGGTAGTCTAAGAGCTCGCGAGCTGTAGTTTGTTGTCGACACACTTTTTTCTTTTGCTGTTAGTTTCATTGGCTACCATAAAGCCGGGATAAGCTGAAGAAAATTAATTTACGCGGAAGATTTTCTGTAGGTACCAGGAATTATATATTTCATTACCGTTTGTTGTTTGTTTCTTCGACTTCAGGTTTTACCATTGCTTTTTTTTTTTTTTTTTTTATATGAATAGGAAGGCAAACGAGCAAGTGGGTCACCTGATGGTAAGTGATCACCACTGCCCATAGACACCTGCAACCCCGGAGGGATTGTAGATGCGTCGCCAACCTAGAGGACTAAGATGAAATGCCTCTTATGCCCGTAATTTCCCCGGCTGTCTTACTCTCCACACCGAAACACAGCAGTGCAAGCACTGCTACTTAGCGGCAGGATTAGCGAGTAAGATGCTTTACTTTTTTTTTTTTTTTACGTAAGTTCAGTCCAGTCTGCCATTTAAATAAAAAATAAAATCAATAGATACTTATCGGGCTATAGTAAACCGTTTCAATTTACTTTAAAAGTCAGTTATTGATTTTGTTTAAATAATACTGCCATGATTGTGGTCGTATAGTACAGGTGGAAAGGGGAATCGAAATAGCGATGGGATACTAGCCGCATCGCCTATAACATGATTGCTACGATTTGCGCCGATTCCCTCGTTTTTTTTTTTTTATATGAATAGGAAGGCAAACGAGCAAGTGGGTCACCTGATGGTAAGTGATCACCACTGCCCATAGACACCCGCAACCCCGGAGGGATTGCAGATGCGTTGCCAACCTAGAGGACTAAGATGCAATGCCTCTTGTGGCCGTAATTTCCCCGGCTATCTTACTCTCCACACCGGAACACAGCAGTGCAAGCACTGCTACTTAGCGGCAGGATTAGCGAGTATGATGGTGGTAGCGTTCCGGACGGACCTTGCACAGGGTGTGTAATGATTGATATAAAAATATTTAATATATTTTCTATCGATATATCAACATTTGATATAATTTCAAAGGGTATAATCACTCATTGTGTATAATAAACGTTTGGTATAATTTTAAAATATATAAATTTATTTCGTATATTTATCGTTCGGTATAACGCTTATTTCTTATAACGATTATATGGTATAACGCTCATTTTATATACAAAAATATTTTTTATAGCAGTTCGTTTTTGTTGGGGGACGCAGTTTAAACCTAACCTAACCTACTTTTTGATAGCAGTTCGTTTTGTGATTATGTCTCTAATACATTATTATCAATAATGGTTATGCCAATTGTTGTATTTTATATAAAAATAACGTTATACCATAAGTTCATTATAGGAAATAAGCATTATACTTAAAGAATGTTATATTAAATTATATTATATCAAATGATCATTATAAGAAATGATAATTATGTCATATGTAAATATATTAAGTGTTGTTATATGATTTAATAATTATATCAAATGAGCGTTATTGCTACTAATATTATACCAAAAATTTTTATATACATCGTTACGCACCCCCTTGCACAAGCACAAGGCCCTACCACCCGCCGATTCCCTTTCCTCTATTGTGGCTTCACTATTATGAATATTTTATACTCACTCTTTCTCGGTCCCTCGCTTAATGTTCCACTCATTTACTCAAAGGTTAACTGGTGTAGAGATCCCTTATAGGGATAAGTTCGCCTTTGTGCATATATTTAATGTATTTTTGTGATTTGTCTCTGTATCCTTATATTTGTACAATAAAGTATTTACTTACTTACTTACCCTCTTACTATGTGCGCGGGAAGAGAAGCTACTGGTACAATCATGCTAAACTAGACTCAGCCTACCCCGTAAATGATAGAGACGTAATTTATGTATGTATGTACCACCGCCTGCTCATGATTCAGCATATTCCATAACTCTCAATACAAACAGCCCGCGACGCCGCATCATGCGCGCCCGCAGCGTTTACGCTCCCCACTAATTAACCGCCTTAAAGGTAAATGTATTTCTAACTCTATCTCATTTCTGTGCCTTAAAATTTTCCGCGGTATTGTCGCGGGCTCCTCCACGTGAGGGAAATGTACAATAACTAATTTAAATAATTATATTTAGACATTCCCTTCCCTTTTTCACCTATACGCCCACAATAATGCTGAACGCGGCCTTCATGTCTTGTTACCTTAGGCTCTGTCTACCCCGTAAGGGATAAAGACGTGATTTATGTCTGTGTGTGTGTGTGTGTGTGTGTGTGTGTGTGTGTGTGTGTGTGTGTGTGTGTGTGTGTGTGTGTGTGTGTGTGTTCGTGTGTGTGTGTGTGTGTGTGTGTGTGTAAGCGAGATAGCAACAGTGAATGTCCTAGGTTAGAGAGAGAAAAATAATAAATGAGTCTTAAGATGGCTTCCGGGTGCTTAACTTGTTTTAAATGGCACTGCCAAATGTATAATATGCATGTGTTATGTTATTTCGGATATATCCGAAAAACTTAGAAAAGTGCGAGTCTAGATTCGAAAACAAAATCGAAACAATGTCGCTAAAGCCGGTTCGTAACATTTTAAAAAGAGGGTAGGTGCACATTTGACTTGCTGTATCTGGGTTAATTTTGTACCAACGAGTAACAAATAAAAGGCAAAATTTAACTAAACCCCTCGAAGTCGAAGGTAATACGGTTACACGGTAACTCGCATAGGCTCCGCCATATTTGAATTTTATGACTCGCGCTTCCTGGCGCGTGACATCGCGTCTCGTAAAATATGGCCGCCATATTGTAAATAATAAAACGCGACCGTTGTCGAAATATGGCGCTTATTGTCATTTGTAATTAGACTGCGGGAACCCTATAATCTACAATTACTTTACTTTGTATCTGTTTCTTTATATTTGTACAATAAAGCATTTACTTACGTACTTACTTACTTTAAATTAGAACGGTTTTTGTTAGGCATGTTTTTGACTTCCACGCTGGTCTGGGAGCAAAGAAAAAACATACCCTCTTATTCATAAACGCTCTATAGGCTTCTGCTAACTTAGCAATCGTTTGTCCTTATCTGTGAAAGGTAAATGTTAAAGTGAGAGACAAGGACAAACGATTGCTAAGTTAGCAGAAGCCTATAGAGCGTTTATGAATAAGGGGGTTAGAATGTACCAGTTGCTTCTCTTCCCGGGAAGACGGTAAAAGCCCATCGAGGAAATGGAGGAAAATCTTAGGAATCATGTTATAGGCGATGCGGCGAGCAACCCATCACAATTTTGATTCCCCTTTCCACTTATAATCCCACAATCTTGCTAAACGTGGTCTGTAGGTCTTGTCATTTTAGGCCCTGTCTACCCCGTAAGGGATAAAGACGGGATTTATGTATGTATATATGTATGTATGTTTTTGATCTATATTTTTAATTTTCGGTTTTAGAAATAGGAAATACTAGCTGTTGCCCGCGCGCGACTCCGTGTGACAGAGCCTAAGGTAACAAGACCTAAAGGCCACGCATGGTTGTGGGTAGAGTAGGAAATGGGAATAAAATAGTGATGGGTTGCTAGCCGCATCGCGTAATTATTTTGTCATTAACAATCGGAGCAACTCCGCGCCTCCTCATTTATTATCAAAATCAACGAGTTGGTTCCACGCTGCGTCAATAATATACAAACAAACGTAACTAGAATCAATAGACATACATACATACATAAATCACGTCTTTTTCGTTACGGGGTAGACCTAAGGTAACAAGACCTAAAGTCCACGCTTAGCACGTTTGTGGGCGTATAAGTGGAAAGGGGAATCAAAATAGTGATGGGTTGCTAGCCGCGTCGCCTATAACATGATCCCTAAGATTTACACCCAAATAAACGACTTAAAACCCTTCCTTTCGATTTGTTACCGTAGTCAAGAAAACCTAACCAATCCGTTCATCGGCATCGGAAAACAAATATCCGAAAAAGCCATTAAGAAAAGCACGTGAGAGCAATTTTGTAAATTTCCGTTGGCCGTTCCATATCGGGGCCGGTGGCGCCCTCTATAAATCAGCGCCGCCATTTGTATTCGGCGATCGGCGCTCGCGCGAACAGCGCTGTTGCTGCCCCGCGAGTTATGGCGTCAGAGCTGCCCATTGCGGAATTCATGGCTATAATTCTTTAAATGTTTTATCGTAACTTTTTAAATTTGAAATGGAGCGTAACTTATTTATGAGTTGTGTCAACATGTTACTACCCTCAACACACATACACTTAAATCACGTCTTCATCCTTCACGGGGTAGACAGAGCCTAAAGTAACAAAACTTTAAGGCCATGTTTTGCATGATTAAGGGCGTATAGGTGGAAAGGGGCATCAAAATAGTGATGGATTGCTAGTCATCGCCTATAACATGATTCCTAAGACTCGCTCATTCCCTCGATGGGCTTTTACCATCTGCGCGGGAAGAGAAGCAACTGGTAAATTTTATGTTATTTATTTACTCCCAGACCAGCATGAAAGAATAGAAAGGGGAACCAAAATAGTGATGGCTTGCTAGCATCGCCTATAACCTGATTCCTATGCCCATTCCCTTCTACCCTCAATAAATTGTCTATTCCAATTTTCCCGGACCAATTTTTTCAAAAAACTAGCCTATTCTTTTCTTAAAGGGCAATGCGCTCTTAACGCCTTATTTAGTGTCTATGGGCCGCGGTGATTATTTTCCATCTTTTCAAATTTAAATGTAAGTGGCTGGAAACGTATGAATTGCTGCAGATTAACTTATTCATTAACCAAAATCACAACACTTCAGTTCGCCGTGCTTGATTAAAAAACAAGTAATTAAACTTCTCATTAGCATTCTCCTTTGAACTGAAACCATCTAAAACAACAGTCAGCCAGGCGTGACGCTGTATCCGTTACAGTAACACAAAGCAAACAGCGCAACCGTTACAGCAACGCTCGGGCGAACGCGACGCGGAGCGCGAACAAACAAACATGTTTATCTACACATTATAATTCGCGATACAGTTGTGATATTAGAATATTGTAGACAAATAGCTCAACATGGTTCGGCAAAGATTAAAATGTAAACAATACGAGTTGCTGGATTGTAGGGTGTTATTCATCATCATCACTACATAGTATAAAATAAAGTCGCTTTCCCTGTCCCTATGTCCATATGTATGCTTAAATCTTCAAAGCTACACAACGGATTTTGATGCGGTTTTTTTTAATAGATAGAGTGATTCAAGAGGAAGGTTTTTATGTATAATTCTACGCAGACGAAGTCGCGGGCAGAAGCTAGTCATCCTATAATCCAGCAAGGCATCGAAATCGGTCGGTGAGATCTATGAGAGAGAGTTAGAGATAGAGAGAGACACACACGCACACGCACACACACGAGAGATACACACACACCCACACCCACACACATAGAGACAGAGACGTCAACTTATAACACCCCTCTTTTTGTGTCGGAGGTTAAAACAGTGTTATTTAAGCGTAGTGTAATTAACAAATTTAATACTATTTACACACACACACGCCCACAAATCACGTCTTTATCCCATACAGGGTAGAGTCTAAGGTGACAGAGCCTTTTTTTTTTAACGGAGAGGAAATCTTTATGGATGCCCTAGGCAATGGGATGCCTAAGGTTATGTGGGACTCCACCGACGGGGTACCCAAACTAAACTCTCCGGCCTTGGCTCAATCCGGTGTGATGGGGACGCAGTGGGATGCCACTAGGGTTTCACCACAAACCTTTAGCATGATTGTGGGCGCATAGGTGGAAAAGGGAATCAAAATAGTACTTAGTGTGTAGTAGTTTGCATAATATATTAAAATGTATACTGAACCCTTACGTGAGAACCACTCGCACCTGGCCGCTTTTTAACAATCGACCAACCTGTTTCTACGTGGACCACAAAACCCATACTATTAAACAAGAAACGAGCAAAAAGTTAAGGGAGAAAAGGAAACGGCGGCACGTTAGCGAGATAGCAACATTATCCCTCTGCTCGCACACGTTAAATATACTTAGACGAAGCTTGCACCCGGGCAGGCACGCGTCCTGTACAACCGCACATAGCATTAAACATACCATATATCCATCCATATATCACGGCAGACAGAGCCTAAAGTAACAAAACCTTAAGGCCACAGGCGTATAGGTGGAAAGGGAAATCAAAATAATGATGGCTTGCCAGCCGCATCGCCTATGACATGATTCCTAAGACTTTCGCCCGTTCCCTCGATGGGCTTTTACTATCTGCGCGGAAAGAGAAGCAACTACTGGTTAATTCTGTTTTTCCTTTACTCATAGACCAGCAAATAAACATCAAACAAGGCAAATTAAATTTGCCTAGCGATTGTTTGCGAAGCGACGTCATAATAATATTATGGCATGGCGGCTGACGAAGCTTCTAGTCCACAAAGTTGAACTTATTGGACAATAATATTGCAATTATTTCAACTCTATCGTAATCATTCCTAATAGTTACAAAGTTGAAATAATTGAGCTGAAATTTTTCATACTTGCGTAAGTCACACCATGCTGCTATGGGTGGTGTAGGGGTATAGCACGCATCACGGAATGAAGAGGACCCGGGTTCGATTCCCTGCCATAGCTTTACTTTTCGGATTTTTCTATGTGTTCTAATTTTCACTGACATTTAGAAATTTAATTTCTAACGGTAAAACCGAAAAGTAAACATAAAAATCAAGAAATAAAATTCTTGTTTCATTTGATATTACTTATCATTTGATATTATTATTTGAAAAACAGCGTCGTCTCTCGCCACCGGTGAGCAGTAGATGTTCCACGGGAGTTTGTAATTGTGTCGTACAGACACATCATTCAAACAGATGACGCTTGGCGACAAAAGTTCGCATAGTAACAAAGGTCACGTGACGGTTAGTAACAGGTAGAAAAATTCGGAGACTACCCACCTGCTATGGGTGGTGTAGGGGTGTAGCACGCGTTACGGAATGACGAGGATCCGGGTTCGATTCCCGGCCATAGCTTTACTTTTCGGATTTTCCTGTGTTCTAATTTTCACTGACATTTAGAAATTTGCGTAAGCCACAAAACAATAATCTGGTGGTCTAGTTAGGACCGTCTCCGCAGGAGGAAACTCTTCAACGGTTGATCCGATTGACTTGAAACTCGATGAAGACAGATGGCAATGCAAGTACAGTCAACAAAAAGTACAGTCAACAAAAGCTTGTATCAAAAATGAAATTTTTAGCCTTCTGTCTGTCACAACTGGAAGGGAAGTTTATAGCGAGCATGTTAGTCGGTGCCTGCGACAAAGTTGCTTCCAAAACAAACCCATTACAGGCAGGGGACACAAATCACGGCCCGCGTTAGCATTACGGGCCGCAGTAAGTTATAATCCCGGGGTATCCTGTCTGGGAGTTCCGGGGAACAGCCTGTATAATATTAAGCTCGTCAATACGACGAAGCTTTTTTGACGAAGTATTTTGAACAAAATATAATAACCAAGATTACCAAAGCTATGCGAAATTTATACGTTTTTCATGCAACCCACTACTGCCACATAAAATATATAAATCCCACAAACTTAATCCCTTACACCACACAAACACTGACGCGTTTCGATCCCTCTACGGGATCATTATCAAAGTTTAGTGAGCACAACTGTTACACATGCAAACCAGCCTAGTGGTTTGACCTGAGGCCTCTGAAGCGGAGGACGTGGGTTCGAGCCCGGGCTCGCACCTCTGAGTGTTTTGGATTTTTTTTTTTATGTAAGAGGGGGCAAACGAGCAGACGGGTCACCTGATGGAAAGTAATCACCATCGCCCAGGGACACCTGCAAGACTTGGGGAATCACGAGGACTAAGATGAAATGCCTCTTGTGCCCGTAATTTCCCCGGCTGTCTTACTCTCCACACCGGAACACAGCAGTGCAAGCACTGCTACTTAGCGGCAGGATTAACGAGTAAGATGGTGGTAGCGATTCGGACGGACCTTGCACAAGGCCCTACTACCCGCAAAAGCGAAGCAATTCAGTTGGCACTGGGCCCGCGTGGGAACTATGGCCCATGCCCTCTTACCTTTATGCCTTCTGAGGGGTCTGTGCCCAGCAGTGGCGACGGCAGTGGTTGGGCTGGCCCTGGCTGCGTCCCGGGATGACTAACTGGCGTGGTGTGGAAGTAATTCGGGAGTATATCTCAGTTACGGCCTTTCGCTTCCGGCGCTATGATTTGCGGCGCCCGAGATTCAAGTAATGTCTGGGTAATGAGATTACTACTGGCACAGCCGACATTTTATGACATACTGGGTTTACCCGCGGTTTTGACCACTAGAGTATTTAAAAAAACCGGCCAAGTGCGAGTCGGACTCGCGCACGAAGGGTTCCGTACTATCTATAAATACATACATACATAAATTACGTTTTTTTCCCTTACGGGGTAGACAGAGCCTAAGGTGACAAGACCTAAAGACCACGTTTAACATGATTGTGGGCGTATGGATGGAAAGGGGAATCAAAACAGTGATGGTTGCTAGCCACATCGCCCATATAACATGATTCCTAAGATTTTCGCCCAATCTCTCCATGGGCTTTTACCATCTGCCCGAGAACAGAAGCAAGTGGTACGTTCTGTTTTTTCTTTACTCCACCAGCATGGAAGAACCCAATTCGATGGGCTTTCTATCTATAAAACGGCAAAAAAATATGTCAGTTGTATGGGATCCCCTTAAATATTAATTTTATTCTGTTTTTAATGTTTGTTGTTAAAGCGGCAACAGAAATACAATCACTGTGAAAACTACCTTCGTTTTCATCGTAATTTTTATTATTGTCAAAAATTCCACGCTGGTCTGAGAGCAAAGAAAATACATAGAATGTACCAGTTGCTTCTATTCCCGTGCAGATGGTAAAAGCCCGTCGAGGGAATGGGCGAAAATAGGAATCATGTTATAGGCGATGCGGCTCGCAACCCATCACTATTTTGATTGCATTTTCCACCTATACGCTCACAATCTCTTGCTAAACGTGGCCTGTAGGTCTTGTTACCTTAGGCTCTGTCTACCCCGTAAGGGATAAATACGTGGTTTGTGTGAGTCAAAAGTAGGGCAGCACACAACCGCTGATCACGTCACTTCGTAAAGGTACGCTCACTCTCACCGTTTGGTCCATATTTAAAATAGTTCTCCAACTCTGCCCGACCATCCCTTGCATCCATTTAATGTTGAAAGTGTTTTGAATTCCCCAAATTAGGTGTTAGTTAAGTACAAGACGTCCCGTAGAAAAATGAGAGCTATTCGTCCATTAAGTAGCCTTTCATCTTTTGAGCTCAAAGACAGGCCGGGCCTTCCAAAGGCGTGACGGCCGCTTACCTCATTCAGCCAGATGGACCGTGATTTCATCCGTACTTTTTTAAATCACTGTCCACACAAAAGGTCTTTAGAAAACCGTCATAATTCAGAGCGTCTGAAGCAATTTTATAAATGAATATTATGTTTCACGTAATTATTTTTACAGTATCTTCATGACCACCATCAACACCCTTTCAGTACAGTCGAAGTACCTCTGTGGAACCTAGGGCCAAAACACAATTACACGCTGCGATGTCGTGTCGTGCCACAACGTCGCGTCATGGAAATCTACGATAAGATGTCGTGTCGTGGCACGACGTCGCGTCGTATCACGTTGTGACGTCGTGTTGTGGAAATCTACGACACAATGTCGTGTCGTGGCGCGACGTCGCGTCGTATCACGTTGTGACGTCGTGTTGTGGAAATCTACGACACAATGTCGTGTCGTGGCACGACGTCGCGTCGTATCACGTTGTGACGTCGTGTTGTGGAAATCTACGACACAATGTCGTGTCGTGGAAATCTACGACACAATGTCGTGTCGTGGCGCGACGTCATGTCGTATCACGTTGTGACGTCGTGTTGTGGAAATCTACGAGACAATGTCGTGTCGTGGCGCGATGTCATGTCGTATCACGTTGCGACGTCGTGTCGTGGAAATCTACGACACAATGTCGTGTCGTGGCGCGACGTCGCGTCATATCGCGTTGCGACGTCGTGTTGTGGAAATCTACGACACAATGTCGTGTCGTGGCGCAACGTCGCGTCATATCGCGTTGCGACGTCGTGTTGTGGAAATCTACGACACAATGTCGTGTCGTGGCACGACGTCGAGTCGTATCGCGTTGTGACGTCGTGTTGTGGAAATCTACGATGTAAACCGTAAATGCTTACGACAAGGCGTCGTATCTATGCAACTTTCCGAGATAAAAACTATCTTATATCCTTCCCTGTGTCTCAAACTATCTCTGTACCAAATTATATTAAAATCGGTTATTAGTAGTTTAGGCGTAAATCTACAGACACGCATAAACAACTTAGATTTTCACACTTTTTTTTTGCGTTACTCCCATTCGGCCGGTTTTTGTAGACTCTACAAAATTGTCTCTTTCTTACGACCTTCCTTTGTTCCTTTCATTTGCAAACAAAGGTGCGACAGAGATAACGCTATATTAACTCGTTGCCTTGGAGTGTTTGGTCCCTTTCTGAATCGTAGACTTTCGCGACTCCTGTGTCACTTCACGCTATCCCAGTAAAGTTCGGTGGAAATTTCGGGAAACCTCAGGCGAGTAAGTTAACTTAGTTTGGGATGGGTCTCTGTGGCGAGGTGTCGTGTTCGACTAAGGAGAAAACTCTGTTGAAGATAAAGTAAATGATTTGATCCAAGCCTGTATCTTGTTTAGAGTGCCTTAAAAGTAAAAAACCGGCCATGAGCGAGTCAGACTCGCGCACCGAGGGTTTCGAATTTGACAGTATAAAATTCAGTATTGGCAGAGCCCTGCTCCCAAACAGAATGTAGGCAATGTGAGACCACTAATTGGTTACTTACATAGACAATCATAAAAATATTACGTTTTTAGTATTTGCTGTTATAGCAAGTACAGTGTAAGTAGCAGTGCTTGCACTGCTGCGTTCCGGTGTGGAGAGTAAGACAGCCGGGGAAATTACGGGCCCAAGAGGCATTTCATCTTAGTCCTCTAGGTTGGCAACGCATCTGCAATTCCTCCGGGGTTGCGGGTGTCTATGGGCAGTGGTGATCACTTACCATCAGGTGACCCACTTGCTCGTTTGCCTTCCTATTCATATAAAAAAAAAAATGCGGCAACAGAAATACATCAGCTGTGAACATTTTAACTTTCTATCACACGGTTCATGAGATCAGCCTGGTTACAGACAGACCGACAGTGGAGTCTTAGTAATAAGGTAAAATATACAAATACCGAACTTGATCTCGCTATCAGTAGAGTCAGTTACCTGAAAAAAGAGATACAAAATGAGTAAAATAAAATTGCAATTATCAGAATCTCTTTCCGAACAATATTTGCTATTCGCAATTATTTCTCAACAATATTTTCAACCAGCGGCCATCTTTTACACTTGCGGCCACAATCAACGGCAGATATTCAAATTGAAGAATTTATTTACATACATGCATAGATAAATCACGCCATAATCCTTTACGGGTTAGACAGAGCCTTAGGTAACAAGACCTAAAATGCCACTGAACTGAAGCAACTGGTACATTCTATGTTTTTTCTTTGCTCCCAGACCAGCATGGAAGCAACGCTCTTCACGTTTTCTTCCACCAAATAGCTCGCGCTAAATTTTCAATTTTTTTTTTTTTACTACGAACTGACCAGTGGTTGACCTCTATCTCACTTGGTGGAAGGTGCATGTGAGGCCAAAGGTGTAACTCACTGGTTCAGTAATAGCCTATTCACTCTAGCCTTGAATTATTCCGGAATACTCAGAGCTACGAGCCCGGATATGTGAGAAGCCATAAGTGAAACCACTAGCATAAATAGCTACCAGGCTTTTACAATAAAATACTAGTTCAACAATAACACCATAAAATAAATAGCTGACCGGCAAGCGCAGCGTTTTCTCCCATTCTCTAGACGGTTTTTTTTAAATTGCGGTTTAAAAAAAAGAGTTATGACAAAAATATCATACTGTACTGATGTGAGGGTTGTAGCCAGGTCTACACTATTAACTCAATAGGAAACTCCTGGATTTGAGCGTAAGTTCGGGGATCTAACGCAGCGCGTAATTTATAAATAATAAAATTGTTAAGGACTTTAACCGTATATTCAATCTTAGGAACTTAATTTACAACAATCATGCCTTCGGAGGCAGCTGTCCAGGTAATGCCCTGAAGAAAACCTTTGTTTCTTCTATTCTATTAAAATTCTAAAGTCAAATTACAAATAATTGCATTACCTGCCAGCAAGTTGACTTGTTTATACAAACCTTTGTACAAACAAACTCAAGTTGTTACAATACATACATATACCACGTCTTTATCCCTTACGGGGTAGACAGAGCCTAAGGTAACAAAACCTTAAGGCCACGTTTAGCATGATGGTGGAAAGGGGAATCAAAATAGTGACATAACGGCATATAAAATTCTGGCAAGTGAAAGGGTTCGCTAGTATTACTTTAACTTTTCTCAGACAATAGAGTAATATAAAGGTTAGAGACTGAACGGTTACCGAATTATTTTTGAAGCCAGACGGAATATCTAAATGTTTTCTTATAAAAGAGAAAGCTTGATTACGATTTTATCAGACTCGGGTTTAGCTAAAGTATTTTATATTTTATTCTACGCCAGGATTAGTAATTGACTCATTAGCCTGCTAGAAAAATAAAGTACCTTATGCTCATAACTTTGCTTAGAACAAAGGCAACGGTATTGAAAATGCAACATGCAAAATATGTACTGTAGATCAAAACTTAAAAAAGGAAGGTTTTCATCTAGTTCATAACTAAATTGAATAATTTAGTGTAGATATACCGAAGTCAAGCAAATATGGTACTTAAATAAATTTAAATATTAGAAAAAAGTTACAAATAATTGCTTTCATCAGCTTGCATTGTAGAAACAGTCACTTAATTGTGTGACGGTTATGTATGTATGTATTTAGGTATGTTAAAAGTAAACACTTTATTGTACAAAAAACAAACACAATTGACAAACATTAAGTAAGATACATGTACGAAAGCGAACTTATCCTTTTAAGGCATCTCTTCCAACCTTTGAGCAGCTTCTGAATTTACTGAGTAAGTTGCCCATCTCTGTGAGGTATCCTACAAACAAGCGCGACCAGTTTATTTAACGGTCGTTTTCCCCGCATCGGCGTTTGAAGTTCTGAAGCGCAGTATGATAAAAACATCAGTAAAACTCAACTAAAAAATCTCAAAAACGTTTTAGGGATTGTTTATTCAAGCTAGCCCGATTTTATATAGCAATGGCGATATATTTAAGGAAGACCCATTTTTACGGCCGTATACTGCTGTGTTCCGGTATGGAGAGTAAGACAGCCGGGGAAATTACGGGCACAAGAGGCATTTTATCTTAATCCTCTAGGTTGGCAACGCATCTGCAATCCCTCCGGGGTTGCGGGTGTCTATGGGCAGTGGTGATCAGTTACCATCAGGTGACCCACTTGCTCGTTTGCCTTCCTATTCATATAAAAAGAAAGAAAGAAAGTCAGGAGCAGGCACGGATTCAGTTTTCGCACTGACTTTTGGAAGCCATTTTGTTTTTCTTCTTCAGGCCAGCGCATACACGCGCACGCATCAGTTGTAATGCATGAAACTATCAGATAGATGCCAGACCAGATGCGTGGCGTGACACACGCGCGTAACCACGCACCTGGTCTGACATCTATCTGATAGTTTCATGCATTACAACTGGTGCGCGCGCGTGTCACGCAGCACGCTTTTGGTGTGCAATCTCAGTCGTTCCATTTTTAAACGCAAACTTTTTAAAGTGGCCATCTTCTTTATCGACTATTTTATAGGTGCGACTGCAGAAGCTATTAACTGAGTTGTTTACGAAGGTACGAGTGAGGGAAGTGCTAGTTTGTGCTGCTGCGTATACATTTGCTGAATTGGAGACGTAGCAGTTAGTTTACTAAAAAGATTCGTCTACGGAGATATGATTCCTAAGATTTTTGTCCGTTCCCTCGATGAGCTACCATTTGCGCGGGAAGAGAAGCAACTGCCTGTCTTGTTGCTTTAGGCTCTGTCTACCCGGTAAGGGATAAAGACGTGATTTATGTATGTATGTATGTATGAAAAATGATGACTTACGGACTCAAAAGGCCTTGCTTCTGTGTACTCATACACACTAACTAGCCTCTTTATTGGCAGCCAGAGTCGTCTGATTAAATATTGAATAAGCAGCCATTGGCAATCATAAACAGTTCGGTAATAACAGGCATGCTGCAGGAAATTACTTAATAGCTGGAAAATAACGAGAATAATAGTTTGACGAGTAGCCATTTTCCTTGAAAACCCTTAAATTTTTAATGAAAAGCGATTGCATTTATATTCCGTTTCAAGTGTGCATGTGTGCCTTGTGCGCTTTAACTACTGAATATGAAATTTAAAACCGACATAAAACTGTACCTTGATATACTGTTTTTAGAAAAAGTGCTCAACTGCTTGGCTTGATTATTCATTGTATTTATTAAAATACTAGCTGTTGCCCGGGCTTCGTTTTTTTATTTTTATTTTTATTTTTTTCTAAATTTTGCTTTATACACACCTTGTCTAAATAATAGCAAACACAACTATAAATAATAGGAATTATGTTATAGGCGATGAGGCTAGCAACCCATGTCTATTTTGATTCCATTTTCCAACTCTTAATTTTATCACGATCGGTTGCATTGTTTACGCGTGGAAGCGTAACGAACAAACAAAATCACATTGACATTTATAATTAATTATTATATGTGTAGTAAGATTAATTGAGATAAATTAATCTTTATCATAACTTAGATAGGTACAACAATGAATGAAAACCTAAACGAGACGAGTTGACGTAACTCATTTTGTCTCTTTCTAATTAGTTTGAAAGGAAACTAGCGCCAGCAACAAGCCAACAGATGGCGCTCCTGTCCTGACTACAGACTCAAAGAATCAATCCTCGCGTCTCGTGTACTGCGATCCAAGACAACTCGCGCCGTAACAAACATCTAGATAATTGAAAAGATAAGTACAAATACAGAGATAACGAATAAATCTGCGACGGAAGACGTGTCCTCCCGGGGGAGCGCGATAAATGATTCAGAAACGTGATGGAAAGTGAAAGCGTCCGCCATTTTGGATTTGTCATGAAGCTCGCTTTTTGGCATTGCATCAGGCTTTTTGGCAATTCGAATTGCAACGTGGTCAACGAAGCTAACCGGCGTAGGTTCTCGTCAAGTTTGTAATGTAAACAGAATTGTCACTTGTCATCTACAATTGTCGCTTTGGTGAAAAAGGGCCCAGTTAAGATTTTTCCTGATAATTGCCTATAACCGAGCGTTATTAATTAAGTAGGACTGTTTTGAGTTTCTCTTCCAACCGTTGCATTTATGCGGGGGGTGGTTTTGATCTCAGTGCTTTTTTAATGTCCACACTTTAATTTTTACAGCCTGCAGTAATAAAACTACGAGCGCAGTGTCCGCGAGTGTATGGCCAAGTTCGGTAACGAGCGGCCGGGATGAAACACTTAAAAGTTGTCAGCGGTGAAAAATGGCGGCCGCGTGACCGGGCGCCGCCGGGGTCACGTCGCCGCTTGCTTAAGCTACGGCAGAAAAAACGGAAAAATCTCTGTATAAAATGACCGGTTTTACATGCATGTCATGTCTAAACAACACTGAAAATTAGAACAGAAAATCCGAAAAGTAAAGCTATGGCCGGGAATCGAACCCGGATCCTCGTCATTCCGTGACGCGTGCTATACCCCTACAGCACCCATAGCAGGTGGGTAAGCCTTCGAATTTTTCTATCTGTTACTAGCTGTCACGTGACCTTGTTACTATGCGATTTTTTGTCGCCAAGCGTCATCTGTTTGAATGACGTGTCTGTACGACACAATAACAAACTCCCGTGGAATATCTACTGCACCAGGGACGAGAGATGCATGTCATCTCCAACCTATAATATAGGTATTGTAAAATTTATAAACAAGAAAGAAAGAAAAAGTTTACTTATGACAAACAACAAAAAACAAAGAGGATTCATTGTATTTAACTTTTGATTCAAAACTAACCCACCCCTTTGAATGAATGAATTATGAACAATTTTGACGTGTGAAAACATTTGTCAACCCCAGTATTCAGAACTAAAGTTAAAACACAGATACGCCGCACTGAACCTGCAACTACCACTTCCATAAAACAACTTACGTCGCAGCCCCGAGCTACCTCACACGCAAACGTCACAAACTACTCGATTTCATTCTCAACTCAGCCACACATCCAACTTATTCCCGCTCTCATGATTAAATAAACACCTAGTTTCTGTTTAAACGTAATCCGTATCAAACTTCGGCAGTTCGGAGTTCGTTAGTTGCACGTCAACTGGCGCCGAAGCCGTCGCCGGCGACGGGCACGCCGAATTAGTTACGTCACTCACAATAGGGCTGTTTTGAATTGCATCTGTTAGGATTAGCGCTTTATTTCAACCTTGTTAGCTTAAACAATGAACTACAAGAGACTGGAATATTGTTGTGACGATGGTACTTACAGGACACGGGTCGCTACGACTGTCTTATACTACATACATACATATATCACGTCTTTATCCCTTACGGGGTAGACAGAGCCTAAGGTAACAAAACCTTAAGGCCACGTTTAGCTTGATTGTCAGCGTAAAGGTGGAAAGGGAATTAACATAGTGAGGGGTTGCTAGCCGCGTCGCCTATAACATGATTATCTACTAAGATTTTTGCCCATTCTCTGGGCTTTCACCATCTGCGCGGGAATAGAAGTGGGATGAGCTAGACAGCCGGTGAAATAACTGGCGAATGTGGTATTCTATTCGGCTAACCCCTTTGGCTGGTAATGAATCTACACTCTAGTGTTGCGGGTGTCTATGGGTAGTGGTGCTCACATACAATTAATCAGGTGACTCACTTGCTCGATTGTTTCCTTGTTGAAAAATAAAGGTATTTGTAATCTACTAAACAGCTTCTATGTATTTGATGCCGACTACTTCCATGCTGGTCTGGGAGCAAAGAAAAAACATAGAATGTACCAGTTGCTTCTCTACCCGCGCAGATGGTAAAAGCCCATCGAGGGATTGGGCGAAAATCATAGGAATCATGTCATAGGCGATGCGGCTAGAAATCCATCACTATTTCGATTCCATTTTCCACCTATACGCTCACAAACTTGCTAAACGTGGCCTGTAAGTGTTGTTACCTTAGGCTCTGTCTAGCCCGTAAGGGATAATGAGGTGATTTGTGTATGTGTATGTATGTATGTATGTATGTACAAGGACCAAGCAATATCTCACAACAGGGCTGTTTTGGACAGTATTTGTTGGGATTAGTGGCTTTATTTAAACCTAGTTAAGCTAAACAATGGAGAACCAGTCTAGACTGTTGGTTAGACGGGAACGCTGCGTGCATCTGACTGCCGCGCGATTGAAAGCGTTGGCATCGTTTGATAAAGACAGCAGAATAACAATAACGATGGAAAAGACATTGACATTTTCCCATTGAGATTATTACCTAATTGCCATTGACTTATAATAATCAACTAGACTCTCAGTCGCTAACAAAGGTTCCTCAAGAAACGTCCGAGTTGCTTTGTCTATGTGTTGTGTGTGTCAACACGTCGACTTAGACAGATAACATTAACATATTCGTTCAAATTGACACCTTATTTCGTGGCAGTAATGTTTAATATCAATGGCGTAGGATCGTGAGAAGTACCTAATGACACGACGCCACGCGCTGGAAACCTGCCTGTCTCTTTTGTTCTCAATAGTAAGATTACGGTGCGAAAGAGACATAACATTGTTATCAAAGCGCGGTCGAAACACAACTGAACAAAAACTCTGCACAATAGACGCGTCGTGCAGACTTTTGCTTCGGACAGTTTTTGAGCGTGATTGGGAGTCTAGTTGTTTATTGTACGTCAATGCTAATTGCATATTTTTACTTTGAAAGGGTCACAGATAATGGATTACAATGGCATTTATTAAATTCGTTTTATTTGTAGTCTTAAAAGTTTTAAAATTTACAACCAACAATCGTTCCGTCATCATTAGATACTTCGGATTGAAACCCGTATTGTCTGTCACCCGCTTTGTATCTGAGAGCGACCTGTACAACAAGAACCAAATAATATAATAATATCGTTTTGTGTATTGTATTTGCTATGAAATATAAAATAGCATACATTATTGTCATCATCATTGTCATCATCGCTAACCCTGGCCTTCTGTTGGCTACAGCCCTCCTCTCAGAACTAAAGGGCAAGCCCAGCGTGGATAGAATAAGCGCAGTTCATAGCAAATTTCAGCAAAAATTGCACAAACAAATTCCAAAAAATCAAAGGTTCAAGTAGGGGTTCTAACCTAAGATCCTCCGCTTGAGAAACTATAATTCAAACTGGGCGACCACAGCTATTTTTCTCGCAACTTATCACGATAAAATGAAGTAGATACAAAAATGACAACAACAAACAGCGAATACGATTCCGGCTGATACCGAACTTGGCTCTGCCCGGGCCTCTGCCGCGCCCCTATTTACATAACTTTGTTACAAAAAGTTTGACATTAAATATCGCTTTACAGAGTTCCCTTAGATGTACAAACAAACAAACAACAAACTTGGAATGACAGCGGGATTGAATTAATCATTACAATGGAGTTAATTTAAACATTGCTGAATTCGGATGATTTACAACGAGTTCGAGTTGAATTGCCGTCACGTGACGTTGTCGAGTTTGGTTCCGGACCCGGCTGTCACGGGCTAGCTATTAAGAAAGAAAGAAAGAAGACATTTATTCCCTTTTGCAAGAAAGAAAGAGAAAGAAAAAAAGAAAGAAGACATTTATTCCTTTTACAAGAAAGAAAGAGAAAGAAAAAAAGAAAGAAGACATTTATTCCCTTTTGCAAGAAAGAATGAGAAAGAAAAAAGAAAGAAGACATTTATTCCATTTTGCAAGAAAAAAAGAGAAAGAAAAAAAGAAAGAAGACATTTACTCCTTTTTGCAAGACACACAAATATAAGATAATATACAAAATTTTATAGAAAATAAACAAGGTAAAACAAAACAAAAAAAGAACACATAAGACACACAATTATAAGAGAATCCACAATTTTATAGCAAAAAAAACAAGAAAAAAAACACAGACAAGTATTACAAGCTTTTATTTATCTTTTACTGTGTTTTTACACATACATACACAAATCACTTCTTTATCCCTTAAGGGGTAGACAGAGCCTCAGATAACAGGTACCTACAGGCAACATTTAGCAAGATTGTGGGCGTAAAGGTAGAAAATGGAATCAAAATAGTGACGGATTGCTCCTCATCGCCTATAACATGATTCCTAAGACTTTTGCCCATTCGCTCGATGGGCTTTTACCTGTGCGGGAAGAGAAGCAACTGGTACATTCTATGTTTTTTCTTTACTCCCAGACCAACATGGAAGACCCCGACTCGACTTAATTTTTTTATATAATTAGAATAATAATAAAGTAGAGATCGCTATTAAGCGATAAGACCGCCTATTGTCTACTTTGTTCTTGGTTTCTGTATTGTTTTGTACTGATTTGTGGCGTTCAATAAAGAGTATTTGTATTGTATTGTATTGTTTTAGGCAACATTGCATCTAGAGTATAAATGATCTAAATTAAGTAGCAACAAATCGCATTTTTTAATGTTTTCCTTCGGCTGAAACGAGCGGTCCGTCTCGGTGAGCCGCCGACAGAGGATCTGCGTTTTTTCAATACTTTATTAATGGCGTAGCGATATATTATCGGCTCAGACGCGCCCGCGCCGACTTATCCACAAGATTTACGGTATAACATGAATTAAATGCAAAGCTAAGTGTACACCCGCCATTGGAATAACAGCATTACTTTCTTTTTAACACTGGAACAAATCCCTTTAAGGGCTAAGGTCGCCTTTGTATCTTAATGTTTCTCAATTATACCCACACACACACACAAATCACGTCTTTATACCTTAGAGCTTATAGATAGAGCCTTTTTTTTTGAAGAGCTAGATAGAGCCTAAGGTAACAAAGCCTTAAGGCCACGTTTAACATGGTTGTGGGCGTATAGGTGGAAAAGGAATGAAAATAGTGATGGGTTGCTAGCCGCATCGCCTATAACATGATTCCTAAGATTTTCGCCCAATCCCTCGATGTGGTTTTACCTGCGCGGGAAGAGAAGCAACTGGTAAATTTTATTAAATTGGTATTAAATTTTTCTTTACTCCCAGACCAGCATGGAAGAAATATAGACTACAGGCCCACATACAAAAAATGTGGGTCATATGAACCACCAGGTGACGTATATAGGACGATATAAGAGCATAAAATAATAAGATTCAGCACTATGCCGTCACTTGTAAGCTGTCCAACTGGGTGCTGGTGAGAATTCAAAAGTGCAACCCTCGATTTTTTCCCCTTGTCGCATGATTTTTGTACGGCGTTGCGGAATAATGGATTAGAAGCTGTATTGAAACAGTATGAAACTGATGCCGTACAAAATGGTGCGCCACAAAGTCGGTAATTTTTTTTTATTTTCTGACCATTTCCAGGGTAAATTTGGTCATTTGATTCTGTACGGCATCAGTTTCATACTGTTTCAATACAGCTTCTAATCCATTATTCCGCAACGCCGTACAAAAATCATGCGACAAGGGGAAAAAATCGAGGGTTGCACTTTTGAATTCTCACCAGCACCCAGTTGGACAGCTTACAAGTGACGGCATAGTGCTGAATCTTAATATTTTATGCTCTTATATCGTCCTATATACGTCACCTGGTGGTTCATATGACCCACATTTTTTGTACGTGGGCCTGTAGTCTAATACCTATAGGTATAAGATGAACAAAGGCTTAAACTTGACAAAACCAAACATTTAACTATAAGGTAAGGTATTTTAACTTTAATGCGTTTAGGTGTTCAGATATTTATGGAGAAAAAATATATCGGCATCGGTGCTGGCTGCAAAAATATTCTACTTGGATTTTTCCATTTTTCTGCAGCGTACGAAATATATAACAAAAACTCACTCGAGCGCCAACGTCACCCGGTTTTTGACAAGCTATTTTTTTGTTAAAAGAAACAAGGCAGGTGACGTGACGGTATTCCAATATGAGCATTTATTTTATTTTAGTTTCAGTTTTTACGCAGACACGTATTCTGTAAAGGAAAGTACCGATACCATTTTTCATTTAATGACACGAATATCCTAATTCTGATGTACACACGGCAATATAATCAGGTAAGCACCTACGCACACTCGCGCCGTATCTAACCTGCTTACCGAATAGCTTTGCTGTGTGTACATTTATCCCGTCATTTTCTAGGATAAAAAGCACACTGTTTTAATCAAATCCAATCAGAAGTTAACAGTGTGACTACTTTTCTCCAGGAATATTGCAAAGTTCCCGCAGGATAACGAAAAAGAATTCTCCTTATGAATCACTCTATCTATTGAAAAATACCGCATCAATCCGTTGCGTAGTTTTAAAGATCTAAGCATACATAGGGACAGACAGCGGAAAGCGACTTTGTTTTATATTATGTAGCGATTCGCGGCTTGTAAGTCCCGTCCACTGCAATACGCTGATATTTTCTTTCTCAGCCACGTCACGCCACGTTGTGTACCTAGTACTACTAAGTATTCCGCGGAGGCGAACAAACAGTCTTCGTACATTCAAATTGTGTACCCCCCCCCCCCCCCCTGTCTGATTGGCACTAAACTCTTAGTTTTGTGGCTAGAAGCTGGCAAATGTTTTACTCAAGTCTTACCCAGAATAAAACGTGTGCATTTGTGAGCGCAAGTTGTAAAAAACAGTGCTGTGTTTTACGGTAAAATTTTGCAAGGATTAAAAACGTGGATGTAGAATTGGTGGCGTTTTTCTTGCGTTATATTTTTAATACTGACGATTCATAAAATATTCGTAAAGTGCAATGTGCTTAAACGTACCGTGGAGAGCAGCAAATACTAAATAACCTAAAAACATATTTTAATACAACCTTTTTTTAACCCCCAATGCAAAAAGATAGGTGATATAAATCTGACGTCGATGTGTGTGTGTGTGTGGGTGTGTGTGTGCGTGTGTGTGTGTGTGCTGGGTGTGTGTGGTATCGTAGCTCTCAAGCCGAAGTACCGATTTCAATGCGGTGCTTTTTAGCCATGTTTGGAAAAATCGGTGCAACAATTTCAAGAGTTTCAGCTCTTTTCTAAAATGATTCAGAAAGAGTTATTTTATGATATAGCAACAGCCTTCTAAGCTTCATTCACGCTGGTTCATTTCACATGTTTTTTTTTCCATGGGCTTGTAGTCTACTGTTGGTGCCTCGCGTATCATAACCCATTACTCCCCAACAGATTGAATTAAGAGGTGCCCCGTGAAGGGGCAAAGGCGATTAAACTACCTTTTTCCGAGCGGGAAGTTGGCTCCTTGCTGGCAGTTAGCAACTTTAAATTGGCCGAGACCGCGCTGCGGACGTAACAAGAGTTCTTTTAGTTATTGCACGTGATGCTGTTAAAAACTGATGCAGTATTACACCTAGATTAATGGCTCTAGTAGTCGAAAATTTGGAACATAGATAAGTCTGTAGTAACACTACTTTTTATCCTGGAAAATTTCGTAATTCCTGCGGGATAGCGATAAACAAATTCTATGCAGACGAAGTTGCGGGCAACAGCTAGTACACAGTTTTTAGAGACTGTGATCTCTCCTCGTAACTTGGACAAATTAACTTTGTGGAAAACAAGTGATAATCGCGACGCAGCAAAAAGCCCCAAACTTTCACGTTGTCCCGCATTGTTAATGGCTCAAAGTTTGGGAATGAACCGTTGAAATAATGCCACAGAACTGATTACTCAACACCCTGTAGATTAACAATGGCGGTACCGGTTTTAAAACGGACAAATTCAGACAATCTGCGGCTTTACGCACTGAAGTATTTAAAACTTGTGCTATTTTGAGCTAGCTGGAGCCCGCGACTTCGTTTGCTAAGAATTCGTATATACCGCATAAAAAACACTTCATTTTGTAACTCAATGTTATAAATACATGTATGCTAAATTTCATCAAAATCGGGTCAGTTGTTTGGCTGCAAAGTGGTCATACATAAATCGCGTCTTTATACGCCCAAGCTTACAAGACCTAAAGGCCAGGTTTAGCATGATTGAGGGCGTATAGGTGGAAAGGGGAATCAAAATAGTGATGGGTTGCTAGCATCGCCTATAACATGATTCGTAAGATTTTCGCCCATTCCATCGATGGACTTTTACCTGCGCGGGAAGAGAAGCAACTGGTACATTCTATGTTTTTTCTTTACACCCAGACCAGCATGAAGTATCCTTTATTTAACAGACACTAAAAAGTGTAGCTTCTAGTATTGTCTGTACTTTTTCATGTAAGTATGTTACAACGCGGGAATCCTACCTGCGTGGGGACCCTACCTAAGGGTCCAAATTTATTTTAATTTTTAACCTAAGTTTTATTTTACTAAGTTATTTTGAGGTAGCCTTTTTTATATTGTCTATGGTGTTTAACCATTGTCTGTTGCTATGTCATTCTATCAATAACTACGTTTCTTTTCAATGTCCTATGGTAATCGATACTAAACTCTCGATGTTAGGTATTTCTTTTAAATTTATTCTCAAACTTTTCAGCAAGTACACTTACATCCAAATTCCAAGTACCTATCTCTGCTCTAAGAAATAAAACTCACAATTTTAGTTCGCCATCACAACCAGAACCTATCAACACAAGCAGAAAACTTTCCAGAATCTACTAAAGCTTCTATTAGCGTTGTAATCCAAAAACGATGAACCCAACCGGCAAGTCAATAGCTTTGAATGATCACGTCTGAATGCTGCCATCCATCATCCCAGTCGGAGCCGAATGTTTGACTTGAGAACTTCCCATGATTCGATGGATTCCGACAACTCTACTTACATTACAACAGTTCTAGGTCGGTATGCTAAATAAGCAATGTAAGGTAGTTATCTAAAGTGTCAAACCTGTCTTCCATGCTGGTCTGGGAGTAAAGAAAAAGCATAGAATGTACCAGTGGCTTCTCTGCCCGCGCAGAATGTTAAACCACTTTAGGCTTCCGTATCTCAAAAGGAAAACGGTACGCTTATTGAATCACTTGGTTGTAACGTCCGTCCGTCTCTTAAGACACATTTCTCTCAAATGTGTTCAGATATCATACATACACAAATCACGTCTATATCCCGTACAGGGTAGACAGAGCCTGAGGTAACACCTAAAGGCCACGTTTAGCATGATTGTGGGCGAATAGGTGGAAAGGGGAATCAAAATAGTGTTGGATCGCTAGCCGCAACGGCTATGACGTGATTCCTAAGAATTCAGCCCATTCCCTCGATGAGCTTTTAACTGACAATTCAAGGTACATTCTATGTTTTTTCTTTGCTCCCTGACCAGCAAGGAAGATTAGATACAAGTTGAAATTAATACGTAATACGAGGTTCTGCGGTCATGCAATAACAAGACACGGTCTTTAGAAACGTGTTTCCAAACGTGTTTTGTAGTAAAAAAAAAAAAAAAAAAAAAAAGTAGCCGTGGTTTAAAAAAAAGGGAGTACCTACTTCCAGTTGTCCTAAACATTTTAAATTCGGTGCGAAGGTATCCGTAACGGCACAACTCCAAAATATCTCATGTGATCTTATATAGGGGGTTTTCCTCTCTCATTACGGAAGAACCAAGACCTCCTATCTTATAATTTCGGATTAGTGTAAAATAGGAGCTATTAGTTCTCTCAATAGAATTCAAACTACAATAATTAAAATTTCAAAGATAGGCGATCTTAGTTATTCCCCGTCGATTTGTAATGTTACAATTAGTCTATTTCTGACACAGGAACTGTCATAAAAATGGTAAAGCATTGAACACTACGTAAACTAATTGGAACATAGTATCGCTATTGGCAATAAGCAGGAGCGAGGGCGGCGCGCGCCCATTCCAAAGCAGCTCACGTGCCTCATCAGACCCGAGCAATCTGCTGCGGGTCAAGCCACTAGTGGCTGACGAAAGACGAAGCGTAAGAAGCAGAAGAATCTACATAAGCCCAATGGATGACCTTTACTTCTACTCCGCGATAAACAGGGCCTCTTAAAATTTCGTTGGGAGAGCCTAGACGGACGTTCTGAGACCAAATGGGGGATGTTTTGAAAAAAGATCAGGTCCAGAGTATTCGAAACCGACAAGTATGTATGAAACGAATGTGGATGAAGCGAAAGAGGTGTGTTGGGATCGCAAGTGGAGCAAAGTAGTCTCTGCCTACTCCTGTGGGAAAGAGGCGTGACTGTATGTATGTATGTATAACAAACTAATTCCCTGCCATGAAAAATTGCGAATGAATAAAGTCATGACAGATTGGATGCTGAGTATATACTGTGGCGTTACGTGTAAGTGGTCTGAAAACTTTGAAACATTAATGGCGTCCCACGTATTTACTCGGCGAGGTTTTTCTGGGAACTAGAGGTGGGACCAACAGTGGTTTAGGCCTGACCAAAAAGGAGACGTTTTGGAAGTGTCACTTCAAAAATACATGTAAAAGAGCCCCTCGCAGCCTATTTGAAAACACACCTTTTTTTGACAATGCAAGTCAAAGGAGCTGGGTATTTCATATCAGCTTTCAACAGAAAGTTATTTATGTAATTAATACTAGGAGAGTTTCATTTAAAGAGGGCAAGCTTATGCTGGTTCTAGCTATAATATCGGCGAAGTTAAAACTGGCAAAGTTAGCCACTTTGTCTAGTTTTTAGCGTCGGTGTTCGCGTTCTCAAAGTTACGCCCTACTTAAACCAAATTACGTGTGTATAATCTTTACTGAGCTCGAATCTCGACTTATTACAGTAAGTTTTGTAAGTGCTTGAGAGTAAATTACAGTTGTTCCAACTTAAATGGAGAATGCGGAATGCGGTGATAGTGGGAGAGGAACACCTAATAGTGGAGAAGTTATAATAGGGCCTTAATTAAGGTACGTAAGCGAAATCTGTATTATAGTGTGCGTGCGCACGCCGCCGCTAAACTAATATAACTGTATCATTAGCCTAAGTAATACATACATATGTCACAATACAATACAATACAATAACTTTCAACATGAAACTACCGTGAGACTCAATCATAATTACACATAAACGGATAACTCACGTATAAAAGTCGAGTGATGCTCGACATGTTTCGGACTATTTCGAAGTCCTTTTTCCAAGAGCGCTCGCCCCGGCGGCAGCGACACGAACACTGACTCATCACTCGACTTTTATACGTGAGTTATCCGTTTATGTGTAATTATAATACAATAACTCTTTATTGAACACCACATATAACAACCAAAAAAGAAAAAAAGGTATACAGAATATTACAAGGTAACAATAGGTGGCCTTATCGCTACAGAGCGATCTCTACCTGGCAACCATAATGGAGAACAGATCAGATCTGACCAGGTGGTGCAATTCACATCTCACGTCTTTATCCCTTACGGGGTAGACAGAGCCTAAGGTAACAAAACCTTAAGGCCACGTTTAGCATGATTAAGGGCGTATAGCTGGAAAGGCAAATAAAATCGCCTATAACATGATTGCTAAGACTTTCGCCGGCAATGCGGCTAGCCACCCATCACTATTTTAATTCCCCTTTCCCCCTGTACGCACAATATAGTCATGCTAAATGTGACCTTTAGGTATTTTTACCTTAGGCTCTGCCTACCCCGTAAGGGATAAAGACGTATTTATAATGTAATATTATGCTTACGTAATCTTTCCCTAGACTCTGCATGTCCCGTTCACTCACGCTTCATTAATTCAGAGCACCTTGCTCCATAAAAACGTTAGCGGCCATTTTTCATCTCACCAACTAAACATTTATTTTAAAACGGTCAAATAAGGGAAAACATAAAAAATGACTGCGTCGACAGCTAAGGGCGCCCATACACTCGCGCCCGAACTGTTTATGCTAAAAGAGTGCAAATGACAGACATACACACTCACAGTCTAAATTAAAACTAGAAATATTAAGAGGCTTATATATACGTACGTAGTTTATAAAATGTCTCTATGGGCGGCGGTGATTGCTTTCCATCAGGGGACCCATATGTTCGTTTGCTCCTATCATATGCATAAAAAAGTGTACTAAGAAGGAATTTTCCAAAATTCCCAGGGAATAGAGAATAAACTGGATTTACATCTTAATTTCTTCAAATTCGTCATGCAAATTATAATATTTAGCTAAAAACTGTTTTTAAGATTTCTGATATTTCAACAAGCTAGCTTTTTAATAGTTTGGGCTGGTTGGAGTGTTGATGAGTTAGTCAGTCAGGACTATTATTTTTTAATGAAAATGTTCTTACAGGAGAAATTGTATGTATTTTTATTTCTTCTCAGGATGATCTGTTATAAGGATTTTTCAAACAGTTTAGGTTATTACGCGGTTTTTTTTAACATATAAAAAATTATTATAATCATTCGGTATCGACAAAATAATTGAGCAGCTTAAGATGATCAAAGGCAGTATTACACAGGCAGATGGACGAATGAATTAACTTACCTACTATAAACGTTCCGGAAAAGCCGTATCGACTCTGTAGTCGATACAGAAGCTTAAAGAGTATTTCTTTGTACTTCTATACCACAAAAATATTAAAAAAACAATTAGGGCACGTTCACACTCCCGCGTCGAGCTAGGTCCGCATTAAAATATGCGCAGGATAAAGTTTCTTAGTTGAAGTTCAAAGTCCGCCGAGACGCTGAGTGGTCCGTGTACTTTATCGCTGGCTTTTTGCTGAAAAACAGCTATTTTTTCTATAAAAGTTAATGATAAAAAGGACCTATTTAGACCAAAAATAAGTTAGAACGATGAAGGACTTTCAAGGTTTTTTTAGGTCAAATCTTTAATAGTAAAAATATTTCTTGGGAAACCACGAACTTTTGCGGAATAAAAATATACTTTGTAATTTATTACGAACCTTACACGTGTACCAAATTTCATGATTTGTTTGAGTAGAAAACTAACAAATATCACCTCATCCCTCCTCAAAAACATGAAACTCCTGCTTAAATTATTACTTACCCAATAAGAGGGTAAGCGACAGCCGAGTGGTTCTGTTAAGGGTTTCGTTTAGGGTTCCATACCTCAAAAGGAAAAAAACGGACCGCCCTGCCGTTTGTCAAGACCCTTTCCCTCAGGAACACGTCGGCTGCCCCACGGAAAAAGAAAGTAACTGCAGTTTAGTAAATTTTACAGGAGAGCGAAAAAACCGAAAAAACTTAATTTAAAACGTTCTATTAACTATTCCACCATTTTTTAAATGTAGTAATGTGTCAAATAACTTGCTCTACTTATTGTATAACAATTTTATGACAATTTGTTTTTAGTTCTCTTTTAAATGCCAAAAAATGTTTTTCCGTAGTAAATTAATTATTTTTAAATAAATGTGTCAAGTCAAAAACAAAGTAAATACTTTTACTTTATTTTTTAATTGCTAATAAGCATATTCCTCACACAAGTTTTAATTTAAATAATGAAGTAATAGTACTTTTCTTGTTTTTACAAGGTGTTAGGGAGAAATTTAAAGAATAAAAATTCTTTCTACACACTGTAAAATCATTTACTTTTTTAAATTGCTTAATAAGTAACAAGGCTAATAGGAAACATAGGGATGGGGGTTACTTAGATTGTCATTTGGGGGACCCGGGGGATTGTTTAGTGTGATAAGATATTAAATTATTATAGGTAGGTACCAATATACAATAAATTTTATTATTTATTTCTACCTCAAGCAACTATTTAGAAACAAAACTTCTCGAAAAGTTCCGTTGAGAATGAATTTTGATAAGCAAGGTCTAAATCAGATTTAGCGAAACATGACAGATTCTGTCAGGCTACGCGCGCGTAATTTTATGACGGTTACTGGTCCAGCAGCCCCCGCCTGTTTTTTTAAGTGATAAATAACAGGCTGAATCTTCGTGAGTTCGTTCGGTTCGACGAGACGCCCAAGTTTTACCTCTTTGCACGTTCTCCAAGAGGTAGGTAATGTAGTGGGCAGATGTAATTACTTGTCGATTTGGTAGGGTGTCAAAAGTGTCTGACTAACAGTAATTTTTTTATTGAAATCTTAAGATAATATGATAATAAACTCGGAAAAACAATTGTCCTACAAAATCGATGGTTTGAGTTGGAGCGTCCTCCATGCCGAATATGTCGAAATAACGAGGTCATAAAAATTATTAATAAATAGCTGATTTTCTGTATGCAGCTTAGTAAATATAAGTATAATTGAATGGCCACAAAGTCCTACAAAATGTAGTGGTAGGTTTTCCTAGTCCTACACTTGGAAGTTGTCGATTCCACGGCAACACTTTTTTTATTATTAACCGTAGGACAAAAAAAACACACGTTCAGTTAGTGCACACTTTGCCTAAATCAAACAGTGTCCTACCGAAAAATGGGTATATATCGCTAGTCCTACAGGAATATTGACATTATTTTAATTATTATTTATTTTATATTTTTTATAAGAAAACTTACTGGTTATTTGGTATCAAATGAAATCTTGTTTAGTCTACTTTAAATTAATTAATAGAAAAGACACGTTATCTCTCTAAATTTTTAATTAAAAATAGTTTTCTACTCAAACTGCAATTATTTCTCTATGTCAACTTTGTGCATTTTTAAAAAATATTTTTGGTATTATAACCAATAGTTATAGCGCTGCTATCTAATTCTTCATTTAATCGCTTTTATGAAATAGTAAAAATATTTGAAAATGGTTGAGTAGAAACAAAGTTATCGATTTTAGAAAATAACGTGGCACTGTGCCGTCGTATTTGTGAAATGACAAAACAATTTAGGTTACCTTGTCTTAAAATCGGAAGCAAGTGAGTGGCTAACGACAACGTCATTCACTCGGGATTGTTTACGAATTTAACTCTGTATTATGGAAAATAAACTGTAAAATCTCCATTTAAGTTTCCATATATATATAATATTTTTGAGTTTTGATTAGGGTCTCATACTTTGCATGGGTGTTCAAACCAATAAAACGAACAAGTTCGTGAATTAACGTTAAAGGGTTTTGTGACGCCCTGTATAGATATACTCATAACATGTGTAGTAAACGCTACTCCAAGTTGCTGTTGTCCCCACCGCAGTTTATTTTCCGTGATCGAAATGTAAAGTTAAAAATGTGGACAAAATATATCAATCCCTGGAAATACATACCACTTTTGGTGTAGGACAGTAAGTAAAATTGTGTGTTACACCTTATTCCGGATAGGACAAAATCAAACCTAGGTTGTTATTCATGAAAAAAGGGTTACCGTGGAATCAACAACTTCCAAGTGTAGGACTAGGAAAACCTACCACTACATTTGTAGGACTTTGTGGCCATTCAATTATACTAATATTTACTGAGATGCATACAAAAAATCAGTTGGTTATTAATAATTTTTATGACCTCGTTATTTTGACATATTCGGCGTGGAGGACGCTCCAACTCAAACCATCGATTTAGTAGGACAATTGTTTTTCCGAGTTTATTATCATAATATTATCTCAAAATTTCAATAAAAAATTTACTGTTAGTCAGACACCCTACCAAATCGACATGTATTACATCTGCGCACTACATTACCTACCTCTTTGAGAACGTGCAAAAAGGTAAAACTTGGGCGTCTCGTCGAACCGAACGAACTCATGAAGATTCAGCCTGTTATTAATCACTTAAAAATACAGGCGAGGGCTGCTGGACCATACGGGCTGCGTTCTGAAAGCTACAAATAAACAAAGCAAGTGCCAAAGCAGTATCTTTAAAATTTTTAAATGAAGCAGTTTATTCAGTTTAAAAATATAGAAACAAAGTAAATGATGCTTAAAAACGAAGTTTATAAAAATAAAATTGTAATAAGAAAGTAACTGCCATTCAATTACTTTCTTTTTCCCTTAAAATTGAGTTACTTTGTTTTTGCGTAGATAAATTGGTAATTTCGACGCTTCTTTACAATACAAAAATGAAGTAATGCTATTTACTTTTGTTTTAACTAAATCAAAGTCTCAATAAAAAACGATTTACCAAACAAAAAACAAAGTGGATCAAATTACAACTTAAAAACAAAGTAAACGACATGCAATTACCTCATTTATGCGTTGTAACTGCGGTTTACTTTGTTTTTCCGTAGATATTGTGAGTCAGTGCGTGCAGTTACTGTGTTTGGTGAAAATTTATCTCTAAAACTAAGGCTCTTTTGGTGATTCCATGAATGTAGCAACATCCGTTATCGTCTAAAAGTGCCAAAAATACAAAAACACCGGTTTTGACAAAAATGTTAGTTACTTTCTTTTTCCGTAGGACAGCCGACGTGGTGGCATAAAGATTAAATTAATACCTCAGTGTTTGCAATTTTTTTAAACTCACTCGTCCATCCCTAATATAATACTCCTTTCATCCACTCAAAGGTTGACTGGAAGAGATCCCTTAAAGGGATAAGTCCGCCTTTGTGCATGTATCTCAGTGTTTGTCAATTGTATTTTGTCGTGTTTATTTTGCACAATAAAGAGTTTACATACATACATACATACAATACCAAATACTAAAGTCTGCGGTCCTTAGAGCTATGAAAAAATCAACCCTCTACATACATATTTACTCTAAAGATAGTCATTACAAAAGGTATTTCCATACAAATTGCCATGCACCCAAAACCTTCCTTTTCTTATGTCTTAGAAATTTGAAATTTGGTATGAATAAAACCTCTATAAAATGAGCTCAGATACATACACACAGATAGACAAATCACGTCTTTATCCCTTACGGGGTAGACAAAGCCTAAGGTGACAAGACCTACAGGCCACGTTTAGCAAGATTGTGGGGCTAGGTAATGGGTTGCTAGCCGCATCGCCTATAACATGATTCCTATGATTTTCGCCGATTCCCTCGATGAGCTTTTACCATCTGCGCGGGAAGAGAAGCAACCGGTACATTCTATGTTTTTCTTTACTCCCAGACCAGCATGGAAGCACTTGGCCAGCTTTCTCCCTTTTGGCATACAGAACCCTAAAAATGGCAAAGCACTTAGTTTTCTCAAATGTTTATCGTATGTGCCCACGAATGCGAAATACCAAAAGAGTGAGGGTTGTTTGTTATTCCGAACAGCTAAGTGTCGACGTACGAAATAAACATATTTACTTCTCTTATCGCTGTCAATAATCGTTACCGACGTCGCGTATTTATTTTTGGAAGTTTTCTAGGCCAAAGTAAATTATGAGATGTATTTGCCGATCAAAAACACGGGCCTGGGGCCGTACCGTGACGCCTTAATGGGATTACTTCTTCTTTTTCTAATATGGCCCCATCGATCATGATTTCGCCAATGTCAAAGTAATATAGTATTCAAAAATCTTGTGACAAAAATGTCGGCAACGTTGTACAGTACACGGTCAAAAGACCCCTCCCCCTGTCGGGCTCTTAGCCAACGGTCAATGATATCCCTCGGAGACATCATTAGCCGATGCCCAGTGCACCAGACCAAGCACTGCTCTTCCCCCCGGACGGATCCAAAAACGAACAGCAGCTCTTGATCACACGAGGTAACCCTACTTGCACTTCTTAATGCTTTTAAATTCCGACTCCGTTCAGGTTTTAGTTGTGATTTTTAGTATGGACTAAGACTACTGGAACTAAACTTTATGATAACACCCTTGCGTTCGAAAATCCAAGTCACGGATACGGCGCAAAGACAGATAAGCTGAAATGGTCTACTGTACGCCTCAGTTCCATATGGATCCACCGTCAACACATCACGGACTGGTAATGGACTTTTTGTCAGACACTACATCCTTCCATGCTGGTCTGGGAGCAAAGAAAAAAACACAGAATGTACCAGTTGCTTCTCTTCCCGCGCATGCGGGCGAAAATCTTAGGAATCATGTGATAGGCGATGTGGCTGCAACCCATCACTATTTTGATTCCCCTTTCCATCCACACGCCCACAATCAGTAAGGGATAAATACGTAATGTATGTAGTATGTATGTATGTACTACAGTATTCCAGCCACAAGGTCTGGAAAACCATTGGAAATGGCAGCAGAACTTCTGAGGTTTCACTGAGCTGATAAAACATTTTCTAGCTTTATTGTATGCTAAATCCGTATCCCAAGCGAATAAAAACGTTTGCACGTCCAGTTATGTAAGCAAAGGGACTTCTTCGAAGCACAGACACGTAACATCTTTGCAAACGCCGCACAAAAGACTCGCTCGTGCTCCGCGCGCGAGTGTGAGCGGCCCGCCGACAAATTTAATTTCCAACGAGAATTAACGTGTCAAAAAGTTAAAACGACAGCTGAATTGTACATTTTCGAGAGCGTCGCAACAAACGTCTTTTCAGCCATTTTAATTACGGCTCGCGTTGCAAAGGATATCCTTTACATTCAGCCGCTCATTCGTTCAGTCATTCACTCAACTTCGTAATTGCGTCCTGCCTTTAGAGTGAGTTTTATTTATGTTTCTGTTCGTAGACAATTTGTTTTAATGCTTGGCTTGCGAAAGATGGCGTGAAAGCTTTGCAATGTTTTTTCTAGGGTTTTAACGCTGTTTTGGTTTGTTGCCTATTTTTTTAGCTAATGACAGTTCAACGTGAGCGAATGTTGCCATAGTTTAGCCAGTGTTGCTCTTATCAATTATTATAAAACTATATAATAAGAGTGGTTGTGCTTTATGAATGATTCCTAGTTTTGCTTACAAAAATTCTTCTCCAAAAATCACCACTTCCGATGTTTCTGGTTCACATACATCGGAAGTGGTGATTTTATAAACCAGTATGTACTGGGATGTGTGCCTGGCGACAGCCACCTCTATAACTCTAACTGGCGTCACTGAAACTCAGCGTCACGACATTATCCTGGATCATTAAAATTTGGCTGGTTGGAATAAGTCTCCGTGTATAATATTCTGTTTGTGTTTCTGTATCAGCTAATAAAGTTTTCTTATTCTTATTCTCATATTATTTTCAGTTTCTCTTTACCAGTCTCCGTCATACATTTATTATACCATTTTGACCCACGACGGTACCGAGAAGGTACATGCGTTTGGGGCGAGAGGTAGTTTGTTGCTCCCATTTATCTCGAGAACGGTTCGTCCGATTTATTTTTATTATATTTCACAAAGGATATATACAAAAGCTCAACAAAATTAGTTTCCAGTGACCACAGTTATTTTTACTCCGTCCTCAGACTTTCATAAAGGAACACAAACACTCGGATTGCTTGCAGCTTTAACTTGCGGCCTAATTACTTAATTTAATGAGCTCATTCTGCGCACGCGCCGCAGCTTAATATTCATACACGAACAGCGCAGCCACTTGGCTCAAAAATCGCTGACCACAGACGCAATCTAGAAAATTTATTCACAAACCTGCTGAAATTTTGTCTGCGGTTTGAGTTCGGTAGGAATCGTATTGTTTTTAGTTTGGAATAGAAATGTGAGAGAAACTTGCTGGCGTTTACGCCAAATTAAAATTCTTCATAATATTTAATTATGAAGAATTTTAATCCCATATTTGATGGCGGACACGAAACGATCTTAAAACGATAAAATCTATCTTTTTTTCTATTATTTACAAGTTACGATTTTCTTCCATGCTGGTCTAGGAGCAAAGAAAAAACATAGAATGTACCAGTTGCTTCTCTTCCCGCGCAGATGGTAAAAGCCCATCGAGGGATTGGGTGAAAATCTCAGGGATTTCATGTTATATGTATAGGCGATGTGGCTAGCAACCCATAACTGTTTTGATTCCACTTTCCACCTCTACGCCCTCAGTGTCTTGCTAAACGTGGCCTGTAGGTCTTGTTATCTTAGGCTCTGTCTACCCCGTAAGGGATAAAGACGTGATTTGTGTATGTGTGTATGTACGATTTAACGCATCAAAGTCATTGCTACTTCGAGGCCATGAAAGTTAAATAAATAAAAAGCATTGTTAAATGCAATTAAGTACTTGATTTCGGTAACATTAAGCCATATTGTGGTCAGATTGCAATTACAAAAGAAAATATAATGAAATAAGACACAAATTGCCATCCAGCAGTTCATGCAACACTTTTGTAATTTTGTGTAAATTAAAATCATGAATATTCATGAACCAACCGTGCAACCAGTTAGCCTGCTCTATTCAAATTGGGCTACGAATTGTAAGAAGTTATTGCCTGAAATGTAATAGCGAGCCATTCAGCGTCCCTAATGGCGAGTGGCGCGTCTCTTCTGCTCTGCACCACGGACACCCAACTATATTTTAATGAATACAGAATGAACAATAAAGTCTTGAATTAGAAACACCGCATGCATGTAATTTTCTGTTGGCTGAACAAAACGTTTTTATTAAAACATATTTTTAAAATTGTTGCAAATATTACAATGTTGAAGGGTAAGTACGTAAGTTAACTTGGCTGCCAAAAGCGACTTCATTTAATTATCAATTGCTCAGCAAAGGATTTTCATTTTCTCCTCACGTTACTGTCTGTTTACTTCCATGCTGGTCTGGGAGCAAAGGAAAAACATAGAATGTACCAGTTGCTTCTCGTCCCGCGCAGATGGTAAAAGCCCATCGAGGGAATGGGCGAAATTCTTAGCAATCATGTTATAGGCGATGCGGCTAGCAACCCATCACTTTTTTTAACTTAGGATCTGTCTACCCCGTAAGGGATATAGACGTGATTTGTGTATGTATGTTACAGTCTGGAACTGGCTGTCACTTCTATGCCGAGCAGCGTTGCCGGTTTTTTTTTTGATTTTGAGACTTTGAGTAAAAAAAAGCAGGATTATGTCGTCGAAAGTGGGACACCGTAAAAAATATAAGAGGGATTTGAAATTTTAGCTTTTTATATAAATGTATTTGAATAAGAATACGGTATTTTAAATCAGACTAGGTACCCTACCATGACGCAGTCGAGTGTTCGCAGTCGAGTTATCCCCGAACAACGGGACTAACCGCCTTATTCATAAACATGTAGGCCTCTGCTAACTTAGCAATCGTTTGTCCTTATCTGTCACTTTGACATTTACCTTTCATAGATAAGGACAAACGATTGGTAATTTAGCAGAAGCCTATAGAGCGTTTATGAAGGGGTAAGCCTGTCCCGCGGGACATAAAATATCATTTTGGTTTAAAAATATTTTCAGTGTTGTTCAAAAATTTAATTTCTAACGGATAAACCCGTAAAAATAAGTATAAAAAATCAAGAAGTACAAATCTTGATTCATTTGATAATAGCCGAGTTACTTATCCGTTGCTCCTTTCTAATCGAGAAATGAGATGGGATGGTAACTCATAAAAATATCGATTATCAACTATATCGAGGTTAAAAATTTAATATCGACGATATATCGATATTTTTACCCAAGCCTATGAATCTTTCGAATCTGTTATTCGACTTGATATTGGAGACTCCATTCCCAACCCTTGTAGTAGGAATTAATTACTAGCCCTGGAGAAATATACATACATACATAAAATCACGTCTTTATCCCTTACGGGGTAGACAGAGCCTAAGGTAACAGGACCTAACGACCACGTTTAGAATTATTGAGGGCGTATGGATGGAAAGGGGAATCAAAACAGTGATGGGTTGTTAGCCATACCGCCTATATAACACGATCCCTAAGATTTCAGCTCGATGGGCTTTTACCATCTGCGCGGGAAGAGAAGCAACTGGTACATTCTATGTTTTTTCTTTGCACCCAGACCAGCATGGAAGGAGAAGAAATATTAGGTTTTACGCAAAGCCGCGCGGCGCACGGAAAAGTAGTTTCTCCGTTAAATATGGAGGTCGTAAAAGCTGGAGTTGTTCTGCAAAGTTAACTTTAATTAGAAGTAAAAAGTTCTTCCGTCGCATATGCTCTGTCATAGCGCAATAAAAAATTTCACCACTTTTGAATGGTATTTTCACATGTGAACTTTCAAAAATCGGGCTCCTGCCTGTTTATTCCTCCATTGTGGGCAGGTTTACGCTAATTGGAAATATTTATAATGATAAACTTCCTCAAGGTCAGGTCAGGGGTACCCGAAACCGACGAGCATGTATGAAGAGATTGATGACTGTGGGAAGCGAAAGAAATATGTCAGGATCGTAGCAAGTGGAACAAAGTAGTCTCTGCCCACCCCTGTGGGAAAGAGGCGTAATCGCTTTGAAGAAAGAAAGAAAAAAAGAAAGAAAGAAAAAAGTTTATTTATGACAATCACAAAACATCAAATAAAATAAAATAGATTAAATACTGTACACTTAATACAATAAATTGTCACAAAATGGTCCCAACTCAGCATTAAGTAAAGTAAGTGAAGTATGTATGTATGTATCTATGTATAAACTTCCTTTGTCCAGGTGCGACTTGCAAAGCATTTCCAGAATACTCATTAACAAACCGTTGAAGCTTATTTAATTATTTTATTTCACGATACAATCAACGTTTATTTCGCTTAAAACGGCTGTCAAGAATTTTTAATTAAAGCATTATCTTCAAAGCGGTCTAAACTACACCCACACAATAAAACCTAAAACCATTAATCAATAAGAACCGTTTAATTACAGAAACACCCACTTCTGTTAATTAACGTGAAAAAAGATCACATTACAAGTGAATCTAACATTTTACTGGAACACGGTAAGTACACATTAAACCAACTTCCACACAAAAGCTTTTGTGTTTTCACAGATTGTTTTCATGGATGCTGTTGATTGATCACCCCGGGAGGGGGTGGCTTTTGTTCTTAATACGAGTTGGAAATTTTGGGAAAATTCTGGAATATTACAAGTTGTACATGAGGTCCCAGAGCGGAGCTTACCTCTTGTGATTTTTTTTGTATCTTTAACGATTTTGTTCATGAATTATTAATATCGGCCTCTCCAGGGCGTTAAAGTTTCAAAATACTTATTAATTCTGCTACTGTTTTGCGTGGGATCAGGAGAGCGGCGGCTGCCGAAGAACACGGCCAGCCACCATTAGAAATTACGTGACTAATCTGTAAAGTTATTTGGATACAAATCCAAATTAAAGTCATCCCAAACGACGTACAGTCGAGGGGGGAGTATAACTGGAGTGCGACATCAAAAAGTGTCCAGCAAAGTATGAAAATCCACAACATACCATTATATTTGAATTTGGAATCAAGTGTCCGATTTGGTTGCGATTTCTTTTTTCATTTTAATGCCAGTTTCCTTGCGGTGGTTTTTACTTTAGTCTTATTTTCAAAACCATGAAAGGCATTTTTGCATAAATTTTGCAATTTAAAATTTTGAAATGGTTCGACGGTACATTGGTATTGTCGTACAGTAAGATGTCGTACAATTTAACTTAGCACTAAGGTAATGTCGTACATTTGTTTTGTCGAATAGTAATACGTCGCACACTAATACTTCGCATAATTGCACATGCACAAATGCACATGCACAAATCACGTCTTTATCCCTTGCGGGGTAGACAGAGCCTATATATGGTAACAGGTACCTACAGGCCACATTTAGCAAGATTGTTGGCGTATAGGTGGAAAATAGAATCAAAATAGTGATGGGTTGCTAGTCTCATCGCCTATAACATGATTCCTCTTATTTTCGCCCATTCCCTCGATGGGCTTTTACCATCTGCGCGGGTAGAGAAGCAACTGGTACATTCTATGTAATCATCATCATGGTCATAATTGCACTGTCGTTTAATACGAATGTCGCACAATCGTACATCGCACATTTAGTGTCGCACTCCAGTTATACTCCCAGTCGAGGGTGTTATATATTTCTCTATGGCAGACTGTCAAGTGCGTCGCTGAAATAACCCAATCACCAGTCGAAGTATTCCAGATTAATTGTGCAAAGCTTTCTGGGATCGAACCCGGGTCTTGAGTTCGCAGCTCTAGGTCCCAGACCATTATACTAGAAAGGTTTAGGTAGTTAATTAAAAAAACAATCTTGACATGTCTATTTACTGAAACAGTCTTTATAAATCTAAATCTTGCACTTTACAAATTAATTAAGTAATTAAATTGTTAGTTCATAATTAATTTGTAAAGTGAAAAGATTTAGATTTTTACATACATACATAAATCACGTCTTTATCCCTCACGGAGTAGACAAAGCCTGAGGTAACAAGACCTAAAGAGCACGTAGTGATGGGTTGCTACCCACATCGTCTATAACATGATTCCTAAATTGTTGCCCATTCCCTCGATGGGCTTTTACCATCAGCGCGGGAAGAGAAGCAACTGGTACATTCTATGTTTTTTCATTGCTCCCAAACCAGCACGGAAAAAAATTTATGAGATTTTTAAAGTGTACTAGCTTCTGCCCGCGACTTCGTCTGCGTAGAATTATACATAAAAACCTTCCTCTTGAATCACTCTATCTATTAAAAAAAACCGCATCCAAATCCGTTGTGTAGTATTGAAAATATAAGCATACATAGGGACATAGGGACAGAGAAAGCGACTTTATTTTATACTATGTAGTGATAGTGATATTTCAGTAAAAAAACATGTCAAGATTGTTTACCTTTAGTTAATTCCTAAACTTTTCTAGTGTAGACTCCGGAACCCCCGAAAATCCGATTACAAACTAGGCTATCGTTGATACACAACTGTATCTCTGTCGAAGCGCCAAACCAAACAATTCACCGAACAAAGGTAACCTAAACCAATTATTGCTATTCCCACCTTCTCCCATTATCATAAAATTGTTTTCCTCTCGCGTGTGGCCTCCGCCATTTTAATAACAACTCCGATATTAAGACCAAGTAAGTTTTGAGTTAAAGCCTCGCAAATTAATACAACGTGAACTTTCTAGTTCTAGTAATAAAGGAGATTTTGCTGTGTATAGTTTTAGAGGCTTCCTATTTAACTCAAGTGCCGGTAACCGATACAATTGTTTAAATCGTATTATTGCGTATTGTTTCGATCGTACCGGAGTATAATTTAAGCTTATTGTTTCTCCGCTCAGCAATAAGCTTTTATCAAGTTCATAATTAAGCGCTTTTAGTTATTATATCAGGAACAGTCTCCGAGCAAGCTTTATTAAAGTTTTAAGCTGGAGCCACACTCATGTTCCTGTTTTTTTATCCATTTCAAAGGTACAGTTGATGGCATAAATATCACAGAAATCATGTCAAATATATGTGGCATAAAGGTGTATAGATACTTCTGACGTCTTGGTGACGTACATTATTGAAACCCAAATTACGACGAAAAATCTTTACAATAATGTTTTCTGACTAACTTAACTGTTTGCCGAATTATTCAGAAATAATACTAAGGTCCCGTGTATTGATATTCTATACATTTAAACCTATCCTATCAAATGTATATGTTGCTCAGCACGGCTAGCACGAGTGTGCGCGAGAGCAAATCCTACTATCCTACTAATATTATAAACGCGAAAGTTTTTAAGTATGGATGGATGGATGGATGGATGTTTGTTACTCTTTCACGCCAGAACGGCTGGACAGGTCTGGATGAATTTTGGAACATAATATAAATCATAGTGTGGAATAACACATAGGCTACTTTTTATCCCGGAAAATTGGATAGCGATAAACGAATTCAACATCGCTCGAAAACTAGAACTCGAAAGTGGTATAAATCTGTTTATATCTTCAAAACTACAGCTCTAATCAAATTTTTCACTAGTTAACAAGATTAATAAGAGCCGTAAGTATCTTACCTATTGTCTACTTTGTTCTTTGTTTCTGTATTGTTTTGTACTGATTTTTGGTGTTCAATAAAGAGTATTTGTATTGTATTGTATCTTCTAAGCTACTCGTATTTCAAATTCAGCACAATTTTTCACCACTTTCGAGTGGTATTTTCACACACATGTGCTTTCAAAAATCGGCCTGTATTGTCCATATACGGTAAATGTTTGGAATGTAGACGCGAAGACGATCGACGAAGACATCGATTGAAAGCAAACGCGAGTAAAAATTAACGATAACGTCATTAGAACTACTTTTTAAAGTCACACCGTAAATCAAAGTCACTTGACTGACGAAACCCTAAACCCTCAAAACGTGGTGGCCGGTGGACTGAATGAAAACAAAAGAAAGGCGTTCACCAATCTCGTCACTCTAGATCAATGTCGATTCGCGCCAAGCCGTTTCAGATTCCATCACGCGGTCATACGGTCCAGTATTGAAGGCAAGGCTCCCCCCTAATTGTTATGAATGGATGTATAAGATGGGTCATTAATAAATCGAGACGCTGTCAACGGAACGAATTGTAATAGGTATTATTGGAGACACGGGAGGTATTGTCGAACGATGGAATAATGTTATGGTTCGATGAGGGAGGCTCGCTCGATGAAGCGGTTGGAAGTGTTTAATTTTGAGTAAGCATGACAGGCAGAACATTTCAATTTGATCAGAATAAGAAAGAATAAGAAAAACTTTATTTCACCACACAAGTTACAAAGTGCATAACAAGGACACACTGTTAGATAGAGATAGGTAGATGACATTTTATGCGGTAAGTGAAACAGCGACCTTCGCACTAGACTCAGGGTCTGTATCGCGAGCGCCAAGCGAAGTAGGTACTCAAAACACAATAATTAGAAAGTGTGTGCTAGACATAACTTACTTTTAATTAGAGGAGGTTCTATGTTTGTTTGTGTATATCTTTCTTATAATTTCTCAATTCAATTCAATTTCTTGGTATTTACCGGTTGCTTCTCTTCCCGTGCAGATGGTAAAAGCCCGTCGAGAAGGGCAAAAACTTAGGAACCGTGTTATAGACGATGCGGCGAGCAACCCATCACTATTTTGATTCCACTGTCAACATATAAGCCCACAATCATGATAGACGTGGCCTTTAGGTGTTTACCTTAGGCTCTGTCTACTTCTTAGGGGAAATAGACGTGGTTTATGATATGGTTTCGTGGGATTTTTTTTCCTTTTCGATGTCCTTCTGTGTCACCACGATAGGTTTAATATTTTTTGCTCTGTTCTAAGGTGATCGGAATATTTGAACCAAAATAAAGTGCTATTTTTCTTTGTTTCCTTTTTCTTTTTGTTCATAATATTTTTTGTTTAAAAAATATCACACGCCGGCCGCATTACCTCTCTATTCGAACAAAACAATACGTCGAATTTCCACGTAAATAAATCAGGTAGGAAAAAAATCGTCGCGTTGAAATTGTATTCATGAATAATAAAGTGGGCCGTAGTGGGCAGAGTGGGCAGAGTGGGCACCGTGGGCACACTGGGGCCGGAATTAAAACGTTCAATATTTATGCGGACCATGATGAGAGAGGTCACTCGAAATGAAACGCAGCGTTTACTGCGACCCTGGTAATGAGGAAACACTCGAAAAACAGCTTTATATTTATACATACATTAATCATGTCTATCCCTTACGGGGTAGACAGAGCCTAAGGTAAAGACCTAAAGGCCACGTTTAGCATGATTGTGGGCGTAGTGGCGAAAACAAAATAGTGGTGGGTTACTAGCCGCATCGCCTAGGTATAAGATTTTACCTTTTAGGGAAGAGAAGCAGTTGGTACATTCTATGGTATTACTTTGCACCCAGCACTATTTTGATTCCCCAGAATCATGCTAAACGTGGCCTTGTTACTCGTTACCCCAGGATCTGTCTACCCCGTAAGCGATGAAGACGTGATTTATGTATGTACTAGCAGTTGCCCGCAACTTCGTCTGCATAGAATTCGTTAATCGCTATCCCGCAGGAATTATTAACCGAGATAAAAAGTAGCCTATGTGTTATTCCATACTGTAATCTGTCTATGTTCCAAATTTCATCCAGATCTGTCCAGCCGTTCTGGCGTGAAAGAGTAACAAACACCCATCCATCCACACTTACAAGCTTTCGCGTTAATAATAGGATTGTAACTACTCCTTAAGAGAGCTGCGTGAGGGTGTGACTTATAATGGGAGACTGATAATAAGTAAGTAAGTAAGTAAGTAAGTAAGTAAGTAAGTAAGTAAGTAAGTAAATGCTCTTGAGGACATGAGGGCCTTCATGAGAGTCTTGTCGTCCCGGCTGATAGAGACCTCAGGAGACCCCAGAGCTGGCGCTTACTTCTCCCAGCGAATTTCTCTGGCTGTACAGAGAGGTAATGCCGCCAGTGTGTTGGGGTCTATGCCGCAGGAGGGCCTTTTAGACGGAGGTTTCCTTTTTATAGTTAGGTATATTTAGTTAGTTTTAAGTATTGTATATTTAGTTAACTTTTAAATCTCTTGAGTAGTTAACTGACATTTAATTAATGTATGTAGATACCAGAAGCAGTCTAGATCGTAGCCAAGAAGCTCGTTAGTTTTCATTAAGACAATTAAAGTTTAACTGTGAGTGTAACGGATTTGTTTGTCGCGAGAACGTTCCAGAGTTACCCTGAGTAATTCCGTCGTAGCCCCAGAGGGAAAGAGACGGCAACGCGATAAAGCCGTACGACGAATGCAGCGTCCTACTCCGTTCAAAAGTGGAGAAGAAACGATTCATTCGAATTTACGTGATTAGACTGGTCACTGCGACGTGGGAGTTGGGGGATAGATAAGACAATAATGACAGGAGGCGACTCAACGACAACGATTTGGGGTGCGAGTCGGTTTAGCTCCGCGTGTGGCCGAGAGCTGCGGTTCGTTTTCGGATCCGTCCGAGGGGAAGAGCTGTGATTGGTCCCGTGTAATTAAAAAGGAGGGAACCCCGTGCTATAGTTCCACAGACACTGGCAGCATTCCCCCTTTGGACAGCGATACTAATAGGCTGTCCAAGGAAGCTGGCAGCTCTGCGGTCACCCGTAGCGTCTATTAGCCTCTTCGAAATATCTTTGAAGTGTGAAGTCTATCGAGTGTGTAGTTGTGCATCCATACGTCAAATTTCAAATGACTAAAGTAAAATCTTTAGGTAGGTCGTAAACGGGCTCGTCGAATGTCTTCTTTTGTGATATATGGAAATATGAACGTATATAAAACGAATGTTTACTCAAGCATAAATAAAATATCTGAAAAACAAAACTTTTGATGAAGTCTTACCATCAGGTGACCCAATTGCTCGTTTGCCTTCCTATTTATATATAAAAAAAAAGAAGTAAAAGATACAAATTCTTATTCAATTGGGTAGGTACAAAGGCGTGTATGCTCTTAGTATAGATGTGCCAACTCCCGCTCCTCAAGATTAACAAAATAAAATTGAACTCAGTTGAAGGTTAAAAACGCCTTTACCGTTAAGACAAAAAATTTGAAAAATTGGTATTTCAATGACAAAACGTGTAGTTCTTAAAATCATTTGAATTTCATAGCAGGTCGCCCTCATGTCGCCCCAACGCGCCCCTAACAAAGTAACAGAAAAAATGAAATATGCACAGGGTAAGCAAAGTCAACTCTCGTCGATAGTGCTTTGTGAATTAAACAAGGAAGAAAGTTTGTTAGATGGAGTTGGAATCATTTTCTCTGTGTGTATGTGTGTACTTGAAATGTCTACTTTAAAGTTATATTCGTTAAAAGCACTTTGCTTCCTTACAGCTCTGTATACGAAACAAAATAAGCTCTTAAAATGTATTTAAGTCTTCACTAATAGCGCAAGTTTATTCACTTACTGAATTATCGTGTATTTTGCATACATATACAAATCAAGTCTTTATCCCTTGCGAGATAGACAGAGCCTTTGGTAACAAGATCTTACGGCCACGTTAGCATGATTAAGGACTGACTTTTGCCCATTACCCATTTCCCCATTTCCAAGAAATACATATTTAAATACATACATACATACATATATCACGTCTTTATCCCTTACGGGGTAGACGGAGCCTAAGGTAACAAAACCGTAAGGCCACGTTTAGCATGATTAAGGGCGTATAGCTGCAAAGGAAAATCAAAATAATGATGGGTGGCTAGCCGCATCGCCTATAGCTATCGTCTATATCTACATTATTATTATTATTATTATTATCTATTTTGGTTCCCCTTTCCACCTAGGTCTAGTTACTTTAGGCTCTGTCTACCCCGTAAGGGATAAAGACGTGATTTATGAATGTTGTCTAATTATTTAAATAGAAACTTCCACGATATATTCGTCCAAATATTCGTGCTCATCACACAAATATATGCCCGTACCAGGATTCGAAACCGGGACGCTGGTTCCGCAGGCAGGGTCACTAGCAACTAGACCAAACACGTCGTTTTTTAATATGTAACTACATATAGGACGTCGCCCACTGATGTATTTCGTAATAGGGTGCTCGGAGGGACAGAGACGCATGACCATCCGTTCCCGTCGCACACACAGCTGCTTCACTTTACAAGTCATCAAGTTTATTTATCAGTTCACAAAACATACATAAGTAGACATACATGCAAATCCTTACGGGGTAGACTGAGCTTAAGGTAATAACACCTAACGGCCACGTTTAGCATGATTTTAGGTGTACAGGCGAAAATGGGATAATGATGAGGACTATATGAATAAGGAGGAGGGGCAAAAATAGTGATGAGTTGCTAGCCGCATCGCAGGAGTTATAAGTGTGTGTGTGTGTGTGTCATCACTACATAGTATAAAACAAAGTCGCTTTCCGCTGTCTGTCTGCTGATGAATGCTTAGATCTTTAGAACTACGCAACGGATTCCATACGGATACATTTACGCAGACAAAGTCGCGGGTACAAGCTAGTTTTTTTTTTTTTTTTATGTGAATAGGAAGGCAAACGAGCATGTGGGTCACCTGATGGTAAGTGATCACCACTGCCCATAGACACCCGCAATCCCGGAGGGATTGCAGATGCGTTGCCAACCTAGAGGACTAAGATGAAATGCCTCTTGTGCCCGTAATTTCCCCGGCTGTCTTACTCTCCACACCGGAACACAGCAGTGCAAGCACTGCTACTTAGCGGCAGGATTAGCGAGTAAGAGTTTATAATAATTAATAGTATATTATGTACCCGTCAAAGTGAACAGTGAAGCGAGGCAGCCGCCTACATCTGCCGCGCCGCACCGTGTCGTATCTTATTACACCTTCGGGACTTTGTAGCCAATAAATTGGAAAAAAACAACTCCCACGCACTTTAGTTTCAAAATAGATCGAGCGTGAAGAGAAACATTTATCACGTGAACTGTACCTACTTCGTTACGGACGAACCCTTGTCCTAGTTTTACTCGGTTGGAGTTTAGAAAGATTCTAAGTACTTCTATGCTGGTTTTAATAATAATAATAATAAATATACATACATACATACATAATAAATATCTTCGGACAAATTACACCAATTGACCCAGCCCCAAACTAAGCAAAGCCTGTACTATGGGTACCAGGCAACGGATAAACATACTTATATAATGTAGATAAATACATACTTAAATACATACAACATCCATGACTCGGGCACAATTCGTCATACAGCTGTTTGCCCCTGCCGGGATTCGAACCCAGCACCTTTAGCTTCATAGTCAGGGTCACTAACCACTAGGCTATCCGGCCGGTCAAAAGGTTTGGAACCAAAGAAATAACATGAACCAGTTGCTTCTCTGCCCTGGGCGAAAATCTCAAAAATCATGTTATAGGCGATGCGGCTAGAATTTTGATACTCATTTCCACCTATACGCACACAGTTATGCTAAACATGGCCTTTAGGTCTTGTTACCTTAGGCTCTGTCTGCCCCGGTATCATCGTTTAAGGGAAGACGGGGCCAGCGTACGGGCCCTCCTTCTTGGCGCAGTCCTGGCGGAAGCCGGGTCTCAGGGGGCGTTTGTGGTGAAACCCTAGTGGCATTCCACTGCGTCCCCATCACATCGGATTGAGGCAACGCCGAAGAGTTTTTAGTTTAGGTAGCCCTTCGGGAGTCACATACCCCTAGGCATCCCGTGCTTAAGGAATCCATAAAGATTTCCTCTTCATGAAGACATGTATGTGTGTATGTATGTTCAATAAAAAGTCGTTGTATTGTACTTTATTGTATCCTATTTTTAGGAACGCAATGAGCCAATGATGTACCAGTTTAAAATATTAGTTTTAAGACACCGTATCTTCATTCCTCTACAGCTACGATTATCCACGATGGCGCTCACTTACTACCAATAGATACACTTGCTCGTTTACCACATACATACTGTAAGCCCTAAGTGTTATTTATATAACGGTTTAAGTATGATTGACTTTGATGGGACCATTTAACTAAAATACTAAAATTCTAAAAAACGCCTTAATGGTGACAGCTGTCATCGTTGTATTTAACCACGGTTGATTTAGTTAAAACGCTCAAGGATGACAGCTGTCAATTGACTTATAGGAGCGAAAGACTGACGGATGGAGAGGTTAAGGAAAATTGTAATAAAATTTGGAAATTTGGATTTGGAAATTGTAATTGTGTGTAATTGTTGCGGGTGGTAGGGCCTTGTGCAAGGTCCGTCCGGATCGCTACCACCATCTTACTCGCTAATCCTGCCGCTAAGTAGCAGTGCTTGCACTGCTGTGTTCCGGTGTGGAGAGTAAGACAGCCGGGGAAATTACGGGCACAAGAGGCATTGCATCTTAGTCCTCTAGGTTGGCGACGCATCTGCAATCCCTCCGGGGTTGCGGGTGTCTATGGGCAGTGGTGATCACTTACCATCAGGTGACCCACTTGCTCGTTTGCCTTCCTATTCATATAAAAAAAAAAAAAAAAAAAACAAGGAGATTAATTAACAACTTATCGACGATTGCAGTTTAGACAACCTTTCAATACAGTCACGCCTCTTTCTCATAGGGATATTATTTTATACGTACAATCTTACGTAAATACGTAAGAGTCCTTTATCAGAGCCGTTTGAGAACAAATTCAAACTCTCAAACTTTGGGGCCAAGAGCTTAACCGTCAGACAAAATGGCGTCTGCCGCTAACGCTGGCTGACGAACGGCGCTATTTGTCAAAATTACTCTAATTTCCTCCATCCCGAATGCTGCCCTGGCTTTGCGATTCTCCAATGTTACTGCTGTTTATCAGCCTTCTAAAATTACCTTTCACAATCAAGGTCTTTGTGTGCGAAACCTCAACCCAACTAGCACACTTTTTCCTATCTTACCCCCTTATTCATAAACTCTCTATAGGCCTCTACTAACTTAGCAATCGTTTGTCCTTATCTGTGAAAGGTAAATGTCAAAGTGACAGATAAGGACAAACGATTGCAAAGATAGCAGAAGCCTACAGAGCGTTTATGAATAAGGGGGTTAGTCACTAATCCTGATTTCTAAAAAAAGCCTCAAAGCGCTAGGACTGAAAGTTACCACAACAAGAGACTCATTTATATACCTAATCTTCAGCTACTGTGTAAAGAAGAAACATAGAATGTACCAGTTGCTTTTCTTCCCGCGCATATGGTAAAAGCCCATTGAGGCAATGGGCCAAAATCTTAGGTATCATGTTATAGGCGATGCGGCTAACAACCTTTATTTTGATTCTCTATTTCACCTATACGCCCACGATCATGCTAAACGTGGCCTTTAGGTCTTGTTACCTTAAGGTGGCGACTGACTTGTAACATTTCGGTGTAATGTAATATGATACAATCCGAGCATAAAGCTGGGTACTGACCAACGTTACGAGGTGTATTGTAACATGTTACACTGCGAGCATTCATGCAGTCAGTACGTAGTTGCTCGCTGGTTTCCGCGTAACAACTACGTACTGACTGCACGAATGCTCGCTGTGTAACATGTTACATTACACCTCGTAACGTTGGTCAGTACCCACCTTTACAGCAGTCAGCGCAGCGAGCCGAGCCGCTCGACGCGAGCACCGCTCCACTCAGCTGTCGGTTTTTACGCGAATCCCTTTGAGTGTTACATTACAAGTTACATAGTTACATTTTGAAACAGAATGGAGCACAAACGAACAGAGCGCTCAAGGCGAGCGTTCGCCGCGTAGCTGTAAAGAAAGAAAAAAGAAAGAAAGAAGAAATTTATTCCTTTTTGCAAGACACACAAATATAAGATAATATACACAATTTTATAGAAAATAAACAAGGTAAAACAAAAAAAAACATACGACATAAAAAATAGATCACTACTAATGTAACTGTAATGTAACACGATCGCCGTGAACGATCATTACAAGCAAAAGTTAGTCAGTCGCCACCTTTAGGCTCTGTCTATCTCGTAAGGGATAACGACGTGATTTGTGTGTGTGTTCAGCTACTTGTGACGGCTGACGGGAACCGAGCCTCGGTTTGCGGCGCGAGCTCTCACAGCCTATTAGTGTACCGCGTAACGTCCTTGGACGACGCTCGATCTACATATTGGTGGTCGGTAATGGAACATCGGCTCATGCATAAAGTAGGAACAGTAATGGGCAAAATAATTATCCTGCAATAGACGAGGTAAGCCGCGGTTTGGCGCAATGAGCAAAGGATACTCGATACGGTACTGTTGGGCTAGGTTTCATAGGTCTTCCACGCCATAAAAAAAAAAAAGGTTTTATAGGTCTACGGACTGGCTGGTTGACGGACTGGTTGGCTCACGTTTGTGCTCAAGTTTTAAAAATCGAACGGTCGCTCGATTTTGTTTGGTTTTTGTTTTAGAACTAGGAACAAAACCGTTTCCCTGGTATACTGTACGTTCAATTTTATCAAAACGGAATAAACAAAGTATTAATGTAATGCAATTGCATTTCTATTTCAAGTATTTAGGCTTTAAGCAACTAAAGTATGTTTAGGACGCATCGTGATCCGTACTTGCTACAGCGTCCGATTTAGCTAGTGCTCCAAGAGCTGTTTCCAGTACATAGAGATGCTGATACAGTACCTGGCCATAAATATTGCACATTGGTCTTCTTGGATTAATTCGGCTTCGTAGAGCGTTGTCTCGCTCTAACTGCTAACGACAACTGTCTCTTTCCAAAAACCGAAGTGCAATCTTTATAGCCGGGTCATAAGGGCTTTCAAAACTAAGACCAATTTGCAAAGTGAAGAAAGGTCTTTACCAAAATTTTATGGGAGTTTGTAATTGTGTCGTACAGACACATCATTCAAACAGATGACGCTTGGTGACAAAAATTCGCATAGTAACAAGGTCACGTGACAGCTGGTAACAGATAGAAAAATTGCAAGGTTTACCCACCTGCTATGGGTGGTGTAGGGGTATAGCACGCGTCACGGAATGACGAGGATGCGGGTTCGATTCGCTGCCATAGCTTTACTTATCGGATTTTTGTATGTGTTCTAATTTTCAGTGATATATAGAAATTTAATTTCTAACGGTAAAACCGTAAAGGTAAACATTAAAAATCAAGAAATAAAAATTCTTGATTCATTTGATTGTACGCAAGGAATGTAGAAGAACTAAGAACTAATGGCAATAGCTATTTAACGAGCCAACATAATTCGCTAAACATTGGTGACTTAACACCCTATAAAACAAGTTTAATAATACATTTTCAAAGCAACCAAGTTTCACTAAGGCCCTATTAGGGCAGTCATTGAAGCAGTATTGCTCCGAATTTTTTTACTGTGGACCGAATTGCATACAATTATGGAATTAGGTTCATCTTACCCTTAACTTCAAAAGTGAAAATGATTTGAACTCCGCAACCACCCTGGGGGTGGTTGCCACCCCTTCTCGGGGGTGAATTTTTTTTTTTCAAAATAACCTCGGATATCGATAAAAGGCCTAATTATAAGCAAAAAATCATTTATAAAGTTTTTCAAAAAATCCAATACTTTTCAAGTTATTGGCAATTGAAAATTCGCAATTTTTTCACGTTTTTCGTCGGTTTTTTGCAAATATCTCCAACAATATACGTTTTATCGAAAATTTTATAAGAAACAAAATTGTAGCAGGTAAAACAATGAACAATTTGGTTTTTTATAAAGTATTCTAAGTGCAATATTAAGCTAGATATTAAAGATCAAAGCCGTTTTTTATTGTGTCTGAAATTTAATCGATGTGGTCAATGCCATCTAGCGGCGAGCAGATGCATTTTATGCATTCTAATACAAAAGGGTTTTGTAGTGCTTGAAATAAGCTTTAAAATGAGCACTATTAAAATAACTTTTGCACGTAAAATAAGTGAGCTGTATTGCAAATAAGGGGAGCATCTAATGTTTTTTCTTTTAAATCAATGGGTTTCATAAGTGCCATTTCCACCAAAATTAAAATTAATCGTATTCCGCCTAGAATTAACTTTATTATGAAGAGTTTGATAGATAGTATCAGTTTGGCTGCTTCAGGACACATATTTTTCAAAAAAGTCACGATTAAAAAAAAAACAAAATTTTAAATTTTTAAAAAACCCACTTTCTTTTCATAATATCTCAAAAATGACGACAGATACGTATAAAAGTGTATGGATTAAAAATTTAGGCATTTTTCTGACAAACAATTTGGTTTTTTTTGTTTTTTCTGTCAAACAAAAATTGACGGAGATATGATTGTTTAAAGAGCGCGCGGCAGCGCAATCACAGCCTCTGTTTTTTTTTTAATCGTGACTTTTTTGAAAAATATGTGTCCTGAAGCAGCCAAACTGATACTATCTATCAAACTCTTCATAATAAAGTTAATTCTAGGCGGAATACGATTAATTTTAATTTTGGTGGAAATGGCACTTATGAAACCCATTGATTTAAAAGAAAAAACATTAGATGCTCCCCTTATTTGCAATACAGCTCACTTATTTTATGTGCAAAAGACTTTTAATAGTGCTCATTTTAAAGCTTATTTTAAGCACTACAAAACCCTTTTGTATTAGAATGCATAAAATGCATCTGCTCGCCGCTAGATGGCATTGACCACATCGATTAAATTTCAGACACAATAAAAAACGGCTTTGATCTTTAATATCTAGCTTAATATTGCACTTAGAATACTTTATAAAAAACCAAATTGTTCATTGTTTTACCTGCTACAATTTTGTTTCTTATAAAATTTTCGATAAAACGTATATTGTTGGAGATATTTGCAAAAAACCGACGAAAAACGTGAAAAAATTGCGAATTTTCAATTGCCAATAACTTGAAAAGTATTGGATTTTTTGAAAAACTTTATAAATGATTTTTTACTTAAAATTAGCCCTTCTATCGATATCCGAGGTTATTTTGAAAAAAAAAAAATTCACCCCCAAGAAGGGGTGGCAACCACCCCCAGGGTGGTTGCGGAGTTCAAATCATTTTCACTTTTGAAGTTAAGGGTAAGATGAGCCTAATTCCAAAATTTCATGCAAATCGGTTCACAGTAAAAAAATTCGGAGGTAAGGCCGTATTTTTCGCTTCAATGACTGCCCTATATAGTTGCCCACTTCTGCCACGGCACGCGCTGCGATCGTTTTCTATACCCCCAACACACTACGCACGTTTCCAATAAACTGCCTTTATAAAAAGCAAACTTCACAGACAAGACACGGTTAAAGCTATAACACTTAAAATACTAATTTCCTGAGCTCCATTTGCCGTGGATGTATAACCCTATAACCAAACTATTTAGTAATTGGCTGCGCGTGACTTGCAGGAGCTTTGTCCCGGCGCCAGGACCGCCATCTTGTATTTTGACAGAGGGTAGTTGATGTCATGCGTTAGTGTTTGCTAGACGATATCAAAGGGTTGGACTTTACAAATAAAAACTGTATAGATTCAGGCGTTGCTTTGCGGAGGTCCGTGTCAAAATAAATGGGTAAAAAGCAAAGCCAAAGAAAGCAAAGTAAGTGTAGCAAAATTACACATAAACGAATAACTCACGTATAAAAAGTCGAGTGATGCTCGACCTGTTTCGGACTATTTCGTAGTCCTTCTGTCGAGAATCACTCGACTTTTTATACGTGAGTTATCCGTTTATGTGTAATTATGATGACGCCTCACGGTAGTTTCATGTTGGAATATGTGTAGCAAAGTAAAAATTTCATGACGAAGTTTCGTTCATACATAGGTAACAGATGACGACTGATTTTGCAAAAATAATTAACCGACTTCAAAAAAAGGAGGAGGTTCTCAATTCGTCTGTATTTTTTTTTTTTTTTTTTTTTTTTTTTATGTTTGTTACCTCATAACTTTCGACTGGGCGAAGCGATTTTAATGATACATACATACATACATAAATCACGTCTTTATCCCTTACGGGGTAGACAGAGCCTAAGGTGACAAGACCTAAAGACCACGTTTAGCATGATTGTGGGCGTACGGATGGAAAGGGGAATCAGAACAGTGATGGGTTGCTAGCCACATCGCCTATATAACATGATCCCTAAGATTTTCGCCCAATCCCTCGATGGGCTTTTACCATCTGCGCGGGAAGAGAAGCAACTGGTATATTCTATGTTTTTTCTTTGCTCCCAGACCAGCATGGAAGAAATTAATGATTTATATGATTCTTTTTTTATTTGAAAGCTGGTGCTTACCGTGTGGTCCCATTTCAATTTAGTCCAGTTCTGACAATGGCATCCATGAGAAAACCATATAAGTCTGAAATTAGCATTAAGTCATCATCATCATCTCAGCCATTACAAGTCCACTGCTGGACGTAGGCCTCTCCTTTAGACCTCCATTTAGCATTAAGTATGTGTGCGACAAATCGTCAGTTTCATTTAAACGGCGCTGTCATATGAGCAGCACGTTTAGTAGGTCTACCCATATTCAGAAAAAAATGTTAGTGTATTTCAGATTCACTAAACAAAAATTTTAACAAAAAAAACCGACTTATATTATTTATAATATTTGATACATTTTTAGTGAATCTGAAGTACACTAACATTTTTTTCTAAATATGGGTAGACCTACTAAACGTGCTGCTCATATGACAGCGCCGTTTAAATGAAACGGACGATTTGTCGCACACATAGATAGGTACTTAATAATGCTAATTTCAGACTTATACGGTTTTTTCAGGGGTGCCGTTGTCAGAACTGGACCAAATTGAAATGGCAGCACGTTTAGTAGGTCTACCCATATTCAGAAAAAAGTGTTAGTGTTCTTCAGATTCACTAAAAATTAAAAAAATAAACAAACATTTTAACAAAAAAAAACCGACTTCACTACGCACTAAAAAGAAAAAAATAATTGCATAATATTCTTCTACAACTTAATAATTAACTTACTTTTTCTACTTATCAATATATAGGTACAATCTAAAGTTGTTACAATTATTGTTATTTTTGTAGTCGGTGTCAGCCAAGGAAACACTACAATAATACCCAGCAACAATAATACGAGAATACTTTAACAAATACTTTTTCACAAATTAACTTTTATACGGGAGCGGATCAGAATACATAAAGTTTAAAATGTATAATGGGTTAAAATACATAATGGTTCAAAATGTATAACGCAATTTTCTGTAAAACTATTAGCTAAATGAACTTTTTTGATATCGTAATCTATAGATTGGTTTAGGTTAGGTTAGGTTTGTTTTATAACAATCCTGTTAATTTGTAACTTTCTGAGAAAATCGCATTATATATTATAAACCATTATGTATTTTACTATCAAATGAATCAAGAATTTTTTATTTTTATTTTTTTTATTTCTTGATTTTTATGTTTTACTTTTACGGTTTTACCGTTAGAAATTTAATTTCTAAATGTCTATGAAAATTAGAACACATAGAAAAATCCGAAAAGTAAAGCTATGGCCGGGAATCGAACCCGGATCCTCGTCATTCCGTGACGCGTGCTATACCCCTACACCACCCATAGCAGGTGGGTAGTCTCCGAATTTTTCTACCTGTTACTAACTGTCACGTGACCTTTTGTTACTATGCGAATTTTTTGTCGCTAAGCGTCATCTGTTTGAATGATGTGTCTATACGACACAATTACAAACTCCCGTGGAACATCTACTGCTCACCAGGGACGAGAGAAGGCGCTGTTTTTCAAATGATAGTACTATCAAATGAATCAAGAATTTTTTATTTTTATTTTTTTTATTTCTTGATTTTTATGTTTTACTTTTACGGTTTTACCGTTAGAAATTTAATTTCTAAATGTCTATGAAAATTAGAACACATAGAAAAATCCGAAAAGTAAAGCTATGGCCGGGAATCGAACCCGGATCCTCGTCATTCCGTGACGCGTGCTATACCCCTACACCACCCATAGCAGGTGGGTAGTCTCCGGGTGGGTTCTCTCGTCCCTGGTGAGCAGTAGATGTTCCACGGGAGTTTGTAATTGTGTCGTATAGACACATCATTCAAACAGATGACGCTTAGCGACAAAAAATTCGCATAGTAACAAAAGGTCACGTGACAGTTAGTAACAGGTAGAAAAATTCGGAGACTACCCACCTGCTATGGGTGGTGTAGGGGTATAGCACGCGTCACGGAATGACGAGGATCCGGGTTCGATTCCCGGCCATAGCTTTACTTTTCGGATTTTTCTATGTGTTCTAATTTTCATAGACATTTAGAAATTAAATTTCTAACGGTAAAACCGTAAAAGTAAAACATAAAAATCAAGAAATAAAAAAAAATAAAAATAAAAAATTCTTGATTCATTTGATAGTACTATCATTTGAAAAACAGCGCCTTCTCTCGTCCCTGGTGAGCAGTAGATGTTCCACGGGAGTTTGTAATTGTGTCGTATAGACACATCATTCAAACAGATGACGCTTAGCGACAAAAATTCGCATAGTAACAAAAGGTCACGTGACAGTTAGTAACAGGTAGAAAAATTCGGAGACTACCCACCTGCTATGGGTGGTGTAGGGGTATAGCACGCGTCACGGAATGACGAGGATCCGGGTTCGATTCCCGGCCATAGCTTTACTTTTCGGATTTTTCTATGTGTTCTAATTTTCATAGACATTTAGAAATTATTTTCATTATGTATTTTAACCCATTATACATTTTAAACTTTATGTATTTTAATACGTACCCCTTTTATACACAAGCACATCTCACCTGTAACTATGTATGTAGTTACGAGCGTACGTTGGCTGACACCGACTCCAGAAATAACAATAATTGTAACAACATTAGATCGTACCTATATATTGATAAGTAGAAAAAGTAAGTTAATTATTAAGTTGTAGAAGAATATTATGCAATTATTTTTTTCTTTTTAGTGCGTAGTGAAGTCGGTTTTTTTTTGTTAAAATGTTTGTTTTTTAGCACAAAAATACTTTAGGACGAAGACATAAATCATGCATACGCCGGATTAGATTATTATTTTGATTCCCTTTTCCATACGCCCACAATCATGCCAAACGTGGCCTTTAAGTCTTATTACCTTAGGCTCTGTCTACCGCGTAAGTGATGTAGACGTGATTTATGTATGTATGTTAGGAATCATGTTCTACCTACCTACACGCCCTACCTACCACCTCTACCACCTACACGCCCACAATCTCGCTAAACGTGGCCTTGTTACCGTAGACTCTGTTTACACCGCAAGGGAAAAAGACGTGATTAATGCCTATGTACGTATGTAAAGGTCCATTACGTGAGTAGTCAGGTGTACTGTGTTAATTATTAATTACAATTTAACATTCCAGGCCTTGAACACCCGCAACTCGCGGCATAATTGGAGTTTACAACTTTTTTTAAACTGTAATAAATCTTTTCAATTAAAACTTTTTTCAGTCTTTACTAAATGCTCGAAGTATCTTTACTAGGTCGGCAGAGGGTTCTGTACACGCCTTAATCTCCTAGATACCCACGTACAAAAAACATATCATGTTCATACAGACTACATTATCTATCACTATCACTACATAGTATAAAATAAAGCCGCTTTCTCTGTCCCTATGTCCCTATGTACGCTTATATCTTCAAAACTACACAACGGATTTTGATGCGGTTTTTTTAATAGATAGAGTGATTCAAGAGGAAGGTTTTAATGTATAATTCTACGCTAACGAAGTCGCAGGCAGAAGCTAGTATTACATATAATAAATCAGTAGAAAGTTCGTGCCTGTACATTAAATAAATTCATAAAAAAAAATTGATTGCCAACGATTAGGGAAGAGTAATAAAACACAAAAAAGTAGATTTTATAATTTCATTTCCCTATGTCTGTGTTCGACAATCTCCAAAACTGTTCGACCGATGTAAATGAAATTTTGCGTGGTGGTACCTTATATCCCTGATCAATACTTTAAGAAAGAAAGAAAGAAAGAACTTTACTTGTCAATTTGGCGAGTAGTAAGTTATTTTCACAAAAAATCAGGAATCTGGGAAGAAGTAAAGTTCTTTCCCATTGTTTGTCAATGTCATAATTATAACGCCAACAATTTGTAAATCGAAATCTATAGAAAATTTCTATATCCAGGTAACCTCTTTTGACGGAATGAGGTTTTTTTAATACCTTGTGTGGCAAACGAGCAACAAGGTCACCCAGGCGCCTATTTCACAAACATGACAATTATCGGTGACAAGCGACAATTCTGTTTACATTACAAACTCGACCAGTACACGCCGGTTGGCTTCATAATATTGACTACGCCTTGCCTTTCGAATTGTCACATGTCGCCGACAATTGTCAAGTTTTTTTTTATATATATATATAAAAAAAGTCTGGGAGCAAAGAAAAAACATAGAATGTACCAGTTGCTTCTCTTCCCGCGCAGATGGTAAAAGCCCATCGAGGGATTGGGCGAAAATCTTAGGGATCATGTTACATAGGCGATGTGGCTAGCAACCCATCACAGTTCTGATTCCCCTTTCCATCCATACGCCCACAATCATGCTAAACGTGGTCTTTAGGTCTTGTCACCTTAGGCTCTGTCTGTGATTTATGTATGTATGTATGTATGTATGGGGAAAACGAGCAGACGGGTCATCTGATGGAAAGCAATCACCGTCGCCCAGGGACACCTGCAAGACCTGGGAATCACAAGTGCGTTGCCGGCCCTTATCTAAATAGATACCCATGGATGGCAACACCAAACGATTGCAGATGCGTTGCCTGCCCAGAGGGGTAATACGGAATACCCCGCCTCGTGTGCCAGCAATATCAGCGGACTGTACCTGCTACAAGCCCATTGAGGGAATGGGCGAAAATATTAGGAATCATGTTATAGGCGATGAGGCTAGCAACCCATCACTATTTTCAATCCATTATGATAATGATAATGATATATTTAATTGCACAGAAAATGGTTACATAATATGGATGATATACAATTAGATGTCCAGGCATATTCAGCTGCACATGCATTTTCCACCTATACTCCCACAATCTTGCTAAATGTGGCCTGTAGGTACCTATTACCCCTATTACCTTAGGCTCTGTCTACCCCTTAAGGGATAAAGACGTGATTTGTGTATGTATGTGTATGTGTACCTAGTGTTAATAACGGCCGGCGCGCGAGGAACCCCGAAACGACTTAATATTTTTAAGTCTGACAGTAATTAAAAGTTGCGCGTCTTATCAAATATTAACAAACTACGCGGGGGTTTTGGGGGGGGGGTTGGAGGCTCGGTATTAAAGGTGTTCGGGGCCCTGAGAACAATGGGAACAAATTAATGCCGCCATTTTTAAAGTTGACCGCCAAGTTTTTACGCGAGGGTCAATTTTTCAAATTATATTTTTCGAAGATACAAAATTACGGCTTTTTTCGACTAGTTGATAAGATGGATTAGAGCTGCTAGGGCCGACAACGCACTGGCATCGCGTAAAGCGCTGCGGGTGTCTATGGACAGTGGTGATCATTTAACATCAGGTGACCCACTAGTTCGTTTGTCTGGCCTCTCTAACATAAAAAAAAAACTTTTCTTTTTTGTATTTTACTCGTAAACCTGTATTTACTTTATTCATATTCAAATTAAAGGAATTTTTCACCATATAAATGTGTATTTTCAGCATTTTTTTTGTAGGTACGAAATCCATCCAATGATGGTCTTTCCGAAAAAGCTGGATGAAAACTGGTAAACAGGAAAATATAAGGATTTCTTTATTTCGATTTTGGCTGCGGCACCCGAAAAAGAATGTAAAGGGTCCTTTGCTACTGATTCCAATTTTAGTTTTCAATCTTTTTAATGGAGTTGCAAACTTTGGTTATTAAGATGCTGTATTGTAAGATGTATTTGCTTACGGGGTAAACAAAATCGAAGGTAACAAGACCTAAATCTGTAACTGTAGGTACTCTGTTAAAGAGTAGATACAGTGATATTAAACTTGACATTTAATTTTGAACGTGTGTATTATGTGTGAAAATTATTCTTTGTACCATTATAGTACCTCATTATTTAGTTATGTTCTGACAATATTTCCACATTTTGTGGATTTATATTTTTATTATTTGACATTTTAAATTGCTTATTTAAATTATTATTATTTTCTCTTTTTATGTACCCATGACGATCTTTTTGTGAATTTACATTGACATTTCATTAAGCTTTATTTTTGTTTGTTGTTATTTTGTTTTTTATTTAATTTCAGTTATTATAATTATTATTACTATTTTATTACAATGAATTATGTTTGACATTTAACTGTATTTTTAAAAGGGTGATAAATAAATATATCTATCTAATTTAAAGGCCACGTAGCATGATTGTGGGCGTATAGGTGGAAACGGGAAATCAAAATAGTGATGGGTTGCTAGCCGCATCGTCTATAACATTATTCATATTTTCACTAATTCCCTCTTTGAGCGCGGGAAGAGAAGCAACTGATACATCCTGTTTCCTCTACTCCCAGACCAGCATATAAGAATTTTCCCCCAATCGCTTCTTAATTTGTGAACTAACCCACCGCAACGCATTAAACGAACAGCAACTTCATCCTGATCCTCTGCCCATTTGTTACCTAATTGCCGTCTACGTGAGGGTCCCTGACCTCGCAACCCGCACAACATTATCCTTTTACGTGTCTTCCTAGCATAAAACATTAGGTGTCTACTCGAGAGCAGCCGGGGCTAAAACGTGCGCATATTTAGTGCGCACGTATTTAGTGACAGTCGCAGGCAACGTCCGCTCAGAATACGTCCATCCTACTTAAAGAATACTAAGAGCCTGTCTGACCAGGGTCTATATATATATATATTTTTATATGAATAGAAAGGCAAACGAGCAAGTGGGTCACCTGATGGTAAGTGATCACCACTGCCCATAGACACCCGCAACCCCGGAGGGATTGCAGATGCGTTGCCAACCTAGAGGACTAAGATGCAATGCCTCTTGTGCCCGTAATTTCCCCGGCTGTCTTACTCTCCACACCGGAACACAGCAGTGCAAGCACTGCTACTTAGCGGCAGGATTAGCGAGTAAGATGGTGGTAGCGATCCGGACGGACCTTGCAAAAGACCCTACCATCCGCAACAACCATTTGGGAGAACAGTTCTCGAGTGGCGACCAACGATAACTGACTGAACAGCGATAAGTGGGCGACAGATGGTCGAAGGCGGTCACACATGACATCTGTCATTCGGCTGGAAAACTGTGGATGAGACTGACACGGGACCGGGCAAAGTAGCATGAAAATGAAGAGGCCTTTACTCAGCAGTGGCTGGATGTGGACTGGTTAGAAAGATAATTGGAGCTTAACAGAGGGTGGTAAAACAGGCCCTGATATAGAAAATCTTCTGATAAAATATAGAAGGCTTGTATGCAAGATGGCATGGAAGTAATCTGGAATATCTACAACATTACCTGAGCGGTACAATTTAGGGATCTTTAAAAAGCAAGCCTTCCTGTTCCTGAAAGGGCCGGCAACGCACCTGTTGTGATTCCCCAAGTCTTGCAGGTGTCCCTGGGCGATGGTGATTACTTTCCATCAGGTGACCCGTCTGCTCGTTTTCCCCCTCTTATATAGAAAAATATATATTATATATTTCAGGTTAGGCTCAACGCTAAACGTGGTCTTTAGGTCTTGTTACCTTGTGCTCTGTCTACCCCGTAAGGGATAAAGACGTGATTTATGTATGTATGTAGGCTCTTGATTGAAGGCTTAATTCAAGGCCCCCTTGACGCCGTACACTTTGGATATCGACCAAACCATGGAAACATTATTTGTCAACCCAAACCACTATACGAAAATCCTGAAAAACATTTTACAAGTTTGTTCAGTTAAACTAATACAAAAATCTTGCCTAGATGAATTTTAAGACCACAGTATATAATTAAACGGCGCTGTTGTTTTGTTTGGGAAGAGGGCATTTTAAAAAAAACGTGTACCCTTTTTCCAACAAGATTACCTTAATTTCCCATACAACTTTTTCGTGTCAGTTTTGTGACGCCTCATATAAATCGTATGAAAATAGTGTCACAAAACTGACAAAAAACCAATGGACACTTTTTTGTTTACAAAAATAAATAGTGCTAATAATTCTCACACACACAAATCACGTCTTTATCCCTTACGGGGTAGACAGAGCCTAAGGTAACAGGTACCTACAGGCCACATTTAGAAAGATTGTGGGCGTATAGGTGGAAAATCGAAATAATTCTGATTCAGAAAAATCCAAAATGTCTCATCATTTTTGAAAAAAAGTCAAAGGTACATGTTTTTTGAAAATTCCCAAGAACATCTTTATCGCTATCCCGCGGGAGTTTTGCAGGTTTCTGGGGTAAAGCGTCCGAGACGAGCAAGCGAGACGACAAACTAACTGTGTGCCATCGCTTACACAAAAGATCCACGAAGGGGTCGAAGTGTATCCGTAGGGACCCCTAGACTAAGATAAGATAACTGTGTGCCAAATCCGACAAACCGTGTTCAACAAACATCCACATTAAAAACTTCTCAAACATTCGCGTCAAAAATATTGCCACCCTTCATTTTCACAAGTAATTTTCCTTCATGATCACAATTCCTAAAAAGCAAATTTACTTTGAAGGTTTACCTTTAATGCAATAACACTAAGATGCAAAATGACTCAATTGCAAAACAACTATAAAGCAAACTGTCTCAAATCAATAGCTAAAGAGCAGTTTTCCAGACAGCAGTATACCTTTATTTCATTTCGTCTAAGTAGCAAAATGTAACTATTTTCAAACGGTATCATCACATACGTCATTTCAAAAATCGGCTTCACGTTATGTAGAGCTACAGTATCTTACACATCGTTGACATTGCCAACCGGGAAAGCATTGTCCATAAATAAACCTTGTAAATGCCGTCGTTTTTTACAAAAACCAATCATAAATACCAGCTTCACTATCACTACATAGTACAAAATTTTCCGCTGTCTGTCTGCCCCTATGTACGCTTAGGTTTTTAAAACTACGCAACGGATTTTTTTGCAGAGTCATTCAATAGGAAGGTTTATATATATGTAAAATCCTACTAATATTATAAATGTGAAAGTTTGTGAGTATGTTTGGATGTTTGTTACTCTTTCACGCCGGAACGGCTGAACAGATCTGGATGAAATTTGAAACATAGATAGATTATAGTCGGGAATAACACATAGGCTACTTTTTATCCCGGAAAATTGCGTAATTCCCGCGGGATAGCGATAAACGAATTATATGCAGACGAAGTTGCGGGCAACAGCTAGTGTTGAGGTTTCATATCAGATTTACTTTTAATAGATTTTTATATCTTCGTGTCAATTTAGTGTCATTGTCAGTCGGTCTAATAAAGAACATCTCTCGCAAGGAATAAGTGCATTTTAATTTGAACAAGTGGCGACCGTGAGGAAAAATGGATTTGCAATTGCTTAAACGGGAAAGAAAAATTATCCGGAGCTCGTTTACAAGAACTCGAAACCGATTTTTGGAGAGATGTGACACGGCCGACGATTTCGATGGAGTAAAAGTGACATTTGAGATACTTCAAGAAAAAGCGAATCAATTGTTCGAAATCGAAGAAAAAGTAAGACGTAAGTGGCTCGAAGAACTTGATTACGAGAGTAGCAAAGAATTTGATGACGATTGCGAAACAGCGGACGAATATCGGTATTTTTGGGGAGAAGCAAAGCTCAAGTACAACCGAATCTGTCCCAGCGATGCTCGCTCCGTATCCGAGAGCCACTCCCTAATCGAAGATCCTACGGTAAGATCCAGAGAAAAAAATATGTCAGACTCTGGGAGCGAAAATTCGATGGTAAGATCTAGAAGGAGTAATATGTCAGACAAACATACTATTTCGAAGAAAACTAATTGCACCGACACTGAACTTAAAAGAAAATTCGTTTTGCCAAAAATAAAACTTATTGAATTCGATGGCAAAATTAAGAACTGGCTTAGTTTTTGGGGACAGTTTAAGAAAATTGACGAAGCAGTAGACATCGACATCGATGACAAATTTCAGTACCTGATCCAAGCAACATTACCGGGTTCTCCAGCAAGAGAGCTCGTGGAAAGTTTTCCGCCGTCAGGGGAAAACTACAGAGCGGCCATGGATCAACTTAAAGGGAGGTTTGCAAGAGACGATTTACTGATCGAGATTTACGTAAGAGAGTTATTGAACCTTGTTCTCACTCAATCACAAAGTTATGAGAAGAATGCATCGACTCTGAGTTCTCTGTTTGACAAACTTAACACGCAGCTACGCGCCTTACAATCCCTAGGCGTCACGAGCGACAAGTACGCCGCCATGTTGTACCCGCTGGTGGAGTCGGCGCTGCCCGAAGACGTGCTCAGAGCCTGGGAGAGAGCAAGAGGACAAGCGGTCAACACTGCTGACGACTTGAAGAACTTACTAGATTTCGTCAAGAGAGAAGTCGAAAGCGAAGAAAGAATAAAAATATCTCGAAACGGTATTTCCAGTACGGACGGCGAAGATAATATTAATACGTCGAGCTGTAGCAATAAACAACCTACAGCTACTTGTCTTGTTTCTACCGAACCTAAGAAAAATGTCAAAAACACTACGTGCATATGGTGTGAGGGAACGCACAGCAGTCTGGAATGCTTCAAAGCTGCCAAAATGACGCTTGAAGAGCGAAAGCAGTTTTTGATGAAAAAAGGCGTATGTTTTATTTGTTTAAAAGCGAATCATACGGCCAAGCAATGCAAGAGCTTCACAAAATGTATTCTTTGTGCGCGTCGACATACCGTACTACTGTGCCCTGGAACTCAAGATAAAGGTCCGCCTACTGACGAAAAACCAACGATCAAAAGTAGTCAAAATCAATCCATTACTGAGAACACTGCATCACAGAAGACTAATACTACCACTCTACTTCAGACGCTGTTGGTAAAAATTGAGCACGAAGGCAAGTCCCTGACTACAAGAGCCTTTTTGGACAGCGGATCGCAGCGGTCGTACGTTCGACGTGATATTGTGAAGAGCCTTGGAATAACTACAACTAAACGAATCTCTTTGGCACATTCGTTGTTCGGCGGCATAGAAACTGATAAGGCTGACTATGGCATTTATAATTTGAACGTGAAGAGCCTGGATAATGAGTTCGAATTTCAAATGACCGCTCTCGATAAAACAAAAGTCTGTGGCGTTATACCGCGACTACTTGAAAACGATCGCTTGAAGGTTCAGTTAAAGAACAATAACGTTAACTTGAGCGACAAAGGAAGAAATTCACCTGACATCGGACTGCTTATTGGAGCAGATTGTTCAGGGATGTTGTTGACTGGTTGTTATATACAATTAGAAGGAAACTTGACCGCCATAAAAACAAAACTCGGATGGACGGTTCAAGGACAGAAAAGTATCGGTTGTTCCAACCTCGAGTACTTGAGCAATAATAATGTAATGGACTTATGGGAACTCGAAGTGGTAGGAATAAGGGACCCGATTAAAATTAAATCCAAGAAAGAATCACAGGAAGAAATTTTGAATTATTTTGAAGAAACCGTGAACAAAAAAGAGACTGGTAGATTTGAAGTTAACTTGCCGTGGAAAATTGGACAAAATAAAATGGAGAGCAATAAAGACATGGCAACGAAACGATTAGAAATAACTACTAGAAAACTTACGCAGACGAATAATTACAATGAATATGAAAATATATACCGGTTAAAAGAAGGGATGTTAGATATGGTTACAGAGAATGACATGAAGGGACACTACATGCCACATCATGCAGTAGTGAAAGAATCCAGCCTGACAGCAAGAGTTCGACCAGCTAGAAAATGGATAGAAACCAATCCCAGGACGAGAAGGAGTGTCGAGAGTGGCAAGAGTTAACATGGGCAGATGCCGAGTATAAACGTCCCCTTTAGAGGTTATACCAGCTCGAAGTCAGGAGCTCAGTTTTGCCGCCCGGAGGATGTTGAGGTTTCATATCAGATTTACTTTTAATAGATTTTTATATCTTCGTGTCAATTTAGTGTCATTGTCAGTCGGTCTAATAAAGAACATCTCTCGCAAGGAATAAGTGCATTTTAATTTGAACAGCTAGTACATGCATAATATAGCCAAGCCGGAGCGAGTCGCTAGTTTAATTATAATTGAAAAACCGATAATATACGTTTGTCACTGGATCCTAAACAGCCCCTTGCACAATCTAGGGCTTAAAAAACATTGAATCTTGGTTAAATATGGCTCTGTATTTTGCCGCTTCTTACCCCTGGATTAACAGTTTACTCGGAGTTATATAATTAAGTCGCAAGTCCGCCTAAGAGCTTCGGTTGATCACATCACGTACAAACAACCATTGCCACAGTCTGCCTTTGGAATGCTCTTTCTGTCTAAGTCTTCCTTGATACAATATACTGTTATCTCAAAAGCTAGAGACAATAATGGCCTATGGACTTAAGCCATGTTCAACTAAATGGTTACTTTGTTGCTCCGCCAATAGTAATAAATGAGGATCCCCTTTGCTAAAGGAAATACTCTTAAGACTACAAGTGTTATCCTGCTGCCAACAACCAGGGCTAACCGCCGTAAATCCTTCATGAAAGAACGTCAAATACAACCAAAAATCCGGAAAAATACTTGAGGGTAAGTACACATTTGCTGTAATAACCCTTTAAAACTAAGTTACCTTCACGATCGTTCGGCTGTGTAGTCGCTGCCAATATTCAATCAGAACTTCAACAATTTCATGCACTATTTGATCACAAACACAAATTCGCCAGCTAAGTGCACCACTTCGAACTCTCGAGAGAATGTCGCGTCAGAAATATCAGCCGTTGTACCGACGTCCGTCCACTCGGCCAGCCAGCCGCGAACTGACTTCAGGAAAGTAATAAAACGCCTCCTCGAAGCAAACCACTGAAAACAGAACAGCACAAGTACCATCGCTCAGTATTAACCAAGCCAACTTTAATGTTGAAGCGTTAGGATTAGCTTTGCAGTGAAAGCGAACCGTTTTTCAGGGTGTTTCGCTTCAGAAATGCTAAGCAGGTAACCCATCCTTGGAATTCAATAAACATATTCCTTATGAAATAATTAATAAGATTTTTAATTATTTATCAATCGTTTAAAAAGGTCGGCTAGCTGTCGAACCTTTTGGGGTTTTCGGCGCTCGTCTTCAATATTTGAACAGCGCGTTTATAGGCGAGACGAGGCGCCGCCCGCGGCTTTGCCCATCGACTTTTGTGACTTTAGGATTAGGATGAACACAGTATTGAAGTCGTCATCAATTTCAACATGAAACTACCGTGAGACTCAATCATCACACAACCGGATAACTCACGAAAAAAAGTCGAGTAAGCGCTCCAAAAGAACGGACTACGAACTAGTCCGAAACATGTCGTTATCAATCTTAAGTTCTAGCCTACATGCGCCCCAATGCCTTGTGCAATGTATATTGAAACTTTAGAAACGTTACACCATTAAACTGCTCAGGTGCATGCGGGTGTGCTCTGACAGAGTTATTCTTAAAAAGCCCATGGTAAATTTGAATTGTATTTTCACCAGAGATCGGACAGATTTGCGTCATCGTTCGCAATATAGTGGACATGTCTCAAAAATTAATCAAATAATTAATCATTTAATTAATTTCTCGAAATAAAATTTGAACTCCCGGAGATAAAAATTTACACATGCATAAAATTATTAGCAAAAGTTTTTTAAAGTGGCAGTTGTCGTTCTCGTAAATATTTTAATATAATAAAGAAATCACGATCCTGCTAGATATGATAATTATTTCTGACAAAAAACGTTTTCTAGTTCTATAGGTATAAAACCTCCGTGGATATACTTATTCTTAATATATGTATTTTGACATATTTGATTAATTTTGGAGTCATGTCCACATTATTGCGAGCAATGACGCAAATTTGTCCGATCTCTGATTTTCACACATACATTTAGAGTGACTCATGGGGAAGTTTTAAGTATATAATTTGTACTATAGCTTAGTGTAAGTTTTCGGTCACAAAATACATCTCGAACGCGTTTGCGTTAAAATGTCAAATATTATGACAAGAGTTTGTTGCCGTTTAGATCCGCAAGTGGCGCTGCCAATTATTCCATTGTAATTGAGACGTTAACGTGAACGCGTTCGAGACGTTTCTATATGCGAAAACCTACAGAGACTCAGTACGTCTAGTGTAAGTTTTGCAATAAATTTTCGTTTACTTTTCGAAATAGTTAAACGAGCTAACTCATAACGATACGTTTCTTTTCACCGTCACAATCGTATGCGCTCGAACGCTGTTGCGTTGTCACGTCGCGGCGCGTATTCCATACAAATTCGGTGAGTTCGTTTCACTTCGCGTTGCGTTTCTCACAGATGTCACTGTTCACTTCGACTCCGTAAGTTCCTCGCGAGTATAAGTACCAACTGTCACTTTGGTGACAGTTAACGTTCGTGAACGCAGTAGTTAAGTGTGTCACTATGTTTTTACCTAGTGAGAACGCTCTCACTCCTCATATTCAGCAAAAATAAGGTTCAAGTTTCTTTAGCAAATTTATTAACGGTCTAAACGCGGCGCACCAAAGTGCTTGCGATCTTGTATCTCTTTCTTACACATTGTGATGTCTCGCAAATACGTAAGGGAGGTTAATTAAGGAATTAAGCACTTTTTACACTTATATTTTAAGTTCTTTTTACAAACTACCCAGTTACTTACATATTTTACATTATGCGCGCACACGAATACGTGTGAACTAAAAAACGACTTACCGTGCTAACTCCTTAAAAATAAAGCGTAAACGTTCTTAATTACAATTAAATAAAAAGCAAAAAGGAAAGGCTCTGTCTACTCCATAAGGGATATAGACGTGATATGTGTATGTGTGTGTATGTAAAAAGGAAAAAAAAACAAAAAGCAATAATGACGCCTCCCAATCCCGGGGTTCGAACGCGAAATTGAAGAGATGCGTACTCGATATAGACCATCAGGCCATCCGTTGGACCACGGCTACTTTGGCAAGCTAATTGAATTTGTTAATTGGTATCCGCTACTCTAGTGTCATCTTTTGACATTTATCAAAATTACCCTTTAATAACATAACAATAAGAGCCACGTTGGTCGTTGCTGTGAATGACACCTTCTATACTTACAACTGGGTATATATATTTATACTAAAAAATATGTGTAGTAACAGCGCTGTACGGTAGCAGATATTAGTATCGACCCTACTGCTATTGAAATAAGGCGTCAAATGTGAATGATGATTATGATAAAGTTTACATACTTAACTCAGCCGTCTCAGAACTAGTGAGAAGGCTCTCCCTTCTCATAATTTAGTAAAAATAAGGTTCAAGTTTCTTTAGCAAATTTATTAACGATGCTGCGCTGTGGACTTGTAGTCTAAAAACGATGAACCAAAATGATCTACAAGTAGGAGGTTAATAAGGAAGAAGGCACTTTTTTGAACATTTATTTTAAGAGCTTTATACAAACTACTTGCCTACCTACATTATATTTTACATTTTGTAGGCAGCTCAGCTTAATGCGTGTGAAACAAAAAAAACATATTAATAATAATAGGCCCTTACAAATATTGACACATTTACTGTTTTTATGTTACCTAATGCTACTTCAATAAATGCAACAACACATAGATTATTATTTTTCACTTGTAAAATTAATTATATTTATTCGTTTTAAAGGGTGGGCAGGCTTTGAAAGTTAAAGTCACATAATATTTGTTTAATTATTTATTAAAAATAAAAATATACCTACCTACTTTTTTCTCAGCCTTTTTTAGTTTTGAATTAATGCTTGTTTAAAGCAATTTACCTACAGGCAGTTATTTTCATAATTCATGCAAGTTTTACTTTAATTCTACACTTAGTACTCTTCATCAGTGCCATACAGACTAATACAGAGTTACTTCTTAATTGAACGGAATAATATTTTCACCCTATATGCCTAACAAGAATTCGCAGCAACCTTTGAACAACCTGGCTAGGCTCTTCTTGAGAACTAAGATGGCTGAATTCCAAGGTAATTTTGATAATGCAGATATGAGGAATCCATCAGTATCTTTGATTGCTGCAGACTTCAATGCCTTGAAGAACTTTGTTTCGAAGGCTCTTGAGTGCTGCACCAACTGGTGGGCTGCTTATCTCGGTAGGTGGACCAACAAGAGGTGAGGTTGAGGCGGAAAATGTTGCTGATTCATGGATCATTCCTGAGGCTCTCGCTGATATAATGAGAAAACTGTTGTGCTGGCAGTGGATATTTCCAAGTGCCTGGTGAAGTGCCATGTGTCTGATACCGATGTGAGCAGGAGCTTCTGAACTGGGCGTCCTCAGACCGGCAAGAAGCGGCCCATCTTGGTCCACTTCAAAGATGTCACACTCCTGGTTTGGGTGTAGCAGTAAGTTTCTGACCCATCCCGTTACTACGCATTCATGGCTGCGAGGAAAATGTTCGAAGTGGACAAGTGTTGGATGAGAGGTGGTGTCGTCATTGTGCTAGTACTGGATGGTGGCGGCGAGAAGCATCGCATCGTATCACTCGCCAAGCTACACGGGATTCCGAATGTCATGCCCGGGGCAGTGGGCTCGTCGGTCATGCCTGCAGAGGCTGCTAACACTGTATAATAAAGAGTACTAGCGTATTGCTGTGCAGCGGAAGCGGCCCAAGAGAGGCAGGAAGGCCGCGGCATAATTATGTTACACTTCACTTATTTGTCACATTTTTCTTCATGTCCTTTCGAGTATTTCATAATGTGTAACTGTCTCCTGTATTTGAGCATATTGTTTTGTATTCTTTACCCACTTTTTCTTGTTACTTTCGCTCTAATACCTCCAAAATATGGTTCTTGTTCTTGCCGGCATTGTTGCATTGCGACATGGCATGAGTGACGTTTGTCTGGCTGACAGTTGCTAGGTTTGACGTTTCGATCCATTTGAACGTTAACTGGACGCTGTTATGCAATACTGTGTCAACCCACAAAATGTCAAACATCGAGATATTGATACCGTTCGCTTCCGTATTAATACCATCCGCTTCCTTAGGTAATAAACTAAATCATTCAAAAATGTTTTAAGTGACTCAAATCAATTTTGTACTGAATAATTAAAAAAAACTGTTGACGCATTTAACCAAAATCCTCTACGGGATAATCTACAATACTGTACCTATCAAGAATTTTGCAATAATGTGTCATGAGACAAATCATTATATCATATAATATTGCTGATTCGACATTTTTCTAAAACCGAATATGCGATTTATTAAATAGGTAATTGTATTTATTTCCAATATTTACAGATGCTTTACATCTTCCCAGATCACTTGACTATTATAATACATTTATGAAATCGTCGATTCCTATATTATCAGAGGCCCCATTTTGAGAAATATGTTGATGTCATATTTTAACACGATTTTCTTAAAATGGACATCTTGAGGGTTGGTATAGTATTGCATAACAGCGTCCAACTTTACTATTGTCGCAGGGAGCTGTCGAATGCGACGATCGTATGTTCACAAAACCGTTATACTCAGTGCGTTTCGAAAAACTTTTGCGAATGCGTTTGCTCACATCGATTAACGTTACGTTTTTAAGGTTTTTTGTAATTCAAAATGGCTGCCGCTACAGCTGTCAAAGCAAACAGACTAAAGAATTCAATTGTTGGAGAAATACAGTGAAAAGTGATATTATGATTGAGCCTTCCTGCTCTACGCCATTCTACGCCGCGGAAATCTATTAGTAATCTAAAAAGTACGAAAAAATTATCAAATTCTTCGGGCGAAATACCAGAACTTTGTTTCATTTCTAACTATGGCGTTCTTACGGACGAACAGGGATTACGCCAAGGATGCTTAAGATCTTCTTCCATTCAGTACTAGTCTCCGCTAGATGCGAAGCTGACAGCAATAGCAAGGATAATTATGTGCGGAAATGTGACATGAAATGGATTTCGTAACCCTGTAGTGCTAGGTACTAGGAGTCCTAGAATCGGAGATCAGGCTGGCAAACAGCTCTAAATACGGGTTTAATAGCTAAAACTGGTGAGACTTTTGGATTACTGGAGTTATTCCCCTTTTTTTTCAATTTATGTTAAAATTATATTTCTGCATCTGGTTGGCAGTTGGCAAAGGGCTCCTGTAAGTTGTCCCTGTTCCCACTTGCAAGCAGCCACTCTTGACCATTAGTTTAATAGAAATAGGTAATTATAAATTGAAGTTTCATTTTAATTAATTTATTGAATACCCAATAGGTTTTCCAAGCATTACCTTCTATCAATTTTCAAGTTGTTAAGTGCTGAGAAATAACCTTGCAGAGGTCTGTTTCAATCACCGAAAAACATTTACCTTGCTACTCCGCTAAAATACTAGTAGAGAGTATTTTTTTTTTTTAGGAGAAGGCTGCATGAAAACAACACCAGCAAGAAGTGTAACATCATCTGATGATGATGATGATGATATCCTGAGGTCCCACAGCAAGGTTATTGAAGGATTTGAAGTAGGAACTTCCAATCATTGCAGTCCTGTTTTGGTTTCTAGGTCTTGATGGCTAATTATATTATTGACATAAATACAATGTATTTGTATTTAAGTTCTTTGTGTTATCAGGGAAATGCTGACTTTGGTCTGAATAAAAAGGATTTTGTTTTTAGTTCAATTCTTTTAATTTTTCTATATTTTATGTCGCAGGGATTTAAAATATAGTACTAGATTGTCAATGCAAGATCTCACAGCAGTTAGTATTCTAAAATTTCTAAATATATCAAGCACCATGAAAGCAATAACTAAATGTTATTCAATATTTCCATGCATGTATGTATAGCTGTCTGGAATATAAAGTGCACAGTAGACAATATGTGGTCTTATCGCTTAATAGCAATCACTATCAGACAACCAATAAGACAGAAATCCCGGACTTCCCATACAAAATTGGCTCTTGTCTGTTTCGTGGCAAATAAATAGAGATGGAATCTAATAAGATAACAGAAACTTAACATAGTGTGGTGAATCAAGCCCCAAAAGTCATAATGATTGTCCTTTTAAATTAAATGAACCATCACTATGATATTTACTGTAAAAACGTTTCACAGTGAGTCAAGAATTGGTTCCTAGTACACAGAGAAGAGCAAAACAAACAAAACTTAATAAGCACACGGTTAAATAAAAATAGGCAACATTTATTTTGGTGTAGGTATTATTTTAATATTGCTAATTTAGTGTAGTGGCATATAAAAATAATTGGGGTTGCAGGATGGGCAAAATGCCATTGGTCCTCAACTCTCAACTCTCCACTGATGAATATAGAATGGGCCTCAGTCATAGTTATGAAATGTTATTGCAATTTTTTATGCCAACTTCGATCTGAACGATTTGATGAACATCTGAATGTCTAAAATAATCTGAAACAAAATCCATAAAATAATTAGTTCAATGAAAATCTCTATTGTACAACTTGCAGCCATTCTCGGAAATGTTCATTAATATGCAACTTAGAACTCATACGTTTTTTGAGTTGTTTGTAAAGAAAAGATATTGATAGATGTATAGACGTGATTTATGTACGTATGTATGTAAAATATGTTAGACCAAGTTCTGTTGTTTTAAAGAAAATAAGGCATCAGGCCAACACACAAACCTTTTCTTTGAGGTTAGTTCTGCAACGATGCAGCCTAGCCAGTTCTTCTTAATTCGTATGTTCAACTCTGAACGATCGTCATCTTTATTCTGTTTGTTATGCTTCCTTTTATTGTACTATTTTTCCAAGTACAACAAAACAATTCTCACTTTAATAAGTACAACAAATAATAATTCAATTCAATTCAAATTTAGGAAAAAGTCAAACGTCAAACGTCAAAACTTCAAAAGATATCAATAGTGTTGCCAGCGCCCATCTTTCAATTGCCGAGTTCAATGAAGATCTTTCTTGAAAGATTTAAAGTTCCAATATTACGGTGTACATTATCGCTTACCTACTAATAGCTTTTAATTACTATTGGCTCAGTATAGATTTATATTAGACTAGCTGTTGCCCGCAACTTCGTCTGCATAGAATTCGTTTATCGCTATCCCGCAGGAATTACGCAATTTTCCGGGATAAAAAGTAGCCTATGTGTTATTCCAGACTATAATCTATCTATGTTCCAAATTTCGTCCAGATCTGTCCAGCCGTTCTGGCGTGAAAGAGTAACAAACATCCAAACATACTTCCAAACTTTCACATTTATAATATTAGTAGGATAGTAGGATTTATTTATTTACTCAACAAAAAATATATTGTATAAAAACATCCATGCTGATTTGGCAGCAAAGAGAAAACATAGAATGTACCAGTTGCTTCCTTCCCGCGCAGATGGTAAAAGTCCATCGACGGAATGAGCGAAAATCATAGGAATCATGTTATAGGCGATGCGGCTAGCAACCCATCACTTTTATGGTTCCGCTTTCCACCTATAGGTACGTCCACAGTGTCGTAGGTCTACAACCTCAGGCTCTATCTATTCTGTAAGGGATAAAGACTTGATTTGTGTATGTATGTATAAAAGCATGCTTGTCACAAATATAAGTATTTCTGATGAAATCGTCAAAATTAATAATAATAAGAACATAACTCAAGTATTTATAGCGGAAGTTATCAGCCAATCTGTTAGTTTTTTTTTTTTTGGTTGAACTAGAAACATTACGATTTGCAGTACCTAGTAGACTAAATTAAAAAAAAAGTTTAAAAAACCACAGCACATGTGCCTTTATAATTTAAATGATATTTTTGTTAGAATTACTTATTAGAATTTACTAAGAATGAATATAAATTATTAACAAAAATGCCGTGATAGTCTAATGGTTTGACCTGTGGCCTCTCAAACAGAGAGTCGTGAGTTGGAATTCTGAGCTCGCACCTCTAAGCTTTTCGGAATTTATGTGCAAAATTACATTTGAAATTTGCCATGATTTTTCCGGTGAAGAAAACATCCTGAGGAAACCTTGCACACATCTGCGAAGAAATTCAATAGTGTGTGTGAAGTTCCCAATCCACACTGGGCCCTCGTGGGAACTATAGCCCAAGCTCTTCAATAAATGGAGGAGGCCTATGCCAAGAGGCACGCCGAATTACGTGATTTTATCTATAAACAAAAACAGTGACGACAACATGTACTGAAAAATTGTAGCGAATTCGGAATAACAGGGTTTTTCGGTTTAGTAAAATGTCGTGAGTTTTCAATCCGCACTGGGCCCTATCCAATAGCAAAATTCCTCTCATTCTGAGAGGCCTGAGCGCCTGTGCCCGGCAGTGGGCCGTATATAGGCTGGAAGATGATGATTATTATTATTACAAATATAAATTAATATACTACAATAATAAAATATCTGTTAACTCATAAAAAATATTTTTTTATACGACAAGGAAGGTCACCTGATGGTAAGCAAGCAAGTAATTTTATCACAATTATTGGTTTACATTTAGATTTATTTTTTTGTTTAGCATAATACGTTATAAATAAAAATAATACAGTTTTAAACATACATAAAATAGTAATAATAATTATAATAACTGAAATTAAAGTTAGTACTAATGTTTTAAACAATAAACGTGTACGGTCTATGCAAACCGCACATTCCACATGTCAGCATTTTACGTTAAGTTGTATTATTTAACAATGTTATTAGTATTAAGCAGTGCACGCTCAACGCCCGCAGAGTGCACCGGTGTATCATTTACTTAGTTATCAAATAAATCATCAGTACAGTAAAATCTGCAGTGTATCACTTCTATCAGTATCAATTATCATCTAAAGTGTGTACGAGAGCATCGTCCCGTACAAAACGTTTCTTATTTCTAATTATGAAATCACGGTAATTGCTTTAGAATTGGCAACACTGATTGGAACTTAACATAGACCGTACGGCAAACGCGCTCGATGAGTTCCGCGTTAACGTATTCGAAGGTGAGCGCGTTCACGAAAACTTATACTCGCAGTCTTTGTTGTGCAAACTTTCCGCTGGTGGCGCTGTTCACGTTTTCATAGTAATTGCTATTTTAACGCAAACGCGTGCGAGACGTATTTTGGGACTGAAAACTTACACTAAGCATACTGGTTGTGTGTAAATTGGGCGAAATGCAACGATAATTGCTGGAAATATCGAGAAACATCAAGTCGCCTGGGATATAAATTTTAATTCTGCTACAACACTATAAATAATACATAGACCTAAGAGTTTATGGAGTAGACGACCCTGTCTAATAAGGTCACTGAAGTTGAGATAACAGTAGACACAGACGGCTATATTAAGCCCCAAAATTTATTCTAGAGGTAGATCTGTCGGGTCCCGGCCTCGATTGAATCCGTAGAATTTGCTTAGGCCTCCAATCTATTCGGGGCCGATTTGTAAAAATTGGAAACTTTCCTTCACTCAGACGCGGCGTGCTGCGTGCTCGGGGTGCATAACATTTCAATTGCAAAGGACTCTTAAAAAGAGTACGCTCATTTTCTCATTTCAACAGAAATTTTGTTTCTCGTACTGTTTACCTAAGTTAGAAAAAGACGGAAGTATCGAGCTAAATAAAAGCGAGAAATGGTCACATTAAATGTCAGCATTCTTAGCGATAAGTGTATTTTTGACGGAACAAAATGTTACTTACTGGTTGCCGCTATATATTTGTGTGTGCAGATTGTATCCCTCGTTAAGTTACACATACATACATACACAAATCACGTTTATATCCTTGACGAGGTAGTCAGAACCTAAGTTAACAAGACCTGGTCATGTTTAGCATGATTGTGTGCGTTGCTTGGAAAGGGGATTCAAAATAGTGATGGGTTGCCGCGTCGCCTAGAAAATGATTCCTAAGATTTTCGCCCATTCCCTCGATGAGCTTTTACCATGCTCGAAAAGAGAAGCAACTGGTGCATTCTGTTTTTTCTTTGCTCCCAAACCAGCATGGAAGAAAATCTGGAAAGGCAAATTAAATTCTCTGATGGAAACGTCTTCTCGAACGTGTCGGGACGTTTTTATGGTGACAAACTAAACGCGGCTGACGCTCAAGGCATCAAAAGTCTTCAATTTGTCAGTGACTTTCCAACTTTGGGGATTGTTAACATTCCTCCTTGATTATTAAGTAGGTATTACGTTTCCGAGACAAGGTTTTCATACAATAGCTCCGGTAATGATAAATGATGGCTTAAGCCCATGCAGCTGGTTCCGGGCTGTGATTGGTTTCCACACAATGGATACAGAAAACACAGACGGTTGCTATAAGTGATAAATAATATCGCTTGGTCGTTCTGCAGAGCATGTCATCCAAATTCTGCAACAATTATGAGATGCTTGGCTTTGTACACGCTGTCTTAAAATTTCTTAATTTGGAATTCTTCAGTCGATGGTTGGGTTGTTGGTGGGCGAAAATCTTAGAAATGTGGCGAAAATCTAAGAAATGGGGCGAAAATTTTAGATGTGGGGCGAAATCTTTGAAATGTAGCGAAAATCTTAGAAATATGGTCAAAATCTTAGATGTTGGGCGAAATCTTAGAAATGTGGTCAAAATCTTAGATGTTGGGCGAAATCTTAGAAATGTGGTCAAAATCTTAGATGTTGGGCGAAATCTTAGAAATATGGTCAAAATCTTAGATGTTGGGCGAAATCTTAGAAATGTGGTCAAAATCTTAGATGTTGGGCGAAATCTTAGAAATGTGGTCAAAATCTTAGATGTTGGGCGAAATCTTAGAAATATGGTCAAAATCTTAGATGTTGGGCGAAATCTTAGAAATGTGGTCAAAATCTTAGATGTTGGGCGAAATCTTAGAAATATGGTCAAAATCTTAGATGTTGGGCGAAATCTTAGAAATATGGTCAAAATCTTAGATGTTGGGCGAAATCTTAGAAATGTGGTCAAAATCTTAGATGTTGGGCGAAATCTTTGAAATGTGGCGAAAATCTTAGAAATGTGGTGAAAATCTTAGAAATGTGGTGAAAATCTTAGGATCGGGGCGAAAATCTTAAAAATGTGGTGTAAACCTAAGAAATGTGGTGAAAATCTTAGAAATGTGACGTAAATCTTAGAAAACAGGGATGTTAAACGTATCCTTAGCAAGCGAAGTCGCGGGCAAAAGCTTGTGGTAATAATGTGGCAAGGTATAGCGGCCGGGCAGCACCAGGTGATAAAGTTAGCTCCATCATTTAGAGGATAATGTCGCCAAACTTCTTGTGCAGCCTTATGATACCAAACTTCGACAACACGGTTTCTGTGCAGTTCGAATTTATCACCTCCGTCACAGTATATATAAGCTAAAGCAGTAAGGAAACTACAAAGAAAGCAGTCGAAACGAACGCACACATAGACGCGCGCTTCTACAAGGCCCTAAGCGGATCTCGCGGTGCCGTCAGTCGCGAGCGCCGCGCTGAGGCGAGCGGCTGTTTGCTGCGTGCGCCCAGACAGTCCGAGATTTTCATTTTACACATGCCAGGAACGTATTGCGCAGTGTGTCCATATTTCCCAATAGTTTATTTAAGAAAGCTATTCATTCCAATGAGAATTTTTATACAATAAAATTTAATAATACACCTTCTCGAACGTGTGGTAGAAGGCGAAAGTATTTTTCAGTAAGTAATAAATATTTACCTACCGACGAATAAATCAATCTTAAACTATTGAAGTTTTTTTAAATACCCTATTTTATTTATAAACGAGCTAATTTACTCAATTATTATAGAACCCAAATAAACGTTTGCTTCTTTTTTTACGGAAATTTAGAGTGCCAACCCTAATACTCCTAATTAAGTGTAGCTAATTACTTTAAAACAGGCCTTACTAGCTGAGATAGCGCTAACTAAACAAGCGTTTCAATTTTACAAAAATAAATCGACAACCCTAACGCTCTGTTGGAGCGTAGGTATTTATTTCAAAAAATAAGCCTAGTTTCCATACTGCTCTATTTATTTACTGTGCTTCCGTTGTAGTAAAATTTGCTACTCGCTGTATCGCTGTAAAGTTTCAGAACTTTTCACTACAGCACTAGAAAGTTTTGCTCAAAAATAAACTAATTACATGCCGCAGGAAGGCCTTTTAGATGGAGTTTTTTTTTTATAATTAGGTATATATAAGTTTTGTATATTTAGGTAACTTTTAGTTTTTAATTATGTTGTATTTACTTATTAAATTAAATGTCTTAGATGTATAGTTTGTCATTAGAATAAACAAACAGTATCATGAAAAAAAATAAACTGTATTACATTTAATAAATTAGTAATTATACACAGTAAGTGGTTTCAATACAAATCGTGATGTTTGCGTAATCCATGGTGTGTACATACATCGTAGATGGTAAAAGTAAAATCCCATCACTATTTTTAGACCATTTTCCACCTATACGCCCACAATCTTGCTAAATGTGGCCTGTACTGTAGGTACCTGTGAGCCTAAGCTGTGTCTACCCCGTAAGGGATAAAGACGTGATTTGTGTATGTGTATGTGTGGCTTTAGGTCTTCTTACCATAATCTCTATCTATCCCGTATTTTATAGTATCTGATATCTTTGTATGACCGTCAACTATCAACGACGTTAATTTTCGAAGATGCTTCCCCAAGTCGACTTGTTATTCGCAGCTCTGAACACCCTCTCTATAAGTCATGGGATGGCGGCTCTCATCGGCTCCAGACGGTCGTTAACCCCAATGTGCGTCAGCGCCATCTAGCGGGCGAGGCGGGAAGTTGCATCATTACCGAGCATACTTGATGCACGCCGCGGGAACTCACTAACTCAGGTATTGTTCGACTTGGCCGTGAGATCGCCGTGGGATAACCGAGTCATTTAAACACATAAATCACGTCTTTATCCCTTACGGGGTAGACAGAGCCTAAGGCAACAAAACCTTAAGGCCACGTCTAGCATGATTAAGGGCGTATAGGTGGAAAGGGAAAGCAAAATAGTGATGGGTTGCTCGCATCGCCTATAACATGATTCCTAATACTTTTGCCTTCCCTCAATGGGCTTTCCATCTGCGCGGGAAGAGAAGCAATTGGTAAATACACTGGACAATTGTTATGTTAAATTTCTAAATGTCACTGAAAATTAAAACACACGGAAAAATCCATTAAGTAAAGCTATAGCCGGGAATCTAACCCGGGTCCTCGTCATTCCGTGACGCGTGCCCCCTACACCACCCATAGCAGGTGGGTAGTCTTCAAATTTTTCTACCTGTTACTAGCTGTCACGTGTTTGTTACTATGCCAATTTTTGTCCCTAAGCATCATCTGTTTGAATGATGTTTGGAAAGTCATATCTTTAAGGTAAATAAATAAATAAATATCTTGGGACAAATTACACCAATTGACCCATCCCCAAACTAAGCAAAGCTTGTGCTATAGGTACCAGGCAACGGATAAACATACTTACATATTGTAGATAAATACATACTTAAATACATACAACATCCATGCTCGGGCACAAACATTCGTATGAATCATACAACTGTCTGCCCCTACCAGGATTCGAACCCAGGACCTCTAGCTTCATAGTCAGGGTCACTAACCACTAGGCTATCCGGTCGTCGGTATGTATCTGTTCGACACATCAACATTGTTATGTTGGTGAAATAGGCGTCTTCCTATTCTTAAAAAAAGGGACTTTTTATAGACAAAGTGTGAACGTCCCAATTTTGTGAACGATCACTGACTCGCGTCGGTGCTTAAAACTTAAATTAAGTTACCTTAAAATGGGAATGGCGTGTTAATGGCCCAGTGCATGAAACCGATGACGCTTGCTTCATTATTCGACTACAAGACGTGCCAGTAGATACTTTAGTCATAAAAGAAGATACAATGTAGAACAGCTCACGTCAAGCGATACAATGTCACCTGTAACGGTTCCTTATCCATTGGCATAATCATCACTACATAAAAAAAAATCTAAATGTCTGTGAAAATTAGAACACATAGAAAAATCCGAAAAGTAAAGCTATGGCCGGGAATCGAACCCGGATCCTCGTCATTCCATGACGCGTGCTATACCCCTACGCCACCCATAGCAGTACTACACTATCACTACATAGTATAAAACAAGGTCGCTTTCTCTGTCCCTATGCCCCTATGTATGCTCATAACTTCAAAACTACACAACAGATTTTGATGCGGTTTTTTTTAATAGATAGCGTGATTCAAGAGGAATGTTTTTATGTATAATTCTACGCAGACGAAGTCGCGGGCAGAAGCTAGTATAAAATAAAGTCGCTTTCTCTGTCCCTATATCCCTATGTATGCTTATATCTTCAAAACTACACAACGGATTTTGATGCGGTTTTTTTTTATAGATAGAGTGATTCAAGAGGAAGGTTTGTATGTATAATTCTACGCAGTTGAAGTCGCGGGCAGAAGCTAGTATAAAAAAAAGTCGCTTTCTCTGTCCCTATGTCCCTATGTATGCTTATATCTTCAAAACTACACAACGGATTTTGATGCGGTTTTTTTGAATAGATAGAGTGATTCAAGAGGAAGGTTTTTATGTGTAATTCTACGCAGACGAAGTCGCGGGCAGCAGCTAGTATGTCATAAATGTGTCGTTTGCCATAATGGCCATTTGTCATAACTCTTTTTTCTCTTTAAACTGTTCATGGGGGTGCGAGTCGGGTTACCTCCGCGTGTGGTCAAGAGCTGCGGTTCGTTTTTGGATACGTCCGGGGGGAGAGCAGTGCTTGGCCGGTGCACCCTGGGCATCGGGTTATGCTTTTCTGGCGGTCTCCGATGGATATCATTGACCGTTGGCTAAGAGCCCGACAGGGGGGGGGTGGGTCTTTTGACCGTGTTCTACCGTACAACGTTGTCGACATTTTTGTCACAAGATTTTTGAATGCTGTATTTATTACTTTGACATTGGCGAAACCATCGCATCGATCGATGGGGCCATATTAAAAAAAAGAAGAAACTGTTCATGGTCATTTCAAGGCTTTTAAAAAAATTACAGTTTCAGAAAAAAAGGAATTATGACAAACATTACATTATGATAATTAGATTTTTGGATTTTGGAATTTGGAATTGGGATCAAGAGTATCCGACACCGACGAGCATGTATTGATGAATGTGATGAAGTGGAACAAAGTAGTCTCTGCCTACCCCTGTGAGAAAGAGGCGTGACGGTATGTAATTATGTATATGTTCATTTTATTCACGGGACCGTTTTTTCTTACGAACTCCCATCGCAACCGACAAACGTTTAAGACCCATTGAAGTTTCAAAGTTAATTAAAATCGATAGGTATATTGTAAAATTAGCATCGCCCGGGAAGTGAATAAGTTTGTGGCATTAATCCATTCCCTGGGATCCAATTAAACCTTCAAAGAACCGATCAGGCGGGGCCGAAGAATCCCAACGGTTCACTGCGACAAGGTTCTAAGGTTGCTGAAATTGCTCCGCGATTGGACCGTATGCTTGCACTTCAGGGTTGAGTTTGGATAACTTTGAAATGCTGCGTAGAATCTCATCTTAGTATTTAAGTGATTTGTTTTGGTTTCCGATGGAGAAAGTTGGTAGACACTTGTATCCGGTATAGTTAAAATTTGTACAATACAATACAAATATTCTGTATTGAACACCACAAATCTGTACCACAATCGTCCATGCTGGTCTGGGAGCAAAGGAAAAACATAGAATGAACCAGTTGCTTCTCTTCCCGAGCAGATGGTAGAATCCCATGAATGGATGAAAATATAAATTATGTTATAGGCGATGCGGCTAGCCCATCACTATTTTGATTCCCCTTTCCACCTATACGCCCTTAATCATGCTAAACGTGGCCTTAAGGTTTTGTTACCTTAGGCTCTATCTACCCCGTAAGGGATAAAGACGTGATGTATGTACGAATTATAAACTAAAGTAAACTAATACTCTTGTTTTGGGTCAGATATTATACAAACTTCGCTAACCCCGGAAAGTAAGATCGTACCCTATTGTCGATATGGAAAGGGTTAACACATTATGCCGCCCGGCGTTGCTCGTGAATGGCAAACGCATGCAGCCCGCGTCTGAGGCCCTGTTTAAATGCGAAGTAATTCGATAGAATTATTCCCGCGGGGAGAAGGCACTTCCCGCCTGCCTGAGAGGTAGGGCCGCGTCCACAACGAGCCAAGAAACGCTGCGATTTGGCATATTACACAAATTGCTAGCCGCATCGCCTATAAGATGATTTCTACGATTTTTTTCGCCCATTGCGCTGATATAAGTAACATGTCGGATGTTACAAGCGTTTTGATTTGCAATGTTCGTAAGAATGTAAATTGTATTCGAGATGCAAATAAAATTGTACTTACTTTAGTTTTATGTATGTAGTTATGTATGTGTAAATCACATATTTTTCCCTTACGGGGTAGAAAGAGCCGAAGGTAGCAAGATCCAAAGGCCACATTTAGCATAATTGTGCGCGTATAGGTGGAAACCAAATAGGAGACGTTTTGGAAAAAGGTCAGGTCAGGAGTACCCGAAACCGACGAGCATGTATGAAGAGATTGATGAGTGTGGATGAAGCGAAAGAAGTCTGGCAGGATCGTAGCAAGTGGAACAAAGTAGTCTCTGCCTACTCCTGTGGGAAAGAGGCGTGACGGTATGTATGTATGTATAGGTGGAAAGGGGAATCAAAATAGTTATTGGTAGCTAGCCGCATCGCCTGTAACATGACTCCTTAGATTATCACCTATTCTTTCGATGGACTTTACCATCTGCAAGGAAAAATTAACAACTAGTACATTGTATGTTTGTTGAACATTCGCTATTTAAAATTGAAAGTATTTTATAAACGCAGCGGTTTTAGTTCCATTGTAAACGCCGCCTTACCCACTCGCAACATATCACGCGTACACCGCCTACGCTGATTGCCTCCGCCACAGACTACTGGACAGCGAATCCTATGGGGTTTAAACGCTGAATGGTACTTTTCCAGAAGTCTTTATATTTATTGGCCTATAAGATTGAAGTTCCTTAATGGTTTGTCATATATTTTTTTATAGAATTGATAATAGAGTAAGCTAAACCTACTTAATTGATAGAGAGAGTGAGAGAGAGAGATACACGTAGATATATAATAGGAAGAAATACAATATACTTAGGAATAGTTCCGATATGGTATAAAATGGGCCCCACTCAGCATAATGTGATGTGTGTGAATTCTGATGTCATTTACAAAATCCTGAAAAATATGCATGAAAAATAAACAGTTATATAAATAGAAACAACTCCTGTACACAACTGCGAAGCAATTCAATGGTGTGTAAAGTTCCCAATCCGTATCGTGCCCGCGTGGGAACTGTAGCCCAAGCCCTCTCATTGTGAGAGGAGGCCTGTGCACAGCAGTGAGACGTATATAAACTTATTCAAAAAGACCCCATGTCCGAAAAAGGTTTTAATTTTTTTAATTTTTGAACAGATTAGACATCAATCTGTCATGTGTTTTCTTAATAACTGAGATCTTAGTAACTAAGACTTTTTTTGTATGTTCGTTATCGTTATTTATGTCGTTTGTATGTTCGTTCGTTAATCGGTCGAAAAATGTAAAAAAAACTGTTTTTTGGACATGCGTCCTTTTGGATTAGGACGGCAGTATAGGCTGCAGAAGATGATGATTAATGAAAATAGTGGGAAAATGGATCCGAGTTCGATTGGAACGTCTTTGAACAAGTTTACGGCATGTTTCTTAGTTTCGCCATTTTGCGTTATTCTCCTTCAACGCATTTACACCCACTGTTGGGTATACGCGTCTTGGATTGTCCTCCACTGGGTTTGATTCCCCGTAGATCCCATCATTATTCGTAGAGTCAAAATTAAAAAAGTTTTAGCATCACATTTGAAGCATCCGACTTGCCGCTTAAAAAGCCTGAGAAGTCAAAATAAAGCGTTACTATAATATAGGAAGCCCCATTTTCTTGGTCACGTCGCAGCGTAACCGTCAGTGTTTTCAATCCACGCGTTTTTAACCGCACAGTGAAACATCTTCTTTTCCCACTTCTGCGTTCCGTTCCCACTCAAAATCTAAATGTTACATTAATTAAGTGTTTGCACGAATCATCCACGTCTCCCTCGCACGCGTAGCTCCGTCCCTTTCCCGCCCATCAATCACTACTCTAACTTGCACGTGAAGTAAATAGTGGAGTGAAATATGGTTAGTTTATGGGCGAAAGTCTTAGGAATCATGTTTTAGGCGATGCTAGCAACCCATCACTATTTTGATTCCCCTTTCCACTTATACGCCCGTAATCATGCTAAGCATGGCCTTAAGGTTTTGTTGCCTTAGGCTCTGTCTACCCAGTAAGGGATAAAGACGTGATATATGTTATGTATATAGTAGAGAAACACTGATTGGACGTTACTCTGCGGGGGTCCATTTCAATTAACAAAAAATAGGTGGAAAGAGGAATCAAAATAGTGATGGGTTGCTATCCGCATTGGCTATAACATGATTTCCAAGATTTTCGTCCATACCCTTGATGGGCTTTTACTATCTGACTGGGAAGAGAAGCAACTGGTACATCCTATGTTTTTTCTTTACTCCCAGACCAGCATGGAAGAATGTTATGCATACTCGTATATAGATCTAAGCATACATAGGAACTGGAAGTCAGCGGAAGGCGACTTTGTTTTATACTATGTGGTGAAGTAAGTAAGTAAGTAAGTAAATGCTCTATTGTACAAATATAAAGAAACAGATACAATTCACAAAAAAATAAAAATAACATTAATACTTTGTGCAATTATTACTTTGTGCATGTGTGTTGTCCTGTATTCATCTTTTTCTTATGTTTTATGTACAATAAAGAGTTATACATACATACATTTATCCCATCCATTTTTTTCCATTTTTTATTTTTATATTTCTTGGATACAGACTGTGCCTAGTGTGGAGTCATTGAATTTTCTAATACTGTATTTCGTTTCTATTTTGGAAAATAAATTTTACTTTACTTTACTTTACTTTACATACATACATCATAATATATGCACAAAGGCGAACTTATCCCTATAGGGGATCTCTACCAGTTAACCTTTGAGTAGTTTGTAGTGATATTGCTGTTGTGTTTTAATTACAGGGTACTGTAATCTTTGTCATCGCGGCCCTGCCGGCCCGGTGCCGGCCGCCGGGCCGCGCAAATGAACCGATCGTCCAATTACGGCTGTTTGCCAGCAAACGTTTGCGCCACTAACGATGCTGACTGCTGCATCGAGTATTTACCGGTTTAAGCCGGTTTGTGATACGTCAGGTCCTTTGTGGCATTAAAGCTTTTGCCAGTGCCACAAACAAAAATAAACGTAAATTTCAAAATTAAAAACCTCCCACGCAGGACCAATTTTTACCAAACATGACTTAGATATTCACTATCCCTGATGGAACAGCTCGGGGGTAGCCACCTGCAAAGGCATAATGACAAGGCTGATACGCAAAATAGTGCCCCTACTGCTAGAGCAAGATGTGCAGCTGCCAGAAGCACGTCGGCTGTCGTTGGCTAAGCGATCAGTACTCTGCACCGGGGGTAGTGTTGGCGACAGACAACCTTTTTTTAGACTGACTGACTATTTAGAACCGTAAGGAAACTGGCTTTTTAAAACAATCAGATACACACACGGGGTGCGAGTCGGGTTACCTCCGCGTGTGGTCAAGAGCTGCGGTTCGCTTTTGGATCCGTCCGGGGGAAGAGCAGTGCTTGGTCCGGTGCAAAGCAATGATTTTCTGGCAGATTCTGAGGGATATTAGTATCCGTTGGCTAAGAGCCCGACAGGGAGGGGTCTTTTGACCGTGTTCTATCGTACAACGTTGCCGACATTTTTGTCACAAGATTATTGAATACTGTATTTATTACTTTGACATTGGCGAAATCATCGCATCGATTGATGGGGCCAAATTAAAAAAAGACACTCAGAGAGAGAGAGAGAGAGAGAGAGAGAGAGAGAGACATTATCTTATAATACCTCTCTGGTGTTAAAAACTAAAAACTACACCGTGAAATTGAACCATGTAAATACAATATTGTAAGGATCATAACTATTACAGCGGTTACTTATTTTTCTACCACTAATCACAATAGGCAAAAGATTAGATATGGCTCACGTGACCTTGATAAAGAAAGATTCTGGAGACGTCCGTCTGCCGCAAGCGCCACGATGTCAATGCCAGGCCAGGCGATGACTGTGTGTCCGCTCGCCTACCCTACCGCTAGCTAGGTAGCCAGGTACGGATGGTGACAGTGACAGTTAAAGGTGGCGCCAGACGGATAGCGCTTACACGGCCTCTCCTGACAGCGTGTCGTCCTCGACCCGTTCTTGAGTGGTGTTGCTCTGAACCGGGGAGTCTACCACGGGCGATTCAGCATGCGAGTCCTCTGGTGACGCGGATGGATCGGCGGCCGCTGTAGAAGAAGATGCTTCACCATCTTCTAAGTTTTCACCCGGATGTTAATTCGTTTGTTGGCAGTAGGAGCTGTTGTGGACTCTGGCCAACGAAAGCTCGGCCTTCACCTGAAACATACTTGACGCAGACCGTAATCGTATGTGTATAAAGCACAACACACGCAGACCGTTATCATACGAGTAAAAAAAGCACAACACACGTAGACCGTTATCATACGTGGCGTGTACAAACCGTTCAACACACAGACCGTAATCATGTGTAAAAAGCACAACACACGCAGACCGTTATCATACGTGGCGTGTACAAACCGTTCAACACACAGACCGTAATCATGTGTAAAAAGCACAACACACGCAGACCGTTATCATACGTGGCGTGGACAAACCGTTCAACACACAGACCGTAATCATGTGTAAAAATCACAACACACGCAGACCGTTATCATACGTGGCGTGTACAAACCGTTCAACACACAGACCGTAATCATGTGTAAAAATCACAACACACGCAGACCGTTATCATACGTGGCGTGTACAAACCGTTCAACACACAGACCGTAATCATGTGTAAAAAGCACAACACACGCAGACCGTTATCATACGTGGCGTGTACAAACCGTCCAACACACAGACCGTAATCATATGTGTAAAAAGCACAACACACGCAGACCGTTATCATACGTGGCGTGTACAAACCGTCCAACACACAGACCGTAATCATATGTGTAAAAAGCACAACACACGCAGACCGTTATCATACGTGGCGTGTACAAACCGTTCAACACACAGACCGTAATCATATGTGTATAAAGCACAACACACGCAGACCGTTATCATACGTGTGTGCAGTAACAGGTGCCCAGAAGATACCTTGAAAGAAACAAGTTACTTATTTTTAAAAATTCCGGCACCGTCATTATAAAATTCACTCACAAAGTAAATTCACAAAAATGTTTCAAAAGCAGTAAACAACCACTAAAGAAAACAAAACAAAAAGAAGCAATCGCTGGTTTTCTTTTTTTTTTTTTCAAACGCAAAACACTGTAACGGTTTTCTTAATTTAAAATAAGGTGGGTATAGCACGTAATAAATCACTCGGGTAATGCACTCACTGTGGGCAAACTAGTTCTTTATCCCACATCTGATGTAAGGATCATAACTATTACAGCGGTTACTTATTTTTCTACCACTAATCACAATAGGCAAAAGATTAGATATGGCTCACGTGACCTTGATAAAGAAAGATTCTGGAGACGTCCGTCTGCCGCAAGCGCCACGATGTCAATGCCAGGCCAGGCGATGACTGTGTGTCCGCTCGCCTACCCTACCGCTAGCTAGGTAGCCAGGTACGGATGGTGACAGTGACAGTTAAAGGTGGCGCCAGACGGATAGCGCTTACAATATAATAGTTATAAATGATTGGAGACGTATTGACAAAAAGTCAGGGGAAGTTAACTTGTTACCTTAGGCTCTGTCTACCCTGTAAGGGATAAACACGTCATTTTTGTATGCAAGTGTGTATTCAGGTCAAGAGGACCCAAAACCAACTAGCATGAAGAAACCCTCGACGAATCTATTCTCAAAACATGACTGTGTATACACCGGGATCACAACAATCTGCATGCAAATACATACATACATACATCTACATGAGTCACGTACTTGTGGACAGAACCATTTCTTTTTTTTTAATGAAAAAAAATTTTTAATGGATGCCGCCTAGGGGTATAAAAACTCTCCGGCATTGCCTCAATCCTATGTGATGAAAACGCAGTGGGATGCCACTAGGGTTTCACGGGGCAGACAGAGAACGGAGAGGAAATCTTTATGTATTCCCTAAGCACGGGGATGCCTAGGGTTATGTGGGACTCCCCCCCGAAGGGGTATACCCGAACTAAAAACTCTGCGCCGTTGCCTCAATCCGGTGTGATGGGGACGCAGTGGGATGCTACTAGGGTTTCACCACAGACGCCACTCCTAGCCCCGGCTTCCGCCAGGATCAAGGGGAGCGCCCGTACGCTGGGCCCGTCTTCCCTTAGACAATGAGACCGGGGCAGGCAGAGCCTAATGTAACAAGACCAGGCCACGTTTAGCATGATTGATGCCCTTTTCAAAAGTATTATGCCGATTGCAAAAAGGGAGAACCCTTCATAAAGCAATGTCTTCAGCCAATCAAATGAGTACATTTACTCAATCTAGGTTTTTGTAATCGTAAAAAGTCTAGGAACGCTTACTTGGCCTGGATAAGGATGCCCCTGGGAGCGGGGAGGCGTTCCTGGATGAGGGACGGTCGATCGGAGGCATAGAGCAAACAACCTAATAGAGGGGAAATGTCATGTAATTCACTATCATCGTCTCCAGCCTGTATACCCACTGTTGGGCTCAGGCCTCCCCTCAGAGTGAGAGGGCTTGGGCTACAGTTCCCACGCGGGACCGGTGCGGATTGGGAATTTCGCACACACCATTGAATTGCTTCGCATGTGTGTACAGGGTTTCGTCGCGATGTTTTCACCGAAAAGGTCATGGTAAATTTCAAACGTTAATATGGTGTAAGTCGAAAAAGACTGATGTGTTGCCATAATTTTATTATTATTATTACCTCTCTAATTGATTATTTCCTCTGCGGTCGGAGGCCTAGGGGACGAATTAGTGCCTCAGAAAACGCTAATAGGCGTGACGCCCGGGAATGAGGCTGTAAAGATAAGCACCAACACTATTCCCTGAAGCACATACCTACATAAATCACGTCTATCCTTTACGGGGTAGACAGAGCCTAAGGTAACAAGACCTAAACGCCTGGAGTACAGGAACAACTAAAGTATCGTTAGAATGGTTAATTGTGTACTCCCTCTCCCTTCCATATTGTGTAGGTAACTATTTGTTTCACTTGTGCGTCGCATTTCTTACAGTATTAAACACAAGCCGTTGTCCGCGACTTCGCCTGCAAAGTATACGTTCGCTATCCCGCGGGAATTGCGCAAGGGATAAAGACGTGAATTGTGTGTGTGTGTGTGTGTTAATTCGTCAGTTTGTTGTCTGAATGCATTTAATTCGTTTCAAGTGTCAAATAGTTACACACCTCGAACTTCAAACACCTCGAGCGTCACTTCGACTAAGAATAATTCACGTGTATATTAACTTCATCACACCCTGTAACGCTAATGTGACGTTAGTGTGGCAGCGTGTCCTAAGGCTGTGTCCGCAGCGCTGAGACCAGACGCGGAGGGAGTAGCCGTGCATAATGGACGGCTCGTCAAAATTCCGGCAACTGCCGTCAGGGCCGGACTTATTATAGATTTATTCGAGCGGCGCAAGCCACAAGCGTATCACCAAGTTACAAAATGGAATCATATAAACGCTTTGCTATTGCTCAGTTGAGACCCTGATATTTTAAGTGTCGGTTATGTTGTCGTTTCTATCTGTTTCGTAGTAAGAAATAGAGGGGCATTTTCAAACAAACGTGTACCCTTTTTCCAACAAGATTACCTTAATTTCCCATACAACTTTTTGACGCCCCATATAAATCGTATAAAAATAGTGTCACAAAACTGACAAAAAAACCAATAGACACTTTTTTCTTTACAAAAATAAATAGTGCTAATAATTCTGATTCAGAAAAACCCAACATGTCATCATTTTGGAAAAAAAAATCAAGGTTACCTACAATTTCAATTTCTTTCCTCGCACGGTAAAGATCTGGAACCAACTTCCTGTTGCAGCATTCCCTGAGCGGTACAATTTAGGGATCTTTAAAAAGCGAGCCTTCCTGTTCCTCAAAGGGCCGGCAACGCACTTGTGATTCCCCGGGTCTTGCAGGTGTCCCTGGGCGACGGTGATTGCTTTCCATCAGGTGACCCGTCTGCTCGTTTGCCCCCTCTTTTATAAAAAAAAAAAAAGTTTTTATAAAATGCCCAGTAGATAACTGACACTTAAGACACGTGAGACAGGACCTTTAACTTTTAAGGACGTCCTGCAAGGTTAGTTTAGTTCAGTTAAGTTTGACTGCATGCTAGCCTCTGATCAAATTCCTCTATTGTGGTACTTAAATAATAAACTAAGCTTATTTTTCAGCCCCGCTTTCCGCTCATGCCTTGCAGACTGCGTCACCGAGCGGCGCAAGTTAAAGTGGACCGGTAAATAATACATCCTGTAGCTGACGCCGCGTCGTGTCGTGGAGCCGTCGTGACGAGGTCGTGACGAGGTCGTGAGGTCGTCGCGTGAAGAATATATTGTTATGGACTAATTGCAAGGTAGGCTGTTTTATTATTACGATGTTGGCATCTTTACAGTATATTACTCCCCTAGGGTGGGGAAATCAAGAATGCCTCAGCTGGCAGGAACTTGTCGCACGAGCCAAAGGCGGGGGCGATAAACATGCGACCTGAGGCTTACTTTATCACTGCCCGAGGTGCGTGCACAATTTTACGTCTTTCCCTGGTCAGGAAGTAGAAATTTCCGCTCGCGTAGCGGACGGTAAATTGCTTTTTACGGCCCGGGGCGACGTAAAAGTTTACATACACATACATACATACATACACAAATCACGGGGTAGTCAAATTACGGGGTAGACAGAGCCTAAGGTAACAAGACCTAAAGGCCACGTTTAGCATGATTAAAGGCGTAGGTATAGCTGAAAAGGGAAATCAAAGCAGTGATGGGTTGCTAGCCGCACGGCCTATAACATGATTCCTATGATTTTCGCCCATTTCCTCGATGGATGTTTACCATCTGCGTGGGAAGAGAAGCAGCTGGTACATTCTATATTTTTTCTTTGCTCCCAGACCAGCATGGAAAATGTTTAAAAATGCTGTAGATTCAGGCGTTATTTTACGGATGTTCATTATTAAACTAAATGGATATTCTGTAATCCTTAACTCCTCCTCAAAACAGTATAGTTTTTAAGATACATACATACATAAATCACGTCTGTATCCCTAACGGGGAAAACAGAGCCTAAGGTAACAAGCAATCAAAGTTTTCCTCTTTATAAATTACTAGCTTCTGCCCGCAACTTCGTCTGCGTAGAATTATACTTAAAAACCTTCCTCTTGAATCACTCTATCTATAAAAAAAACTGCATCAAAATCCGTTGTGTAGTTTTGAAGATATAAGCATACATACGGACTTGGGGACAGAAAAAGCGACTTTGTTTTATACTATGTAGTGAGTAGTGATAGTGCAGACAAAATAAGATATGCACTCAGAATCGCACTTCAAAACTTTCCACGATCATTAGCGCAAAGCAAATGCAAAGGCTTTTGGATCCACTTACATTAATTGGCGTCTCTGCGTACGCCAGTCTCTAGTTTGGTGTCATTAAAGCGCTAACGAGACGGAATACTGAAGCAGCCGAGTCGCCGCCTTCTCTTACTTAATCATTCACACACGGCGTAAACCCGTCGACTGGCAGATAGATAAGCATTAGAAAGCATATATTTTTATTTCTAAACTAGCTTCTGCCCGCGACTTCGTCTGCGTAGAATTATACATAAAAACCTTCCTCATGAATCGCTCTATCTATTAAAAAAAACCGGATCCAAATCCGTTGCGTAGCTTTAAAGATTTAAGCATACATAGGGATATAGGGACAGAGAAAGCGACTTTGTTTTATACTATGTGTAGTGATAGTGAAGGCAAATGAACACGATCCATGCAGTCATGTCATAGGCACTTTTATGCCCGTGTTTTTTATTTCAATGTTGGTTTAACTACATTTTTAATATTCGTATTTATTACAATGCGTCTGTTGGTCCTAATTGAAGATCAGGTCATTTTTCTATACATACATGAATCACGTCTTTATCCCTTACGGGGTGGACAGATTTAGGGTAACCAGGCAAAAAGGCCACGCTTAGCATGATTGTGGGTTTCAAAGTCAGTGGTTTAATGATTATTTTTGCGGGTGGTAGGGCCTTGTGCAAGGTCCGCCCGGATCGCTACCACCATCTTACTCGCTAATCCTGCCGCTAAGTAGCAGTGCTTGCACTGCTGTGTTCCGGTGTGGAGAGTAGGACAGCCGGGGAAATTACAGGCACAAGAGGCATTTCATCTTAGTCCTCTAGGTTGGCAACGCGTCTGCAATCCCTCCGGGGTTGCGGGTGTCTATGGGCAGTGGTGATCACTTACCATCAGGTGACCCAATTGCTCGTTTGCCTTCCTATTTATATATAAAAAAAAAAAAAAAAAATTGACGTGAAAATGATTTGAGAAGTTAACGTAAATAAGTAAATATACAAACACAAACATACTCAATGTCGTTACTCTGTAATGAATGCTCGAGCCGTTACGATAACATATAATTGGTATAATTGATTAACTACGTTATAATTACACCATCCATCGGAAGTTATACAACACTGGTTTCCTTAATTTGAGGCTTCAAGTGATGCTATGTATAAATTACACAGTGAAAATTAGCGTCAGTAGATATAAAACCACTACATATTATGACTCTTCCATGCTGGTCGGGGAGTAAAGAAAAAACAGAATTTACTAGTTGCTTCTCTTCCCGCGCAGATGGTAAAAGCCCATCGAGGGACTGGGCGAGTCTTAGGAATCATGTAATTGGGACCGTGCGCGACGACAGCGCCACGTGAAAGGCGGCCATTATGGACATTATTGTCACCGCTGTCAAACAAGAAGTAAGTAAATATTGTGAAAAATATTAATGAAATCTTGTGTTATTTTACTATATTACACAATTTTGGACAATGGTAGTCAGTAACATTATTGCCAATAATATTAAAATTGTTGTTTTCAGTGAAATTTTAGAGGTTAGGTAACTTACTTTTTTTTCTTACGGCTAATATCCACTTTATTTCTTTGGTCTCTTTTCCACCATGGTCTTGGAAATTGGTAAAATTTACAGTCGCTATTCTTCTTGGTGTTATTACAATTCACAACAACACATCTTACCAGGACCATATTTTATCTCAAAAACGATTAGAAAATGTTTACTGCAATATGGATTTGACAGCTCAAGTCAGCGACAAAAATGACAATTTTAGCCGTAGCGAGCGCTGTGATCGTTTAGGCTACCCCCTCCACCCGCTTTGCACTCTGCCAATAATGCGTAATTCCCTAACAGTGGCCGCTTCGATTGTCATTCCACTTACGCACACAAACTAACAGCAATGCAAACCTGACACCTGTCAGTCACACAGACAATACTTGCGGTAAGGAAAGGGTGCGTGGATCGCATGCATCCAGAGTCGTCAGGTATGGTGTCCTAAAATATTTATTTACCTACATACATATGAAAGGCGAGTCCTCTATTTTTCATATCTGAATGGCTTCTGCACCACTTCACACAACACGATGGCATATTGTTCTAATGTATTAGCGCAAAAAATACAAAGATAACGTCACGATAACGGCTCGAGCCTCCCGGCCGAACTAATTCGCCGCGCGGTACATATTTTAAGCCCCGCCCCCTGCGGTTCACTTCGCGTGGAATGATTTTTCGGGCTCAGTTACGCTTCTTGAGTTATTATTATTCGTAGACAGCAACTCAAAAAGTACTAAACGTATTTTCGTGCGGTTTCAATCGTGTTTTTTTATTTCTTTTTCGTAGAAAGTGTCGGCCATTTTGTTTTTAAGCAATACAAGTTAACCCGGCAATGGCGTAGTGTATTTCATGCGCACTCAGCTAAAAGGCTCGTCAAAAGTGATTCTCTGTTGTTTTATTCAAACGGCGACAGAGCGCGACAACCCTACTTCCCGAAACGCCGGCTCCCCGGCACCCCGGGAACGGGTAACGAATTACTTTTTAATTCGACAACGAGAAGTTAGCCTTTTTGCATTTAATAATAACTCTTTCATCTATGCTGTAGACTTATTACCTAACTCGCTCGCAATCGCCATCGTGTTCATTTTGACAGTTCATGTATGGGCTGACAATTGGCATCGGAATCAGCCAGCTGTTACATTCATACAAGAAAATAAATGTCAAAATGTCGTATAACTCCTTCCGTGCTGGTCAGGGAGCAAAGAAAAAACGAAGAATGTACCAGTTGTTTCTCGTCCCGCACAGATGGTAAAAGCCCCATCAAGGGAATGGGCTAAAATCTTAGGAAACATGGTGTAGGCGATGCGGCTTGCAACCCATCACTATTTTGATTTCCGTCTTCCACCTATACGCCTAATAATGCTAAATGTGGCCTTTAGGTCTTGTTACCCTAAGCTCTGTCTACCCAGATTGGATAAAGACGTGATTTATACATAATGAATTTATGTATGTAGAGTATAAGAGATTCAGACTCTCATCACTACTACAATAAAATTGCCAGAGAGCGTAATCTGTGTTGCTAGATTACAATTTTTTTTTTTTTTATTTATTTAGGCAACAAACGGTTACATTTAAATATTGTAACATTCAATATAAATTCACAAAAACCAACAGTTCCATATAGTATAAACAAACTTAGGAATCATGCCTACGCTAACAAAACAGCTTTACCTACATACATTGCTTTACACTATTTTTCTTGTAATATCTACAATAGGTACAATACAATTATATTATAGTAACCCATCACTATTTTGATTCCTTTTTCCACCTATACGCCCACAATCTTGCTAAACGTGCCCTGTAGGTCTTGTTATCTTAGGCTCTGTCTACCCCGCAAGGGATAAAGACGTGATTTGTGTATGTGTGTATGTATGTGTAGATTACAATAATGAAACCGAAAATTATTAATTTTGAAAAAAGGTTTTAAGGAACACGGTTAATGTTTCCCGAACAAAAGTCATCTAACACCTAAAGAATAGACAAATTATTTGACTTAACAACACCCTTTTTAAAAGGTTAAAAAATTCTTAGCCCTGAAAAAGCAACCCTTTACTCTTTTTATTTCCGCCGAACTCCGTATAATGTTATTTTCGTGTTTATTTCGGAGGTATCCGGGGCACTTAGTGAGGGAGAGAAGGAATTAACTTCCAAGTCCCCCCACAATGGAAAGTTAGGACGCACAGGGCAAGGGCAAGTACGCCACTATAAGATCGTTGTTCATTAAAATACAATAAGTATAAATATCTTTCTTTTTATTATTGAACTAGCTTCTGCCCGCGACTTCGTCTGCTTAGAATTATACATAAAAACCTTCCTCTTGAATCACTCTATCTACTAAAAAAATCCGTATCAAAATCTGTTGTGTAGTTTTGAAGATATAAGCATACATAGGGACATAGGGACATAGGGACAGAGAAAGCGACTTTAATTTATAATATGTAGTGAAGTTCATTATTCATAGAACAATTTGTTTTTTATAAAATAGTCAAGGCACGAATCTATGTTACATCGTATCCTACTAATATTATAAACGCGAAAGTTTGTAAGTATGGATGGATGGATGTTTGTTACTCTTTCACGCCAGAACGGCAGGACAAATTTGGATGAAATTTGGAACAGATAGATTGTCTGGAATAACACATAGGTCACTTTGTATCCCGGAAAGTTGCGTAATTGCGGGATAGCGATAAACGAATCATATGCAGACGAAGTTGCGGGCAACAGCTAGTCATTCTTATATCTCCAATGCATTTTTACGTTTTAAGATCACTGTTTGATCTTGTTCTTGCTTCTTATCAGCCTAGAGGGCATTGACCTCACGTGCCAGTAATTGCACTGGCTAACCGCCACGCCAGAGTTTGGGTGCGCTTGCACAGCTTTTTAAAGGAAAAAAATTGTGTTTAGTGTGCTGGCCTGCTTTTGACAATAATAAAAATTACGATGAAAACGAGGGTAGTTGTGCGCCGCTGTCAGTTGCGTCAAGCAGCCGCGAGCAGAACGCTAGCGCAGTGTTCATTTGGCTATGGCCGAGGCGAGCGCTCCAGGAATCAGTCCGAAACACGTCGCGAAAAATTGTCTATGTAAATTTATATATGGCGGTAGAAATCCTTGCGGACTTTGCACATGCACAAGGCGTGTTTTTGCGAAATGTTGACAAATATTAAGGGTTTTAGGGATTAAAGTATTGGCATACTGTTCTTTTGTCATCCGTGCACCCGCGAGTTAGTTCTCAAGTCGTCCCGGGGCTGGTAAACAGATGATTTCATAACGCGTCCGCCCGCGGACACAATAACAAACAGACAGACAGCGGTTGCTATGACAACACGAACTGACTGAGACGTCTCAGATTATCAAAGTTCAAATTAATAACAGAACTATAGTCTGGAATAAGACTATCATCACTACTCACTACATTATAAAATAAAGTCGCTTTCTCTGTCCCTATGTCCCTATGTCCTTATGTCCCGATGTATGCTTATATCTTCAAAACTTCACAACGGATTTTGATGCGGTTTTTTTAATAGATAGAGTGATTTAAGAGGAAGGTTTTTATGTATGATTCTACGCAGACGAAGTCGCGGGCAGAAGCTAGTATAGAATAAGGAATAGTGTGATAATAGTTAGGGAGCTGGCAAGCAAAATTTCGATATGATCAGCACACAAGGCAGACGTTATTAATAGTGATATTTATGCCCTAAGGAACATCAAGGACCTTGTCTGCCACCATGGTGGCGCTGCGTTGTAAATTTACAACGTTTCAAAAATGTAAAAAAAAAGGTGTGCTATATTATGCGCACACGTCTGCTTCTGGGGCTGATGATCACAGTCATCTTGGAAACACAAAGAATCGAAAAGGCAGACATCCAGGGCTCTAACTTTTGTAGTATTCAATTTATTAATTTATTTTTATGATTAAAAAAACTGTATATAAAGTGCACAATTGGCAGATTTGAAGTGTTCGATCAAAAACAATGATAAAAAGGTGTGCTATATTATGCGCACACGTCTGCCTCTTGGACTGATGTTTGAATTCCTTATAGGTATAGATGGAAAATCGAAATAGTAATGGGTAGCTAGCCGCATCGCCATAACATGGTTACTCTGATTTTCGCCCATTCCTTCGATGAGCTTTTACCATCTGCCCGGGAAGAGAAGCAACTAGTTCAATTCTATGTTTTTTCTTTGCTCCCAGACCAGCGTGGAAGTAATTTTATATAAATTTTTATTTAACAGTGTGCTTATATTCGAGTCCAATATGGCCCTAAGCGATGTTCCATTAACCTGACGCATTTAAACGAACTCGTGTTGTTAACTGCCAATAATACCGTTTTACTTGTGGTTGCGAATGAAAGTCTTAAACACTTACTTATTGTTTTTATTGCCGGGCACAGAAAGCAAGCACACAGCAAAAATAGCAACACAAAAATTTTACAGAAGGAGAATACGGAAGAGAAGCGAAAGGTACAGCGGCTAATATTATTTACGCGCATACAATGCGTAAATAATTACTACAAAAGTCGCGGAGCAAATGATCGTGCGTCTCGCGTCGTATAGGATAGCGGACTGGTGGCGGCCGCCGCGCCGCGGACGCCTGCGCAAGCGCATCGCGCCGGGCAGGTATATCTGTGACGTAGGCGGTCGCCAGCCGCGCTTCTTAACTAATAACAAAAACGTTGCGCGTGTCCGCGTCAACAGACAAAATGTTTGAGATTAATTATATAATGCAAATTAAGATTTATGATTTAACATAAGTAGATGCATTATGCAATTTGTAAATTATTATTATTATTAGATATTATTATTAGTTGTTATTATTAGTTATTATTATTATGATTATTTATTAACAATGTAAATTAGATTATTAGGATTAGATTATTATTATGGTTGATTACTATTATTTATTATTGTTTCATTATTATTTTAAACATGCCATTGAAATATTTTGTAATTGACTTATTTAATAACATTCAGTAAAAGTGGACTAATTTAACTAAATTAAGCTAAAAGTTAGTGACCTACACTGAATGTACGCCACATCACCCCCTTCCAGAGACCGTCATGGGCGATAATAGTCGGGAAACCGAACAACGCGGCCTGATCGCGTCCGTCTGGTGTCACTATCTTGGGTTTTGGCTGCAGGCGTTGTAGTGTCTGCTGGAATTGGTGGCGTTGATGAAGTGTTTCTTGAGTTGTTAGTGTTACTGTTGTGATTGTGTATTTGTGTATCCAGTTGAGTGTTAGTGGTGTGTGTATTATGCAGTATGTAGGCCGGCTTTAAACGATCTATCGATACTGTCATATTTTTACCTTTCACTAATAACTGGTATACTTTGGGATCACGCTTTAACACTTTGTGTGGACCAGTGTACGCTGCTTTAAAGGTCCCACCAATTGTGTCGTCCCTAAGAAACACGTGAGATGATGCTGCTAGGTCTTTGAAGACGAAAGTTGGCCGTCGACCTACGTGACGAGTACCAGGCATGGGTTTTAAGTTCCTGACGAACGTGCGGAGGCGGGATAGATAGTCCGTGACGTCTGTGGTTGCGTGAGTTTCCTGGTTGAAGAAGTCTCCCGGCAACCTAAGCGTCTCACCATAAACCAGCTCTGCTGTAGAGGCCTGGAGGTCCTCCTTGAACGCGGCTCGTATTCCCAGCAGTACCAAAGGGAGAGCTTCGACCCAACTGCTGTCGGCGTGGCATTTTATTGCTGCTTTCAGCTGCCTGTGGAAGCGCTCCACGAGTCCATTACAGGCAGGATGATATGCAGTAGTACGCTTACGTCGAAATCCTACTAACTTTGCCAGCTGTTCGAATAGGGCTGACTCGAATTGGCGACCTCTGTCCGTAACAATGTCGATTGGGCATCCGAAGCGAGCTATCCAGCCGTTCAACAGCGCCTTAGCGACGGTCTCGGCTGATATGTCGTGTAATGGTACTGCTTCAGGCCAACGTGTAAAACGGTCGACGGCGGTGAGGCAGTACCGAAACCCTTGACAAGGTGGAAGTGGTCCTATCAGGTCGATGTGGATGTTGAGGAACTTGGCCTGTGGTAGCTTGAACGAGCTTAAGGGTGATGAGACGTGCCGAGTGACTTTTGATCGCTGGCAATCCAGACAACTTCGAGTCCATTCTCGGCAGTCTTTGCGTACCCCCGGCCAGACGTACTTTTCTGCAACTAACCTGGCAGTGGCATTCGCCCCTGGATGGCTGAAAGAGTGCAGACTCTCGTAAACCTGTCTCCTGAGTCCTTTTGGGACGTACGGCCTTACCTTGCCATCTTTTTCCTCGCAGTACAGGTTGACACTTGTTCCGGGCACATTCACTTCCTTCAGGCACAGCGAGCTGCTGCCGTCCAAAAGAAGTCTCAGCTCAGGGTCGGTGTGTTGTGACGCAGCTAAATTGTTGAAATCTACAGGCTGAGTGATTTCCTCAACCCGTGAGAGAGTGTCAGCTACGACATTGCTTTTGCCGGAGATGTGCCTGATATCCGTCGTAAATTGTGACACGAAATCTAGGTGCCGGAACTGCCTTGGGGAACAATTGTCCTTACGAGAGCTATATGCGAAGCATAAAGGTTTGTGGTCGGTATATACAATGAAGTCTCGTGCTTCTACCATATGTCTAAAGTACTTTATTGCTTCGTATATAGCTAAAAGTTCCCTGTCGTAAGGAGAGTACTTACGTTGACATGGCGTTAGTTTGCGTGAAAAAAATGAGAGTGGTTCCCACGCGCCGTCCTTAAGCTGCTGCAACACAGCACCCATAGCAACGTCAGACGCATCCGTGACAATGGATAACTTGGCCTGAGCGTCTGGGTGGGCTAGCAGCGCTGCATCGCACAACCCTGCCTTGCAGCGTTCGAAGGCCTCCTGCTCTTCCTGATTAAAGTGAACTGGATGAGAGCCCTTGAAGGAACCTGTGAGAAGGGAGTTCAGGGGAGCCTGGTGTATGGCTGCTTTTGGGATAAAACGTCTGTAAAAATTGAGCATACCCAGAAATCTCCTGAGCTCCCGTATGTTCTTCGGGGTTGGGAAGTCCTGGATGGCGGCTACCTTGGAAGGTAGGGGCTTGGTACCGTCGGCGGATATACGATACCCTAAAAAGGTTACCTCTTCGGCCCCAAAGCAGCATTTGGAGGTGTTTATCACCATCCCGTACTCCTGCAACCGAGTGAACAGCTGTCGTAGATGGGATTCGTGCGTCTTCTGGTCCCTAGAGAAGATCAGGAAGTCGTCAAGGTAGCTATAACAGAAATCTAGACCCCGCAGCATCTCGTCCACGAAGCGCTGGAAGGTCTGTCCGGCGTTACGAAGTCCGAACGTCATGAACGGGAATTCGTATAGCCCGAACGGTGTTGTGATGGCGGTTTTCGGGATATCTTCGGAGTTGACGGGGATCTGGTTATAGGCCTTGACGAGATCGATGGTGGAAAACACTGTGCAACCAGTTATGCTGTGCGAAAAATCCTGGATGTGACGAATCGGATATTTATCCGGAATGGTTCTCGCATTCAGCATTCTATAGTCGCCGCATGGTCTCCACCCGTTGTCCTTTTTAGGGGCCAGGTGCAAGGGTGATGCCCAAGGTGACTCAGAGGGTCTGGCTATACCACTCGAGAGCATAGAGGCGAATTCCTCTTTTGCCACCTTTAACTTATCGGGAGCCAATCGTCTCGGCTTACTAGATACGGGCGGGCCGGGTGTTGTGCGTATGTGATGTACGGTAGAATGTGTAGGTGAACGATGTATGCCAGATGGGCGAGTGATGTCAGTGTATTCGCGTAGTATGCTGTGATATACAGACTCACCAGTGACAACCTTCACCGAAGAAATGACATCAGACGGTCGCGCAGGCAAAGCAGGGGTAGTAAGCCTTGTATTGTTGTCGGTAAGGCGTTGATTCCTACAATCAACCAAAAGATTATAATAGGAGAGAAAATCGACACCTATTATTGCCTTTGTGACGTCCGCAACAACAAATCGCCAAGCAAAGTCGCGGCGCAACCCTATATTAAGCAATAAGTGTGCATACCCGTAAGTATTAATAATTGTGCCGTTTGCAGCGCACAATGAATAATTTGTTTTAGGTCTGCGTTCCTTTATTAAAGTACGGGGAAACACACACAGGTCACTTCCGGTATCTACTAAGAATTGCACTTTGGTCTTAGAGTCCACTACAAATAAGCGACCGGTGTTTGGGCAGCCGCCCGTCGCCATCATCGACTGCCCGATGCATTTCCCGCTTGGTAGTCACACGGTTTCACGCAGCTCCGAGCCTGGCTTCCGAATTTGTGGTGATACCAGCAGGTGGGAAATTTGCGGTAGTTCGAACTTGACCTGGTGGAACTCTGCCGCGGTCGGCTTCGGCTTCGGCTGCGATTGCTTGCAGGCAACAGGAAGATCAAAGTCACATCAATGAGACTCTAACAGAAGTGCTTCAATGGTTTACTGCGAACAATCTACTACTAAACGCAGCTAAAACGAAATGCATAAAATTTTCGTTACCAAATGTACGACAGGTTGAAACAGCTATTTCCATAAACGGAGAGAAGCTGAACCTCGTTGATGACACCGTTTTTCTTGGTCTTACCCTGGATCGAAACTTACAGTGGAGCCCACATATCTCTGCTCTTGCTGGTAGATTGAGTTCTGCCGCCTATGCTGTACGAAGAATTAGACAATTCACCAACGTGGAAACTGCTCGACTGGTTTATTTCAGCTATTTTCATAGCATTTTGTCTTACGGCATTCTGATTTGGGGAAGAGCAGCTGACATTCAGAGTATCTTCATTTTACAGAAGAGGGCAGTTCGGTCCATCTACAATCTGAACTCCCGAGAGTCATTAAAAGAGCGCTTTAAACAGATAGAAATTCTCACAGTAGCTTCGCAGTACATACACGATGTGATTATGTACACACACAGGAATTTCAATTCCTTTAAGAAAGTGTCGGACATCCATGATATCAACACTCGTAATAAACACAAGCTTCTCGTTCCTAAATTTCGTCTACGGAAAGTAAGTAAATCTTTCCTGGGAAATTGTGTCAGGTTCTACAACAAAGTGCCTGTAGATGCGTGGAAATTGTCATATGTGTTATTCAAGAAATACATAAAGAACACGCTCTTAAAGAAAGCATATTACACAGTCGATGAGTACATGTGTGATAATAACATGACATGGCCATCTTTGGAAAAATTACCGTAAGCATCCAGTGTTTTGTGAGTGATCCTGTAGTGCGTGTGTATGTGTGCGTGTGTGTGTGTGTATGAGTGTATGCGTGTAGTGTCGACTAGATACGGTCTCTGGCCCTGTTGCTACCGTCTGCTGTTGAGGTTAGCTGATCTTGATTAATTAAGATTCCAAATTGTATAGCTGTATTAATTAAAATTATTAATTAAGATAGGTATTATCAATATAAATATTGTACCTATTGTAATTGTTTATTTAAATATTTATTCTATTTTTCATAATGATTAATTTTTACAATGACATAAATATTGCTATGTCGTATGTGTATTAAACTAGGTATTAGGTAGGTATATTGTTAAGCTTATGGATTTCCGGTTTATTTCTTTAACTTTTTTTTCTTTTACTGTTTAGTTGCAGGCTAGCGACGTCGAAGTTCCTAAAACGTTCCCATAGTGTGCCTGTGGGGACGGAAGCGAGACATGCCCTCGGTACCGCTCTGCTTTCAGAGCAGGACATGAGTGCGTGAAAGCCAACATTAGGGGCGGCAGACGTAAGCTTGCCTTCGGAATCCAAAAGCTTATTGGTTACTTACTTGACATGAAATGTATATTTCATAATTTTGTTTTATATATAATTTTTTTTTTTTCCTGCGACATTGGAGACATCTCCAATTAGTTTATTTGACGGTGGAGGCGTTTTACACCTCCACTGAACTTACTATTATTATTATTTTTTTTGTTTTTTATTTTTTTTTGACCAGTAGAGACTTTATACATCTCTACTATTTATAGATTAATATAATTTAAGGCTCGGGGACCTTATACATCCCTTATATAAATGTATTTAATGTAAGTAGAATTTAAGTATTCTTAGTTACTGTATTTTTATTTGAAAAAATGACTTTCTGCCAAGTTTCTTGCGGCGCATTCTTCTTGGCAATGATGGTCTTTCCGAATGTGCTGGTAGTTTCAAAAGACATGTAAAAGAGCCCTTAGCGGCCAATTTGCAAAATAAATTATCTTATCTTATCTTGCCCTCGGTCGTGATTCTCGGGGTTCCCGTGACATTCGGTCCATCCTGGTCGTCAGGACCTCCATCTGCTTGCTCAGTGCTGCGATTTGGAACACTAGCGGGTCCGTTGGGGAGGCTGCAGCTGGTTGCACTGCTGCAACTTGCGGGGCAGAGGCAATGGCATCGTGCACTTTGTCCGCTAATTCAGCCAATTCTTCCAGGGTGCACTTCGTTTGAGAGGCTAGGATGACCTGGATGCCCTGGGGAAGCCGGTTGGTCCACATCGTCCGCATGAGATCCTCGGGAACGCCAGGACCGGCCAATTGCTGCATGCGGCGAAGTAATTGAGAAGGCTTCCTATCTCCCAGTTCCTCGTGCGACAGCAGCTGCTGGATGTCCCTCTCCCGTGTGGCTGACAAACGTTTCACCAGCTCGCTTTTGAGCTTTTCGTACTTGTTTGCAGCCGGCGGGTTTGTTATGATGTCCTCTACTTCGGACGCGTATTGAGGATCCAACTGGGCCATGGTATAATAAAATTTAGTGGTGTCCGCAGTAATATTGGACAGCATAAATTGGGCCTCCAGTTGAGCAAACCATAGTCCTGGTTTTTCTGGGTAGAATGGGGGTATCCGCACACCCACTCTGCATAACTCCGCAGTGCTAGCCGTCTTCGATGCTTCTCCTGCTCCATCCATCGTCGTGTAGAGTTCGGGGTCACCAATGTGGTTGCGAATGAAAGTCTTAAACACTTACTTATTGTTTTTATTGCCGGGCACAGAAAGCAAGCACACAGCAAAAATAGCAACACAAAAATTTTACAGAAGGAGAATACGGAAGAGAAGCGAAAGGTACAGCGGCTAATATTATTTACGCGCATACAATGCGTAAATAATTACTACAAAAGTCGCGGAGCAAATGATCGTGCGTCTCGCGTCGTATAGGATAGCGGACTGGTGGCGGCCGCCGCGCCGCGGACGCCTGCGCAAGCGCATCGCGCCGGGCAGGTATATCTGTGACGTAGGCGGTCGCCAGCCGCGCTTCTTAACTAATAACAAAAACGTTGCGCGTGTCCGCGTCAACAGACAAAATGTTTGAGATTAATTATATAATGCAAATTAAGATTTATGATTTAACATAAGTAGATGCATTATGCAATTTGTAAATTATTATTATTATTAGATATTATTATTAGTTGTTATTATTAGTTATTATTATTATGATTATTTATTAACAATGTAAATTAGATTATTAGGATTAGATTATTATTATGGTTGATTACTATTATTTATTATTGTTTCATTATTATTTTAAACATGCCATTGAAATATTTTGTAATTGACTTATTTAATAACATTCAGTAAAAGTGGACTAATTTAACTAAATTAAGCTAAAAGTTAGTGACCTACACTGAATGTACGCCACATACTGAATGAAATTCGGGTCCGATAAAAGTTGGACGGATTCGGCAACGAATGTTCGCCCGCGGCGCTCGCACGACAAACAAAAACAGTAAGGACACCGTGCGATCTATACTCAACGCCGTATATAGATTCCAAAAAAACTACTCGTGTGTTGCCAATAAAATAAAAAAGTTTTGCATCGGTAAGTTTTAACTTTTGTAAATATAATACATAAGTAATTTATTTATATGTAATTGTAAACTTAAAATTAAATGCAACCACATAAATAAATTATTTCATATCAATATTAATTTCACCTACAGAAATTTGGTTGAAACTGTTTTGTAGAAGAAAAGTTCATATTACAGTGGTAATACTTCAGGTTTAAACAACATTTGGATACTATTAATGTTATAATTTGCGTACCTATATCTATTTATAAAATATTTTTGATATGCACGTAGAAATATTGACAACAAATCAGGTATGGCAAACTTTATGGTAAACATGGCGGCCACAGGGCCACCCACCATGACATCTCCAATTGTCACTTCATTTCATTCGGCATCTGACGTTTGGATTGATCGAATGCTTTCTGTTTTTATTACTAATTAATAGTTCCTAACTCCTTAGTCGCAGGGTAAAAACTTAGTTTGTATGTTTGTCAGTCAAACTCGTAAAAATGATATATTTTGACACATGGATAGTTCAAAACCAAGGTATTCATGTGCAACACACATTGTATGCAATAGGCCCTATTAAATAGGGTATGCATAGGTAGGATCAAGTGCAAAAATAAGTATCTATTCGAACCACTCAAAAATATGTTAGTACAGCCTTATTGCGTTGGAATAAGAGTCTGTGGTACTTATTTTTGAAACTACATAAATATACATATGTACTTACATATTTTTACACTGTATATAGGAAACATCAAAAACTTGGGATAATCTTTACACTTAAATAACAACAAAATATTATTATGATTATTTTTTATTAATGTGCATCGGTTGGTTACATCTGGAATGTCATAATGAAAATGACACTTGTGACGTGACGGTCGGCCATCTTTGGTAACTTTTTTGGAATCTATATACGGCGTTGAGTTTAGAATACGAATAAAAGTGCCTTTCCACCGGGGAAAGAGACACAAATATATAGCCTACTCATCTGCGAGCTGTAACCATAACACCATAACGCCATAAAATATAGCCTTTTATTCCGAATTCGCTACAATTTCAGTACCTATGGATGGTGTTGTTGTTTTTTTTTTTTATTATTAAATTGTCACGTAATTCGGCGTGCCTCATGGCATAGGCCTCCTCCGTGTATTGGATTAACACACACCATTGAATTTCTGCGCAGATGTGTGCAGGTTTCCTCACGATGTTTTCCTTCACCGAAAAGCTCATGGCAAATTTCAAATGTAATTTTCGCACATAAATTCATAACGGCTTCAAATCCCGGTAGGGGCAGACAGTTGTATGATGAATACGAACGTTTGTGAGATCGCTATTAAGCGATAAGACCGCCTATTGTCTACTTTGTTCTTTGTTTCTGTATTGTTTTGTACCGATTTGTGGTGTTCAATAAAGAGTATTTGTATTTGTATTTGTTTGTGCCCGAGTCATGGGATGTTGTATGTATTTATCTACATTACAAACTTTTGTATGTACCAACTTTTGTATATACCAACTGAAATTCCTGCAGTATCCATATCCCGCCCGAGCACAGCAAAAGTATTTCATTTGATAAACAAAAACTGATGAAAAAGCCTTTCAATACGCGTGGAGATGAAAAACTATTTTCAGAGGAAAATGTTATTCAGTTTTCTTTATGAAGCGAATATACTGTCCTAGATTGATCTGGAATGCAGCCGCTGCTGAGGATCTACAAAAAATATTTACCTTGCTACTCCGCTACTCGCGTGCAAGATAACCAAGCCTGTGTGAAATATATACGTTTTTCATGCAATCCTCCCTCCACTGCTGCCACATAAAATACATATAAATCCCACAAACTTAATTATTCCTTACACCACACAAACACGCGTTTCGATCCCTCTACGGGATCATTATCAAAGTTTAGTGAGCACAACTGTTTGTTACACTTGAAAACCAACGTCGTACTGATTCAATAACGTATAAATAAACATAGTCTACCTACGTTCATATACATATACAGGGTGTCCCTAGCCTCTGGACAAATACGAATACTACTGGTTCAGTAGGATATTTAAAACTAGACTGCAAAGTATCATAACGATTGGTCCAGTATTTGCCGAAAAACTAAAGGTTTTCAATTTATCACTTTGGAGCAGCCTGTATGTAGTTGCATGGTCTAAGAAAGTATTCAGAAGATAGCAAACTCTTTTAAATTGCATTAGAACTAGAACTCCATGTTAAGTGTCAGATTTTATGAAACAAAATAAATTTTGTGTACCTAAGTGTGACATTGACATAAGTTGTAATGAATAGTTTTATTGTAAAATAATTACAACACCTACACAATGGCTTATCATTATTCTGCTGAGGAATACTTAAACATGATTTTAGTTTATGGAGAGTGCCATCACAGTGCTAACCTCGCACTAAGAGTTTATCGCGAGAGATACGGAGAAACGCACCGATGCCCGACTAATCCACGCACAATAACAAGAGCAATTCAAAGAATTAGGAAAAATCGGCGAGTGGACCCAGACACTGATCGTGAAGGCGTAATAACGCGTCGTTTGCCTGTTTGGCAAGAATATCAAATTCTTCAGCCCTTTGAACGTACTCCGACATCAAGTTTCCGTCGAGCAGAGCGTCTGTTTAATGTCACCGCAACGCTATTCACTCAGTTTTAAAACGTGAAAAATGGCACCCCTTTAAATTTTGCAAGGTGCAAGCACTTCTGCCTCGTGACAGACCTGTAAGAGTAGCGTATTGTCGGTGGCTGCAACAGAAAATTGCACAATCTCCTGGTTTCTTCGGTGACGTTTTGTGGAGTGACGAAAGTACTTTTACTAGAAACGGTATGTGGAATCGTCATAACTATCACTATTGTAATCTCCTAAACCCAAACCTATGTCGTGAATCTGCCCATCAATACAGGTTTACTTTAAATGTCTGGGCCGGTATTCACGAAAATGATATCGTTGGCCCGGTATTTATTGATGGAACACTGAATCGTGTATAATTTCTGGAGCTGTTAAATGGGCCGGTGACTGATTACTTAGACAGTATCAGTCTTGAAAGCTACCGACGCGTTGAAACCATACCATTAGATGGAGCACCGGCACATTCTGTAGTGGAGGCAAGACACCGTCTAGATCAGATGTTTGGAGAGAGGTGGATCGGACGTTATGGACCTCAATGATGGCCAGCAAGATCTCCGGACTTAACGCCCCTCGACTTTTTCTTATGGGGTTTTATCAAAGATGAAGTTTACTCCCAAGAAATAGACACTATCGAAGATTTGCGAAATACTTTTACTATATACTTTTTTTTTACTACGAACTGCCCAGTGATTGACCTCTATCTCACTTGGTGGAAGGGGTGCAGATGAGGCCAAAGGTGTAACTCACTGGTTCAGTAACAACCTATTCACTCTAGCCTTGAAGAGCCCTAGGTTGTATCTGTCCGGAAATACAGACGATGGGAGCGAATTCCATTCGTTGGCAACATATTGGGTGAAAACGCTCCCCCCGCCTAGAAGTCCCTAATTTTCCCAAACTACTCTTTTGTTTATGAATTTCAGCAGTAGTACGTAGCAGTGCTTGCACTGCTGTGTTCCGGTGTGGAGAGTAAGACAGCCGGGGAAATTACGGGCACAAGAGGCATTTCATTCTAATCCTCTAGGTTGGCAACGCATCTGCAATCCCTCCGGGGTTGCGGGTGTCTATGGGCAGTGGTGATCACTTACCATCAGGTGACCACTTGCTCGTTTGCCTTCCTATTCATATAAAAAAAAAAAGTTAGTTTCAATTCCAGGGACGGACATGGGATAGTTCCCGGAGTCGCGGGCAACAGCTAGTTTTGAAAATAAAAGTGTCTTTTCAGTGAAATAAGCTTACTTAAAGATTTAACCCAGTTTTCCTCCGGGGCCCATCAGTTTTTAAACCCTGTATTGGTATCAGCTTCGCACAAAAACCCGCACCATTAATAAAATTATTTTTGCTACGTGCAGCGACAATACTATGCCGCAGTTAATAAATAGAGCAGTATGGAAACTAGGCTTATTTTTTGAAATAAATACCTACGATCCAATAGAGCAGTGGTTCCTAACCTGGGGGTAATTACCCCCGCAGGGGTAAAACGGAGATTCTAGGGGGGTAACACGGGATGGTACGAAATAGTGTTAAAATAGCAATAAACAAAATAATAGTACGGTCAACGGTAGCACGGCGCTCTCATGCGCGCGGCTTTTCTTACTTTACTTACTAGTTACCTAAACGTGCAATTTCTTACATAATAAACATATTTTCCGTTCGAATTTGTGTGGTTTTAATTATTTTAAATTAGCTAGGGGTAAACTCAATTCCCATACTTGTTCACAGGGGTAGTGAAATTGAAAAGGTTAGGAACCACTGCAATAGAGCGTTAGGGTTGTCGATTTAATTTTTGTAAAATTGAAAAGCTTTTTGTTTAATTAGCGCTATAACCTCAGCTAGTAAGGCCTGTTTTAAAATAGGCTATTAAAAAAAATCTTCAACAGTTTAAGATGTTTTATTCGTCAGTAGGTAAGTAGGTATATATTACTGAAAAATACTTTCGCCTGCTACGACACGTTCGGAAAGCAATTATTAAATTTTATGGTATAAAAATCCGAATGAATAGCTTTCTTAAATTGGGAAACATGGACATACTGCGCAATACGCTCTTGGCATATTCAAAATGAAAAGATCGCGGACTGTCTGGGCGCACGTAGCAAACGGCCGCTCGTCTCAACGCGCTCGCGACTGCCGGCACCGCGAGATCCGCTTAGAAGCCTTGTAGAAGCGCGCGTCTATGTGTGCGTTCGTTTCAACCGTTTTGTTCGTAGTTTCCTTACTGGTTTATCTTATATATGTATTGTGATTATGCTGCCATTCTCCAAGTCAATCAAAGCTAAGCTCTCGGTCGTACAGACACGGTTTAAAATTGTCTGCCGTAAATACGACTTTGGATCTTTTTAGATATAGTCGTAGTCAGAGATATCATATCTGGGATAAGGCAGTAACTAGTCAGGAGGAAGGGAAAACTAAGTAAGTAATCTTAGATAAGTGAAATTGGGTTCACATGACTTATAATGTTATAATACAGATCCTACGGTTTGGTTTGCTCTATCTTAAATATAACTTGGATTATATTAGCGAGGAATCCCTTCATTTGGCCGAGTTTCTTATGGTATAATTTAATGTTTGACATAATAATAATTTCAATGAAAAAAAAAATATTTACCTCGCTACTCCGCTACTACGCGCTATTGAGTAACGCAAAGTAACGCCTGATTTAATAAAATTAAGATCATCATCATCACCCTTTTTTAAGCTATAATTTTTGCTTCCACGCTGGTCTGGGAGCAAAGAAAAAACAATGGACCAGTTGCTTCTCTTCCCGCGTAGATGGTAAAAACCCAACGAGGGAATGGGCACAAGAATCATGCTAAATGCGATGCGGCTAGCAACCCATCACTATTTCGATTCCCTTTTCCGACTTTATGCCCACAATCATGCCAAACATGGCCAAGGTTTTGTTACCTTAGGCTATGCCTATCCCGTAAGGGACAAAGACGTGATTTGTGTTTGTGTGTGTGTGTGTGTATTTTATTCGGTATTAGGGCATTTGTCTGTATTATTGAAAATAAGAGACCGAGTGAGCCTGCGGCGACTGCGGGAGTCTAATGTGGTCGAGTCTTTGCCAGAGCCCCGCTAAGTCCACATATTGACACTTTGTTACTTGTTACCTTGGAGCACTAAGCCAACCGGAGGCGTCTTGCGTTATTATTTTTTGTACGACAATAAAGGCTAACAATCGTGCTAGCTGATGGTAAAAAATCACTACTGCCAGTGATTTCACGAGCTGTTTCTGTATTAAAAATACGAACACACAATAAACAATACAAAAATCACGTCATTATCCCTTACGGGGTGGACATAGCCTAAGGTAACAAGACCTAAAGACCACGTTTAGCATGACTGTGGGCGTATGGATGGAAAACGAAATCAAAACAGTGATGGCTGCTTGCCATATCGCCTGTAACATGATGCCTAAGATTTTCGCCCATTCCCTCGATGGGCTTTTACCATCTGCGCGGAAATAGAAGCAAAGGGTACATTCTATGTTTTCTTTGCTCCCAGACCAGCATGGAAGAAAGCTATCTCAATATCGTGGTATAAAACCCTTCGCAAGTGAATTCTATCCTTGGCTGAGCCCGTTGGCGTCTCCGGTTGGTTCAATGCTCTAAGTTGGCAATGTATCTTCGACCCCTACGCGTGGGGGGGGGGTCGTGACGTATGTCCCCCAGCAAATTGATAACAAATCCCTAGAGCCAGCCGGGATAGACTATCCTCGTGAATGTAAATCACCCTGTATGTAAATAACGAGTGGCGTGCCGCCCTAACATCGGCTCCTGCCGGGCTCCCTAAACACTGGCCCCTCTTTTGACAATCCGACAATTGTCGGTGACAAGACAATTGGAATTGCAAAGCGTGGTCGAAGCCAACCGGCGTGGATTCTCGTCGAGTTTGTAATGGAAGCAGAATTGTCACTTGTCACCGACAATTGTCGCTTTGGTCTGGGCCTGAACGTGACACACATAATGTGTCTTTCTATTCGTAAAAGAATTTTCAAAATCGGTTCAGTAAATCCAGAGATCCCCCTAAAACTTCATGAACGCACAAACTTTATTTTATATTATTAGTATCGATAAATATAAATACAATTCACATGCAATGGCTTCCAAGCTGGTCTGGGAGCAAAGAAAAAACATAGAATGTGCCAGTTACATCGAGGGAATGGGCGAAAGTCTTAGGAATCATGGCTATAGGCAATGCAGCAACGCATCACTATTTTTTATTCCCCTTTCCACCTATACGCTCACAACCATGATAAACGTGGCCTTTCTTGTTACCTTAGGCTCTGTCTACCCCGTAAAGGATAAAGACGTGATTTATGTATGTATATTTTATCCGGGTTGCCTAACAGAAATAGTCACGCCACTGGAATCACCCTGTATGTAAATCACTGTTCGCTTCGAGTCGATAAAGTGTTACTGGCTCTATACTCTGTTTTCAGAAATTCGCTCGTATCGCGCCGTTTCGGTCACACTAAATAGGTTATTATTAGGAGTGAAAGGGACAATATGATATGAAATTTGAATTTCGTATTTGTGAGTAGACCTTTGTGTCGGCTCAGGATTCAATTACATTTGTATGTTCCATGCTGGTCTGGGAGCAAAGAAAAACATCGAATGTACCAGTTGCTTCTCTTCCCGCGCAGATGCTAAAAGAACATCGAGGGAGGGAATGGGGGCTAACAACCCATGACTCTATTTTGATTCCACTTTCCACCTATACGCCCTTAGTGTCTTGATAAACGTGGCCTGTAAGTCTTGTTACCTCAGGCTCTGTCTACCCCGTAAGTGATAAAGACTTGATTTCTGTATGTATGTATACAAACCGCGGTTTTGTCTGCTGTGCTGCTGCTGGGTTGCTAGGCGCATCGCCTGTAACATGATTCTATGATTTTCTTTTAGATTTTTTTTTTATTTGTGTATACAATTATGTATTTCTTAAATCAATTAATATCTTACTGCAGTAATTTGCAGTAAAATACAATTCGTAACACTTGCATCTAGCGATTAACAAACTCCTCAATCTAGGGTATTCCTCGTAGCGCGCTACGCCGTAGACGGTCTACGCCGTAGGCGCACTACGAGTTCGGAACTCCCGGACGTGTCGGACACAAAGTTTCAACGATAAATGTTCCCGCGGGACTTTTACGAGCTTCGACACATTTATCCTCATACGAAGATTCCTACAATTTGAACATAAAATTTGCAGATAGTTTTGATACGCACAGTAAAGTAAAGTACAGTCGCCTTTACTTTTAAGCTATCTAAGTGCTCAAAAACATCTGAACACGATCATCGTCATTTTATACGCCACAAGTATCTAGTTTGGTGCTTAAAAATATCTGAACACAATTGTGCAGTAATTATCCTACACATCCGAGTTGTGTAAATGTGCTCAAAAATATCTGATCACGATTGTGCAGTATTTATCTTATGCAGCAAAGCTGTGTTAGGTGCTCAAAAATACCTGAACACGATTGTACAATCATCATTTTATACACCACAAGTATCTAGTTAGGTGCTTAAAAATATCTGAACACGATTGTCCAGTTATTATCTTACACATCCGAGTTGTGTAGAGGTGCTCAAAAATATCTGAACACGATTGTACAGTCATCATTTTATACGTCACAAGTATCTAGTTAGGTGCTTAAAAATATCTGAACACAATTGCGCAGAATATTATCCTACTCATCCGAGTTGTGTAGACGTGCTCAAAAATACCTGAACTCGATTACACAGCCGTCATCATCACCGATGTTTCCTAAGTCCTCAAATATATTTTGCCATGAAAAAAAAAGTTCAATCTCATGTTATTATTCAAACGTCAATCTAAACTACGTTGTTTTGACTAGTTTACTGCGGAATAAATCGTGTTACATAAACTACTAAAATGAAAACAAGACGGAAAGTGAGTGAAAATATGAAAGTTTCATTGGGCAGGGCTGCAGCGGGCCGCGGGCCCGGGCCCGGCCCGCTAACTTTTCCAATCTCGCCCCCTATCGTAAATATGGGATAACAATATTTAACGCTCGCTGCCCACACCCGCAGTGGCCTACAAGGAAATAAGAAAAAACAATTTCTTTATCATATTTAGCACATGGATGTTTTTCAAAAAAAGTACACGTGTAAAGGAAACGTATTCACGTACAGTCATGTACGCTACCAACACATCAAAAACATGTATACACCTTTATGCCACAAACAATAAGGCCGATGACACATATATTTGACATGATGACTGTATCGAAATTGATGCCACCGTAGAACCCTATCGCAATAAGCAAACTCGAGTTTGAGTGATAGCGGCCTGTCAATTGCGACAGGGTTCTAAATATCGATCGATACAGCTATATATATTATATGGGTCATAGGCCTTTTTGTTAGTGGCTTAAAGGTGAGTAGATGTTTACGACTTTACCCTTCACTGTACGTAGATACGTACATACATTTCCCTCACTGTACGGTGAAGTGCAAAAATAAGTATCTATAATGAACTTCTCAAAAATATGTCCTACGACCTTATTACGCCGGTGTAAGAGCGTATGATACTTGTTTTTGAAACTTTGACTAAATACATATTATTACACTTGACTGTACTACATGGTTATTTTTCAGAACTGAACCATTTTGACTTTTTCTTACTCAGAATCGTTTACCCTATCGACCGCGTTGAGGCAAAAAAAAATCTACCTGTTACTAGATGTCACGTGACCTTTGTTACTACGCGAATTTTCGTCGCTAAGCGTCACCTGTTTGAATGATGTGTCTGTACGATACAATTACAAACTCCCGTGGAACATCTACTGCTCACCAGGGACAAGAGAAGGCGCTGTTTTTCAAATGATAGGTACCATCCTTTAATTTCTAACGGTAAAACTGTAAAAGTAAACATAAAAATTAAGAAATAAAAATTCTTGATTAATTTGATAGACAGATCTAAGTTCTTCCCCGTCGGTATGTATGTATATCATAAGAACCCTGACATACTGGTTCGTGTCCCCCTCGCAGGTTCAAGTGAATTATGCCCGTAGTTCGAGCCCATTTCCATGGCAAGCGCTCGACACCAAAAAAACTCGATAAACCTCTAACTTATATTAGTTTTCAACACAAATATGGACCCGTAAAGATTTATAGCTTCAAGACAAATAGACGAAAATTGCTATTCGGCTTTTCGACTAAGGGCCGATTTTTCAATCGTCAGATAAGTCCTATTCGAGGAATAACTCTATGGGTATCTGTCAGTTAAGTGCTTATCTGAGGATTGAAAAATCGGCCCTAAATTTCATACATGTATTTGTTTTACAACCATTTTCTACTCCTGTACTATTCTGATTTATGGAATCACGAACGCCACTATAAAAACACTCATAAAAATCTATTCCCTCTAAAAGCACTTGTTGGCTTATGGCTTTAAAAGTGCTCCATCGTTACGTAGGTAAAACTTTTACTGGCAATGTTTTTTTTAATTTGTCCATTCAGACAGGCTATGGTCAAAAACCATTCAGTCGTTCAGGACCAAATACGGTGGTAGGTACTTATTTTTTATGTTTTACGCTTTACGGCTATGGTTAATCTATTAATATTAACTTGCAATGTATGTATTTTATGTATGTAAGTATGTTTGTCCGGGTGGAATCTTGCGACTCAATTTTGAAGCAGATATCTTCATCCGATTGTGCTGAAATTTTTCATACTTATAAGTAAGTAAGTAAGTCAGAAGACTATATAATAATCTGGTAGTAAAATTCTAGTGGTCCAGCCAGGACCGTCTCCGCAGGAGGAAACTCTTCAACGGTTGGTCCGATTGACTAGAAATTTGGTTCACATGTGTAGGACGGATGGCAATGCAAGTACAACCAACAAAAAGTACAGTCAGCAAAAAAGCTTGCACCTAAAATGAAATTTATTAGGTTATGTTATTTTTTAAATTAACTTGATGTAATTCACACTAACTTAGCACACTCGACTATCACAGGTTTTGTGGCCGAAAAAGTTGGCCGAAACTACGTCCCACCTCTAGTTCCCAGAAAAACCTCGCCGAGTAAATACGTGGGACGCCATTAATGTTTCACAAGTTTTCAGACCACTTATACGTAACGCCACAGTATATAGTCAGTATGCAATCTGTCATGACTTTATTCAGTAACAGAGTTACGATGCCAAATAGACACACACACACACACACACACACACAGACATCGACGTCAGTCTTATAACACCGCTGTGCTAACATCTCCTGTTAAAGCTCTTTTCTTCCCAAGAGTTCTTACTTGGCATTATCAAAAAAAAAACAATATTAACATTTTATTTTTGCAAATTGGCAGCCAAGGGCTCTTTTACATGTCTTTTTGAAACTACCAGCGCATTCGGAAAGACCATCATTGCCAAGAATGCGCCGCAAGAAACTTGACAGAAAGTCATTTTTTCAAAATAAAATACAGTAAGAATGTTATGTATGTATAAATGATATCCTACTAATATTATAAACGCGAAAGTTTGTAAGTATGGATGGTTGTTTGTTACTCTTTCACGACAACGCCTGGACAGATCTGGACGAAATTTGGAACATACATAGATTATAGTCTGGAATAACGCATAGGCTACTTTTCATCGCAGAAAATTGCGTAGTTCCTGCGGGATAGTGGTAAACGAATTCTACGCAGACGAAGTTGCGGGCAACAGCTAGTAATAAAATAAAGTTATGTTTGTGAATATAAATCTCTCTTGTTTGTTCGTGCCGTAAAGCGTGCAGCATCAAACGCAGGCAAAACCGGGTTGTTAATAATGCAGAGCTGCTGGCTCAAGCTATCCTACTAGACAAACATACATAATCAAGTCTTCACGGGGTAGACAGAGCTTAATAACAAGAACTAAAGGCGACGTGGAGCGTGATTGTGGGCGTATAGATGGAATACATACATACTTACATACATATATCACGTCTTTATCCCTTACGGGGTAGACAGAGCCTAAGGTAACAAAACCTTAAGGCCGCGTTTAGCTTGTGGGCGTATAGGTGGAAAGGGGAATCGAAATAGTGATGGGTTGCTAGCCGCATCGCCTATAAAATGATTCCTAAGATTTTTGCCAATTCTATCGATGGGCTTTTACCAACAGCGCGGGAAGAGAAGCAACTGTTAAATTCTATGTTTTTTCTTTACTCCCAAACCAGTATGGAAGATCCTACTAAATTATGAAATTTGGAATATAGATAGATTATAGCCTGGAATAACACATAGGCTACTTTTTATCCCGGAAAATTGTGTAATTCCTGCGGAAGAGCGATAAACGAATTCTATGCAAACGAAGTTGCGGGCAACGGCTAGTTTTAAATAAATATGAGGTTTCAACCTACAAAAACCTCGGGTCTTCACGTAAATTATGTCAGTAATTTCACAGCCGTCGATCTCACTCTAAGCCGGCAACTCATCTGTAATCCTCTGAAAATGACCCTAATAAAGACTTCCCTTAATGTTCTGTTTATTTCTTAAAACTTGAGCGTTCAAGCAACTGCCGCGGCCGCGACAAGCATAAACACGTCGGTTTAGCGCCATTGTTGTAATATTAAAAAGGCGCTCTGATTTCCCCCGAGCTGCTGCTTTAGCGTGTGCTAGGAAATTACAAGCTGTGGACCAGTGATCGGAATAGGTACGAATTTACCTAAAGCTCGTGGAATAGTGACGAAAAATGTATTAAAAGCGTTACAGCCGTTTTTTTACGTTAGAGCCAGGCAAACTAATTAGTGGGTCACCTGATGTTAAATGATCACCACAGTCCATACACACCCGCAGCGCTTTACGCGATGCCAGTGCATTGTCAGCCCTGCAGAAAATTGTACACTCGCCTCTTAAAGGCACCCAGGTAACTCGATGGGAAGACCCCAGCGGGAAGCTCGTTCCAGATTTTGCAAGTTCGTGGCAAAAAAGACCGATTAAACCGCACCGTCGACTGCCATGAATGAGCGCTTACGACGGGTGGATTTGTAATGGAACCCTGCAGCTGGAATGAGGTCAAAGAGTTCCTCAGAGCATTCCCCGTTGTAGATCTTATAGAACACACAAAGGGAGCCAACGTCTCTGCGGAAAGGGAAATCAAAATAGTGATGGGTTGCTAGCATCGCCTATAACATGATTCCTAAGACTTTCGCCCATTCCCTCGATGGGCTTTTATCATCTGCAAATTAAAATACAGCTTGTAAATTAAAGTAAGCATTAATACTTTCAATGGGTTCTGGCTTATTGATTCATGGCCCACGGACCATTGGTTTCTTTACACGATCAAATAAGTAAATTTACGGACAAATGGTTCTGTGTAACCTTTTACGTATCTAAAAACCTTAATTCCCAATAGAAGATACGGGATACCATAGAATGGGCACATCCGGGCATACCCTTTTAACTAATTACACTACATATTACTCAAATGAGTGAATTCAATTTCACCCACTGACCGTGTCTGAGCCCATAGGGTTGTTTTTCATCCCACGGACCACAGAGGAAATGAGTAATAGAGTGAAAATAAGCGTTATCAGAAAAGTACCATTTGTCCGTCTAATTAAAAAAAACATAAATCCGTTATTATACCCATATTACAAGCTTTGCTTAGTTTGGTATTTACTGCGTCAACTGGTGTCAGTAGTCCCAAGATTATTATTTATTATTATTAGTTTTGTGACTACCCATATAAATTTAATTCCATTTTTCTTAATGAGAGGTTTTATTCCATCAATTTAATTCATAACGGTAAAACCGTAAAAGTAATCATAAAAATCAAGAAATAAAAATTCTTGATTCATTTGATAGTACCTATCATTTGAAAAACAGCGCCTTCTGTCGTCATGGTGAGCAGTATTATGTTCCACGGGACTTTGTTATTATGTCGTACAGACACATCATTCAAACAGATGACGCTTGGCGACAAAAGTTAGGATAGTAACAAGGCCACGTGACAGCTAGTAACAGATGGAAAAATTCGAAGTCTTACCCACCTGCTATGGGCGGTGTAGGGGTATAGCACGCGTCACGGAGTGACGAGGATCCGGGTTCGATTCCCGGCCATAGCTTTACTTGTCAGCTTCGGTTATTTTTTTTTTAGATATTATATTATCATAATACCTACTAATAACTTTGTTACTCCATGTAAAGGAAAAACAATTGCGAAAAAAGATGGCAAAGCACTGATGTGATGCAGAACTGGTTACCCAGTCTATATGGTACATTCCTCCAAACCCAGGACTGAGGGATTCATTGGATTAATAGTCTTGCTTCCCTTCAGATTGCAGCCTCCGCGTAGGTGGGGCAAGGCAGGAGCGGGGGCGGAGGCGGGGGCGGGTTCAACGTTGAGCTATAGCTTTAGATAATAATAGTTTAAGCGTTTATTCAAATTAGGGCGATGGTTAGAATTAAGTTAATTATAAATTAAGTGTGAATTAGCACCCACGCAAAAAACGGGTTGTTTTAAAAAAGGATTTGTTAAACCTAGGACGTATTTGCGTGCAACGATTAAAACGGTCGCAGCCATTTTTATTTTATAAGACTGGGTGACAAACTAGCAAGTTGATCACCATATGGTAAGTGAACACCACCACCCATAGATAATAATATAAAGCCACAGTTAGTGGGGCGTTGCCAGTCTAGTGAGCTAAGTTAACTATAATGTTGATATTTTAAGTGTCGGTTTGTTTTGTAAGAAATATAGAGAGAGTCATAGATAACTGACAATTTAAGATATCAGAAACTTTACACATCATAGCGCTGAGACGAGCCCCAAGTTCTTTTACTTTTTCCGTGTGACTACTCTTGCTTAATATGTCCTGTCAATCGTTCAAGGCTAACAGGAAGAACTCTCTTTTAGGGATACGTTCGCCATTGTGTATTCATGTGTATTCATCATTTTCATGTATTTTATGTACAATAAAGAATTATACTTACATACCTTAGACACTTATGGCGGGTTGCCGCCCGCGCCCTCTGGTGTCTTGTGTAGTATTCATTCAGAACGTACCTAAGTAGATCGTGGTGAGGTGTGACGAGGTACAGTCAGCACCAGAAGTACAAACAGTCGATGAGCTCCAAATGATGTAAACACTGTCTTATTACCTTGCAAAAGAGTCGTACTAGTCGGTGAAGGTACCGAGGAAAGATTTAAGTGTAAAGGTCCGGACCAGTGCTTAAAAGACGTCGACGGTGCGCTTACGCAACAAAATGTATGAAACGGTAAGAGAACGTGACGCATGCGCAGCGGTGTAGTCGCACTTTTATGCGGGTGCTCGGTCTGTTGACGCAATACCAGTATTGAGACAAGGTTCCAGAATTAAAACAATATTTATTATAAATATTTAATATTTTACCTGTGTTAGGATCTCGTGCAGAGTCCGTTTGGATCGCAACTACTGTCTTTTTCATTAATCCTACCGCTAAGCTGCAGTGCTCGCGAAGCTGTGTTTCAATGTGGAGTGTAGGACAGCCGCCGAAATTATCTACATGAGATATTTTTGTTTTAAGGGCGTTTCCCAAAAAAACATGGACACATTTTAACTTTTTCCACAACTCAAATATTTTCGGTTTTTTTTTACTCCGAATCGTTTACTATCGACTCTCATACTATGAAATTAATTTTCCTGTTCGTCACGTTCCGCACTTAAGTACTACATGGGACACATTTTTTCTTGTATAAGGATCGATAGGGTTAACGATTCTGATTAAGAAAACCCCAAAATAGTTACATTCTGGAAAAAATGTTGTAAACCACGTGGCATTTACCATCATGTTTCATATTAAAAAATAAAAGTTAGAAAAATAAAGGTGTGTTAATTTAAATATAGCATACTAGCTTTGACCGCGGCTTCGCTCAAAAACTACAAGCATTTCAATGAAAGTAGCTGGGTAGTACGGATGCAACAATCCGATAGGGTAAAATAGCTCGTTTAAAAGGCCTATGCCCAACAGTGGACAGCAATGGGCTGATGATGATGATGCAGTATTGTGAAACTACATTTTACAGTAAAACTAGTACAAGGCACGCTTGAGGCGTAGCGCAAAGTTAGCGGCGTCGTAGGCGTCTACGGCACGTAGCATGCCTACGGCGTAGCATCTCGTAGCAGTACTTAGCGTTTACAAGAAAATGCATTTTGAACGGGATTTTTTACATTCCTTCTGTAAAAAATGGTAAGATTTGCAAGCATTGTGTCCTATGTAGCCAAGCTTGTAAGCAAGCAAACATGCAAGCATACAAGCAAGCATACAAGCAAGCATACAAGCGAATTTACAGCATGTTCACCACCTACAGAAAACCTCGGACGCGCCCAACTGATTTATATACATACACACATCACGTCTTTGTCCCTTACGGGGTAGACAGAGCCTAAGGTAACAGGTAGCTACAAGCCACATTTAGCAAGATTGTAGGCGTATAGGTGGAAAATGGAATCAAAATAGTAATGGGTTGCTAGCCTCATCGCCTATCACATGATTTCCATAATTTTCGCCCATTACCTCGATTGGCTTTTACCATCTGTGCGGATAGATTCAATTGGTACATTCTATGTGTTTTTTTTGCTCCCAGACCAGCATGGAAGAGTTGATGTATGTTATTACTAGCAACAGCCCGCAACTTCGTCTGCATAGAATTCGTTTATCGCTATCCCGCAGGAATTACGCAATTTTCCGGGATAAAAAGTAGCCAATGTGTTATTTCAGACTATAATCCATCTATGTTCCAAATTTCATCCGGATCTGTCCAGCCGTTCTGGCGTGAAAGAGTAACAAACATCCAAACATACTCACAAACTTTCACATTTATAATATTAAGTACATACAGGATTTATATTAGTCTAGTGTTTATTTTTAAATCCTGTATTTAATTATTGCCAAAAATATTAGTGATGTCAAATGTTGTACTTATAATATTAAGACTGGACACAATAAAAAAAAATAAAAAAAATACTAGTTTCCTTTCAACATGAAACTACCGTGAGACTCAATCATAATTACACATAAACGGAAACTAAAGAAAATACTAGTTACACACAAAACTCGCATTGTGCATATTTGATTCTAAACCATTTTCATGTTTCAGTGGGCATAACACATTTTAGCCTAGAGATTACGAGAAAATTGGTTATACATATCCACAGTTTTGAAGGTTTATTAGTTTTTATTTTATTACTAAACAACACCTTCGTAAAGACATCGAAAACCTCCAGAAACTTCATCTAGGAGGTTATGACGAAAAGATAATTGGGTAACCCTATATTTCCCAAAATCTCACCTTCCATACTCCAATTATTTTCCATAATATTTTGCAGCCTCTACTCCCACGTCAGGTCCACACGGGCACAGTTACATCAAAGTGTAACTAATTAACTATTTTCCATAAACTACGTGATTTTTCTATTCATAATGAAATGGCGAAGACAATAAATCTCTGTGACTCTTTCAAAGTACTAATTTTCTACCCCGTTATTCATAAACGATCTGTAGGCTTCTGCAAACTTAGCAATCGTTTGTCCTTGTCTGTCACTTTGACATTTACCTTTCACAGATAAGGACAAACGATTGCTAAGTTAGCAGAAGTCTATAGAGCGTTTATGAATAAGGGGGTTAGTCTTCTAAAAATAATGGAAATGAAACCAAATTAACTATTTCACTTTTAATTTAATCACATTATCACAAAAAGAAAATCGTCCAGACTTTGTTATAATGCGAGTTGCACCAACATTAATAGCAAACTGATTGTTTGACGAATATTTAACAGAAAACTTATAAAACAAACGTCAAAATCTTCGATGCAACTAACATTGAACCAATTCCAATATGGTGTAAAACTGAAAGTTTAATAAAATAAAATCCAACGGAAACCCAGCCGGCTTAAACGGGGAATAAAACAAACAACCCTTTTCAGCTGTCATCTCGAGCGGCCGTGACAGGCGGTGACAGGCGGTGACAGCGCGCGTCACCGTGTCCAGGGACACGCCAGCAGCCAGTCACCCGGCAGACCAAGCATCTGGGAAATAATTAGGTTTTTAGTGATCACCACAGCCCATAGATACCCGCAACCCCGGAGTGATTGCAGATGCGTTGCCAACCTAGAGGACTAAGATGAAATGCCTCTTGTGCCCGTAATTTCCCCGGCTGTCTTACTCTCCACACCGGAACACAGCAGTACACTGCTACTTAGCGGCAGGATTAGCGAGTAAGATGGTGGTAGCGATCCGGACGGACCTTGTATTTTTTTTTTTTTTAATAAGTAACAGTAAATTACAATTTTAAACACCGAAATGTCGGGATTTATTCGTTGTGGTTTCGTATGTTTCAGTTACCTATTTCAAAAAGTGTTTTTCAGTAACCAAATACCAAACAGAGACCAAATAGGAGACGTTTTGGAAAAAGGTCAGGTCAGGAGTACCCGAAACCGACGAGCATGTATGAAGAGATTGATGAATGTGGATGAAGCGATAGAGGTATGTCAGGATCGTAGCAAGTGGAACAAAGTAGTCTCTGCCTACCCCTGTGGGTATGTATTGTACGTTTTCCAGTAAAAAGATTGTTTATCTTTTTTTAGATAATGACAAAAACAAGGTATAGCAAAAAATAAATGTGTAAGCAAGGCATATAAAATAAATAATACGAGGCAGGTATAAATGGCCGTCCGAACTATTTTTCATCAGCTCTGAATAACTGAACTGTTCGCAGCCCGAATTGGAAACGTTTCGTTCCATTGATTCTCAAAGCGCAACATTTGGGGCCGTTTCTCTTGTGATTGCGCTGCCAAAATCATTGATAACATATTCAGTGTTGCGTTATAAACTAAATTACGTATGTTTCTATTTTTAAACATGATATTTTACCGGTCAAATTCGAGATGCTGCTCAAAAATCGTCTCTGCGACATTGAATGAACACCTCGCTTGTAAAAAAAAGTTTTAAACGTCACCAAAAATTAGAACTATTAAAGCTATGGCCGGAAATTGAACCCGGATCCTCGTCATTCCGTGACGCGAGCTATACCCCTACACCACCCATAGCAGGTGGGTAAGCCTTCGAATTTTTCTATCTGTTACTGGCTGTCACGTGACTTTGTAAATCTGCGAATTTTTGTCGCTAAGCGTCATGTGTTTGAATGAAATGAAAATGAAAATGAAAATTTATTTTTGCAAATTGGCCGCCAAGGGCTCTTTTACATGTCTTTTTGAAACTACCAACACATTCGGAAAGACCATCATTGCCAAGAAGAATGCGCCGCAAGAAACTTGGCAGAAAGTCAAATGACCTCACTTGTAGTCAGAATGAGGCATTGGGTTGTTCTTGACAGTAGTTGACAGTAATAATATCGTTCTGTGGCGAAATATCTTAGCAATAACATTCTTTCATATTCCATACTAGCCTTCCGTCTGCAGCTTCGCACGCGGTAAATTAATTTTCCCGTAGGAATAGGTATTGTCCCGCGGTAAAAAGTAGCCTATGTCACTCAGTGATAATGCAGCTTTCTAACGGCAAAAGAATTTTTGAAATCTGTCCAGTAGTTTCGGAGGTTATTCAATGCAAACAAACAAACAAACATATCTTTATAATATGAGTATAGATAAGCTTTTAGGGGCTATAGCCGTGTTTAAATTCTTAATTACGTAAAAATTGCGAGTAAACGTTGTAGATTCGTACCAGTAGTTACAGTAGATCAACAGGAGCGTTTGCGCATCAGCTTCCGTAGCTTGCATCCACTGCCGGTCTGCTGTGAACAAACAATACAACACTCTGTTATGGGTACTACCAGTAAGTCCTAGCCTATAAGAAATTTTCAAATACCTTCCTATCTTTTTTTTTCCATGCTGGACTGCGAGCAAAGAAAAAACATAGAATGAAATTACTTCTCTACCCGCACAGATGGTAAAAGCCGATCCAGGGAATAGGCGAAAATCAAAATCATGTTATACGGGATGAGGCTAGCAACCCATCATTATTTTGATTCCATTTTTGAGTTCAAAATGTTGGACCGTAATAAATTTAAAGTAAAGTTGCACAATTGGCTCATTGATAAAGTGTTCTACAGTCTAAAGGATTTTTTTAATGATAAAGATGAAATGTGATGTATAGTGATATGTAACACATTATGTATTCGTAACTATGTTAGTCTTTAGCATGATTGCCTAAAATTGTCTGCCTGTTCAGGCCACTGTTGATACCAATCTGTTCACCCCTAAGTATCTATCCTACACAGTTAAACAATAAATGTTCTGATTCTGATTCTGATTCTGATTCCACCTATACGCCCACAATATTGCTTAATGTGGCCTGTAGGTACCTGTTACCTTAGGCTCTGTCTGTCTTGTGTATATGTTTTCCTATCTTTTGCATTAGTAAGGGTTTCCTGTGAAATTCCAAAAAGCACCGATAGCGAGCACGCCTCCCCGATTGTTAACAAACGCACGGAAAAAAAAACTTAGCTGTGGTAACTAGGAATTAGTTGGCGCAGCTAAATTCCTTCGAAACTATAGGGACATCGAAGTATTTAGCTATCGTTGCAAAGAGTTTTTCGCTACCGAAACTTGGCTGTGATAGCAAATATTCTTAGTTGTGATCACTTTGAAGTTTGGGAAACTTAGCTGTGACTGCTAATCATATTAGCTAAAATTAGTTGTGGCTGCTAAGTATATTAGCTATATTTAGCAGTGACAGCTAATTTAATTAGCAATATTTAGCGGTAGCTGCAAACAAATTTGCCGTAGCTGCTAATTACTTTAGATGCGACAATCAAAATAATTCGTTGCATCGGCGAAAGTGTTGGCTGTAGCAACTAAGTTAGTTTGATACTCTATCGCATTTCTTTAGCGGTATTCGACAACGAGTTTAGCTGCAGCTGCTAAAAGGGTTTGTTACTATAAGAAAGACTTAGTTGTGAGATGTAATCAAGTTAGTTGTAGCTGCTAATTAAGTTTGTTACAGTTACTAAGAGTCTTAGTTGTGGGATGTAATCAGTTTGGCTGTAAGTACTAATTGGGTTTGTTACTGGAACCAAGAGTCATAGTTGTGGGATGTAATCAATTTAGCTGTAGCCTCTAATTGGGTTTGTTACTTTAACTAATAGTCTTAGTTGTGGGATGTAATCTGTTTAGCTATATCTAAGTGCTAATTGGGTTTGTTACTGTAACTAAGAGTCTTAGTTGTGAGATGTAATCAGGTTAGCTGGAGCTGCTAATTAAGTTTGTTACAGTTACCAAGAGTCTTAGTTGTGGGATGTAATCAATTTGTGGCCCGAGGAAGCGACCGCCACTGCGATATGGCAACCCGTGCACACTCCTGCAAAGTCTGATAGACCGGGCCCGTTAACGTCCTAACGAATTAGAAGCAGTAACGTGCACACTAGGCTACTCAGACTCGCTTCCTGTGTCTGTTACAAGATAATCATTCAAAATCATCTCGGGTATATATGGACGCTCGGTCAACCAAACGATAGCGCGATGTAACTTGCGCGCAGCGCCATCTGTTGGCGTATTTCGTAAGCTCAGTTGCTGTTGGCCTTAATACTTATCGTTACTTATAGTCAAAGCTGCAAAAAGTTCTTGGCTGCCACACTTAAGTCTGATTTGCTACGACTGCTAATATAATATTGCTGTTCATTGCAAAGTAAATTTGTTGGTGCGACTAAGATTCTTAGCAACATTAGCAAAAAAATATTTAGCAGTTGCAGCAAATAATATTAGCTACAGTTTGTGAATAAGTTAGTCAAAGCTGCAAAAAGTTCTTGACTGCCACACTTAAGTCTGATTTGCTACGACTGCTAATATAATATTGCTGTTCATTGCAAAGTAAATTTGTTGGTGCGACTAAGATTCTTAGCAACATTAGCAAAAAAATATTTAGCAGTTGCAGCAAATAATATTAGCTACAGTTTGTGAATAAGTTAGTCAAAGCTGCAAAAAGTTCTTGGCTGCAACACTTAAGTCTGATTTGCTACGACTGCTAATATAATATTGCTGTTCATTGCAAAGTAAATTTGTTGGTGCGGCTAAGATTCTTAGCAACATTAGCAAAAAATTATTTAGCAGATGCAGCAAAGAATATTAGCTACAGTTTGTGAATAAGTTAGTCAAAGCTGCAAAAAGTTCTTGGCTGCCACACTTAAGTCTGATTTGCTACGACTGCTAATATAATATTGCTGCTCATTGCAAAGTAAATTTGTTGGTGCGACTAAGATTCTTAGCAACATTAGCAAAAAATATTTAGCAGTTGCAGCAAATAATATTAGCTACAGTTTGTGAATAAGTTAGTCAAAGCTGCAAAAAGTTCTTGGCTGCCACACATAAGTCTGATTTGCTACGACTGCTAATATAATATTGCTGTTCATTGCAAAGTAAATTTTTTGGTGCGACTAAGATTCTTAGCAACATTAGCGAAGGATATATTAGTAGATGAATCAGAAAAAAATTAGCAGCCGTTGCAAAAATGTTATTAGTGATTGCAAAATGTATTTATCAAACGTATCAAAGATATTATCTGCTGTCTAACACATGTAAAATTAGTAATAGTAACGAAATTTTTATCCACTATAACTAAGAATTATTAACGGTTACAACTAACAGCAATTACTAAATTATTTTGTTGACAAATTAGCTATAGTTGCTAATCAATTAGTACTGTTAGCAAATTATTTGAAATTCGTTTAGCTAAATATCGTTATCAGTGGTAGCTAACTGGTTTTAGTTGCTATAGACATGGCCTTGTTACAGTTGCAAACAAATTGTATGCCACAGCAAAGAAAATTTCAGCAAAGGGAGCTTAGCTATCACGGCTAATTCATTTCTCTCCGTGCGGTTTGTTCTTATCAGAATATTATTTTCCCCCCAAATTACGGAGGGACACCTGCCCGCAATCCGGTAAATGTAAAGTGGCTCATTTGCGCCAGGAAACTCTTTGCATGAGCTTATGAGGCTGTTTACACGATGCGGGGACGACACGATTATTCGCGAGTTACATACATACACATACATTTTATATATTTGCAAGGCATCTTTGAATTGTTCTGGAATATTACAGCAGGTTAAAGTGTCAAGGGTGTCATCGTAATTTACATACACACATTAATCACGTCCCCACCCCCACGGGGTAGACAGAGTCCAAGGCAACAGGACCTAAAGGCCATACCTGACGCCATACACTTTCAACATCAACCAATGTATGTAAACTAGTTTTTTTTTTATTATTTAAACATGCCAACAGTGCATAAACAAAACATTAATATTAACAAAATTACAAGTTACAATCCATGTTCATGCACCAATAACAGGCATGCGACAGCATTTATCATGTTTAGGGACTTACACTACTAGTAAAACTAACTGACATAAACAAACAGGAAGCAAGTGAGTGAGCATCCTGCTTATAACAACTAAGATTAGGCAAAAAAGAGAGCTAATTTTGAGGGATGTGAGATAAAATCAGCACTTTACGCTTAATCCACCGTATTGAATCTTGAAAGATGTCGAATTGGAATTGATTTGCTAGTTCTAGGTCGTTGAACACTTTTGAATACGGTAAAGTGGAAGGGCTTTTCCGGATTTTGTCCCGGTTTTAGCTGGGCAAAATGTCATTCGTCGACAGGTCCACCTGCTGGCCTCAGGCACCGTGAAGTTAGTTATGAACTTATGAACTACTAGCAGTTGCCCGCGACTTCGTCTGCGCAGAATTCGCTTATCGCTATCCCGCGGGAACTATGCAATTTTCCGGGATAAAAACTATCCTATGTCCTTTCCCGGGACTCAAACTATCTATATACCAAATTTCAACTAAATCGGTCGAACGGTTTAAGCGTGAAAAGGTAACAGACAGACAGAGTTACTTTCACATTTATAATATTAGTAGGGATAATTAAAAAATCTTGAAAATAATACAAGGTTGTCCAGTCAAGTTACCGCAACCACCTGGAATTCTGCATTAGTTTTAGGCCAGTGTACTCCTCATAGCCACTACCGCCAACACCGCCGTCCCGTCGTGTCGTACAGCCCTAAAGGCCGGCAACGCGTCGCAATCTCCTCGATTACGGACAGCCGCTAGGTTTACACGCCGTTACTAGCTAGCTCTCTTAACGCCACGCAATTTAGGACACGGTGCCACTTGCTGGAGTACGGAAACCTATTTCCCGCCAGCCAAAAGTACTTATATGCTTGGACTTAGTATTTTTTGCATTCCCGCGCTCGGGGCAGCAACGGGGGGTATGACGGGGTCGCCAGCTCACCGCTGTCTTCCCGGAGGGGAGAGGCATACCGTCTAAAAACCGACACGTTCCCTCCTGGCCAGGGACTGTGAGCGTTGCGGGAGCACCCAGGTGTAACCTGTTTCTCGCAGCCTACACTGACGACCGCCTCCTGGCACACTGATGCCTTAGTGCATCAATTAAACAAAGATCCGTTTCTGATATAAAAATCCAAGACCTGCTATGAATGTGATGTGTTTTGTAACTTGTGTGGTATGTATATATTTATATATTATGTAGTTTATTTTATTTATTGTGTATTAGTTTATCGTATTTATCTATTACTAACGAGCCGCCCCGGCTTCGCACGGTATATTATGCATGTATTATACATATAAACCTTTCTCTTGAATCACTCTATCTATTAAAAAAAACCGCATCAAAATCCGTTGTGTAGTTTTGAAGATATAAGCATACATCGGGACATGAGGACAGAAAAAGCGACTTTATTTTATACTATGTAGTGATGTGTAGTTTGTTATATCTTACATTATTCAAAATTTGGGCATTTAGAATTATTTTTGGTTTCGGTCGGTTTTTTTACTTTTCTGTGTTCAAAGGTTCACTGGAAGAGGTTCATTTTGGGATAAGTTCGCTTTTGTGCATTTGTGTTGTCCCGTATTCATCTTTTTCTTGTGTTTTATCACTACATAGTATAAAACAAAGTCGCTTTCTCTGTCCCTATGTCCCTATATCCCTATGTCCCTATGTATGCTTAATAAGATTATATCTTTAAAAATACACAACGGATTTTGATGCGGTTTTTTTTAATAGATAGAGTGATTCAAGAGGAAGGTTTTTATGTATAATTCTACGCAGACAAAGTCGAGGGCAGAAGCTAGTGTACAATAAAGAGTTAAACATACATATCTGCTGCGAAGTATGTACGAGTATGATAGTCTCGGAAGAATGAATAATCTAGGAGAATGTGAGGAAATAACATTTATTTACATTGGACTCTTGAACGGGTTTATTAGAATTTGGAAATCGTGGGTAGACTCTTATGATATTCGGATACTTATTGAGAAAATTATTTTGAGAATATCTGTTTGACAGAAAAGCCCCATGAAAAGATAATCGGAGCTGAAAAAATTGCGGTTTTCATTAGTTTGCTAACGTATCATTGTTAAATTATAAATTTTAATAATGGATAATACTTATGAAACATTATTTATATTGTTCAGTACTTAAACAAGCAAGTGAAATAAAACTATGCCTTTGTATTAGATTGTTTTATTTCATAAAAGTATCTTATTGACATCGTCCGTTAAGTACATTGCAGTTAATATCAAAATCTCAATTTAATACACCAGTCATCATGGTCACCATCTTTCTTTATCAATGGGGGCAACGTCATGAATAGAGATAGAAAGAGACACCAGACAATAAAGCTTTTGATGCTAACTATCTCCTGGCTGAATAATTTAAGCCACGAAAAATAAAGCGGTTGAAACGTTGAAAATACAACTTCTTGGTCTGATTATGGCACTTACGCTTTTTACAAGTAATGTGGAAAACGGAAGAGGCATCCATGTCAGGAAATCGTAAAACTTTGCGAATGCGTTCATCCAGACTAGAGAGAACAGGAGATAAACACGATGCCAGCGACGCCGCAGAGTTATTTGGTTGAAGGATGCACGGCGACTCCGGAGAATTGGCCGTGAGTGAGCAGTCAGGAGACAGGCGGGATGAGGGTAAGGGTGAATGTAGCTTTTGCAAGCACTCGCTACTAGGACTAGGTGATGGTACGGGTGAAAATTTTGCCAACGTGTGCGTTATTGTGTCATAAGAGCACGTCGGAGATGGAAAGTCAACCAACGTGTGTGATGAGCATGACGGATTTAAAGCAGGACAGTCGATTGAGCACGGAGGAGAGGGCGAGCATTGTGGTGAGAGGCTTGGAGATATTTCATGTACCTGGCTGGGGCACGTAAACGATGACGGTGAAAACTTGACCACATTTTGAGAGCCGGCAGGAGATGATACACAAGTGAGCGAAGGTGCCATCAACTGTTTATCTGCCGTGCTGGGACACCCACATTTGGGCGGAGGTTCGAGTGAGCAGGGTGGACATGGTGAAGTAGAAGTCTCACATGTCGGTACGTATTGAGTAGCTTGAACTGTATTCCTAGGACATTCACACAATGTGGCTGGAGTTTTGATCGATGTGTTTGAGCAGGGCGGACCTAGCATGGGTATTGTAGACGTTTGCAAATGTGGGGACTGTAGAACTGGTCCGCAGGGGCATGGTGCAGGCAGAGAAGCGACCGGTTGGCAGGAGACGTGATCCGGGGCAGGCAGAGGCAACAGAGTATGTGAGTGTCTACACGGCGTATGCGGCTTCTGGCAACAGGCTGCGGGTCGAAATAGAATGGTTGAGTGCGAACAGATGGGACACGACGTGCTTGTCTTACAGGAACTTGATGAGGAAGACGGTAGGAGCGAGGAAGGGGGAGACGGTGATGGTTGAGCCGTGATAGATGTATGCGAGCACTTGGGAAACAACGTCTGACTATGACTGGAACATGAAGTGGGCAGATGAGAAGATGATGTTATGACCAACGGAGAGTTTATGTGGACAGAATGTTTGTCTAAATTTCCCAGTTCAGCTTCCAGCAGTACAGCATTGATAGCTTTTTTGGCAATTTGTTTTTGTTGACGATCAAGTCTATTCAAGGCTTCTGCCCAATGAAACGCGATGGAGTTTTCGGCGTTCTTGTTTGGTTCACACGGCTCGCACGACCAGCCCTCTATATGTCCATTATGTTTTGCTTGATAACTTCTTTTGTGCTTGGTCCGAATTGGTAATATGGAGTAAACAGATTCAACAGTGCTCGCATAAGAGGCTTCTTGCCATTCTGGTTCTTCTTCTTCTTCCTGATTTGAACTGTTACCTTCTTCTTCTTGTTGAGAACTGTCCCCTTCGTCTTCATCGGTAGTGACAGTCTGTAAAACATTTTTGTGATTTATATTTTTTTCTCACTCGCTTAGCGTCCTGGGGAAGAAACTGTTGACTTCAGAAATAGTATCAGTTCTGTAAGGTCAGGTTCAAATCTGGGGCATCTTTTGCAGATTTTCTTCTCTCGCTTATTTTATCGCTATAGAGGTCAATATAAAACCGGAAATAAATAAGTATAAATCGCACATCTTTTGCCATGGTCTGTCCGTGTCTTGATCATACTTTATACGGCATAGAATACCGGGATGAAGGTAACTTTTAAGTAAGAGGAAAACATTTTTTATTAATATTTTAAAGAAAACATCATAGTGTTGTGCCCCAACCCATTATATTCGTAACCATTCGCTCGCCGTGGAGTATTTCATTATAAAATAACTTCTTTATTGCCTTGCACGAGTAGTAAAAAATACTACACTTCCAAAATGGATGTAAATGGAAAAACGTGTCTAGTACAAAAACTGAAAACATCTTTTATAACACAAGTAAACATTTTAGTCCTCTCGAAACTATAATCCATAAGTGGCTGTCACGCCATAGCCCGTTCGCCGATGAGGGCAAATCTCCGTCACGGGACTCGAACCCGCGCCCCACTGCTCCCCAGGGGCCGATGAACCGAGCACGCCCGAACTATCACGAGTGCCGCGCCGAATCGGCAATGTTACACGGGAAGTGTTGGTGATCGTGACATTCATACATAAAGAAGTCCTTCATGACTGTACTCTTATTGTATGTATCTACACTATCACTACATAGTATAAAATAAAGTCGCTTTCTCTGTCCCTATGCCCCTATGTAGGATTTTGATGCGGTTTTTTTTTGATAGATAGAGTGATTCAAGAGGAAGGTTTTTATGTATAACTAGCTGACCCGGCGAACTTTGTTCCGCCTTAAATTTGAAAAATTACAGTGGTTTGGGCTGTGCTATCCCGCGGGAACTATGCAATTTTCCGGGATAAAAACTGTCCTATGTCCTTTCCCGGGACTCAAACTATCTGTATACCAAATTTCAACTAAATCGGCCCAGCGGTTTAAGCGTGAAAAGGTAACAGACAGACAGACAGACAAAGTTACTTTCGCATTTATAATATTAGTAAGGAAGTAAGTATTCTACGCAGACGAAGTCGCGGGCAGAAGCTAGTTTTGTAATAAAGCGTGTAAATATTTAGTAATTTATTTTATGATTTGTTTGTTGTATTTAGATATGTACGCTCTATTGTGGTTTTTACTATCTGGGATATTAATTCACTCTTTGTCGGTCGCTCGTTTAATGCTCCTGTCATCTACTCAAAGATTAACTGGTAGAGATCCCTAATAGGGATAAGTTGGCCTTTGTGCATATGTTTAATGTTTTTTTTTGTGGTTTGTGTCTCTTTCTTTATATTTGTACAATAAAGCATTTACTTCGGTCGGTTCGTCGGGTCGGTTATCGCGCTGCGAAATCGCACGAAGCAGTATTGACTTGATGAAGCTTATTATTAATTAGAAATATTTTTTTAAATGGTTGATTTAATGGCTGATAAGCTTCGTGCCTAGAACTAGCTTGTAGTTAAAAAAAAAACTACATCAACTGTCACTTTTGACATTGTCAAAAAATAATACCGCGGTGCTGTTTAGTTGCATTTGCGTGTAATCGATGCTAGCAGTGTGTTTTTTAATGATATTTTAAGACAGACTTACAAAATTCGCACGAGTATTTTTACCAATTAGTTGATTTTCAGTACGCCTATGGGTCTATTTTGGGAGAAGCCACCGTTACACGTGGTATCACTTATGTCATGCGAACAATGACAGCCGATTGGCTAAAATAATAATAAAAAATAGTCTCCCACTAGTATATCATACATATAGAACTCATTCTCCGTGACATCCAAATGCTAGAAAACCCGTTTGCATAATATCCATATCTTGATCCATAAAAATGTATCATTATTATTGTAGGAAACGCACGAGTTTGGATTTTAGATTACTAGCTGTTGCCCGTAAGTCCCGTAACTTCGTCTGCATAGAATTCGTTTATAAGAAAGAAAGAAAGAAGACATTTATTCTTTTTTGCAAGACACACAAATATAAGAGAATATACACAATTTTATAGGAAATAAAAACAAGAAAAAAAACTCAGACATGAAAAATAGATCCTCAGCGTTGTGTGTGTCTTCGCAAAAGCGAGCGTTTCGCTGGCTCAGCATTACGCTGAGATGTTAGACGCCTGCAGCACTGATTTTCAGCCAGAACCGTCGTCTTCTTTGCAGGAATTCCGCAATTTTCCGGGATAAAAAGTAGCCTATGTGTTATTTCAGACTATAATCTATCTATGACTCAAAGTTCATCCAGATCTGTCTAGCCGTTCTGGCGTGAAAGAGTAACAAACGTCCATCCATCCATACTTACAAACTTTCGCGTTCATAATATCAGTAGGATTTGTATCGAATGTTTTCTGAAATATAACAACGTAGGCATTCTAATCCTAACTATTTATAATTACTGTATAAAGGCTCGGCCACAGCAGTGCGTAAAAGACGTCGACGGTGCGCTTACGCAACAAAATGTATGAAGAAACGGTGAGAACGTGACGCACGCGACACGTCACTGCGTATACGCAGCGGTATGGTCGCTCCTTTATCAAACCATAATAAACTATTGTGGAAATTATTTTTAACCCGTATAAAAATTGTTTTCACATTTTTGCTCCTACAATGATAGTTTCATGTGTCAATTTATTTGACAGTTAAAAAGCAAGCAATGATCGGAACGCCTTTCCCCGGCGTCAGGTGCGGCCTACGTGCGCCGCATACCCCCGGCTTACAGCATTAAACGCTACGGAGGCGTCACGCGCACTAGTTTCTGTACACATACATACATACACAAACCACGTCTTTATCCCTTACGGGGTAGACAGATCCTAAGGTAACAGGTACCTACAAGCCACAATTAGCAAGATTGAGGGTGTATAGGTGAAAATGGAATCAAAATAGTGACGGGTTGCTAGCCTGCCTATAACATGATTCCTATAAGTTTCGCCCATTCCCTCGATGGTATTTTACTATCTGCGCGGGTAGAGAAGCAACTGGTACATTCTATGTTTTTTCTTTGCTCCCAGACCAGCATGGAAGAAGTTTCTGTAACTACGTGTAAATCGCTTTCGATAGAGGCAGCATACGCATACAAAATGATATTATTTCCCGATCACGTGATGTTTTATATCGGAAATTCCCAACAAACAATATTGCATATGAATTGATAACAGCGCCATCTCTCGTATCTGGTAAACAGTAGCCATTATGTTCTAAAGGAGTTCATGTTAGATTCATGTACAGTCAAGTGTAATAATATGTATTTAACATGAAACTACCGTGAGACTCAATCATAATTACACATAAACGGATAACTCACGTATAAAAGTCGAGTGATGCTCGACATGTTTCGGACTATTTCGAAGTCCTTTTTCCAAGAGCGCTCGCCCCGGCGGCAGCGACACGAACACTTCCACACTTTCGAGTTTTTCATTCCGCGGGAAGTACGTGAAGCCATTGAAATAAGTCGGTATCCCAATTTCAACCGGGATAGTGGATGGTCGGTGCCCCCGAGTTGGAAAACTGTTTTAAATATTGACCGAACGGTGAGTGTGAGCGAACCTTTACAGAGTGACGTGATCAGTGTTGTGTGCTGCCCGACATTTGACAATAATAAAAATGTCGATGAAAACGAGGGTAGTTGTGCGCCGCTGTCAGTTGCGTCGAACAGCCGCGCGAGCAGAGCGCTGGCGCGCAGTGTTCGTGTCGCTGCCGCCGGGGCGAGCGCTCTTGGAAAAAGGACTTCGAAATAGTCCGAAACATGTCGAGCATCACTCAACTTTTATACGTGAGTTATCCGTTTATGTGTAATTAATATGTATTTAGACAAAGATTCAAAAATAAGTACCATACGCTCTTACACCGGCGTAATAAGGTCGTGGGACATATTTTTGAGAAGTTCCTATCAATACTTATTTTTGCACTTGACCGTACTTGAATATAGATGGCGCTTAGCCTTGTGTAAATATCGATCGGGTCGGTTTAGCTGAAAAACGCATCACAAATTGATAAAGAACTGGTTCGATTCCCTATCCCAGCTTTAATAGATGTTCATTACACATAAACGGATAACTCACGTATAAAAAGTCGAGAGATGCTCGACATGTTTCGGACTATTTCGTAGTCCTTTTTCCAAGAGCGCTCGCCCCGGCGGCAGCGACACGAACACTGCGCGCCAGCGCTCTGCTCGCGCGAGCACTCTTGGAAAAAGGACTACGAAATAGTCCGAAACATGTCGAGCATCTCTCGACTTTTTATACGTGAGTTATCCGTTTATGTGTAATGATGATTAAGTCTCACGGTAGTTTCATGTTAATAGATGTTGTTGAAGTATTCCAGAGCAATTTTAGACCCGTTGTATAAATTATGGCAGAAACGAAGATCTTATTGCCTTCTCCGGTAGGTTAAATGCTCCGCGTCAAACGTGGTGGGAGATCAGTATACCCGGATTATTGATATCCTCGTGGAAGGGCCATCAGGTCCGCAGACACGCGCGGCGATGCTAACTGCTCGTGAGATTAACACCTTTTCATCGGGACCCGGATGAGGAATGAGGTCAGGCGGTTGCAGCATAATATAGTATTTTATCGTATATTTAATCAACGAACAAAAAAATCACCTTGCTACTCCACTACTCATTTCCAAATCATGGTTTGCATGTGTAACAGTTGTGTTCATTAAACTTTGATAATGATCCCGTAGAGGGATCGAAACGCGTCAGTGTTTGTGTGCATGGTGTAAGGGATAATTAATTTTGTAGGATTTATATGTGTTTTATTGGCCGCAGTGGAGGGAGGAATTGCATGAAAAACATATATATATTTCATACAGGCTTGGTTAACTTGCACGTGAGTAGCGGAGTAGCAAGGTAAATTTTTTGTTCGTTGAAATGGACCTCCGCAAAGTAACGCCTGACTCAATAAAATACGTAGGTATATTTAATTCAAAGGAGTCTAGCCGGAGTTTTAGGGCTTTCTTCTTTTCACCTAAATGTTCTTGCAGTCGGAATTTTTGTTTTTATAATTTAAAAACAAAAATAATTAATTGAAATAATTGCAAGAATTGGAGTCCCACTAACTCAAAGCGGCGGCCCGGCAGACCTAGACGTCGATGGCGGGACGAGTTGAACACCTTCTCAAGGGACTGGACCAAGAGCAGTGGAAGCAAGGCCTTTGCTCAGCAGTGAAAATGAAAATGAAAATGAAAATGAAAATTTATTTTTGCAAATTGGCCGCCAAGGGCTCTTTTACATGTCTTTTTGAAACTACCAGCACATTCGGAAAGACCATCATTGCCAAGAAGAATGCGCCGCAAGAAACTGTTCATTCAGTGGGACATAACAGGCTCATAATAATAATAATAATTTAGTTCACGATCCCCCATGACGTGAACCTCGTAAAGGCCGAGAAGGACAAAGTCAGCAACCATGACTTGGCTTACGAGGTTACCGCTATGTGGCCTGTTGATTCCACGATCACTGTCCCGATCGTCGTTTCGGCGAACGGTCTAATAGCGAAGAGCCTTGACCATCACCTTAAAAGGCTCTCGCTAGGTTGGGTCAAGGGCCAGATACAGAAGGCGGTACTCCCGGACACGGCTCGGATAGTCAGGAGGTTCCTTTCTGTCGCCCTGACCACCGGTAGCTTAGGCCTCGCCTCGCTGCCGGCGCACCCTAGGTTTATGTTTTTATATTTTGTATTAATATTGTTTTATTACTTTTTATTACAGAATGATTTAGTTCGTTTTTTAAAGTCGGAACATCCAATAAAGGTCTTCGCACATTAAAACAACTCCATGCCAATCCGACACCAACTCAACTCACACTCTCGATGAGTAGTCAACTAGTTGATCCACCCAATGGTCACTAGTGGGCAATGCGTTGTCAACGAGTGGACAACGCGGTGTCAACGACTGGACAACGCAACTCATTTGGCAAATGGTTGCCCGTCAGGCGTCAGTCGCAAACGCATAGTCGTTGCGTGGAAAACGTGTGGTCGTTGCGTGGACGACGTGTGGTCGTTGCGTGGACGACGTGTGGTCATTGCGTGACAAACGTGTCGGGGTTGACCTTTAGTGTACGATGCGTAGGCCACTCGTTGTACACTACTTTATAATCATTTTTTGAAATTAAACCTAGAACATATGACACAAGGCTTAAATTTCAATGTCTAGCATATAGAGTCGAGTCGCCGTTGAGTTGTTTTAATGTGCGAAGACCTTAAGGTCTCCCTAGACCATGGACGCCGCAACATATCCGAGGCAATTAGTGTAAAACGTTTAAAGTTCTGATTAGTTTAAACAGTAAAATTAATACACTTATGGTATTTGAAATTCCGGCAAACGATAGGAAACCTCTAGCTGATGACGATGAAAAGAACAACAGAAGTTCTATGCCGCTGCTCGTTCCTCGTGTGCTTCGCTCGTAGCTTCCCCCAGTACTCTGAGTACTCACTTTGCGCGGCCGCCGCACCGTGAGCGCCACGCCGAAACCGCGCCGCGGCACGCGCCCGATCAGCAAGCGCGTGCGCGGGCGCCGCTCGCTCGCCTCGCTCGCCTCGCTCGACGCCTCCTCCAGCTTCGCCGTCAGCGCTGACAGCGCATCTATCAGCAACGGGTAGAAATTAAGCACCGAAGTATTTCATTCTAGCCTTCCGTCCGCAGCTTTGCCCGCGGTAAATTAATTTTCCCGTAGGAAAAGGTATTTTCCCACGGTAACAAGTAGCCTATGTCACTCAGTGTTAATGTAGCTTTCTAACGGCAAAAGAATTTTTGAAATCTGTCCAGTAGTTTCGGAGCCTATTCAATTCAAACAAACAAACAATCAAATTTTTCCTCTTTATAATATTAGTATAGATAAGTATAGAAGTACAGATTAACCTCAGCTTGATGCCTTCAGTGACGGACAACAAAATCCTGTGTATTTTCCGTTTTTGCTGACTTAGGTAGGTACAGCCTTTGTTTTACCAACGCAACACTGTGATTGTGACAATAATTCTGGTTACAATTAACGTTTATTTATTGAAGTTAAAAAGCGAATAAGCTAATTTCTTCCATGCTGGTCTGGGAGTAAAGAAAAACATAGAATGTACCAGTTGCTTCTCTTCCAGCGCAGATGGTAAAATCCTAAAGTGAATGGGCCAGAATCTCAATAATCATGTTATAGGCGATGCGGGTAGCAACCCATCACTATTTTGATTCCCCTTTCCACCTATACGCCCAAAATCATGCTAAGCGAGGCTTCAAGGTTTTGTTACCTTAGGCTCTGTCTACCCCGTCGGAGATAAAGCCGTGATTTATGTATGTATGCATGTATGTAAAAAGCGAATAATATGAACAACTCTGTTTCTCTGTCTCCCTGTCTGTCTGAAACTACCTAACCGATCGTGGTGTGACGATGCAAGATAATTTGAACATTAAGGAATAGGGGTACTAACTGCGTCTGTTGATGCTCTGATGAAGGATGCTGCGGTAGCCGCCGTGCTTGGGGGGCTTGGCGGGCGGCTCGCTCGACGCCCAGCGGCGCGCGCGGCACTGCCGCATCACGCAGTTCCTCGTGTTGCGGAGGAGGCTGCAACACCAGGCCCCAATTTCACCAATTCGACAAGTGTCGGTGACAAGTGTCGGTGACAAGTGTCGGTGACAAGTGTCGGTGACAAGTGTCGGTGACAAGTGTCGGTGACAAGTGTCGGTTCTGTTTACATCGCAAACTCGACGAGAATCTACGGCGGTTGCTCTCATATTATCACAGGTCACCGACAGTTGTCGAGTTGGTGCAACAGGGGCCAGCACGGGTCACCATTACGCCAGCATGCCGGCTAAAGCGCTGAAATGTTCCCTTCGAACCCTGAATACCAGAACGAGAGACCTTGATACAGTTGGTATAGTCGTGTAACTAAACAATGAGTGATTTTCTAAAAATACCGAAAGATGTGGTGAGTAAATCGTGTCAAAATTGATTTCTGATGATATGAGACCATTTCTAGGAGTGTAAAACCTCGGAATCGATGGCTGTTATGGCTCGTTTTGTGCTGTGAGAGGCGAAGCGTTGGCTTCTAAGAAAAAGTTCCATTAATCCTGCGCGGGTGAAGTCGCGGGCAACAGCTATCACTTCACTACATAGTATAAAATAAAGTCGCTTTCTCTGTCCCTATGTCCCTATGTCCCTATGTCCCTATGTATACTTATATCTTTAAAACTACACAACGGATTTTGATGCGGTTTTTTTTTAATAGATAGAGTGATTCAAGAGGAAGGTTTCATGCATAATTCTACGCAGACGAATTCGCGGGCAGAAGCTAGTTAGATAATAAAGTGATGATGAGAGAAATCTTTTATGGTCACAAATAAAGGAGCGACCACACCGCCGCGTATACGCAGTGACGTGTCGTAGGCGTCACGTTTTCTCACCGTTTTTTCATAAACGCACCGTCAACGTCTGTTACGGACCGGTGTGGTCGGAGCTTAATCGTGGAGTTAAAAGGCCGGCTGTCATGTCATCTCTGGTCTGGTATTTAGGGGCCGAAGAAAAAATTTCAACTCACGATTGGAGTGCTACTGATTGCCATATGATATTGCCAGCTTCAAAGGGGTTCGGACAGCCGATGGTTCGAGGCACGGAAGGGAAGGACACAGTGTGCCATAGGACACCACCAGACTCAACTCTGTATGTTTCAGAAAAAATACGCTTTTATTTTCATATTGTTTGGTAGTATTTTGGTGAAACTTGCGAGGTAGGGGACATAAGTCGTTTTAAGAATAGTGAAATTGTGTGCTTGCACTGCTGTGTTCCGGTGTGGTGAGTAAGACAGCCGGGGAAATTACGGGCACAAGAGGCATTTCATCTTAGTCCTCTAGGTTGGCAACGCATCTGCAATCCCTCCGGGGTTGCGGGTGTCTATGGGCAGTGGGCACTTACCATCAGGTGACCCGCTTGCTCGTTTGCCTTCCTATTCATATAAAAAAAGTCTTCTTGGTCTTTCCAACCTCTGCCCACAACACAACAGTGTAACTACACTGCTGTAAACGGGTATCTACAATGGTGGCAAGATAGGTATATTGCTGATCTTACAGTTCGATCTTCACTACAAGTCGCTTTCTCTGTCCCTATGTCTCTATGTCCCTACGTATGCTTATATCTTCAAAACTACACAACGGATTTAGATGCGTTTTTTTTTAATAGACAGAGTGATTCAAGACGAAGGTTTTTATGTATACTACGCAGAGGAAGTCGCGGGCAGAAGCTAGTGATTTCATAAAGTACTCACGTGAATGTTCTGCTTTTTAGTGAAACAGACTCATCAGAACTGGAGGTGCTTTCGGCCTCGGTGGAGGTCTCCACGGCGGACGCTTTGCCCGGTTTCCTTAATGAAAACATCAGGGCTGATTGAAATGGAGTCACATGGTTTGTTGAAGTCGGTGTTATGGTTTGGTTCCGGTTTTGTTGGATATTTTGATGGATATGAGTGATGATTAAATGACAGTGTCTATTGTTTGTTTTTTCATGTTGATGGTTCTACATAGCATTAAAAAGATTAGCTTTATAAAGTTTGGCCTAGAAAAGCAAGGTCGAATTTATTCACTTGGACTCAATATTATGACTCGGCCAAATAATAGACGTTTTTCGTGTTATTACAATTGATTTTACTATGTTCCGGTGCCCCACAATACGCATTGTGGGGTTTGGTTGCAGGCCGTTCAAATACAATTACATTACTACAAATATAACGTTTGCTGGCCCATTTCTTGAGTCTCTTCCATGCTGGTCTGGGAGTAAAGAAAAAACATAGAATGTGCCAGTTGTTGTCGAGGGAAAATCGAGTGATAGGCGATGCGGCTGGCAACCCATTACTATTTTGATTTCCGTTTCCACCTATACGCCCACAATAAATCTAAACGTGGCTTTTGGGTCTTGTTACCTTAGGCTCTGTCTACCCCGTAAGGGATAGAGACGTGATTTGTGTGTGTGTGTGTGTGAAAAAAACAATAATCCTACTAATATTATAAATGTGAAAGTTTGTGAGTTTGGATGTTTGTTACTCTTTCACGCCAGAACGGCTGGACAGATCTGGATGAAATTTGGAACATACATAGATTATCGTCTGGAATAACACATAGGCTACTTTTTATCCCGGAAAATTGCGTAATTCCTGCGGGATAGCGATAAATGAATTCTATGCAGACGAAGTTGCGGGCAACAGCTAGTACTGAAATAAATTTTGTTACTTTCATCATCATAATCTCCAGCCTATACATCCCACTGCTGGGCACAGACCTCCTCTCACAATAAGAGGGATTGGGCTATAGTTCCCACGCGGGCCCATGTTTTCCTTCACGGGAAAGCTCATGGTAAATGTCAAATGTACTTTCACACATGGATTCGAACCCACGACTCTGCTTGAGAGGCCACAGGTCAAACCACTAGGCTACCAGCTTTTTATTGCTAGTTTTTATTCTAAACTAACTAAAAACATTGCTAGCTTCGACAAACGGGCAACTAGTAATAAGACTTTTTTTATTGTAATATTTTAATAGACATCTCGCAGTACGGACAATGATATGTACTCCGTTATTGTCGTGTATATCAGACTAATGTACCAATTAACAGTTTCTGTGGCTCACACTGTAATATACATGATGTGGATGTACTGAATAAATAAATAAATAAATAAGACCTTGTATAAAGTCCGTCTGGATGGCTACCACCATTTAATCCCCAAATCCTGCCGCCAAGCAGCATCGCTCAGCTCGGAAGTTAATACTTTACCGTTACTATCATAATTAAAGTTGTGGGCAAGCAGGGTCGTCAAAGTTGCCGCATGCGGGCCGCGGGCCGCAGTTGGTGAACTGATAGCGTACAAAGGGACGGGTTGTAAAAGATTTAGAACGAGTTTAAAGTTTCCGGCAAAACAACTTTTACTGGATGTTATCAAGGAGTAACTTAACTGTGTTAATGTACATACTCACTTATTAACCACGTAATTAAGGGCGTATAGGTGGAAATGGAAATCAAAATAGTGATAGGTTGCTAGCCGCATCGCCTATAACATGATTCCTAAGACTTTCGCCCATTCCCTCGATGGGCTTTTACCATCTGCGCGGGAAGAGAAGCAACTGGTAAATTCTGTTTTTTCTTTACTCCCAAACCAGCGTGGAAGAAATTAGATAACATACACAATACATACACAAATCACGTCTATATCCCTTACGGAGTAGACAGAGCCTGAGGTAACAAAACCTAAAGGCCACGTTTAGCATGATCGCAGGTGTTTCCTCGCTGGTCTGGGAGCAAAAGAAAAACATAGAATGTACCCAGTTGCTTCTCATCCCGCGCAGATGGTAAAAGCCAATCAAGGGAATGGGTGAAATTCTTAGGAATCATGTTATAGGCGATGCGGCTAGCAACCCATCACTATTTTGATTCCACTTTCCACCTCTACGCCCTCAGTAACGAGTCTTGCTAAACGTGGCCTGTAGGTCTTGTTACCTTAGGCACAGTCTACCCCGTAAGTGTGTATGTATGTATTTAAAATACAAATATTCTTCATTAACACCAAAAATCAGAAAAGTGAGTTCACAATAACAATAAAAAAGACAAGGCAGATAATGGGCAGCCTTATCGCTTAAAAGCGATCTTTACTGGGCAACCTTTCATGTCAACTACACGGACGTGTTCGGATAAAAGTTAGACAAGCATGTATGAGGCCGCTGTAGGCGCATGCGGGCTCCAATTAGCCTTCATAGAGATCATAACCAATAGAGTCGAACTACGGGTGGTGTGTGTAATGATAAGGGCTTGAGCCTTTTTCCGTGTTGAATTCATAATATTTCTAAATAATACAAAAAACTATAAGATATATTATGATTATATTATTATGATATTATGATTGACGACCGGATAGCCCAGTGGTTAGAGAACCTGACTATGAAGCTTAAGGTCCCGGGTTCGATCCCCGGTCGGGGCAGATATTTGTATGAAAAATACGAATGTTTGTTCTCGAGTCTGGGATGTTTAATATGTATTTAATTATGTATTTAGCTATATAAGTATGTTTATCCGTTGTCTAGTGCCCATATTACAAGCTTTGCTTAGTTTGGGGCTAGGTCAATTGGTGTCAATTGTCCCAAGATATTATTATCATTATTATTATTATATCAATCACTTTTTTTTTTACGTGCGGAAAATGCACCTTATGCATTCCCGCGCTCGAGGCAGCAACGAGAGTATGACGGGCTCTCCAGCTCGCCGCTGCCTTCCCTAATGGAAGGAGGGGAGAGGCCTGCCGTCTAAAAACACACACGTTCCCTCCTGGCCTGGCCATGGACTGTGAGCGTTACGGGAGCACTAGGTGACACCGCGACGCCCACTGGCCGCCTCGGGATGGGGCAGATGGGACAAAGCCTAAGGTAACAAGACCTAAAGGCCACGTTTAGCATGATTATGGGCGTATAGATGGAATGGGGAATCAAAATAGTTATGGGTTGCTAGCATCTACGTAGAGCCTTGGCCTTGACCTATGTCCAGCAGTGGCCGTCTTTCGACATGATGATGATGATTATCAAAAAAATTGTTCATACTACACTTCGCAAAATAGTTTAGTGTCATAATTACACATAATAATAAGGTTAAAAAAAGGATAATAGATAAGGATAGGAATAAAGGATAAGGTTATAATAAGGTTAGTGTCCTTTCAACATGAAACTACCGTGAGACTCAATCATAATTACACATAAACGGATAACTCACGTATAAAAAGTCGAGTGATGCTCGACATGTTTCGGACTATTTCGTAGTCCTTTTTCCAAGAGCGCTCGCCCCGGCGGCAGCGACACGAGTACTGCGCGCCAGCGCTCTGCTCGCGCAGCTGTTCGACGCAACTGACAGCGGCGCACAACTACCCTCGTTTTCATCGTCATTTTTATTATTGTCAAATGTCGGGCAGCACACAACACTGATCACGTCACTCCGTAAAGGTCGACTTTTTATACGTTAGTTATCCGTTTATGTGTAATTATGAGGTTAGTGTCCTGTTTGGTATTCCGTCAGTCGAGAGTGCGGCAATTCCCACAGTGTTCTGTCGAAGTCATTTTCAGCCCAAATCGTACATTTCCGCTCTATTGGTTAATTTGTCTATGCCCTGCAGATTATATTGTCTTTGTGCACGGAACAATGAGATGGGACGCTTCCCTGTGGCATATAGCATGTTCATATCTGAGCGCTTTGGAATAAATCAATAAAATAAATCCTACTAATATTATAAATGTGAAAGTTTGTGAGTATGTTTGGATGTTTGTTACTCTTTCACGCCAGAACGGCTGGACAGATCTGGATGAAATTTGGAACATATATAGATTATAGTTGGGAATAACACATAGGCTACTTATTTTATCCCGGAAAATTGCGTAATTTCTGCGGGATAGCGATAAACGAATTCTATGCAGACGGAGTTGCGGGCAACAACTAGTATAATATAAACATACAATATTTTCTTCCATGCTGGTCTGGAAGTAAAGAAATAATATAGAATGTACCATTTGATTTCCTTCCCGCGCAGATGGTAAAAGCCCATCAAGGGAATGGGCGAAAATCTTAGGAATCATGTTATAGCCGATGCTAGCAACCCATCACTATTTGATTCTCCTTTCCACCTATACGCCCACAATCATGCTAAACGTGACCTTTAGGTCATGTTACCTTAAGCTCTGCCTACCCCGTAAGGGATATAGACGTGATTTATGTATGTATGTATACAATATTATCCCTACTAATATTATAAATGCGAAAATAATTCTGTCTATGTCTTTCTGTTACGCTTACACGCCTCAACCACAGAACCGACACATTATATATTATTTGACATTTATTATATAAAAATGAAAAAGAAAATTTTATTTTTGAAATTGGCCGCTTTCTTTTTGAAACTACCAGCGCATTCGGAAAGGCCATCATTGCCAAGAAGAACGCGTCACACAAGAAACTTGGCAGAAAGTCATTTTTTCAAAACAAAATACAGTAAGAATACCTACTTCAATTCTAATTAAATTAAATACATTTATTGGTGACGCTAGGCTTAAGGCTAGACCTAGACGTCCTGTATTACCTAAATGTTGTATTTTTGTTGAAGGACCTTGCGGTAAATTTTATAAGAAAATAGATTTTAATTCAAAGGAGCCAAATTACGATCACTACGCACACTTATAGGGGAAAAGGAATGAGAAACAGGAAAGTTTATGAGCATTTGTACCTGGAATCCTGGATTGACTCGATGCAGCAGTATGGCGGCTGTACGGCCGATAAATCCCAAAACAATGTTGTTGCACTCTTGAATATCACAATCACAGCACTGGCCAGGCTCTTCTTACACTATTAAAGTATGGTTTGGTAGGTTTTCGATAACACAAGCACTATAACTTCACAATAAAGTAATAATTACTAGCAGAGCGATGCGGCGTTAACTCTGGCAAAAACGGAACTGCCTCCATTGCCAAGACGCGTCTCTCTCGCCGGTCTTCTAGGTGTTCAGCCAATCACAGGTGCAATGAGTTCGATAGCACTTCTGCTATCCTTGTCGCGCTCACAAACGCATCATATGAGGAAGCGGGATGGGGAGACAGGAAGGAAGAGTGTACGTAAATGAAAGTAATATTTTGACTATAACAATTTGAGTGATTTCCTGTGCCTAGGATTTTAATTTATTTGTAGAAAGCTAGATGGCGTTACTAGTATAAAATTGTGCAACTCGCGCAAACATTCCCCCCCGCTTGAAGGGTTCCCTTCAAAAAAAATAAAAAATAACAATAAGTAACTAACCTAACTCTAAATCTGTAAGATGCTATATGGTCTACTGATTTGGCAAAGGACACAGACGGATGACTGGTCGCAAATATGTTCCCGATGAAGTCTTAACTTTCGCAACCCTAATCACGCCATCTCTTGCAGGGAAAACTTCTTCTATTATACCTAGCGGCCAATGGAGGGTCGGCATATTGTCGCTTTGTACAACCACGACCGTACCCACTGCTATAGGAAACGCGGGCGTATTCCATTTCATTCGCATTTGTAACGTATGGAGGTATTCTCGTTGCCAACGATTCCAAAATGATTGAACTAATTTGTCTAAAAGAGAATAGCGTTCTAGCAGGTTAAGCCTATCTCCTTCAATCTCCCGAGCAGGTAAATATCTCAGAGGAGTTATGGTCAAAAAATGTGCAGGTGTCAAAGCCAATGGTTCCGCTGGGTCGGATGAAAGGGTCCTACAAAGAGGCCTAGAGTTCATCACCGCTTCTATTTGCGTGAGGACTGTGTTCATTTCCTCGATTGATAAGATCTGATCGCCTATCACTCGGAAAAGGTGCGTCTTAAGACTTTTCAAATTCGACTCCCAGTTGCCACCAAAATGTGGAGCTGCTGGGGGATTCAAATGCCAATCTATGCGATTCTCAGCTAATGTTCTAGCAAAATCTGTGTTAAAATGCTTCGATACTAGAAACGAATGTAGCTCACTGAGGTGTCTTTTAGCACCAATAAAATTGGTGCCGTTGTCGGAATACAGCCGAGAAACAGGCCCTCGACGAGCCAGGAACCTTTTAAGCGCAGATAAGAAGCAAAACGTACTGAGATCAGACGCCAATTCAATATGTACAGCTCGGGTGGTCATGCAAATGAAAATACAAATGTACGCCTTCTGCGCGCGGATACCCCTGCCGCGAACAGTTGTAACTCGTAGTGGTCCGGCAAAATCCACCCCTGTATGCGTAAAAGCTTTTACAGAGCGAACGACGCGACAAGCCTTGTGATCCGACATTTCGGGACAGTTCGATTTGGGTCGCAAGCGAAAGCACCGCAAACACGAGAATATCCTGCTGCGCACATTACTTCGGGCAGAGAATATCCAATAATTATGGCGTAACACCGAAAGCAGCTCATCTTCTCCTGCATGACAATATAGTTTGTGGAAGTAATCCACAATCAAATTGACTACGTGATGTTTCGCCGGCAGTATGATGGGGTGTTTCTGTTGAAAGTTTAAATCTGAAGCGTTGAGACGGCCACCAACACGAATCATACCATTATGTAGGAATGGTTTCAGGCGCTGTAAGGCCCGCGAACACACCTTGTCTGTCCGCAAGTTTTCGATTTCCTTAACGAAACAATGCTGCTGTAGAGCTTGCAAAATTCTACCCTCTGCAAATTCTAAGTCCGAGGCAGAAATATACTCTCGGCGAGGCAGTAATCTACCTAAACGACAAACATAAACAACACAGCGTAACAATTTAGACCACGACGATATACGTTCGGCTAAAGAAAGCAGAAGAGGCAAGTCTGTTGACGTTACAACAACAGTCAACGAATTTGTCTTCTCCTCAGGAGGCTTCGAGATTGACAATGGATCAAAAGATACTAAAGGCCAGGAAGTTGGTTCTCCCTGTATCCAAGCGGGCCCGCAAAACCAGAGCGGGTGATGTAAAATTTGGTCAGGTGTTAAACCACGCGACAAACAATCGGCGGGGTTCTCCGACCCAGAAACATGATAAAAATGTTCAGCTGTCAGAGCAGATTGTATCTTGGATACGCGATTCGCTACGAATGTACCCCAGCGATGAGGCGAAGAATGTATCCAACATAAGGCGACTGTTGAGTCAGAGAATGCATAAACATTATTAATTGTGACGCGTCTGCCTAAAGTATCTAACACGATGCGAATAAGTTTCGCCAAGACGAGTGCAGCACAAAGTTCAAGACGAGCTAATGAAACCGTTTTAGTCGGTGAAACTCGCGACTTGGAACACAGGAGGTGAGTGTTTATAATACCATTATTTATGACATGCAGATACACCACAGCCCCATATGCCCGTTCGCTCGCATCTCCAAAACCAACGATTGATACGACACTATCAGCGAAAACACTTACATGACGCGGTATCTGAAGTCGATTCAGCAAGGAGAGTTCTTTGCTGAATTGAATCCAAAGCTTAACGATCGTCTCGGGAGGTGTGTCATCCCAATCACATTTCAAAAGCCAGAGCTCCTTGATTAGAAGTTTAGCGTAAAGGATAACAGGCCCAATGAAGCCCATTAAATCCCACAGTCTGGCTACACATGAGAGTATAGCACGTTTAGTGCATTTGTTACCAGGCTGCGAAACATCGAGCGAAAAGGTATCGGACGTCGGAGACCAAGTAAGTCCTAAAACCTTCTGGTTTTCATTTTTATCAAATTCTACAACAGCTGACAAGCGGTGTGAAGGTGGAATGGTGTTTAATACCGTCGCGGAATTACTATTCCATTTGATAAGGTCGAACTGTCCTTTCTTTAAAAGGTCGATGACCTCTTTAGCCGTTTTAATAGCATCTGATTCCGCGTCTAAGCTGTACACATAGTCATCCATATACAGAGAGTTTATTAGAGCATTTTTTGCAAGAGGAAACCGGTTTCCTTCGTCTTCTATTAGTTGCTTAATCGTACGTAACGCATGAAATGGGCTAGACTTAAGCCCGAAACAAACTCGCTTGAATTCGAATACAGTTATCGGATCACCTTGATCAAACCTGTATAAAATGCGTTGGAATCTACGATCCTGCTCCTGAACTCCAATGCAAAGAAACATTTGTCTAATATCAGCGCACAGCGCCACTTTAAATAAGCGAAAATTCAAAATGATTTCAAACAAGTTACCCTGCAGATTTTCACCAATGTGAAGGATGTCATTAAGTGATACAGATGTACTAGTTTTAGCGCTGGCGTCTAAAACTACGCGTAACTTCGTAGTCGTCTTGTCCTTGCGGACTACTCCGTGATGCGGAATTATATACGATGGCTGAGACTCCTCAGTGTCTGTCGGTGCGGGTGTTAAGTAATCTTTAGCGATGTAATCCCTAATAACGTCATCGTAAGCTTGTTTAAATTCAGGATCAGCCTTCATTTTGCGTTCTAAGCACAAAAGCCGTTTCTTAGCGCAACTGTATGAATCACCAAGTGATGAAGGATCTTCTTTAAAAGGCAACGTTACGATATAACGCCCGTTCGTAGATTCGCGAGTGGTGGTATCGCTGTATAATTTTTCACAGACTGGATCATCTGGGTGCTGAACTCGAGGTACATTGACCTCTTCTAGTTCCCAAAACTTTTGAACCATGTTATCAATCGACTGAGGAGCAACACAACAGCAAGAAATCGACGAGGTATTGGAAAAGCTCGCGGGCGCACAACCTATAACCACATAACCAAGCACTGTTTCTAAAGCATACGGTGAGCCGTAACTACTAGTAACCCTGTTGTTCAGCAGAAGTCGCGGAAACAATGACGCACCAATCAACATATCAATGTCACTCGTTACTGTATATGTGTCGTCAGCTAGCGGCAGCGAGTCAAAATAGGACAACATTGACCTGTCTACTTCAACATTGGGTAATTGGTCGGTCACCTTGTCTACGACTAAAGTTTCCAGGTCATAACTTAATTTACGATCGAAACGAGAAAAGAATTTCACATTTACAAGCGAGTTTATAACTTTACTTGAACCGGCTATTCCTCTGACTGTGATATTTTTCTCATAAGTGTTTAATCCTAAGCGATTACAACAATCACGCGTTATAAAACTGCTTTGCGAGGCGCTATCTAACAAGCAGCGCACTAAGCGCTCCTGTCCGTCACAATCGTGAACTATAACACGAGCTGTCGCTAGCAACACAGTGGTAGGTAAATTTCGATTCGCGATTGTATTACTACAGTTATTAACTGAGTAGTTATGCATTGAAGTCGAGGCATCACCGGTATCAGCGTGAATGGGCACGCGCGCGGGGGCGGGCGCGAAAGCGGATAGCGGCGGTAGCGGTTGCTGCCGCGCTTGCGGAGCGAACGAAGACGCCGGCGACGGAGTAACCTGTGCCGGGACGGGGTGCGTGTGCAAGGCGGACGATAACACCGGCGCGGGACCATGCGGCGCCGGGGCGGGGTGCGTGACCGAAGCTACGAATGTTTGCGAAGCCGCCGGGGGCGGCGCGGGTTGAGCGAAACTTTGCGAAGCCGACGGGAGCGGCGCGGGTTGAGCAAAAGCGGGACTACACCAATAAGGCGGCGAGGGTGTCGAATCAAAAGGCGCATAGGGCAACGACCACTCGTAGCACGAGGTATCATTTAAAAGTGCGGGAGCTGCCACGCTATTCTCAAAATGTAGCATTGTGTGATGTTTGTTATTACATTTACGACAAGAACTATTTGAGTTGCAATCGATAACTCTGTGCTTTTGACTCAAGCAATTTAAGCAATAATTAAATGACTTAACGTATTTATATCTATCGTTAGGTGACAGCTTTTGAAATCCCGAGCACCTATAGAGTTGTTCGTGCGGCGCGGGCGCGCCACACAGCGAGCAACCGGCGCTGCTGCTTGGCGCGGGCGGACGCGCCGCGGGTCGCGGCTGCATTGCACCTTCATGTTCGTCCACATTTAAATAAGACTGCGTATTTTTTAATGACTTAGAAAACTCTGCGTGATCCGAAGCCTTTCTAGTAAGTTGCACCGGTTTTACATTTGTAACGCGCTGTAATACTTTAATATGTTTGCGTAAGAAAGACATCAGGCTACTGAAAGTAGGTATCTCCACGTCACGGTTATCCATTTCGAACAAGCGAACTATTTCAGGGTCTAATTTTTTCGATGTTATGTGCAACAAAACAAAATCATATAGATCAGGCACTTTCAAATTATCGAGGGCGGCCACTGACGAGGACAACTTGTCTACAAAATTTTCTAAGTTTTCGGCGCTGACTGTACCTAGTTTCAAATTTAAAATTTGATCAAAATATGTTGTAGTCTGTAAGCGCTTATCTTCGTACTTACGAATTAGACTTTGATATATCAATTCATAATTCTCAGCGCATGGGGTCAAGCCAGTGCAAACTGATTGGGCTTTGCCCGTTAATTTGCCTATTAAATAATACAATTTTTCTGTATCACTGAGATTAGAGTTTTCGTGTACAGTCGTCCTAAAACTAGCGAAGAATAACGGCCAAACTCGCGGATCTCCGTTAAATTCGGGTAACTCCATTGGCGGCAGCTTAGGGCCGCTTCGGTTCCGATCCGATGCATTCATTGATGGGTTGGGCAGCGGTTTTACGTCGCGCGCGGCGATCAACCGCGAGTGTTGACGTTTTATAACACAGTAAATATCCTCAAAAGCTAACCAGGTACTATGACTCGGCTCTGCATCGGGCTTTAACGCCATTTGAACTTCATTTATCTCCTCGAGAGTTTGAAGGTATTTGTCTCTAATAGAATCTAACGTCTCGACCTTAGCAAGGAACATTTCGATAGAATCTTCATTATCTAATTTATTTGAGATAGTAAAAATCGACTGCAAACGAACAAAACATGCGGCGCGCCTTGATTCCAAATTTTTAAGTTTCTGCTCAGTCATTTTGGAGTGAGAACGCGTTAACATGTAAGCGGCATAAACCTAAAGTACCTACGTAAGTAGTACAACGACGAACTTGAAATAGTTGCGAGCAAAGCGACAAATATGTACCCACCCACTTAACAATTAATACCTAGTAGTCGAGAACGTTCGATACAAACAAATGAAAAACGCAATGTAAACAAAAGAATAGGTATATCCGACTAAATCCTATCGTACAAAATATGGCCTAGTCTTATTTAACATTAATCTGTTACAAGCGCGGCAATTCCGAGAACATTATTCTAAACTAAACACTACCTATTTATTTAACGCAACTGTGACTATTTTTAGGTGAAATAAGGTTCAATTATGAGCATCCGGTTCGAAGGACCAATAAATGGTGACGCTAGGCTTAAGGCTAGACCTAGACGTCCTGTATTACCTAAATGTTGTATTTTTGTTGAAGGACCTTGCGGTAAATTTTATAAGAAAATAGATTTTAATTCAAAGGAGCCAAATTACGATCACTACGCACACTTATAGGGGAAAAGGAATGAGAAACAGGAAAGTTTATGAGCATTTGTACCTGGAATCCTGGATTGACTCGATGCAGCAGTATGGCGGCTGTACGGCCGATAAATCCCAAAACAATGTTGTTGCACTCTTGAATATCACAATCACAGCACTGGCCAGGCTCTTCTTACACTATTAAAGTATGGTTTGGTAGGTTTTCGATAACACAAGCACTATAACTTCACAATAAAGTAATAATTACTAGCAGAGCGATGCGGCGTTAACTCTGGCAAAAACGGAACTGCCTCCATTGCCAAGACGCGTCTCTCTCGCCGGTCTTCTAGGTGTTCAGCCAATCACAGGTGCAATGAGTTCGATAGCACTTCTGCTATCCTTGTCGCGCTCACAAACGCATCATATGAGGAAGCGGGATGGGGAGACAGGAAGGAAGAGTGTACGTAAATGAAAGTAATATTTTGACTATAACAATTTGAGTGATTTCCTGTGCCTAGGATTTTAATTTATTTGTAGAAAGCTAGATGGCGTTACTAGTATAAAATTGTGCAACTCGCGCAAACATTTATAATACACATATATGTATGTAGGTGTGTTGATGATGACTGTATCGATGTTTATTCCCGCGACTGTACTATCTGTTATCTATTTTAGCGGAAATAAATAAAATCCGCGTACACCGAAACGGACTCAGCCTGTTAATGGAAGGATCCGATAAATCAGCATCAGTCGATTATAAATTAACGGAACATCCAGGGGTTAATGGATCTATTAGTGAGTTCCGCGTGGTTACCCCACTGTACGGTTGGCTGTGAGCGTGGTCACCCTGCGCGAGGCATGAAATGTTTCCTTTTTTATAGTAACCACAGCGTGGTTCCTGCTTTGCAACTGGCCAGCATTGAACGAGGCTGCGTTCAAATTGCATTTTTTTTTAGTTTAAAAAAAGAACTAAAGGAGCGACGACACCGCCGCGTCTACGCGTCTTTTACGCACCGGTGTAGTTGCACCTTAAATCGGTTGAAGCGTTCTCAAATGATAAATGGGTCAAATTTTATACATAGTTACACACAAATTAGTAAAGTTCTTATCCATTACCGGGTAGATAGAGCCAAGTGCAACAATACCAGGTCACGTTTAGCGTGATTGTGGGAAAGGGGAATCATAATAGTGATGGGTTGCTAGACGCATCGTTATAACATAATTCCTAAGATTTACGCCCATTGCGTGCGTGGAAGACAAGCGGCTGTTACATTCTGTTTTTTCTTTGCTCCCAAACCAGAGGACGTTATGATTGTGTACGATTTCAGCACTAAATAGTATTGATGTGAATACGGAACCAAAGACACATAGATGCATTTAAATGTTTGTAATAAGAATAAGTGCTTAGTATGGCTTAAAACGAGTAGTTATGCGATTAAGCGATAATACCTAATGTACAAAGAAAAGGGAAAACAAAATAAACAAGTCTTAAGTCTTTAGGAGCGCTTGAAGGTGCATTTATCCATCTCCAAACAATGGAGGCTGCGTCGCCAGCAGCCCGGCTAACCGTACTTAATGAATATTAAATTAAATCCGGCATCGCTAATGAATCCTGCGTCGCCAAATTATTATTTTAAATCTAACTGGCATAAAATAACGGCTGAGACCGCGACGAATTGCGGCCAATTAAAACGAACACTTTGTTCCAATTACAAAATGGCCGTTCCTTTTTCAAATTCAATTCCCATTTCGAAGTTTGAATGTTTGATGAGGTGCATTCATTAATTTAGGGTATTCAAGCCGCATTTTAAATTGGTGTTTTGTTTTGTGTCGGGGAAGTTTGCAGCCGTTTGGTTTGGGGGTAGTTAGGGAAAATTAGAAGGTATTCAGAAGCTTTGTCGGGAGCGGGATTTAATTATAACAACTAAGTTTTTGAACGCTAAATCCGACAAGCCTTTTCACTTAGTGATATTGTTATACCAACCGTTCTTCTTCGGCTACAGATACAACATTTGACACGGGACACGTTGGTGGAAAACACGCGTACGATTCGCCTGGGGTAAGCGGATACCGTAGCTCATAGACGCTTACAAGTCCAAGCGTGCAGCCGACTCTTTAAAAATACAAGTTAAGTTTTTTCATCATGATTATTTGATTCAAAATTAAGCCGCCTTTTGACGCCATGCACTTAGAACGAGAGATTAGATCGTTTCCCCAAACTCGTTAATTCCGCGTAGCAATATTTCCATTCGCATTTTTTCCTACTCGAATTTCTACCCATTCGACTTTTTTATCATTCATAAGTATTTCCAATAGTCATAATTATTCAATTGTATATTTACTCAATCAGTTTTTCTTATTATTCGCGAATTTTACCAGGGTCCTGATTTCCTAATAGCGAATTTACTCAATCAGTTTTTTTTTAATATTCGCGAATTTTGCGGGTGATAGAGCCTTGTGCAAGGTCCGTCCGGATCGCTACCACCATCTTACTCGCTAATCCTGCCGCTAAGTAGCAGTGCTTGCACTGCTGTGTTCCGGTGTGGAGAGTAAGAGAGCCGGGGAAATTACGGGCACAAGAGGCATTTTCATCTTAGTCCTCTAGGTTGGCAACGCATCTGCAATCCCTCCAGGGTTGCGGGTATCTATGGGCAGTGGTGATCACTTACCATCAGGTGACCCACTTGCTCGTTTGCCTTCCTATTCATATAAAAAAAAAAAAGAATTAACCCAACCTGTGACCTGGGGCCTTACCATAACGTCTTAATGCGATAGTAATAATAATATTATACACTAGTTTGCAAGAGTCTAACCTCCCTACGCTCAGCCTTTCTAGCGGCTAAGCCAGTACAGTAGCTGGCCCGGCCACTCGCGCCAGCACTTAGCCGCGCTCGTCAGCACCAACTTTGATAGTTAAAACTTTGGCAAGATGGCCGCTCGGGCGTTGTCACACTAATTTGGCGGTTTCTTTGATTACAGGCGAGATGTGCCAATGTGGGGAAGCCACAGAACATTGGTTTGATCGTGTTTTTCTTTCGAGGTTTGATCTGTTCTTGTTTATTCAGTAAGGGCGGGGCCTGATTTTTGAAAGCACATAATCTATATTTATACTTATATAAAGATGAATTCCTCCGTATTTCCCATGGGCACGGCATCACGCGTGAATGGCTGGACCGACTTTGCTAAGTCATTTTTGTATGACTCTAGTATGTATGTATGTATTTTATTGTGCAAAATAAACAAGACAAATACAATTGACAAACACTGAGATACATGCACAAAGGCGGACTTATCCCTTTAAGGGATCTCTTCCAGTCAACCTTTGAGTAGATGAAAATATGACTGTGTAGTTCGTTCACCATTTTGTTTCCTTTATATTTTACTAGCTGCTGCCCGCGACTCCGTCTGCGCAGAATTGCTATCCCGCGGGAACTATGCCATTTTCCGGGATAAAAATAATCCTATGTCCATCCCGGGACTCAATCTGTACACCAAATTTCAACTAAATAGGTCCATCGGTTTAAGCGTGAAAAGATAACAGACAGACAGATAGAGTCACTATGGCATTTATAATATTAGTAGGTGTCTGGTTCTTCCATGCTAGTCTGGGAGTAAAGAAGCCCATCGAGGGAATGGGCGAAAGTCTTAGGAATAATGTTATGGGCCATGCGAGCAACCGATCACTATTTTGATTTCCCTTTCCACCTATACGCCCTTAATCATGCTAAACGTGGCCTTAAGGCTACCTTAGGCTCTGTCTACCCCGTAAGGGATAAAGACGTGATATATTTAATAATATATTTTTTTTATATGAATAGGAAGGCAAACGAGCAAGTGGGTCACCTGATGGTAAGTAAAACCACTGCCCATAGACACCCGCAACCCTGGAGGGATTGCAGATGCGTTGCCAACCTAGAGGACTAAGATGAAATGCCTCTTGTGCCCGTAATTTCCCCGGCTGTAGCGGCAGGATTAGCGAGTAAGATGGTGGTAGCGATCCGGACGGACCTTGCACAAGGCCCTACCACCCGCTATATATATATGTAATATATGAATGTATGTATGTATAGAAAACATTTAAACATGTTGCGGACAGCGAGCAGCGGGCGTGCGGAGAATATTTTCATGTGGCTCCCCGGGGACGCAAAACTCTGATTTGCTTTACGACCACTGTTTCATTTGGCGCCTCATTCCCGCATGGCTATTTTTATTCTATTTCATCACTTAAGCTCTGAAAGTAGGTTGCATTTAACTTGAAATCCGAGTTGTAAATTCGATTTACATCCTTAGGGATGTAAGTAAATTTAAAAATCGAATGCTGCTCTTTAATGCGTAATACTTACCTCCAAACCGCCATGCTGGCATAATGCTGCTGCCCAGTGCTGGCTGAATGTGACAAAGCCAAAGAGCGCGAGGCCATTAAAAAAAAAACGAAAGACGGTTTGGCGCGATAAATCTTCCGCTGTATTACAAATTGCGTATTTTTTTAACAATAATGACGAGTTCAAGTGACGATTTGGATTTTCCTCGCATTTGTGATGAAAAGTAGAGTGTTCAACTCGAGTGTAAATGATCAATTACACCCGCGAACTATAAGCACCCTCGCTCGCTTTGCTCGCTCGTGTGCCTAAATATCTTGGGTGTAATTGATCACTTACAACCCTTGTTTATCAATCTACTATTTCTATATTGCAAGGATTTGGGGTCCAGTGGACAGTTTCTCACTACGAGTTATAAGTTTTAAGAGGGTTTATTCCTACTGAGATTGCAACGTCGCATTTTTGGTGTTTTTTTACGATTATCTATATCTATACATATAATAAAATCGTTGAGACCAAAAAATCTGTACATTGAAGATTTAAAAAAAAAACCGACCAGGGTGACTTAAAATCGGTAACTGAACATAATAAAACCATTTTTAAAAATTTTGTTTGTTTGTTTGTTTGTTTGTTTGACTGAGCATCACGTAAAAACTGCTGAACGGATATTGTTGAAATGTTCACAAATCGATTTCTATAAATTCAGAATAGGATATAGGCTACAGAAATTTTGGAAAATTTTGGAAAAAGGGGGTGAAAAGGGGGGTTAAAGTTTGTATGAAAAAAGAAAATTAGATTGTTCTAGAATCATGAAACTCAGAATAAATACTTAGTAATAAAAATAAAGAAATACCTGTTTTAGCATTTTTTTTTAATCTCATCCAGAGACGCAAAAAAGAGGGTTTTGTGTTTAAAATTTATTAACTTCATACACCTATACAATAAAAACCAATGAAGTGTAACCTTTTAAAGTTGCTACATAATACTTCCAATTTAATACAGGTAAACATAATTTCTCAGTTTTCTTGAAATTTGATTTTTGAGGTGATTACGCACAAAATAGCCGAACTCAAGAAAATCAGCTTTCCTCGGTATAAGTAGTTGGTAATAGTTACAAACAAAGTAATACTACGAAGAAAATAGATAGATACAAATGTACATAAGACATTATAGCCGGAAAAGCGTGTCAATTGTGAAAAAACATTAATAATAGTATAATAATTACATGCTGTACAGGCATTTTTCCAACGAAGAGATTTTTGACAAACCTAAATCACCCTAAATTGGCGTCCTAAATTGTGTTCTTTACCTAACACCTAAACTAAAGTTCAATATGCAATACCGTTACTTTTGTTTTTATTTATTGCGCCATTATTCACAACGCGTTCGGTTTTTGAACGCACTCTTATTTGAAACCTGATAATATTATGAGGGCGGCGTGAAACGCTTGGCTGACATGCTCTTAGTACCTTTGCCTATAAAAACCAAAATCAAAGGGCGCGTTTACGCCTGCGCTACGAACATGTCAGAATTTCATTGTGAAAAGTTGGTGCTTTTAGTATGAATCTGACAGCGAGCGAACCTAAACTGAATCGCATTAAGACATCATGGCAAGGCCCCTGTAGGTAATTAATTTGTAGAATGATAATGAGTGTTAATAATCTGTAATTACTACTTAAACCAAGAAAATAAATTAAAAAAGCTTCTGCTAGAAAAAATTGAGTCGCAAAATATTAATTAAAACGGATTAGTAAATGAATTGTAAGTCGTAAGGTAAAAACAGGTAAACATTTATGTATTACTAGCTGACCCGGCGAACTTTGTTCCGCCTTAAATTTGAAAAATTCCAGTGGTTTGGGCTGTGCTATCCCGCGGGAACTATGCAATTTTCCGGGATAAAAACTATCCTATGTGCTTTCCCGGGACTCAAACTATCTGTATACCAAATTTCAACTAAATCGGCCCAGCGGTTTAAGCGTGAAAAGGTAACAGACAGACAGACAGACAGAGTTACTTTCGCATTTATAATATTAGTAAGGATAGTAAGGATAAGGATTAGTAAGGATTTTGTTAGAATAGTTTTATTTTTTTAAATTAATCAGGGTACAAATATCGTTAAAGTGAGCGCAGTATTCGCCAATAAGCGTCATAGTTTGGCGAAATTAATAGTCATGTAACTAAAACTGTACCTACTTAGCTTTTTTTGAATAAAGAAACTATAAATAAAACTATTTGTAAAATAAGGTATATGTCCAATAATAAATGTGATGAGTCATTAACCAGTTTACACCTGTTTTTTTTTCAAGATTCCGTGTCGCAAATTATTATTTTCATGACGTAATTCTAAAAGTATAGTTTCCTACACACTTTCAGTGGTTCACGTGACGAAGTTAATAGTCATAATAATAATAATTTTGATATCGAGAAAAGCCGTAAGTATCACAAAAACACACGCGGACGAAGTCGCGGGCAACAGCTAGTTTCACAATAAATTGAATGAAAGCATTGTGAACGATAGGTAATAGCCTACAGGTTAAAGTCGCGGGTTCACGGTGAACGCAAGCCCCTTGCAACCGAGGCAACATGAGGTCCGGGGGAGGCCTATGCCCAACTATGTGATATGATGACGATGACGATCAAAAATAAAATGGATTGTTACTTGGGAACATAATAGTGTTATTTTACGTATAAATGCTATTAACCTTTTCACCGCCACGGGCGCCACGTCAAATACAAGAGACGTCACGCATACGCCAGACTTCTTTATTGCGATGCCTTAAATTGAACCTAAACACAATTGAACGAAGGTTGCTTTTGCAAGTAATGAAGTAGTATATATAGGTCGTTGGCGTTGAACCTGCGGTGCTGATATATGTGTCGTTGGCGTCGAAAAGGTTAATTCGCGTTGATAAGTTTGAAACATAAACTTATTTTATGAAGTCGCGCTCAAGTCGCGCGTCTAAAGCCTAGAAGACATATATCTCGCATAGTGACGTTTAATCGCGACGAATTTGTCACAATAAACACTGTCGTGCTACGCTTTTTGAGAGTATCTCGCACTTGGCTATCATTGACAGCTATTGACGCGACAAGCTATCTCGCTACCCGTCGTGCTACCGGTTCGCGACATAGCATTATCTCGCGCTTCTATGTCGCCCTCGCGCAAGTCGCGCCTTGTCTTTCTAGCCGTGCAGTTCTAATTTACCTCTTAAGTAAGTTGTCTCAGTAACTAGTAGCTACTTAATAAACACCGTTCATTCGGTTAATCGAATAGACGAGAACGTACTTGTCTCCTCACATTTCACGCGCTGCGTACGCGTGTGATAAAACATAATTATTCTCGTCATAATTCGTAATGTAATTTAAATTAGGAATGTGTCAGGATTACGGGCTTAGGGATGGCGACCGGGCGCGGGCCTATTCCCAGGGTTCCCTGTGCGCAACCAATCTGATCCTCGTCACAAATGTAGGAAACTTCTCGAATAAATGACCTTGAGTGAGCTGAGCCTCTAGTTTTTTTTAACTGCGTGAGGCAACAATTTACTGTAGCAATAACCTGCCCCGTATGTCTCCAACGTGACTATTGTCGGTGACAAGTGACAATTATGTTTACTTACATTACAAAATCGACGAGAATCTACGAAGTTTGGTTTCATATGAGAAAGGAAAAACAAATCATAATAAAAAAACAGTCACAACTTAACTCAGAAACACTAAAACTAAAACTACTACTAATTATAAAACAAATAGTTATAGGTACAGCTATAAATAAAAAAATGCCCAAAATCACTGCCCGGTGGCATGGTGCTTTCTGCTAAAAAGAATTCATTCAATTCATCGGCATTAATCTACTATTCCATTGCTTTTGTATCATCTATCTATCTATCTATCTAATACCTTTAAACGAGCAATTCTTGTATATTATGAATGTATTGTAGGTATAATCTGAATCTCGGAAACGGCTCCAACGATTCCCTGAAAATTTAGTCTGAAGGAGGTTACGGAGGCAATAAATCTACCTGGGTTTCATTTCTAGAAAACGTGTAAAAAATACTGAGCACTAATATTCATACGACGGTTCTGGCTGAAAATCAGTGCTGCAGGTGTCTAACACCTCAGCGTAATGCTGAGCCAGCGACCGTTTCACTTTTGCGAAGACACACAACGCTGATGATCTATTTTTCATGTCTATGTTTTCTTTTTTTGTTATACCTTGTTTATTTTCTATAAAACTGTGTGTATTATCTTATATTTGTGTGTCTTGCAAAAAGGAATAAATGTCTTCTTTCTTTCTTTCTTTCTTTCTTATACGTACAATTTAACAACTTGTGCGCGTTGTAGTTGCATGGCTGTAAGTAGTACTAATTAGTGCTTACAAGTAGTACTAATTACTGCTTAAAGGTAGTATGAATGAATAGATCGGTGGTGCGGAGTCCGGAACCCTTCGAACGCGAGGCCGACTCGTGCTTAACCGTTTCGTTTTTGTTTACGTGTCGGATTTTGTTACGCAGTAATGCGCACTGCGAAGTTGCTACACAGCCTGTATGTATAACTCTTTATTGTACCTTAGGCTCTGTCTACCCCGTATGGGAAAAAGACGTAATTTGTAAAAAAAACTAAACGACACTGAAAATTAGAACAGAAAAATCCGAAAAGTAAAGCTACGGCCGGGAATCGAACCCGGATTCTCTTCATTCCATGACGCGTGCTATACCCCTACACCACCCATAGCAGGTGGGGGCTTCGAATTTTTCTCTCTGTTACCTACTAGCTGTCACGTGACCTTGTTATTATGTGATTTTTTGTCGCCAAGCGTCATCTGTTTGAATGATGTGTACAAACTCCCTTTACTTACCCGCCGTTACTTGTAAATGTTTTCCTAAGTATATAACGTTACGGTATTATCAAATTAAGTTTTAAGTTTCACTGCGCCCATGGGTCCATGTTTGTACTGGCTAGATAAAGAACATCTTGTAAATACCATGGTTGCAATAAATGATTGAACGAAAGATACATGTTGCAGTTGACAATGATGGACAAAGTGGAGGGAAAGAGACGTGCTGGGCGAAGGAAGAAATCGTGGCTCCGGAATATCCGAGAGTGGACCGGTATTGCCTCCGTCGAGCAGCTGTTCCGACTGGCTGGGGACGAATATAGGAAGCTGACGGCCAACCTTCAGGATTGAAGAGGCACCAGAACAGGGGTTCTCTAACTTATTTAATACGCGCCCCCTTTCTAAGAAAACCGCGCCCCTAGGTAGTTGGTTAATTTTAGGTTACTATCGGAATATGAACACAGAAAAAACACTGTTAAAATATCAGAGTATTAAGCATGTAATGGCGTTAGCCTTTAACGCAGGTAACGGGTAAATAAAGTATTTGCCATAATAGTGGCCCACGCCCCCTTTTGCAGGTATCTGCGCCCCCCTCGGGTGGCGCGCCCCCCACCTTGAAAATGCATGCACTAGAAGAAGAAGAAGAATAAATGATTGATTACGAGTAAATTTGTCTGCGAATTGCCAATTTTATTACCTTGATGCTGACAACCCTGAGCCAGTGAATAAGATGCGGCTTATAGCAATCATTAAAACAATAGGCACACGCGGCCTGGCGCACTTTACGACCAGCGTAATGTTGCCAGCTCCTATTTTACGCGTATACACTAGCGGCGCGTCCCGACTTCACACTTTATTCAACTCATTATCACCGTACAACGTTGCCATTTAAACTGACATTGGCCCAACCCAAGCCTTACGGCCACCATTAAGGACAAAAGAAGAAAGAAGAAACTTTTCACATAGAAGAAAGAAAGAGAGAAATATTTATTTCTCAACAACAACAATAATTATGTACAGTTTCTATTCAAAACAGCTTCATATCTAATAGATATAACAAAATTGTTAGTTGTTTCAAAATAGGATTCCAACTCAGCATAAGCACTAATGCATCTTATCGATATTTATGTCTTCGACTGTACATAAAGGTTAATTTAAACAAACAGTACAAGGAGTCTCAGAATTGCTCTGGAATATTCCACAGGTGATATAAGTTTAGTTTAACGCTCTGTTGACATTTTTCATCGCAACTTTTGATTCCAAATAAGAGATATGTTTCGTGTGCAACGCCATCTCTGGATGCTTAGTGTAAGTTTTCAGTCACACTAGGTACAGTCAAGTGTAATAATTATGTATCTAGTCAAAGTTTCAAAAATAAGTATCATACGCTTTTACACCGGCGTAATAAGGTGAGAGGTTGAGAAGTTCATATCTTCTTCTTCTTCTTTTCTAATATGGCCCCATCGAACCATGCGATGATTTCGCCAATGTCAAGGTAATATAATAAATACAGTATTCAAAAATCTTGTGACAAAAATGTCGGCAACGTTGTACGGTAGAACATGGTCATAAGACCCCTCCCCCCCCCCCCCTGTCGGGCTCTTAGCCAACGGATAATGATATCCCTCGGAGACCGCCAGGAAATCATTAACCGGTGCCCGGGGTGCACCGGAACAAGCACTGCATTTCCCCTCGGACGAATCCAAAAACGAACCGCAGCTCTTGATCACACGCGGAGGAAGTTCATATCGATACTTATTTTTGCACTTGATCGTACACCGTCACTTACAACTAGCGGCTCTGATTCTAAGGCGAAAAGCATCCTATATGTGAATTTCACTGACACGCATATGCGTAAACGAGCTTATTCACCAAATGTGTTAAGCTACATCCAATATCCTTTAATATTTAGGTATCCGATCCACTAATCTTTAAAACGGACACGGGGTGATTTGTGGTGGATCTGCCGGGCGGGGCGGCACGATTTGTGGCCCACTGCTGCACTAAGTTGCGGGCTCACTATACATATAACAAAAACTATAACAGTAGATCGGTTGTATAATCAAGGGCATAAATATATGAACGTTACCAAGACGTCAAAAACATCTACACACCTTTATGCCACAAACATATACACACCTTAACGACCGGATAGCCTAGTGGTTAGTGACCCTGACTATGAAGCTAGAGGTCCTGGGTTCGAATCCCGGTAGGGGCAGACAGTTGTATGATGAATACGAATGTTTGTGCCCGAGTCACGGATGTTGTATGTATTTAAGTATGTATTTATCTACATTATATAAGTATGTTTATCCGTTGCCTGGTACCCATAGCACAAGCTTTGCTTAGTTTGGGGCTGGGTCAATTGGTGTAATTTGTCCCAAGATATTTATTTATTTATTTATTTATTTACCTTTATGCCACAAACAAGGTCGGTCGGTGACTCGAATGTACATTACATAGAATAAGTTACTGTCAAAAATATCATTTTCAATCCAAGCTTTTTTGCTGACTGTATTTACATTGTCATCTGTCATTATGTGTATCAAATTTCAAGTCAATCGGACCAGCAGCCGTTAAAGAACTTGGCAGAACTCCACTACCAGATTATTGTATTGTCATCAGACTTACACAAGTATGCAAAATTTCAGCTCAATCGGTTGAAGATATCTGCTTCAAAATTGAGACGCAAGATTCCACCCGGACAAACATACATAGGTACATAGGTAGGTACACTGCAAGTTAAATAAAATACTTGATAAACCACAGAGTACAGAATTGACAAAAAGTACGATCAGAAAAAAAGGTTGTTTTATTATTTTTCCCAAAAACGTATTAACCTACAACTTCAAGAAAACAATGTCGTGCTCCAATAAGTGGTTATCCGGTGCTAGCCGCGGGCGCCGCTGCCGACGACGTATCGGTGCATCAGAGCCGCATCGGAACAGGTACGGTCGGCAAAACATTACTACAATATGAAAGACTAGCTGTTGCCTGCAACTCCGTCTGCATAGAATTTGTTAATCGATATCCCGCAGGAATTACGCCATTTTCCGGGATAAAAGTAGCCTATGTGTTATTCCAGACTATAATCTATCTATGTTCCAAGTTTCATCCAGATCTGTCCAGCCGTTCTGGCGTGAAAGGGTAACAAACATCCAAACATCCATACTCACAAACTTTCACATTTATAGTATTAGTAGGATTATTCGTTTCCTTTCAGAGACTGAATAGCTGATTGGTTTTTGTAACCGCTAAGGTTTCACTCAAAGCAGGAATTATATATTAATCAACATACCCCCCATTGTTTCCTAGTTTTCCTATTCCTTGTGTATCTGTTTCTTACTTGTATACAGGATGTCAAAAAACCCTTTAACGTTTATTCACTAACTTGTTCGGTATGTTGCTTTGAACACCCCTGCAAAGTATGAGACTCTAAGAGGTTAATAATAAGATAAGATTTTTGAATACTGTATTTATTGCCTTGACATTGGCAAAATCATCGCATCGATCGATGGGGCCATATTAAAAAGAAGAAGATGCTAGATGGTGTTTAGGTACATGTAGGTACAATGGACCTTTAGCATTAGGTATGTTTTGGATGGAAAGTTCAAATTACATTACCGATTCAGAACTCACTATATTTTTAATTTAAAAGCTACGACCAATTGCTAAGATTGCAAAAGGCAAACTGATGATGTGAGTTTGGCGACAACCGGTTTCCCCAGCGAAGGTCTTATCGCACTTTTAATTTTTCTTTGTTCCGTGGCAACCTAGACTAACCAAAATAGGAAACAAAACCTAATAGAATTCTGCCAGTTTATCCTGCCCAAATCAAATATCCTCCGGCAACTAAACCAGTTATCCTCTCCGAAACGTCAAATTAAACAAACTGGGAAATCAAACTGCGGGAACTAACTTTTTTGCGTGTGCCATTCATACTGGCAGCTCTTGTTTGTTGGACGTGTGCCTCGAGTGCATTACTTGTAGCAATCTAAACTGGGTACCCATCTGCGAGATGTAATCATAACAGTTGCGCGTAACAGTAACCAAAAACTAGGGTTGTAACACTTGTAACAGAACCTCGCCTCCGTCTCCGTTACTGCGGAAGTTCCGCAAGAAATCGTACCTTCGCCTCCGCCTCCGCATTTTTTTTTTGCGGAGTTGTAACGGAGGTTTATTTAATCATAGAATAATAACAACGGAGCAGCGACGGTCGATGACGACTAAGGCAAATCGCGCACTGCGGTGCGGCGAGTTGCGGTTGCGGTTTGCACCGCAACAAATATGTATCAAATCACAGATTTTTAGCCGCATGCGGCTTAACAACTGCAACCGCAGTGTGCGAACCTCCACAGTGGTTCATACATCACAGATTTTTGCGGGAGTAAACCGCAACTAACCGCACCGCAGTGCGCGCTTAGCTTAAACCGTCCGGCTGCGTTTTGCGCGCCAAATCAATAATTAATAAACGCGCGGCGGGAAAATTATGCAGTGTCATCTCCTAAAGGCATCTCCTGGAAATGCATCGTGTTTATACAGCCCAGGTGGATGCAACGGGGCTCGGGGCCGGAAACTGGCTGCATATCTGATTGCCTTGTATTTAGCCGACCGAAGACCTATTCTGATTGGGTCGTGCGAGTTTTTTTTAATTAACACAGGTTTTTAGAACCACAGTTGACAAATGTATCCACTGATCGATGTTCATGTGAAACCACGTTAAGGGGGGGGGGGGAGGCTAAATTTTGAATGAAAAGTTTTAATGATAGTGATAAATTATTGTACGGCGAACTAAAGCAAAACCACCCTGCTGCAATAATTCGGAAATAATCTGAGAAACCATGTTTATTTTGAAGTACTGTACGGTGCATTTTTTTTATGTTAGTGAGGCCAGACAAACGAACTAGTGGGTCCCCTGATGTTAAATGATCACCACTGTCCATAGACACCCCCGAATTTTGTATGTATGCATGTGTGTAATGATATTTAGTAGTTTTTTATGTTTTTCATGTTTTGTTTATTGTACTTTGATATGTACAACCTACGCTCTATTGTGGCTTTCACTATCTGGAATTTTAAACCTTCACTTTGTCGATCGCTCGTTTAATGCTCCTCTCATCTACTCAAAGGTTAACTGGTAGAGATCCTTTTTGCTTATAGGGATAAGTTCGCCTTTGTGCATATATTAATGTTTATTTAATTTTTTTGTGAATTGTATCTGTTTCTTTATATTTGTACAATAAAGCATTTACTTACTTACTTAATTACCCCCGCAGCGCTTTGCCAATGCCGTGCGTTGTCGGCCCTGCAGAAAATTTTACACTCGCCTCTTAAAGGCACCCAGGTCGTAACTCGATGGGAAGACCCCAGGGGGAAGCTCGTTCCAGATTTTGCAAGTTCGTGGCAAAAAAGACCGATTAAACCATATTCCATATTGGGAAATATTGCGAAATATGGATATCCACTAAACGGGGAACATATCTAGCAACGCTTACCTAGAAGCTCCAATGTTTCTATATAAGCGTTGCCAGACTATGGATTTGTTCCCCGTTTAGTGTATATCCACGATTTTCGAAATTCCCCCAATACACCTTAAGTAAATTACCTGTTGTATGTATAGTAGAGTACATACAGAACTGATATAGGATTTAAGTCATTTTTCTAATTTGGAACGTCAATTTGTCTATTCGCACACATACAATGACTGTCATTTATTTATTTACTAGCGACCCGCCCCGGCTTTGCACGGTATATTATGCATGTATTATACATTTAAACCTTCCTCTTGAATCACTCTATCTATTAAAAAAACCGCATCAAAATCCGTTGCGTAATTTTAAAGATTTAAGCATACATAGGGATATAGGGACAGAGAAAGCGACTTTGTTTTATACTATGTAGTGATTTAAGCTCTTCACCTATAGCAGATATTCCAGAATACTCCTCCCGTTCTGCAGTCAGGAAGCGAGTCTGCAATATGAAGCGAGCTGCCCGCAGCTTCCTGAAAGCCGATCAGTGGAATCACTATGATTTAACTCTAGCGGTGCGTCCATGCTCTAGCCATAGAGGAATAGGCAATAGAGTGGAAATCTCATACAAGCTGCCCAGTATATGTATAGCACGTACAACTTCAGATGGAGATTTGTGTTAATATGAATTAGAGTTTATCATTCTTCCATGCTGGTCTGGGAGCAAAGAAAAACCTAGAATGTTCCAGTTGCTTCTCTTCCTGCGCAGATGGTATAAGCCCATCGAGGGATCGGGTGAAAATCTTAGGGATCATGTTGTATAGGCGATGTGGCTAGCAACCCATCACTGTTTTGATTCCTCTTTCCATCCACTCCCACAATTATGGTAAACGTGGTCTTTAGGTCTTGTTACCTTAGGCTCTGTCTACCCCGTAATAGGGAGTAAAGAAAAAACAGAATTTACTTCTCATCCCGCGCAGATGGTAAAAACCCATCGAGGGAATGGGCGAAAGTCTTAAGAATCATGTTATAGGCGATGCGACAAGCAACCCATCACTATTTTGATGTCCCTTTCCACCTACACGCCTTTAATCGTGCTAAACGTGGCCTTAAGGTTTTGTTACCTTAGGCTCTATCTACCCCGTAAGGGATAAAGACGTGATATGTGTGCATTTTACGTCGGTTAAAGATAACAATAAAACACATGTTATTAATTCAAACTAAGTTTTATTTAGGTAACTTCGTGTTCAAATCAGTTTGACTAATATATACCTACTAAAACTAAAAACAATTAAATAATTAAGAAAATATTTACAATAAATACACCTTTTTTAACGCAGACTCAATATGAACTGTAACACAAAATCACGAAATTAAAGTCTATCTAATTAATCGTGGGGCCTATCGTGTCTTTGCTCACCAGTTGGCGCCACTGTTGACTAAGGTCCAGAGGTATAGCTAGACAAAAACATAGCTGTTACCTCGGCAAACAAACATACTTTTGGCAAAAAATAAGTTTGTAAACAGTTAACAAACAAACTTCTAAATTAGCATCTCTTTTTATTAATTCCGCTTCCAAAGCGTTCACTTTCAACCCACTATCCAGATAACCGATGACCTACTGTCAGAGTACGAGAAATTAAATTTACTTATGTTGAGAGCGTGGACTGTGGGTGTTGTTGTTGGCTGGTCGGTTAAATAAAGGTTTGCTGTTTCACTGAGTTTATTTATTATAAATAGACATAAGGTGTCACACATTATTTAAGTACAACAAGACAAGAAAGGGGTTTCACGACACCATTAAAACCATTCAATCATTCAATCGCCATGATAGACGGAAGTAGAGGTAGTGGGGAGGCAGGCTTTGCCAACATACTAGTGTAAACTTTGTGTTGCCAGCAACAACTTATACATTCTTGAATATCTATTTTCATTAATCTTACCAGTTCCCTAACCTCTCATGTTTGCCTTGCCCATCCACTGGAGGGCCAGATAATGTCACTATAATATGATTTCTTAATTAACTCCTTTTGTTAAACTAACTTGAAAAAAAAACCCGCAATATGTTTTGTGTGACCAGGGGTCTCATGACTCATTTCAGGTTTTAGCTGTCATTTTTAGTATGAATCTGACAGCGAGCGAACCTAAACTGAATTGGAATTGAATCGCATTAAAACGTGTGGGCTTTTTCTGAGTGCCACGATTGACTAACATATCATATTTTCTCACATAAAAACTGTTCAACTCTAACTAACAGCTTTAGCACACCGCAAGCATTTATCACTATTATCTACAGCGTTATACTTCCGACACCGCAGACACTGCTCTCGGCGGCTCTCCGCGACACTCACCTCCCACTTGCCGACACCCGCGTCCTCCTCTACCGACACTTGCGACACTTCCAAAATCTCACACAACACACTCTCATTCAAATCATCAACGTTGTTCAAGTCATCCAAAACGTAATACAAATTGGGACTCAACTTGATATTCACCGCGTACCTTTTCAAATTGTCCGCCTTCGTCACAGCACAGATGTCTCTTTTCAACTCTAATATCGTTTCCATCTTTGTCGTATCGACAGTTTTCTCGCTCAGAACTGGTATGTTCTGAGTGAAGAAGAAAGGTTTGTCATACAATGGATGGTATTGCCAAACTTCTTCGATCAAATGGGGCAAGATAGGGCCAATTGTTTTGCAAAGGCTAATCAGAATGGTATGCGCTACTAACTGTGCTGACAACCTCGATTTAGAATCCTTCGGTGCACAATATAACCTATCCTTAACACAGTGACAATACAAAGCGGATACTTTATTACTAACAAAGTACAATATCGACTGCACGACATTGTTATAACGTAATTCTTTTAGATTCTCCTGGACATCCTTACGAAACTTGTGCGTTTCTGAAACCATGTACGTGTCAAGGTAGTTGAGTTGTGGTTTCTTTTGGAACTGTTGGGGATGGAGGTCGATGACCCCGAGGAGGTATTTCAAGATGGCGCGGAGTCGGACGACCTCGGCCTGGCAGTCGTCCAGGAGTTGCTTGCTGACGACGATCTGGGTGTGCTGGGTGCCATGGCTTGCTACCCACCACCTGGGCATAGTGAAACAATATATATAAAAAGACTCGTATTTCAAAAGGAAAGAAAAAAAATTTTCGTGATTAAACTATAAGCCCGGGAATCGAACTTGGTTCAACATCATTCCATGATTCGTGTTTGACCATAATAACAATACACTACGAGCAGTTTGTTAGTTTTCAACTTTACTTTTTAAATTTTTCTTTACGTTGTTAGTTCAAGTGTAATTTAGAAAAAAAAACAGTACAATAATATCATATATATCACGTTTTTATACCTTAGGGAGTAGACATAAAAGCCACGTTTGGCATGAAATAAAATCAAAAATAAAGAAAATAAGATAGACAATCCTGTAAAAATATTTTCTTGTATTTGTTTAAAAATACGAACAAACTACCCACACTTCGGTATAACTTTATGTAGCATGCATTGGGGGGCAGAGTTGGGCAAAAATTATCTATTTACGAAAAACCGGAAAGATAACTAAATCATCTTTTATTGGAAGTAACTAATTAATCCGTCATTTGTTATTTTGAATTTATCTTGATCAGTTTCATTTTTATCTAGATAAATTACTTGGGATTTTAAATAAAAGATGAATGTCAGTGTGACGGTTTGACCCGACGTGACATTCTGTTCACATTTATTTTTATAAGCTTACTTCAATAACAAACGAGGTCGGTTATCGTCATCTAGATAATTTATCTAAATAAAAAAGTTGTCAACGCACTATTTGTGATTGAATTTATCTTCGAATAAATTTATTTGAAATAATTATCTAGATAAGAAATTATCTAGACAAGAAATTATCTAGATAAGAAATTATCTAGATAAGAAATAATCTAGATAAGAAATTATCTAGACAAGAAATTATCTAGACAAGAAATTATCTAGATAACGCCCAACTGTTGGGGGGTCACCAGGATACAAAAGTCACCTCAGCGTGTCTATCCCGTAGGCGGGCTGCTTCCCGCCCCCTCGTATGACGTCGGCGGGCGCCACCACGTTGCCGACGGACTTGGACATCTTGCGCTTCTGCGCGTCCACCACGAACCCGTGCACGAACACACACCTGCAACCACCCACGCTGTACTATAATAATAATATCTTGGGACAATTGACACCAATTGACCTAGCCCCAAACTAAGCAAAGCTTGTAATATGGCCACTAGACAACGGATAAACATACTTATATAGATAAACTAGCTTCAGCCCGCGACTATCTGCGTAGAATCACTACATAGTATAAAACAAAGTCGCTTTTTCTGTCCCCAAGTCCGTATGTATGCTTATATCTTCAAAACTACACAACGGATTTTGATGCGGTTTTTTTTTAATAGATAGAGTGATTCAAGAGGAAGGTTTATAATGCATAATACATGCATGATATACCGTGCGAAGCCGGGGCGGGTCGCTAGTTATACATAAAAACCTTCCTCTTGAATCACTCTATCTATTAAAAAAACCGCATCAAAATCCGTTGTGTAGTTTTGAAGATATAAGCATACATAGGGACATGGGGAAATAGGGACAGAGAAAGCGACTTTATTTTATACTATGTAGTGATGATACATACTTAAATACATATTAAACATCCAAGACTCGAGAACAAACATTCGTATTTTTCATACAAATATCTGCCCCGACCGGGGATCGAACCCGGGACCTCAAGCTTCATAGTCAGATTCTCTAAGCTGTACTGACGTGAAACACTCGGCGCCCGAGGGTACCTGTCATCGCGGTGTACGAGGCTTGGAACCGGTACTGAACACCGGTATTTCAAGCTCTACCCGTGCACGGTGCGGAGTTCATTATTTGAAAGAAAGACATTTATTTCTTTTTACAGACACAGTGCCGGCGTTAGGGGGGGGGGGGGGGGGGGGCGTGATGGGGCGACGGCCCGGGGCGCCAAATTTGGAGGGCGCTGAGGCCTGGGGCCTCGGCCTCCTGGCTCACCGGCTGTGTACCCTCAATACTGTCCTTAAGTGGGCGCCTAAATATTACTGCCCGGGGTGTCAGTGGCCCTAACGCCGCTGCTGTACAGACACACAAATATAAGAGAATATACACAATTTTATAGCAAAAAAAAAACAAGAAAAAAAAACAGACATTAAAAATAGATGCTCAGCGTTGTGTGTGCAAAAGTGAAACGGTCGCTGGCTCAGCATTACGCTGAGGTGTTAGACTGCAGCACTGATTTTCAGCCAGAACCGTCTGTGACTCACGAAACAATACACAGATACAATATACTACATAATCCATAAACTTTTACGTAAACAAAGTAACAAATAGATAGAGCCCGACTTATGTGTAAATATTTTGTCTTTATTCTTTTGTTATTTTTTTTTTAATAATATTGCTGCACTTGACAACTGACATCCCACTAGGTGGACCGACGACATCGTGAAAGTTGTGGGAAACCGGTGGATGCAGGTGGCGAGTTGTCGTTCATTATGGTGTGCTAAGGGTGATACCTTTGTTTGGGGACGTCTTCAAGCTGATGAATGAATTTATCTTCTTCTTCTTCTTATTTGTGGCGTTTCAAGTCGTTATAGCGACGACAACTTCGCCAATGTCAAAGTAACAAAAATATGATTCAAAAATCTCGTGACAAAATGTCGGCAACGTTACGGTAATGGTCAAAGACCCCCCCTCCCCCCTGTCGGGCTCTTAGCCAACGGTCAATGATATCCCTCAGAAACTGCCAGGAAATCATTAGCCGTTGCCCAGGGTGCACCGGATCAAGCACTGCTCTTCCCCCCGGACGGATCCAAAAAGGAACCGCAGCTCTTGACCACACGTGAAGGTAGCCCGACTCGCACCCCAATGAATTTATCGATAGTATATCGAAAGACCCGGCAACAATAAATATTAGACTATTGAACATCCACTCCATGGTCTTCCAGTTAGTAAAGGTACTGACTCGTAAGGCGCGCGGCCGTTGACGGCGACGCTAGTCAGCAGCGAGCTCTGGAACCAGCCGGTGAGCTGGTCCACGCCCTCGCTGTAGAGCTCTGCTGCTGGCTTCAGCCCAGCCCCGGGCAGGGTCCGCCACGAGGACCCAGAGTCCAGCCAGATGTCCATTATGTCCTGGCAAAGGGAATACTCAATTATATTTTTCAGGAGTAAGTCCTCGAGAGAACAGAAACAGTACAGAAGTCTGATGAAGGAACACGATTCCAGACCCTAGTTATCATGCTCTTAGTGACTTGGTTGAAATTAGCCTCTAGCTCTTCATTTCAGCCTGGTCTTTTGGGAGCAAGTCCTCGATGAGGGAACGCAAACAATTCAACATACACCTGAAAAAGTCTCACTCACGTTACCCTTGATGACTTCATCCCCATTGGCTCCCAGCTCTTCACTTCAGACAGGTCTTTCGGGAGCAAATCTTCGTCCGTCAGTTAACAGAAGCCGTCATTATAACTCTGAGAATAGAACACATTTCTAAGCACCAGAAACCTTGTCTTGGTGACTTCGTATTGGCGTCCAGCTCTTCACTTCAGTTTGGTCTTTCGGGAGCAACTATTCCTCCACCAGCTAAAACAAGCAATCAGTACAACCTTGACAAAAGACCGCAATTGTAGGCTCCACTGACCGTGCCTTTGGTGAGCTGTTCCGGCTCGAGCCCCAGTTCCTGCTGCAGGTCTTCTGGCAGCAGGTCGGCCACGGCCGCGCTCCACCAGGCGTCGGGCCCGCGCGCCTCCAGCAGCAAGCACAGACGGTCGATTATACGCCTGCAGCACAACGGTTTTACCGAAAAAAATAACACTAAATTTTAAATTTAAAACCTCCCCCCCCCCCCCCACGCATTAATCGAGTAATCATACGTAAATTAAAAAAAAAACAATTTTGTACCAGAAACACCTTTCATTATTTTGGATAAGCGGCTGAGGGCCGCGAGCCCCCGCGCCCGCGGAGCCCTGCCGGGACTGCTGCAGCTGTAGTGTACGAGCCAGTGGCGTAGCTACCTAGGGACTAGGCGGGGCAGTGCCCCGGGGCCCTCAAGCTCAGAGGGCCCTCGAATCCTTACCAGAAAATCTCGATCGAACTCTTATTATTAAAACGTAACCAGTTTAGATAGTAGTGGGGCCCCATTTTTTTATTTGCACCAGGGCCCTTGGTTACCAAGGTACGCTACTGGTAAGAGCGGGGCTCACCTGTCCAGTATGGGCTCCCCGGCGTGGTACAGGCACGGCACGGGCACGCCCCACGCGCGCTGCCGCGACACGCACCAGTAGGGCCGCGAGCCCACGCGCCCGCGGAACCCCTGCCGGGACTGCGCAGCCGTAGCTGCCGGCAGGATCTTGACTCGCTCCAGGGCTTCCTGGGGAATGTCGTAAGTCCAAACAATTCAAGTCACTCGCACGAATAAGTGAGAACGTAATGTAAACGCTACACGGTCAGCTAACGAGCTATGGGCGCCGCCATATTGGCCGATCTGCCGAGCGCCTGTCACTTTACCCCCACTCCGCGGCCGGCTATAATGTGACGCGCTATTTCAGGCGACGGAAAAAAGTTTCACTTTAAAATATGTAGCGTTAAACGTCATAAATGTATCAAAGAAAATATACCAGTAACTTATCAAGGTGTATGACATCCGTCAGGTAAGATATCAGCAACTTAATAGAAAGTTTATCACCCGTCAGTCATGATATTCGTATCAGGAACTTATTATACTTATGTGCGTCGCTTTACCGCGGACAGCGACCGCGAGCATCGGACTCACCAGCGCGGGCGCCTTGAGCGCGTCGGTGCGCACGAACCACTGCGTGCTGGCGCGCAGGATGACGGGGCGGCGCGTGCGCCAGTCCAGCGGGTAGGCGTGGCGCAGCGCGGCGCGGCGCAGCAGCAGCAGCCGCGCGTCCAGCCGCGCCAGCACGGCCTCCTGCCCCGCCTCCAGCACGTCCAACCCGTCCAGGCCGAGGCCCACGTTCGTGTAGCGCCCGGATTCGTCCACGTTGCATTCCTACGGAGACTTCGCTGTCAGGTATACGAGGTGGCTCAAAATTCTTCCCAAATATTTTAGCGGGTTATTAATTAGCTCTGTTAAATGTACTTCAATTTTTTTAATCGTTGCCGATAACTTTTTTCCGAGCATTTTTTTGCGGGACTTCACTACATAGGTAATATAAAATAAAGTCGCTTTCTCTGTCCCTATGCCCCTATGCCCCTATGCCCCTATGTATGCTCATATCTTCAAAACTGCACAACGGATTTTGATGCGGTTTTTTTTAATAGATAGAGTGAATCAAGAGGAAGGGTTTTATGTATAATTCTATGCAGACGAAGTCGCGGGCAAAAGCTAGTTGAATATAAAATAATTGTAGAGGTGTATATTTAATGAAAGTAACACAACTACAAATATTCCTGTTTTTTTTTTGCGACACCTTGCATAAAAAAAAAATATTGAAGATAGTAATGTAAAATCTGATCAATCACATCAATTAAGACTTGAGATGCACGTCTCGCTTTGCTCTAAAGCCCAGTTAACATCATGCAAGTAAAGCAGCCAAACATTTGTTTATCAGAAACTCGATCGTTCTCTGAAGATTGTCTCACGCAAGATGTTACTAGATCTAACATAGACCTCGGTCTACTTAGGCTATTACCCCACACTCTTACCTAATTATATTATTATCTTTATGTATGAAACGTGACGTACAGGAGAAAAAAATCCATAGTAAAATCAGGAACTAATGTTTTCTTCTATGACAATGGATAGGGTAAACGATTCTGCGTAGGAAGATTCTGATTATGTAGACTTTTTTTGGAAAACGGTCAGCTATGGCCGGGAATCGAACCCAGATCCTCATCAATCCGTGATGCGTGCTTATACTCCTACACCTCCCACAGCAAGTGGGTAAGTGTTCGAAATTTTCAATCTGTACCAGTTGTCATGTCATTTTATTTAGCAATATTGTCGCTAAGCGCCACCTGTTAGAATATGTCTGCACGACATTACCAAACTCCAATTAAACATCAACTGCTCACCAGGGACGAGAGATGGCGCTGTTTTTTAAGAAAACATCTAGAACTAGCTGACCCGGCGAACTTTGTTCCGCCTTAAATTTGAAAAATTCCAGTGGTTTGGGCTGTGCTATCCCGCGGGAACTATGCAATTTTCCGGGATAAAAACTATCCTATGTCCTTTCCCGGGACTCAAACTATCTGTATACCAAATTTCAACTAAATCGGCCCAGCGGTTTAAGCGTGAAAAGGTAACAGACAGACAGACAGACAGACAGAGTTACTTTCGCATTTATAATATTATATATTAGTATATAGTAAATTAGTATAATTAGTATATTAGTATATTAGTATATTAGTATATTAGTATATTAGTATATTAGTATTAGTATATTAGTATATTAGTATATATTAGTATATATTAGTATATTAGTATTAGTATATTAGTATATTAGTATATATTAGTATATTAGTATTAGTATATTAGTATATTAGTATTAGTATATTAGTATATTAGTATATTAGTATTAGTATATTAGTATATTAGTATATATTAGTATATATTAGTATATTAGTATTAGTATATTAGTATATTAGTATTAGTATATTAGTATATATTAGTATATTAGTATTAGTATATTAGTATATTAGTATATATTAGTATATTAGTATATTAGTAAGGATAGTATATAGTATAATAGTATATAGTAAGGATGATAGATGACTTACCACGGGTATGTTGTGGTCGAGCCCCACGAGGAAGTCCTCGGGCCCGTGCGCGGGCGCCGTGTGCACCAGCCCCGAGCCCTTGCTGGCGGTCACGTGGCCCGCGCCCAACAGGGGGAACGTGCGCTCCAGTAACACGTGCCGGTACGTCGCGCCCGACAAGCTGTGACCTGACCAAGCCCACTATCTTAAAAGGCTGCCGATGACACTATATTGTATGTGATGTTAGAAGAAATAAGCTTTTTCATTTGTCTTGTAACTACTCCTTAAGAGAGCTGGGTGAGGGTCTGACTTTATGGGAGACTGATAATAAATGCTCTTGAGTAGTTAACTGACATTTAATGTAAACTAGCTTCTGCCCGCGACTTCGTCTGCGTAGAATTATACATAAAAACCTTCCTCTTGAATCACTCTATCTATTAAAAAAACCGCATCAAAATCCGTTGTGTAGTTTTGAAGATATAAGCATACATAGGGACATAGGGACAGAGAAAGCGACTTTATTTTATACTATGTAGTGATACTATGTAGTGAATACACACTTGAAAAACAAATTACATAATGTCCTAAGGCTAACCAGCAAGGCACGCGACCGAACGATAAGAGGTGTTGCAATTGCAACGGACTGGCTTATGAATAGGAATATTATGAATGCGAAAGTTTGTGAGTACGTATGTATGTTATTCTTTCATGCCAGAACGGCTATATTTAGCACAGAGATAGATTACAAACTGAAATAACACATAGGTTACTTTTTACTCCACACAACCAATACCTTTATAATATACAATGAATATTTTTTCTACATTCGGTATTGAAGATTGCCGTCTGAGATGATAATATCTAGTTACCTACTTTAAATTGTTGAACGCTTGTCAACGGGGCAATATTTAAATATCGACATCTTTTTTATCGATATTAAATCCCTACAAAGGTATGGCAATAAATGGATATTGCAGCCGAAGTCGCGGGCAACAGCTAGTGACAAATTGACAATGATAATGAGAGCGTCGCCATCTTGTTTTACCAACCTTCGAACTCAGCGACAGCCTGCACCTCTCGTCCCAAAGCCTTCTGCAGCTCCAGCACCAGGTCCCTGGCCACCAGGTACTTCCCCGGCAGCCCGTCGACCGCCGCAACGCTGTACACCAGCCGCGGGTGGTAGCAGATGGCGCGGTTGGCCACCAGGGTCCAAGGTGTCGTCGTCCAGATTATTGCTGAGAGAGTCTCGCTGAAGATAGAATCTTCGGTTGAAAAGGCTTTGGGACACAATATTGTAAACAGGAGTCAGGAACTGGTATTTTTCAGGGTTCCATACCGAAATGGTAAAAACTGAGCTCTATTACTCCACAGTCTGTCTACCTGTCTGTCTGTCACAGATGACCCACAAAATGAGGCAATAAAATGGAAGCGCTGGGCAAATCATGAGATGCCCAGATAAACAGAACAAAATTGAAATAGTTTCTTGGATATGGGACAAGGAAGAAACAAAGGCAATTTCGTTGATGAGAAGATCAACAAAAAAAGTTACATTTTACTATTGCTGTGTTCAATAAAATGAGTAGTAACAATTTCTTATGTTAGCCTATTGGAGTGTCCCACTGTTGGGCAAAGACCTCCCCTTTTTGCGCTATTAATACACAAATAACACACACACACACACACACACACACACACACTAATCACGTCTTCATCCCTTACGGGGTAGACAGACCCTAAGCTAAGGTAACAAGACCTGTAGGTCATGTTTAGTAAGACACTGTGGGCGTATAGGTGGAAAGTGGAATCAAAATAGTGATGGATTGCCAACTGCATTGCCTATAACAGGATTCCTATGATTTTCCCCCATTCCCTCGATGGGCTTTTACCATCTTCGCGGAAATAGAAGCAACTGGTACATTCTATGTTTTTTCTTTGCTCCCAGACCAGCATAATAATACACAAATAAAAAATTTCAATTTACTTTGTGACTGAAATGTGTTAATGTTTTTTTTTAATTGCATTTTACCCTTTGACTGCATCCCTCAGGGGTTCAGGCACCTCCTCCAGCGGAAACGCGACGTATGCTTCCGTGCTCTTGAACTGAGGGTCATACTCCAACTCCGCTTCAGCCAGGGCTGTTCTGGAGATTCAAAAAGCATAACTTTTAAAGGGAATTAATTTCAATGTCTTATGTTTACTCTTCGTAAAGTGTGATTTTAGGTAAGTTCCAATCCATACATTTGGATTCTTAAAACACTAATATTCTAGAATCTAGATGCTGGTTTTATTACTTTAATAATCTTTACGTCACCCTAGGCCGTAACAGGGATATCACGCCCGCCTAGCACGCAGAAAATCTCGCATCCTGGCCAAGGCACTAAGTAAAACTTTATACAAACCATGGGCGGCAATTCGTAAAGACCCAGATCGCATATTTATGCCAACACCTGCGATCTGGGACAATTACGAGTTCACGGCTCTTGGTTTGTAATGTATGTATGTATGTAAACTCTTTATTGTGCAAAATAAACAAGACAAATACAATTGACAAACACTGAGATACATGCACAAAGGCGGACTTATCCCTTTCCTTAAAGGGGAGATCCCTTGATCTCTTCCAGTCAACCTTTGAGTGGATGAAAGGACTATTATATTAGGGATGGACGAGTGAGTTTAAAAATGCAAACACTGCAATGTACACTGTAATGTACTATGAAGTTAAACTTGCTTGCTTGAACATTGGCCAGTCTCATTTTCCCTCATCTAAATGATGAAGGAAACTTCTGTGCATAATTGCAATTGGACTGGGTGTTGATAAGTCAGTCATTCAGAAATATCATTTTACCAGATACATATGAAGTTGTAAGAAATGGTTTTATGTACTATTTATTGACAAGACATGACAGCTATCTTACCGAGAGGACGGAGACCAATAAACTGGCTTCAAAGCTCTAAAAATCAGACCAGCTTCATACATCTCATAGAACAACTCTAGTTGCTTCTTAACATAGCTGTTATCCAGTGTTCTGTAGCACTGATTATCCCAATCCGCCATTACTCCCCAGCTGATAAACTGCTCTTTTTGGCGCTCAATAGTTTCCAGTGCAAACGCTCGTGCCGTTTCCCTGATCTCTATGGGGTCCGAGGGTTCATTCTTTTTCGCTTTTTTGGTTTGCTGGAGAGCTTTAAGCTCTATTGGGAGGCCGTGGCAGTCCCAACCCGGGACAAAATGGACCTTGTTGCCTTGCAGGATTTGGTGGCGGTTGATTATGTCTTTGATTATCTGCAGACAAGATAAAACAGGTTAGAATTTGGATCTTAAGTGCTCTGGCATTTTTTAATGTTTACTTTAATTACTTACCTTGTTAACGGCATGGCCCATGTGTAAGTCTCCGTTAGCGTAAGGGGGCCCGTCGTGCAGCACGAACTCCGGACCTTTTAGGTGCTCCCTTTGCCATTTATACAGCTCGGCAAATTTTGCGGTCTAAATCATAAGCAAAACTTTGAATTGAATTATTCACATTTAATTACAACATTTGACCGTTCAATACAACAGACTGTGTACACAAGAAGGAGAAGAGGTAGTTGCAATAAAATAATAACACTGATGTTGCAATTTACCTTTTGAATTTCATCTTTTTTGGCGCTGTTAGATCGTGCAGGAAAATCAGTTTTCGGGAATAATATTGTATGGGAATATGTTTTAGTTCTGGACTTAGATGTGCTTTTCATTCGTATGTATCCTATTGGAACCCATTTTGTTATGATTTCCTTACAGTTTGAGTGAAAAATTTGATATTTTCTGCAGCACAACATCTTTTTAGGTTATATTTTGTAACTTTCGCATATGACATTGACAGTGACAGTGGTGTAGTGTTTTAGAGGTTGGCTAACATGGGACATAGTGATACGTCCAATAAATTAGTTATTAATAAAAACACACATTTCTAGCACGCTTATCTAAAATCTTAATATTTCTTGTTGTTCAAATTTATATCTTACTTAAATCCTTTTTATCAAAAAAATAATTTTTTTGAGACTATTTGATTTTATTGAATTCACAGAAAAACTTCCTTTTTGTTGTGACATACTTTCAGAACGCATTCTCTTTGTCACTGACGTTAGCCAAAACAACACATGTTTTGCGCAATTTCGTGTATAATTTCTGATTTCCGTGCTTTAAAATTAAACATATTCCTTGAAAATGGTATCTGTCAAACATTTTAAGTTACACTTTAACTTGTCACACGTTAACTTCGTAATTAACCTCCGAATAACCTTTTCAGCCTAAAACGAAGAAGAAGTTCATAGATCGAAAGAAAGCAGTAACTTTCAATTTAGTGCACCGATCGCAGAGGGATCCTTTGGCAGCAGATGAGAGCGCTCCGCAGCGGGTCTTAGTGCCCGTCAACGCCAACGTACCGCCGAAGAAAGAGCAGGAAACTGTAAGTTAAATTTGTAACCTAATTATCACTACTAGTTCATTCTGGCACGTCTCCTAAAAAATTTACTGAAACAGTTAACCTTTTCATTAAAATTGTAAAGGAGTAAGACTCATACAGCTCTTATTAATGGTTCTGTCTGTATACTTTCTAACAGCAGACCTATACTTGGAAAAGAAACTTTAATTTCTGCTCCTTGTAATCAGGCTACACAATTTGTGCATAAAATTGTATTTGATCCTGAATTTAGTTACTTAGTGAAGAAGAATTTTGCTTCACATATAGCTTCAAAACGAAATTATTTGGGCAGTAACTGTTGTAACATTTTGTTGTGTCATTCTGATGTAACATAAGATTGATTAAGTAATTGTTTCCTTTGATATAGCAACTGACTCCGGAGCAACGGATCGAAGAGCAGCGCAAGTACGGAGTATACTTCGATGATGACTATAACTACTTGCAACATCTCAAGGACACCAAGGAGGTCACTCTTGTGCTACAGCCTGTAAGTTCACTGATATGTTTAGTTTTACATCTTTATACTTACTCACTTCCTTGAAATAAATGATTTGACTTTGACTTTGACTTTGACTTCGACCCATAGTACAAGCTTTGCTTTGTTTCGGGCTGGGTCAATTGGTGTAATATTTATTTATTTATTTTATATTGGTCGTTAAAGAAAATAAAATAAATATTCACTATGCTTTCAGAAAGTGTCACACAAGGGAAAAGATAAAGCTAAAACTTCACAAGACGATGAGAGGCTGAAGGAGGTTCTGGTCACGGACACCCTTGCATTGCCAAGCTCGGTGTTTGCCTCCGAAGTTGAAGAAGATGTCGGGTTACTTAACAAAGCCGCTTCACAAGGTATATCAATATACACACACACACACATACTATCACGTCTTTATCCCTTACAGGGTAGACATATAAATATGCCATGCTGATCTACTACATAATACAAAATCAATTGTTTTTCTACAGCATCAATGTAATCAGTATTTTTTGTTATAATCAGCATTTCTTATGTAAGTTCAGATTCTGAGGACATAATTTTAGAGTTCTGCGAATCCGATACCATTATTAATTCAGTTATGTAAGCAAATGCCTGAGGGAGGCAACAGACGACCCTCGCGCCGGCAGCTTTCTGCGATACAACGCGGGAATGCTGCCTGCGTGATGGGGACCCTACCTAAGGGTCCAAATTTATTTTAATTTTAATTTTTAACCCAAGTTTTATTTTCCATACATATTGTTGGCATTTCAAGGTAGGAGTGAATTTCGTCGTTCCGAGTAAACCAAGCCCCTCCTGCTATTACTCTTACCTTGAAATGCCAACAATACGTATGGAAATAGAGCAGTGCAAAAAGTCCTATAGAGAATGTCTCACTCTTCATCCCAACCCGTTAGTAAAGGAACTGCTGGAGCCTAGCAATCTTAAACAACTAAAAGGGCTAATGTGTTCCCTTAAGGATGTGAGAGTTGGTCGATGGTCCACCTCCTCACAATCGCCACTACACCCTCAATAGATCTGATTATAGTCTTGTGACTGATGTCAGAAAGAACAATAATACTAAAAAAAAAAAAGTTTTATTTTACTAAGTTATTTTTAAGGTAGCCTTAGTTTATATTTTGATTCAGTTATGTAATGCTGGGTTCTGGTTATGATTCTTGGTGCATTACATTAGACATGTCTTACGACGTATTTAGCCTTAAAAATAAAAGGTTTAAGAAATGCTGACATAGAGACTTCTGTTTCAGGATTATGCCTGGACCTAGACCCTGAGGTTGTGGCCGCTCTGGACGAGGATTTTGATTTCGAAGATCCGAATAATGAACTGGAAGACAACTTCATTGAACTGGCCATGGGAGAAGGAGACGGTAAAACAGATCTATCTATTACCAACCATTCACCTTAGTTGTTAGTGTTGTATGTATGGTTAGGTTGTATTGTGATGTTCTTGGTGATATTTAACATCTGAATTGTACATCATACATAAATCACGTCTTTGTCCCTTATGGGGTAGACAGAGCCTTAGGTAACAAGACTTGCCACATTTAGCATGATGGTGGGCTTGTAGGTGGAAAGGGGCTAGCTGCATCGCCTATAACATGATTCCTAAGATTTTAAAGAGAGGGAATAACTGGTACATTCTATGTTTTTTCTTTATTCCCAGATCAGCTTGGAAGAAATTGTATGAAAACTTAATTGTGTGTCGGTCAAATAATGGTTGAACTTTAAAGTACTATATTAATATAGTCAGGACAGGTGTCCTTAGTTTTATAATGTATGATTTTTTTGTATGAAAAAACTGGCATTGCAAGTGTTTTTTTTCTAAATTTAATTGAATAATATGAAATGAGTTCATCTTTAAACGCTCATAGTATCATCTGCTTACTGCATATGGTCTGGAAGGTATAGTCAGCATCATAATATATTATGAAACATCCAAGGCGAGCATAAAGTTCGGCATAATATACTATTTCCACGGGGTACCGAACTATGTTGCCGTCTTAGATGCTTCAAAATATGAAGCTGTAATTGTCGTGAGACAGATAGACAGCCGTTTCGGTGTTGGGACGTACATTCCTCATTTAGTATGATGTAGTGAGCAAAGACTCCCTTCCCAGGGTCTGATGAGGGGTCGGAGTCAGGAGACGACAGCATGGACGATGACTCGGAGAAGGCGTTCGCGTCCGACTTAGACTCCGACGATGACAGCAACTCGCAGGTTCGTCGGATTTTATTTATCAGTCTTAGCTACCCTGGCGCCACCTAGTTGTCGACTACGTGAACTGCTAAGCTAGCGCCAGTGACACATGTTCTACGTCGCGCTACCGAAGTATAGGACTGCAACAAGACAACGCTGCGCGGCTGACGCGGGATTATTTACGTGGTGCGAGTGGGACGGAATCCTGCATCTCGCTTAGTTACGAGCTTTGCTACTCCACGCAAACCATCCTACAGAAGTTTCTTAACGCGGATGCGGGTAAATAAATACAACTGCTTGGTGTTTCGGTCCTCAGACTTAATATCTCTTGTGGCTTCACTCTTGTTGTAGCAGATGACGTTACATGACCTAATACAACTTAGCGTGAGCTGATCCTGGCAGGGTCGCCATGTGACGGGCGTGGGAAGTCTAGGGAGCCTCACAATTTATGATTAAATACTTTTTACGCCGCGAGCGTAAATTTCCACTTCCTGCCCAGGGGAAGGCGTAAAAGAAGGAAGGCTTGCTATGTTCTTAATTTTAAAAAATAGAAAAATGATTAAATCGAAACAGGGAGAAAGGATCAGTAGGCTTATTACTGTTACCGAACTTGCTCGCCATCGTGTCCATTTGGACAGTTCCTGTATGAATGTGACAGCTAGCTGATTCCGATGCCGATTGTCAGCCCATACATGAACTCTCAAAATGAACACGATGGCAATTGCGAGCGAATTAGGTAATAAGCCTATAGATCTTAAAAAGCGCCCACTAGGGGCGGTCGATGTTTAATTTCCGTTTGAATATAATGTAAAAATATCTGAGTTAAAGCATTTTAAATACGTTCTCTCTTAGAATCAACTTCAACAGTAAATTATAATACCGTCTGAGCTTACAGTCACACAATACAATAACTCTTTATTGAACACCACATATTAAAAACCAAAGAGAAAAACGGTATACAGAATATTACAAGGTAACAAGCGGCCTTATCGCTACAGAGCGATCTCTACCAGGCAACCATGATGGACTGGAGAACGGAACAGATCTGAGCAGGTGGTGCAACACACACATACACCTCACCTCGGGTGATAAAAAATCCTCAGAAACCCTAGCCTTTGTCTCGTGCGACAAGTTGCGATCTGAGACATTCTTTACTTGACCGTCCTAGGAATGTAATGTACTATTTTGTCGCATGCATTGACGTACAATAAACAACTAGACTCACAGTCGCTAACAAAGGTTCCTCAAGAAACGTCCGAGTTGCTTTGTCTATGTGTTGTGTGTGTCAACACATCGACTTAGACAGATAACATTAACATATTCGTTCAAATTGACACCTTATTTCGTGGCAGTAATGTTTAATATCAATGGCGTAGGATCGTGAGAAGTAATGACACGACGCCACGCGCTGGAAACCTGCCTGTCTCTTTTGTTCTCAATAGTAAGATTACGGTGCGAAAGAGACGTATACATTGTTATCAAAGCGCGGTCGAAGCACAACTGAACCAAAACTCTGAACAATAGACGCGTCGTTCAGACTTTTGCTTCGGACAGGTTTTGAGCGTGATTGGGAGTCTAGTTGTTTATTGTACGTCAATGGTCGCATGGTATTTATTTGTTGTTTGTGTGCAGGGCGGGCGCATGGCGGCGTGGGAGCGCGGCGGCGACGACACCAAGTCGCGCTTCTCGCAGTACAGCATGTCGTCCAGCGTGGTGCGCCGCAGCCAGGGGCTCACGCTGCTCGACGACAGGTTCGAGAAGGTATGGACACACACACAGACACATCTCGCCAGACTTCTACCCTTTTTTTTGCCCGGGGGAACTCGGATTTGTGCTGGAAAGGCCAATCTTGGTCTCCTTTTTTTTTAAATTGAAATGGGAAACAATCAGCATCAAAATTACACGTATAGTTAAATGAATATAGTAAATACATAAGCCAAAACAGTTTCCACTTATAATTTATACATCTATTTGCTCGAAAAGTAACACATGCCAAATAAATTTTAAATTTTAACTTTTCCCAGCAAGAGGCTTAAACTTCCACTATATTATACTAACAGTTTAAAGAGTGGCCGAGGAATTCGTAACCGTAGCAATAAGTGACAGGTAGGAAAACTTTGGAATGAAATGAAATACTTTATTTTTCACACCTCTCATTCAAAAAAGTAAGTTTTGCTCCCTGTCGATATCAAAGTGCAACTTTTCTGTTCAAGGCTTTCCTGAGCGTTTTTTTGCAAATGCACATTTTTGAAGTTGATAATTGTGAAACCACGCCATTTAGAGTTATTTTTCAAGTTTTTTAAAGTTCGGTGTGAAAAGTTGTATGAGCCACTCGGGAGCAAAATTATTTTCATCTTGGGCGTTAACACTTCCCTTATTAAGCTCTGGATTAATTGTAGCGCCCTCGCCGTAAATACATCATTTATCTTTAGATACGGAAAAAAAATGATCTACTAGTGTTGATCCACCCATTTATGAACCTACAGTCTGTCAGCTCTTAGAATGCCTTTCGGGGTGGTCTTGTTGTCTCACTTACTCGGCCGATTCAAGCATCAAACCCATAAGTGACACAGGAAGACAACTAAGACACAGTAAATAAATAGAGCAGTATGGAAACTAGGCTTATTTTTTTAAATAAATACCTACGCTCCAATAGAGCGTTAGGGTTGTCGATTTAATTTTTGTAAAATTGAAACGCTTTTTGTTTAGTTAGCGCTATCTCAGCTAGTAAGGCCTGTTTTAAAGTAACTAGCTACACTTAATTAAGGGTTGGCACCCTTAATTTCCGTAAAAAAAACAAACGTTTATTCGGGTTCTATAATAATTAAATAATCGAATAAATTACACACTGCGCAATACGCTCTTAGCATGTTTAAAACGAAAAGATCGCGGACTGTCAGGTCGCACGCAACAGACGGCCGCTCGTCTCAACGCGGCACTCGCGACTGACGGCACCGCGAGATCCGCCTAGGGCCTTGTAGAAGCGCGCGTCTGTGTGTGCGTTCGTTTCGACCGTTTTGTTCGTAGTTTCCTTACTATTAGCTTATATATATAATATAAAATAACCAGATGTACGCGGAGTACGACGACACGGAGTTAGGGGCGCTGGACTGCGAGGAGATCGAGGGCTTCATGCCGGAGTCGCACGCCGCGCTGCTGCGCGCCGCCGAGGAGTTCGAGGAGTCGCAGCGCCGCCGCCAGCTCTACAAGGACCAGGAGGTCGCCAGGTCGGTGGACGAAACACTTGAATCTCAGCTTTGGGCGCTCTGTCTTGAGAACTGCGCAGCGGGAAAAAGCGTTTCCCTCGATATCTGGGAATACTTACTGTGGTTAATTAAATAAGAAGACTGTATTTTGAAGAATGTAGAAATATATTAGCTTCACAACGTATAGACATTTTAGGTATACATGACAGTGACTGTAAAAAACATCTGCTACCGATTAACAAAACCGGAACCGGAAGCTTCAAAACATAGCGTTGCCTACTTTGACACAATAAACTGAATCCTCCTTTCTAGCCACTATACAACCTAAACATTTGCATTGCCATATTATTGTAACACTTACGTCTTTATCCCTTACAGGGTAGACAGAGCCGTAACAAAACATTAAAGGCCACGTTTGCATGATTAAGGGCGTATAGGTGGAAAGGGAAATCAAAATAGTGATGGGTTGCTTGTAAAGACTTTCGCCCATGCCCTCGATGGGCTTTTACCATCTGCGCGGGAAGAGAAGCAATTTTTCTTTACTCCCAGATTAGCATGGAAGATATATCTTGGAAGTGTTTTGAAATTCCAACGTGACGATTATTCTTGAACTAGCTTCTGCCCGTGACTTCGTCCGCGTAGACCGATTGTCATGTTTATCGCTATCCCGCGGGAACTATGCAATTTTCCGGGATAAAAAGTAGCCTATGTTATAATCTGAAACACCAGCTATCTCCCTTCCAAATTTGATCCGAATCCGTCCAGTCGGTTCACCATGAAGGAACAAATATACACTCTCACATCGTCACAAACATTCGCATTTATAATATTAGGATATTTCAGCAGGATGCGGCTAGCAACCCATCACTATTTTGATTCCCCTTTCAACCTATAGGTATCGTTTTTTAGCTTGATTTCATGATAAATGGAATTTGTTGTTTCTGTGTTAGTTTTAAGTATGCTTCGCTTAACTGTATTTCTGTGGTCATCTGTCATTGGCTTTTTGTTTATTACCTAAGTCTCATTATAATGTACTGTATTGCTGTTGATGCCCCAAATAAAATAAATAAATAAACCTGTATATTTGCATGGTCACCAGGATGCGTCGTCTCCAGGAGATAGACGAGGAGTCGGAGGACGAGCTGGAGACAGTAGAAGTGCCGGCGCAGGACAAGTGGGACTGCGAGACCATCCTCTCCACCTACTCCAACCTCTACAACCATCCCAAGCTCATTGAGGAGCCGCGGGTAAACACTTCATTTAACCTTTTCGACGCCAACGACACATATATCAGCACCGCAGGTTCAACGCCAACGACACATATATCAGCACCGCAGGTTCAACGCCAACGACCTATATAGACGTCCATTACTTCAATGCAAAAGCAGCCTTCGTTCAATTAGGTTAAGGTTCAACTTAAGGCATCGCAGTAAAGACGGTCTGGCGTACTGGGTGATTGGTTAATTAATACTAGCTTCTGCTCGCGACTTCGTCTACTTGTTGAATTTCTAAACGAAACTGAAAATTAGAACACAACTAATTTGTTTTTGTGAAACTATTTGATAGTAACTATCATTTGAAAAAACAGCGCCTTCTCTCGTCCCTGGTGAGTAGTAGTTCCACGGGAGTTTGCAATTGAAATTCTTGATTCATTTGATAGTAGCGAAGTACGTCTGTTTTAACTATGAAGTGATATCAAACAGTCGGGCGTTATCTAGATAATTATTTCAAATAAATTTATTCGAAGATAAATTCAATCACAAATAGTGCGTTGACAACTTTTTTATTTAGATAAATTATCTAGATGAAGATAACTGACCTCGTTTGTTATTGAAGTAAGCTTATAATAATAAATGCATACAGAATGTCACGTCGGGTCAAACCGTCACACTGACATTCATCTTTTATTTAAAATCCCAACTAATTTATCTAGATAAAAATGAAACTGATCTAGATAAATTCAAAATAACAAACGACGGATTATTTAGTTACCTACTTCAAATAAAAGATGATTTAGTTATCTTCCCGGTTCGTAAATAGATAATTTTTGCCCAGCTCTGATGTCAAGTTGTTTTCACAGAAACCGCACAAGATCCGCATCGACCCTAAGACGGGGATCCCGGACGTGTTCGGCGCCGACAAGCTCACGGCCAAGTCGCTGGCCAAGTTCAACGCCCTCCAGCATGCGCACGCGCAAGATGGCGACGAGGACGCCGGCACCAACGCCGAAACCGTGCTGTCCACGCTCAGCGTACTGTCCATAAGGTACTACAACTTTAGATCGTGTAAAGTAAGTTATGACCAGGAATCGAACCCGCGTCATCATAGATCCATGAAAAAAAAATGAAAATGTGCATTAACAACTTGTTTCATCCCACCAGGCCGAAAGAAGAAAGTTTGGAAGAGAAAAAAGAACGCAAACGCCTGCTGAAGGAATACAGGAAAGAGAGGAGAGTGGAGAAGAAGGCGAACAAAGAGGCGTTCAAAGAAGAGAAGAAGCGGCAAGAGAAGATTATGCTAAATAACAGGAATAATGTGCAAGGAAATAAGATATTGTAGTGATATAATAAAGTAATATAATTTCGTAAGTAAGAAACTATTGTTTCCTGTTTTTACCCCTATCATTTCCCTGGTTCCATTCCATCATTAGTTTGACTCATATCCATTCCCTACCCTCATTTCATTTGTCACATACCTTACTAGCTTCTGCCCGCAACTTCGTCTGCGTAGAATTATACATAAAAACTTTCCTCTTGAATCACTCTATTAGAAAAAACCGCATCAAAATCCGTTGTGTAGTTTTGAAGATATAAGCATACATAGGGACATGAGGACAGAGAAAGCAACTTTATTTTATACTATGTAGTGATGATGCCCTCATAATTACCCTGATCATTTCTCTAGCATCATCATTTTACGAAACCAATCATTTCTTTGATAATCTTTGACCCAGTAATTTGAATTTTTTGAATTTTTGAATTTTTGAGTAATTTCCCTGACAAGTCATTTTTATCCTTTTCGCCGCCACGTCAAATACAAGAGTCACCCATACGCCAGACTTCTTTATTGCGATGCCTTAAGTTGAACCTTAACACAATGGAACGAAGGTTGCTTTTGCATTGCGGTGCAAATGTATCGTTGGTGTCGAAAAGGTTAAGTTCTCAGCCTTTCAAATACTTATATTTGGATTATTTCAAACTAGCTGCTGCCCGCAACTTCGCCTGCAAAAAATAGTTTTTCGCTATCCCGCGGGAACTGTGCAATTTTCCGGGATGAAAAATAGCCTGTGTTCCAAATTTTATCCAAATCCATTCAGTAGTTATTACGTGAAAGAGTAACAAGCATCCATCCATACTTTTGCGTTTATAATATTAGTAGGATATAGTAATTTAATTGATTCCCTGATGTGTTTCATCTGAGTTCAATAACAGGTAAATACAAAAACACGTTTAAATAAATTGAATTTATTACAATAACATTTATTAATTTATTGCTTTTACAAATCTTCCACACCTAACATAATAAAATTAAAAAATGATAAAATATAATCAAATCACTGAATAAAGGCATCACCTTACACTAAAATCTAATTACAATAGATCTTATACAACGAACAGCTTACAAAATACTGCATTATAATAATTAACTAACGATCGCGTCACAATCAATGCATTCGTTTCGTCCAATAACCAATCCACAATTACATTGTGATTTCGCCAGCGAATTTAAAAGCATTCCACAGCGTAATAACAACAAATAGTGAGACAGCTCGGCTATCGAGGCCGCGTCTAGCCACAAGCATTCCGTCCAGCCTCCGGCACGCGGGGCTCGGAATGCCTGTCGACATGCAACACTGAGATGGGAATGCGCTTGGTTATTAGTTGTTTATTGGCTGTTTAAAAAAACATGTTTTTTTTTTCAGAATTGAACTATTTTGGATTTTTTCTTATTTAAAATTGTTTACCCTATCGATCCGTGTACAAGAAATATGTTATAAAACTTGCATTGCAGGTTCGTTATTTTTTCGTTCGTGTTTTTTTGTACGTCAAAAAAAATGGGAAAATCTGGGATAAATTTTTTCTTGTATAAGGATCGACAGGGTTGTAAGTAAAATCCTTGGGCCTTTTCAATAACACGTGTCCTTTTTTTTCTAACAAATTATTTAAATTTCCGTGTCACTATTGCGACGATCCATACAAATCGTAAGAAAAAAATCGTCACAAAAGTGACAAAATTTGATTAATTTCTTCATTACAAAAATGAACAGCGCTTATGATTCTGATTCAGAAAAGCCCAAAGTTCTTCATTTTCGAACTTTTTGCCAACGCTCAAACATTTTATCGAATCAGCCGTTACTTTGCGGAGGTCCATTTCAATAAAGTACTACTTAAAGTAGCGGAGTAGCAAAGAAAATGTTTTTTGTTCAACGCTCAAATAGTTAAATTCTGGAAAAAATCATGTACACTTCTTTTTTAAAAGCTCAATAGTTAGGCTATGGGTCCCCCCCCCCCCCCCCCCCCCTACGCGAGCAGCGCGTCGTCCAGCGGCGGCAGGTCGGGCGCGGCGCGGCGCAGGTGCCGCAGCGTGTTGTGGAAGTGCCGCGCGATCTGCTCCGCCTCCTCGCTCGCCTCCACGTTGCCCAGCTCCTCGCGGATCTTGGCGATCACCTGCGCACGCGCAAGCATTGCATTAGTACACGTGCCCCCAGTAAGAGTGAGTCGCCTGCACGCGCTGTTGGGACCGAGCGCGACGACAGCGCCACGTGATAGGCGGCCATTATGGACAATATTGTCACCGCGGTCAAACAAGAAGTAAGTAAATATTGTGAAAAATATTAATGAAATCTTGTGTTATTTTACTATATTACACAATTTTGGACAATGGTAGTCAGTAACATTATTGCCAATAATATTAAAATTGTTGTTTTCAGTGAAATTTTAGGGGTTAGGTAACTTATTTTTTTTTTCTTACGGCAAATATCCACTTATTTCTTTGGTCTCGTTTCCACCATGGTCTTGGAAATTGGTAAAATTTACAGTCGCTATTCTTCTTGGTGTTATTACAATTCACAACAACACATCTTACCAGGACCATATTTTTATCTCAAAAACGATTAGAAAATGTTTACTGCAATATGGATTTAACAGCTCAAGTCAGCGACAAAAATGACAATTTTAGCCGTAGCGAGCGCTGTGATCGTTTAGGCTACCCCCTCCACCCGCTTTGCACTCTGCCAATAGTGTACTCACGGCGTGTATGAGCGCGGGCGTGAGGCCGGGCTGCCTGCGCGTGCGCAGCAGCGCGTAACGGCCCAGCAGCTCGGCCAGCAGCTGCGCCTGCACGGCGCCGTCCATGCACTGCGCAGCCACCCGCGCCGCCTTGCGCAGGCACTCAAGCCCGCGCGTCGGCTCCGCTAGCGGCCACTAAAACACAAAGAAACATTGCAGAGGTGCCTATGATTTGAGATGGAGCCACAGAAATGATTCCAGAAACTACAGGGATGGCTGTGATTTGAGATGGAGCCACAGAAATGATGCCAGAAACTACAGGGATGGCTGTGATTTGAGATGGAGCCACAGAAATGATTCCAGAACCTACAGGGATGCCTGTGATTTGAGATGGAGCCACAGAAATGATTCCAGAACCTACAGGGATGGCTGTGATTTGAGATGGAGCCACAGAAATAATTCCAGAACCTACAGGGATGGCTGTGTTGTGAGATGGAGCTACAGAAATGATTCCAGAAACTACAGGGATGGCTGTGATTTGAGATGGAGCCACAGAAATTACTCCAGAAACTACAGGGTTGCCTGTGATTTGAGCTGGAGCCACAGAAATGGTTCCAGAAACTACAGGGATGCCTGTGAATTGAGATGGAGCCACAGAAATGATTCCAGAAACTACAGGGATGGCTGTGATTTGAAATGGAGCCACAGAAATGATTCCAGAAACTACAGGGATGCCTATGATTTGAGATAGAGCCACAGAAATGATTCCAGAAACTACAGGGATGCCTGTGATTTGAGATAGAGCCACAGAAATGATTCCAGAAACTACAGGGATGGCTGTGATTTGAGATAGAGCCACAGAAATGATTCCAGAAACTACACTGATGCCTGTGATTTGAGATAGAGCCACAGAAATGATTCCAGAAACTACAGGGATGGCGGTGATTTGAGATGGAGCCACAGAAATGATTCCAGAAACTACAGGGATGGCTGTAATTTGAGATAGAGCCACAGAAATGATTCCAGAAACTACAGGGATGGCTGTGATTTGAGATAGAGCCACAGAAATGACTCGAGAAACTACAGGGATGCCTGTGATTTGAGATGGAGCCCCAGAAATGATTCCAGAAACTACAGGGCTGCCTGTGATTTGAGATGGAGCCCCAGAAATTATTCCAGAAACTACAGAGATGCCTGTGGTTTATCTCAAAGATCGAACCACAGAAATTATTCCAGAAACTACAGGGATGCCTGTGATTTGAGATGGAGCCACATAAATGATTCCAGAAACTACAGGGGTGCCTGTGATTTGAGATGGAGCCACAGAAATGACTCCAGAAACTACTGGGATGCCTGTGATTTGAGATGGAGCCACAGAAATGATTCCAGAAACTACAGGGATGGCTGTGATTTGAGATGGAGCCACAGAAAGGATTCCAGGAACTACAGGGATGGCTGTGATTTGAGATGGAGCCTTAGAAATGATTCCAGAAACTACAGGGATGGCTGTGATTTGAGATGGAGCCACAGAAATGATTCCAGAGACTACAGGGATGGCTGTGTTTTGAGATGGAGCCAGATAAATGATTCCAGAAACTACAGGGATGCCTGTAATTTAAGATGGAGCCACAGAAATGATTCCAGAAACTAAAGGGATGGCTGTGATTTGAGAAGGAGCCACAGAGATGATTCCAGAAACTACAGGGATGGCTGTGAGTTGAGATAGAGCCACAGAAATGATTCCAGAAACTACAGGGATGGCTGTAATTTCAGATGGAGCCACAGAAATGATCCCGGAAACTGCAGGGATGGCTGTGATTTGAGATGGAGTCACAGAGATGGCTTTAGAAGCCACAGGCATGTGTTGTGAGATAAAGCCACAAGGTTGGCTGTGTTTTAAGATGTAGCCACAAGGGATGGCTGTGTTGTGAGATGGAGCTACAGGAATGACCTCGGAAGTCACGGGATGTCTCTGGTAACCACAGGGTTGAGTGCTAGAAGTATACAGTATACTGACGGGGTTCCCGTCGCGGTCCCGCTTCCAGTAGAGGTGCGCGCAGAGCGCGGCCGCGCGCGCCTGGTCGGGCTTCTTCAGCAGCTTGCCGGCCGCCAGCGCGCACGACGTGCGCAGGGGCTCCATGTTCTCGGCGCCTGCGACAGACGAACAACCTTGCAATAAGCGTTTAATTTCGACACTCTAATGCCATTGGTTTCATTACTGTCTTGAACACTAGACAGATATAATTACATCAACGGATTAACCATAAAGACTACGAAATAGTCTGAAACCTGTCGAGTATCACTTGACTTTTATACGTGAGTTATCCGTTTGTGCAATTATGATTGAGTCTCACGGTAGTTTTATGTTCGACGTATCCAAAGAGTCTACAGTCGTTAATGTACAGCAAGAATACAGTGGTAGAAAGCACTGACCCCTGAGGAACACCGGCGTCAATATCGAATAATTCGGATGAAAAGCCATCGACGACAATGTTAACGGGCCTACGTCGTAGGAAGTCGGCTATCCAAATGCACAAACCAGCAGAAATCGTGTAAAAAAGAAGTTTATCTAATAGCCCATCATACCATACAGTGTCAAAAGCCTGACTAAATCCCTTATTATAATAACACCAGAGGAATGCAGGCGTGTTGCTAAGATAGAGGGCTAAGATAGAATCATGTACAGTGAGGGAAACGTATTCACGTACAATCGTAGAACCCTTCTTCCATGCTGGTCTGGGAGTAAAGAAAAAACAGAATTGACCAGTTGCTTCTCTTCCTGCGCTGTTGGTAAAAGCCTGTCGAGGGAATGGGCGAAAGTCTTAGGAATCATGTTATAGGCGACGCGGCTAGCAATCCATCACAAATTTGATTTCCCTTTCCACCTATACGCCCTTGATTTTGCGGGTAAATATGGTTCACACTCAAGTGTGACGCAACGTTTAAGAGGGGGGGGGAGGTACCAAAAACGTTACGGTGCGTTACAAGGAGGAGGGGGGGGGAGAATCTTCAAAAATTGCGTTACATAATACTTAAATGCTCCCAAAGGCGAAGGCGCTAAACATGCCACCTGAGGCTAACTTTATCGCCGCCCGCTGTGCACACTTTACGTCTTCCCTTGCCAGGAAGTGTTTATACACCATTCAAATTGGCATTGTTCATTTTTTTTAAGCTGTGCTTTTAACACCTTTATTTGATCAACTAATTTGAACATTATGCTTTTACGTACGTTAATTAATAATAAATATTTTTTCGCTGTTTGATAATTCGTGAATTTAGACAGAATCCCAATCGCCTTCGTTCGGCTGGCTATAAAAAAAAACGGCTTTGTCTATGGTTTTGTCGATTTGACAGTGACACGTGACAGTTGCCATAGCTAAACATTTTTTTTTTCATTTTTGTGGCAAACATTCGATGCTGGATTCTGTCTAAAAACCGGGTCGTTCGGTCAAACAAAGGTTCAAAGTACTTTTACAAAAATATCTGCAATCATAAAGTATTTTTGAAATCGGACAAGATAAATCGGATAAATGATGGTTTTACTCGAAATGGTTTTCGAATTGGAGCATACTAAAAAAAATGAACAATGTCAATTGTTAGTTAACATTGTAGACACTAACCGAGACACTTGGCCTGCTCGGCGGTGGCGATGATCAGCGTCAGCGCCTGCAGCTGCGCGCGCGACTCCGGGATCTCGTCCTCGTACAGCGAGAACGCCTGCGCAATGAACTCGTACGCGAGCGTCTCGTGGTTCGCGAACCCGATCTCGCTGATGGCGAGGGCGCCTTGCAGGTACAGCCTGCAAAAGCGGAAGCTCTATAGAACATACACAAAAAATATGTAAATTTAAAAAAGACGACACGCAAAAAAATCATAAATAGTTTATTGTTTATTCAGGAACAAACAGTTACACTTCAACAAAGAAACTTACATAACATATTTATTCTTTAAAAAAATACCAACAGTTCCATTAATCGTAAAATAAAATAAAATTTTACAAATCATGTCAGCGCAAAACTAATCTACATTTGATAATATACATATAATATAGGTATAGTTAAAGAAACAGCCCCTAATAATTAAATTTTACGCCTTACATCATTTTCGAAGAAAGCTGATACTCTTCAAATTACTGGACCTATTTTTACCAAACAAAGCCATAAACCACCGTAATGAAACTGATTTTCAAATGAAAAAAAAACTCATCGAAATTGGTCCATCTGATTGCGAGCTATTATGCCACAGACACACACACAAAGACATTGACGTCAAACTTACACCACTCTTTTTGCATCGGGGATCAAAAATACAAGGCGTATCAATCAGTCTGTATTTATCTTCGTTAGTGAAGTAAGATTCCATTTGAGGCAAACATAGGTAGATCTCGCCCGCACCTCCCCCTTAATCGCCTACCCCGCGCCCCTGTACCGCGCGGGCGAGGTCTCATTCAAGCGGTCGCTCTATATACGGTGCTACAGTGTAATTACCTTAGAGGCAGCTCCGCGAGCTCAGCCTTGACGAGCATGCTGATGGTCTGGTGGCAGAACTGGAATATCTTCTGACATTTCTTCTCCCACATCTCGTCCTACAAAGAACATTTTATTTTTTATTCTGATTCAACACTAAACGTAAGCTTCAGAACCGGAGTCCGATACATACATATATCACGTCTTTATGCCTTACGGGGTAGACAGAGCCTAAGGGAATAAAACCTTAAGGCCACGTTTAGCATGATTAAGGGCGTATAGGTGGAAAGGGAAATCAAAATAGTGATGGGTTGCTCGCATCGCCTATAACATGATTCCTAAGACTTTCGCCCATTCCCTCAACGGGCTTTTACCAACAGCGCGGGAAGAGAAGCAACTGGTAAATTCTTTGCTTTTTCTTTACCCCTGACCAGCATGGAAGCAAGCAGCAATGGCGATGGCGGGCGCGCATTTTATCGACAGGCCAGTTTCACACGTACACTATATCAGCGATCGTCAAAATAATAGTTTACGACCTTAGAATGCCGCGAGTTTGCATTTAGTATACCTACTCGTAGGAGCTAGGAGTAAGACAGCCTAACCCTCTAGGTAGCCATGTCAGCTACCTGCTCGCGCTCGGCGTGGTACTGCTCGGCCAGCCTGTAGGCGTGGAACAGCAGCGGCGGGAAGGTGTGCTGGCCGCGCGGCGCTGAGGGTCAGCTACCTGCTCGCGCTCGGCGTGGTACTGCTCGGCCAGCCTGTAGGCGTGGAACAGCAGCGGCGGGAAGGTGTGCTGGCCGCGCGGCGCTGAGGGTCAGCTACCTGCTCGCGCTCGGCGTGGTACTGCTCGGCCAGCCTGTAGGCGTGGAACAGCAGCGGCGGGAAGGTGTGCTGGCCGCGCGGCGCTGAGGGTCAGCTACCTGCTCGCGCTCGGCGTGGTACTGCTCGGCCAGCCTGTAGGCGTGGAACAGCAGCGGCGGGAAGGTGTGCTGGCCGCGCGGCGCTGAGGGTCAGCTACCTGCTCGCGCTCGGCGTGGTACTGCTCGGCCAGCCTGTAGGCGTGGAACAGCAGCGGCGGGAAGGTGTGCTGGCCGCGCGGCGCTGAGGGTCAGCTACCTGCTCGCGCTCGGCGTGGTACTGCTCGGCCAGCCTGTAGGCGTGGAACAGCAGCGGCGGGAAGGTGTGCTGGCCGCGCGGCGCTGAGGGTCAGCTACCTGCTCGCGCTCGGCGTGGTACTGCTCGGCCAGCCTGTAGGCGTGGAACAGCAGCGGCGGGAAGGTGTGCTGGCCGCGCGGCGCTGAGGGTCAGCTACCTGCTCGCGCTCGGCGTGGTACTGCTCGGCCAGCCTGTAGGCGTGGAACAGCAGCGGCGGGAAGGTGTGCTGGCCGCGCGGCGCTGAGGGTCAGCTACCTGCTCGCGCTCGGCGTGGTACTGCTCGGCCAGCCTGTAGGCGTGGAACAGCAGCGGCGGGAAGGTGTGCTGGCCGCGCGGCGCTGAGGGTCAGCTACCTGCTCGCGCTCGGCGTGGTACTGCTCGGCCAGCCTGTAGGCGTGGAACAGCAGCGGCGGGAAGGTGTGCTGGACGCGCGCGGCGCCGCCCCCCTGCAGCGCGCGGCGCGTGGCGCTGAGGATGAGGTACTGCGTGTCGGCGGCCGGGGACTTGAACTGGTGGATGAGCCGCGCCAGCAGCCACTGCTCCTCCGCGAAGTCCTCGGGGTCGGGCGCCGGCGGCTGGTCGGGCTGGTCGCGGATCAGCACGTCCAGCATCGCCAGCACGGACTCCACCTGCGGGCGCGCTAAGCATCGTCAGGGACCGCGAGTACCGGCTGATTCCTAGTACGGTCGGTTCCCTCGCGTAAGTATTCACTTTTTCAAATAAAAGTGGTCATTTAAGAACCCGGCGACTTAAATTAGGAAATTGGACATTTACGTTAGGAGACTAAACTCTTTTTTAATTAGATACTTAAGATGGGTAAATGGATACCTGTATAATTTAAGAAAATGGATTCTTAAATTAGGAAACTGAATATATAAGAATTTGAATACTAAAGTTAGGAAACTGAATACTTTAGTAAGAATTTGAATACTTAAGTTAGGAAACTGAATACTTAAGTTAAGAAACTAAATACTTAAGCTAGGAAATTGAATACTTAAGTTAAAAAACTAATTAGGTACTTAAATTAAGAAACAGAATATTTAAGTTACGAAACGGAATACTTAAGTAAGAATTTGAATTTAAGTTATGAAACTGAATACTTAAGTTAAGAAACTAAATACTTAAGTTAAGAAACTAAATATCTAAGTTAGAAAACTGAAGACTTAAATTAGGAAACTGAATACTTAAACTAAATATTTAAGTTAGGAAACTGAATACTTAAGAATTTGAATACTAAAGTTAGGACACTGAATACTTAAGTAAGAATTTGAATTCTTAAGTTAGGAAACTGAATACTTAAGTTAAGAAACTAAATACTTAAATTAAGAAACTGAATTCTTAAGTCAGAAAATAAAATACTTAAGTTAGCAAACTGGAAATTTAAATAAAAAAACCGGCCCAGAGTTAAAAAATTGAACACTTTAAATCAGGAAACCGGCTACTTGAGAAAAGTAAGTACTGACATCCTCGGGCGTGGTGACGGGCGTGCCGGCGTCCACGAGCAGCGCGGCCAGGTGCGCGGCCAGCGCGGCGCGGCCGGCGTGCGGCAGGTGCGCCGCCAGCGCCCCGTAGTGCGCCAGCCGCGTCAGCGCCAGCGCGTCCGAGCACGCGGCGCCCGGCAGCTTCAGGATCTTCATCAGCTCCTTGAACACCGCCGTGTTCTGCTCCAGGTGGCTCTTGCCGCTGTACCGACAATAATTCACGGTGGAACGATGCTCGAGCGGTGTCGATACAGTGACGCCGTCTATTCTATCAGTCTAGCCGAGGTCTTAAACGTTCAGGAAATTTAAAAAATTGGCATTGTTCATTTTTTTTAGTATGCTCCAATTCGAAAACCATTTCGAGGAAAACCATCAATTATCCGATTTATCTTGTACGATTTCAAAAATACTTTATGATTGCAGATATTTTTGTAAAAGTACTTTGAACCTTTGTTTGACCGAACGACCCGGTTTTTAGACAGAATCCAGCATCGAATGTTTGCCACAAAATTAGAAAAAAAAAGTTTGGCTATGGCACCCGTCACGTGTCACTGTCAAATCGACAAAAACATAGACAAATCCGTTTTTTTTATAGCCAGCCGAACAAAGGCGATTGGGATTCTGTCTAAATTCACGAATTATCAAACAGCGAAAAAATATTTATTATTAATTAACAAAGCTACGTAAAAGCATAATATTCAAATTAGTTGCTTGAAATAGTCCATTTTATCAAATAAAGGTGTTAAAAGCACAGCTTAAAAAAAATGAACAATGCCAATTGCAAAGAATCTTGCGCTTAAATAGGTACCGAACGTGTTTTGAGACACTTACGCCAGGGAGTAACAGTGGGGTGTTGCCAGAATAGGCATCCCCCACAAATCGTGTTACATCCTTCACCGTCCACCCTGGCGACCCCCCCCCCCCCCCCCTCCCCCGGCACTGACAATAAATACATACACTACCGAATGAAAAGCAACCATGTTCGTTCAGGTCTCGTTGACAAAGCTTTAAAAAAGACAACCTAAAACATGCAAATTGTATTGTGAAGAGTACCTAGCTTAAGAAATGCTGATGTAACAATAACTTAGGTTTTAATTCATTAAAGTTAGTCTTTACTCAACATTCCAGTTGTTTACTTGTCTTCGTCCCCCCGCCCCACATGGCGACCCTGCCACGTCAGGTATCGGGTTCCCCTCGTCCCACAGTATTGCGTCGGCACCTCCCCGACTCTCGCCGCTGCCTGCCCAGCCAAGCCCCTCTGCACGCTACTAAAAACAGCGACTAGTCCCACCTGTGCTGCAGTATGTCCTTGCAGATGTTGTCTGTGTGCGCCAACACGCGGTCCACGTACTGCAGCTTGTCGGGATGGCAGCGCTGTGCTAGCCGCAGCAGCGCCAGCTGCAGGCTCAGCATGTCCTCCGGGGGCATGTCCGTCCGGCTCTGCGACGAACACAGATATTGGGAATTGATGGTATGACTACATAAGAACGACCATTTAAGAAACAAAGAAACTTAACTTGTGAATGTGAACATAAGACTAAGAATACTGAAATTCTATTTTGAAAACAAATAATTATAACAAACAAACATACATCACGTCTTTATTCTTTACGGGGTAGACAGAGCCTCAGGTAACAAAACCTTAAGGCCACGTTAAGCATGATTAAGACCGTATAGGTGAAAAGAAAAATCAGAATAGTGATGAGTAGTGAGGAGGGATTGCAGATGCGTTGCCAAACTAGAGGACTAAGATGAAATGCCTCTTGTGCCCGTAATTTCCCCGGCTGTCTTACTCTCCACACCAAAACACAGCAGTGCAAGCATTGCTAATTAGCGGCAAAATTAGCGAGTAAGATGGTGGTAGCGATCCGGACGGACCTTGCACAAGGCCCTACCACCCACAAATAAATTGCGATTATCTTAACGTAGAATAATCCCAAAGGAAAATAATGCAAAGACATTTCTTCACCCCCGGACACTACTGGTCCCTTTAAACCGCTGCTGGCCTGGTTACCTGCGTGATGGCGGCCACCTGGTCGGAGAACACCTCGAACAGCTGCACCTCCTGCTCCTGGCCGTCCTCCGTCACCACGAAGTTGCCGCCGCCCTCGCTGCGCTGCCACGCAGTGCCTACACCGCTGCTGGCCTGGTTACCTGCGTGATGGCGGCCACCTGGTCGGAGAACACCTCGAACAGCTGCACCTCCTGCTCCTGGCCGTCCTCCGTCACCACGAAGTTGGCGCCGCCCTCGCTGCGCTGCCACGCAGTGCCTACACCGCTGCTGGCCTGGTTACCTGCGTGATGGCGGCCACCTGGTCGGAGAACACCTCGAACAGCTGCACCTCCTGCTCCTGGCCGTCCTCCGTCACCACGAAGTTGGCGCCGCCCTCGCTGCGCTGCCACGCAGTGCCTACACCGCTGCTGGCCTGGTTACCTGCGTGATGGCGGCCACCTGGTCGGAGAACACCTCGAACAGCTGCACCTCCTGCTCCTGGCCGTCCTCCGTCACCACGAAGTTGGCGCCGCCCTCGCTGCGCTGCCACGCAGTGCCTACACCGCTGCTGGCCTGGTTACCTGCGTGATGGCGGCCACCTGGTCGGAGAACACCTCGAACAGCTGCACCTCCTGCTCCTGGCCGTCCTCCGTCACCACGAAGTTGCCGCCGCCCTCGCTGCGCTGCCACGCAGTGCCTACACCGCTGCTGGCCTGGTTACCTGCGTGATGGCGGCCACCTGGTCGGAGAACACCTCGAACAGCTGCACCTCCTGCTCCTGGCCGTCCTCCGTCACCACGAAGTTGGCGCCGCCCTCGCTGCGCTGCCACGCAGTGCCTACACCGCTGCTGGCCTGGTTACCTGCGTGATGGCGGCCACCTGGTCGGAGAACACCTCGAACAGCTGCACCTCCTGCTCCTGGCCGTCCTCCGTCACCACGAAGTTGGCGCCGCCCTCGCTGCGCTGCCACGCAGTGCCTACACCGCTGCTGGCCTGGTTACCTGCGTGATGGCGGCCACCTGGTCGGAGAACACCTCGAACAGCTGCACCTCCTGCTCCTGGCCGTCCTCCGTCACCACGAAGTTGCCGCCGCCCTCGCTGCGCTGCCACGCAGTGCCTACACCGCTGCTGGCCTGGTTACCTGCGTGATGGCGGCCACCTGGTCGGAGAACACCTCGAACAGCTGCACCTCCTGCTCCTGGCCGTCCTCCGTCACCACGAAGTTGGCGCCGCCCTCGCTGCGCTGCCACGCAGTGCCTACACCGCTGCTGGCCTGGTTACCTGCGTGATGGCGGCCACCTGGTCGGAGAACACCTCGAACAGCTGCACCTCCTGCTCCTGGCCGTCCTCCGTCACCACGAAGTTGGCGCCGCCCTCGCTGCGCTGCCACGCAGTGCCTACACCGCTGCTGGCCTGGTTACCTGCGTGATGGCGGCCACCTGGTCGGAGAACACCTCGAACAGCTGCACCTCCTGCTCCTGGCCGTCCTCCGTCACCACGAAGTTGCCGCCGCCCTCGTTGCGCTGTGTACACTTCACTTTTAATTCACTTTTAAAGTAGGTACGGTGAGACATAATTTTCGTTAGCTATAAGCATTTTATCACTACATAGTATGAAATAAAGTCGCTTTCTATGTCCCTATGTATGCTTATATCTTCAAAACTACACAACGGATTTTGATCCGTTTTTTTTTTAATAGACGAGTAATTCAAGAGGAAGGTTTTTATGTATAACTAGCTGACCCGGCGAACTTTGTTCCGCCTTAAATTTGAAAAATTCCAGTGGTTTGGGCTATCCCGCGGGAACTATGTAATTTTCCGGGATAAAAACTATCCTATGTCCTTTCCCGGGACTCAAACTATCTGTATACCAAATTTCAACTAAATCGGCCCAGCGGTTTAAGCGTAAAAAGGTAACAGACAGACAGACAGACAGAGTTACTTTCGCATTTATAATATTAGTAAGGATTCTACGCAGAGGAAGTCGCGGGCAGAAGCTACTTTATTAGTACACAACCTAACTAACATATTGCATTCTGATAAGATTTCCAAAATAACTGAAAAGGCACGATTTCATGTGTTACAGGGAAAAAAATATGACTGATAATTTATTGAATCAGGCGTTACTTCGCGGAATTCAGTTTATGAGATTTACATGTGTTATATAAGTTTACGTGTTATATGTGGCAGTAGTATAGGAAGAGATTGCTTGACTACCTTGCACGTGAGTAGCGGAGTAGCAAAGTAAATTAAATATGATTTGTTCATTGAAATTTATGGGACTCAAATGAACCCGCTGCCTGTCTTTTATCGTGCCATTTGTGAGTGTGGTACTGGGCCTACCTGGCTGTAGGCGGCGAGACGCTCGATCAGCGCTATGATGATGTTCTTGATGTTGACTCCCGGCTGCAGCTCCGCGCAGGACTTGAGGAACGGCTGCAGCGTCGCCAGGTGGAACTCGTCGGGGAACACCTGCATGCCACACATCGTATTAATGGCCGCTTGCCATTAAAAGCGGGAATTGCGCAGCTAGGGGCCAGCGGAGGGGATTCGCCACATCCCAGAAAATAAGATATTGTAAATACGTACATACATAAATCACGATGTTATCCTTTACGGGGCAGACAGAGCCTGTAGTGTTCAGTAGGCTTATTACCTAACTCGCTCACAATCGCCATAGAGTTCATTTTATCAGTTCATGTATGGGCTGACAATTGGCATCGGAATCAGCTAGCTGTCACATTCATACAAGAACTGTCAAAATTAACACGATGGCGATTGCGAGCGAGTCAGACAATAAGCCTACATATCTAACGGCCACGTTTAGCATGGTTATGGGCGTATAGGTAGAAAGGGGAATTAGCAATTGACATGTCTACGCTATCCTGCGGGAACTGTACAATTTTACGGGATAAAATTAGCCTATGTTTCAATCAGGGGAACCAGCTATCTCCGTTCCAAAATGTATCCAAATCCGTCGTCGTTTTAGCGTTAAGTAGGAACAAACACACTCACTCACATCATCACAAACTTTCCCATTTAGCATTTTGGTTTTCACAAGTTTGCAGCGCATTATTGTCAATGGTCTTACCGAATGCGCTGGTAGTTTAAAAAGCCACGCAAAAGTGCCCCTGGACCGACCTGTATGCAGCACTCCTGCAGGTACTCCTGCGCGATGGCGTCCCGGCAGGACACGACCTGCTCCAGGATGGCGGGCAGCACGCAGCGCTTGTACTCCGCCACGCTGATGCACTCCAGCTGCGAGAGCCGCACCAGGTTCGTGCCGACCAGGATGCGCAGCTCCGAGCGCTCGCGCTCGCGACGCTCCTTGTCCCTGAGACAAGAGCACAACTGACACCTAAGTGCTGTTCCTACAGCTGGTTACCCTGTCGACCCGCTGCACGCCTCTGAATGATACGAAGAACCAAGAACGGTGTCCATTGCGCGCGGTGAACCTTCGAACGCTGACACGATCGCCTGCCGCGCGCAATGTACAGCATATTATCTTTATCGGCGGTCGTCGCGGCGCGCGGGGACTTAAAGGTAAGGGACTTAAGGTTTAAAAATCGCGCGTTTGACGAATAAATAAATAGGTACACGTGATATCTTACACCCCCCCCCCTGCCACCCCGCCCCACTTGTGATATTTCGTTAAAATAAAAAATCATTTTTTACACATTTACACATACATCAACCAATCACGTCTATATCCCTTACGGCAATACCGTCTTCACCATAAGGGCACACGGGGCCCGTGCCCAGGGCCCCCATTCTCAGGGGGCCCCGAAGGATCCACAATTTCTCTCACACATTTATTCTCAAAACATTTTTGTAAGGCACATTACACTTTTTTTTTCTTTTTTACTTTCCAAAAGGGCCTCAAATTCTTGTGTGCCCAAGGGTCCCAGCCTAGTTTAAGAGGGCCCTGCCTTACGGGGTAGACAGCGGCAAAGGTAACAAGACCTAAAGGCCACGCTAAGCATGATTGTGGGCGTGTAAGTGGAAAGGGGAATCGAAATAGTCTTTTATTTTCAAGAGCTAATAAAATTCAATCAGAACATTTGTAAGTCTTGGGCAGATGCTAGTTGAATAGAACAGCTGGTCGGGTACTCGTTACTGACCTGGAATGGCCCTGATGCTGCATCCTGACCCACAGCTTGTTCATCTCAGCAAAGTTCATCAGGATGAAGTCGATTGCGTCGCGGACCTAAGATAGGAGTAACAAAGTTTACTCGGGTGCAAAGAAACCGGGTCACTTTACACAACTCTTTATCTGCGAAGCAATTCAATGGTGTGTGTGAAGTTCCTAATCCATAGTCCCACGTGGGAACTATAGCCCAAGCCCTCTCGTTCTGAGAGACCTGGGACGTATTATAGGCTCGGGGCATAGAGTAAATAATATCAGAGTAGAACGGAATCTCTTTTGACCGCGTCCAAAACGCCGCCATTTATATACCTACTTCCCCCTTCGCATCGTTACACCCCTCTGTCGTCCAGGCGTGTTGCTAGGGTTGCTTGCTGTTAAATATTACTTAGGTACGTCTAAAGACAATATCGCTAAAATATAAGTTTTTATCTGCTTTGAAATCATTATTTTATTCTAGTTTTACAAAATATGAGAAAAATTTACAAATCATTAGGTACGTACCTACATATTATAGATAGGTAGGTACTTCTAAGTAAGTTATTACAAGTGCCATACCAAATGAAGCCATTTAAGGTGATTTAAGTAAGTATTAGTTACCTACAAATATAAAATAAAATACATACAGGCTCACGTAAAACTAGTAGTAGTTTATTCAGTTGCAAACAGCCAAACGCGCGTGCGGCGACGCCGGCCGTGACAGCCCGACTGAAATACCCGCTTAACGGGTACTCTAATATCGTGACCTTGAGTCCGGCCGGAGCGGGAGTTTCCGTTCTACTATGTTCTTATTTATTCTATGCTTGGGGTATGGCAAAAGAAGCATGAATAAATGCAGTAGAAATGAGAGCGTTAAGGAGTATGGAAGGTGTATCACTGAAAGATAGAATAAGGAACAGTGTGATAAGGGAACGTGCGGGTGTGAAAGAGGATATAGTGACTAGGCTAGAAAAAAGTATGCTTAGTTGGTTTGGGCATGTAGAGCGGATGGATGAAAGTAGACTAACTAAACAGATGTATATGGGGAGTGTGAATGGTTATGTTGGGAGGGGAAGGCCTAGACGGACGTTCCGAGACCAAATAGGAGACGTTTTTTTTTTTTTTTTTTTTTATTTATTTAGGAAACAAACGGTTACATTTAAGTATTGTAACATACAATATAAGTTCGTAAAAACCAACAGTTCCATGTATTATAAACAAACTTAGGAATCATGCCTACGCTAACAAAACAGTTTTACCTACATACATTGCTTTACACTGTTTTTCTTGCAACATCTTATAAACCTACGTGAAAACATTGAACAGCTACAACATAACCTCTAATCATAAAGCAAATTACGTAGTGAACCTCTGTACCTCTGCAGTGATGATGAAAAAATGTCCAAATCCATAAAGCTTCTATTGTAATCGCGACAAGCTCGTCTGAAGAAAAAAAAAAAAAAAAAAAAAAAAAAAAAAAAAAAAAAAAAAAGGAAAAAGGTCAGGTCAGGAGTACCCGAAACCGACGAGCATGTATGAAGAGATTGATGACTGTGGATGAAGCGAAAGAAATATGTCAGGACCGTAGCAAGTGGAATGAAGTAGTCTCTGCCTACCCAGAAACCCTGTGGGAAAGAGGCGTGACGGTATGTATGTATATGTATGTATTGGGGTGATGATGACGAATGTGTCAAACTCACAGTGCCGGAGTCGTCGCTCTCTGGGGTGAGCGAGTCGGGCAGCACGTTGCGCGTGCACTGCAGCAGGTAGTTGCGCAGGAACAGGCCGCGCAGCGGGTGCTGCACGCCGCGGCACATCTCCACCAGGTCCTGCAGGCAGGTAAGGGCTCACTGGAGGTCCAAAACTTCCAAGGGCAAGGCCCCTTCGACCGTAAAGCTGATACACTAGGAGACAAATGCCCCACATTGACATGTCAAGTGAAGCTGACATATCTGGCGACATTGCGTGACTTATGTAATGGTATTGGATTACTCGTGTCGAACGAAGACCGGCAACGTGGCGCCACTTCACCCGACCTTGTTTAGACGTCCTGCTCTAGATAAATAACATAGTTTAGCGATGACAAAAGATTCAGAGAGAAGTAAATGGCCATACAATTTTACGAATGCTTTTGTTTACTTAAAACAAAAGTTAGTTAATTTCTTTGTGTAACGATTTTTTCACACTAATTGCAATGGAATAAAGGAAGCAATTAGTTTTAAATACGCCCTTAACTATGTAATTTTTTTTTAAAACATCCCATGTCTGGATTTGGATGCAATTACTAAAAAAAAATGTAGACGCTCTGTAGTTTATGCTTAAACATCTTTTTACCTTAAGCAAGTCCCTCCGCAGGCTAGAATTGGTGTTGATGTAGACCAGACCCACGGTGACCAGCAGGTAGAGCCGCGGCACAATGTTGCCGGCGTACTGCACCAGCTCGTACAGGTCGGCGACCTTGCGCCCGCGCCGGAACTCCTCGAGGAGGTAGAGCTCTAGGTGGCGGAGCTCGTCGGTTATAGCCATATCTGGGACGGTTCAGGTTATGTTATTATTATTATTGTTCTGTATATTTATTTTCATCTCTAGTTAGGTTTTTCAATATTCATATAAAGCCGTGGTAGCCTAGTGGTTTGACCTGTGGCCTCTCAAGCAGAGCGTCGTGGGTTCAAATCCCGGGCGCGCACCTCTGAGTTTTTCGGAATTTATGTGCGCAAATTACATTTGCAATTTGCCATGAGCTTTTCGGTGAAGGAAAACATCGTGAGGAAACCTGCACACATCTGCGAAGAAATTCAATGGTGTGTGCTAAGTTCCCAATCTGCACTGGGCGCGCGTGGGAACTATAGCCCAAACCCTCCAATACACGGAGGAGGCCTATGCCATGAGGCACGCCGAATTACGCGACAATTTAATAATAAAAAAACAACAACAACATACTGAAATTGTAGCGAATTCGGAACAAAAAGGCTATAATAATAAAAAGTAATAAAATAATATTAATACAAAATATAAATATATTATAAAAATCTAACCTAGGGTGCCGCCGGCAGCGAGGCGAGGCCTAAGCTACCAGTGGTCAGGGCGACAGAGAGGAACCTCCTGACTATCCGAGCGGTGTCCAGGAGTACCGCCTTCTGTATCTGGCCCTTGACCCAACCACCTAGCAAGAGGCTTTTAAGGTGATGGTCAATTATTATTTAAAATAATACACTAGCAGCTCTTTGAGCTCATACGTGTATATCTATCACTGCACTTGTGTTCTCTGACTTTTTAAATGTGTTATGCGTAAATATTGCATTTAAAATTGTGGCGATTTAGGACCGCAGTGGACATCTGACTGTAGGCAGTGTTGCATCACCATCCCGATCACTGCTCCCTACCGTTGAATCACCACTTAACGCCACTGATAATATACTTAAACCTTCCACATGAATCACCATTTGTTACTGAAAATCGCATGACAATCCGTTCTGTAGATTGTGAATTTACAGCGAACAGACAGATGCTGCAGAGGTCTTTGCTTCAAAACATTAGTGATAAGTAGAGACCGGATTATATGCATTTGCATATTTGCATATGCATTTGCATATTTAAGGCATTCTCAGCGGTAATTGCATATTTTACCCAAAATCTAGTTATGATGCATATTATCGGTACATTTACAATATTTTTCCGAGTGCGAGCACTCACCCTGCGTTTCAAAATGCGATAAAAGTGATAATATCGCGAGTTCGACCAAATTTAACATAGCACCCAAGTTCAAATTCTGCCCAGTTACCTCAGTGGATGTCGAGCGAACTTTTTCCACATACAAAAATATTCTGAATGGTCGACGACACAATCTTACCACTGAAAATTTGGAAAAATATTTGATTGTTTACGTTTATAAAAAGTTTAAATAATTTTAGTGACATGTAATGTTACTGTAGGTATCTACCTATTGTCGTCTATAAAAATAGCTTACTAATTGTATGCTAATTTTAAATTAAAAAAATTTAAGCTTACTTTTCTCTTTTTTTTGGGTTCCTAAAATTTATCATTTCATTTTGCATATTTTGCATATTTTGCCAATTTTCGTGCATATTTCAAGCATTTTTCATGCATATTTGCATGCATATAACGAGCTTTTTATGTTGCATATAATCCGGTCTCTAGTGATAAGATACATACATATATCACGTCTTTATCCCTTACGAGGTAGACAGAGCCTATGGTAACAAAACCTTAAGGCCACATTTTGCATGATTAAGGGTGTATAGGTGGAAAGGGAAATCAAAATAATGATGGGTTATAACATGATTTCTATGATTTTCGCCCATTCCCTCGATGGGCTTTTGCACGGGAAGAGAAGCAACTGTTAAATTCTATGTTTTTTCTTTACTCCCAAACCAGCATGGAAGAAGTGATAAGATAATTGTAACACTTTTCCTATTCAATAAATAAAATTTACTACTGCAAAATAAAGCAGTTATTTTTAAATTTCAGATAACATAATCTAAAGTGTATATTTAACGTGACATAAAAAAGGAATTCTGATAAAGCTGATATATGGTAGTGTTATTTCTGAAACTTTAAGGATACAGAGTTCATAGTAGCTCTTCGGCGAGAGCAGCGAGGTGCGCAGTTCACCCAGCATCGTGGAAGCGTGCTTCAGAGCATCCATCAGCTTGGACTTGTCCAGGCATCTCTTCATCTGGAATGCCTGGCGACAAACAAAGTTGACAGTTCAGTTTATTCAGCAACGCAGAAATAATGTGGATAAGGTAAACCTATGGTGCCTGAGATGTGGCATTGGTGGCTGAAAAAGATAGTCCATACATCTTGTGTATGAGTGACCTGTTTAAAATACAATTGTTTTTTTTTTGTGCATATTCTGTCAAAAAATTGCTTGTAAAAATGGTTTTGTTGCCTGTACATAATTCTACCCCACACTCCATGTACAAATTTATTTACTAGCTATGTATGAAAGAGGGTTATGTTTTCTAATATTTACCATAATTTTGTTGCCCAGTGGTGGAACACAAAATACAACTTAAGTCCGACTTTATTTTAAGTTTCTAAATTTCCAATTTTAAAATCTCGAAGTAGGCGTCTCATTACCTAACGAGCTCAAGAACCAAAACTTTGTCAGATCTTTAGTTTACAATACAGTTACCTGGACTTTGACGACGTTGAGAGCTTCATCAAGAAGCTTCTCTTGCTCCTCGACGGGAGACGCCTGGTTCGTCATTTGTACCTGTACATAAAAAAACAAGCAAACAATTAAACTAACTTAAGTATCATCCCGAAATCGCGTCAAGCACACACTAACATTCGACCAGATTTGCGAGAATAGATTGTTCACAGGCTGCATGGCGAACTGAGGCCAACGTTAAGCGGTGAATATGCATTAATAACTAACCTGCAACTTGTACTAACAACAAATATGCGAATAAATTCGCTGATAAGAGATTTTTAATGAGAATATTTGTGGGTGTTGTTGAATTTTTAATTTCTTTGACAGCTGCCCATTTCAGGGTGACCAGTCGGTTAATAATTAATTACTTAAAGTAATTCATTAAAGTCCTTTACTCGAACTACTTAAAGGACTTGGCACAACAGAGATCTGTTCATGTTTGGAAATTGAACTGCCAAGAATTTTACGGCGTTTTTTTTTTGTTTTTTTGCATAACCCATTCTTCTCGTAGTACATTTCGTTATTCGTTTTTAATCTTATGCAACTTTTTTCTAAGTGGCAACATTCTACTTGAAACGTTTTTCAACTTTGTATTACAAAGTTCAAGCACTATTTATTTCTTTATGAGCGCGCACTAATTTGAGTATCGAAAATACGTTTGAAATCTGTCAGATGATGTCAAATAGATAAAGATAAGGGAGCAGATAAATAATCAGAAAAATGGAAAATAAACCGTCATTGAGCCAATATTTTGGCGAGACGGAAGTACCGCCCGCCTCGCAATTCTTCGACGAAATCGGTACATCGCCCTCTGATATGATACAGAGCGTTTACTTGGGCGAAAGTGAAGGTAACAATTTCGGGTTCTACACAGTTATTCATGTTTATATTTGCATATTTTATAAATGCTACAGTGAACCTGAGTCTTGCTTTAATGTTTTCAGTTACTCAAACGACCTCATCGAATCTTTTTCCAACAAATATGAGTGCCTCTTTTACGCAGCACAAAGTTACGGAAGATGTGAATTTTGCGAGCGTCATGCCGACTGTAAGTGGTCCTGCGGCGCTGCCTGCCACCAGCCTGCCTGATCCATCAACTTTCTTTGATACTATCGGCCCCGACCCTCAGATGTCCGTTAGTGGCATCGCTACTCCGAATATATTAACGGAAGCTATGGATGGACTTGTTATTAAGGTAATTCATTTTTAAGGTAGTAGCTAACTTACAGACTTTAACCTTTTCAATGTTATATTTTAAAACTAACCTTTCAACATGAAACTACTGTGAGACCCAATGATAGTAAAGTTATACAAATGGATTACTCAGATATATATCCAAAAAAGTCAAGTGTGTTCATTTCGCTGCCGCAAGACGAGCGCTCCAAGAGGATGGACTACCAAATTCATTCATTCATTCATTCTTTGTATTTATGGCAACCGGTCACTTTTAGGTTAGCAACCCTTACTGCCAATGACTCCTGACTACAGGACTACCAAATTGTCTGAAACATGTTGAGCATCACTTGACTTTTATATGTGAGTTATCTGTTTGTGTAACTGCTTTAACCTGTTCTACTTTGATGAACAAATGTGAGTTTATTTTGAAACCCAATGAGAAAGCTGATACTTTGATGATTTTTAAGATAGTGACAAACTTAGATATAGATTTTAACCTTTTATATTAGACTTTAACCTTTTGCTTTGATAAACAATCTAATAATTTTTTAATCCAATAAGAAATTTGAAATTTAACTGTTAGTTTTGAAGGTAGTAGAAAACTCACATACTTATTTAACCTTTTCTAGGGTGATATATTAACCCCCTTATTCATAAACGCTCTGTAGGTTTCTGCTAACTTAGCAATCATTTGTCCTTATCTGTCACGTTTACATTTATCTTTCACAGATAAGGACAAACAATTGCTAAGTTAGCAGAAGCCTATAGAGTGTATTAATAGGGGCATAAGAATTTAACTTATTCTTTCTTCTTTTAAACTTTAACCTTTTCAAAATCAATGATAATGATAAAATTACAACCTATGAACTGTTACATTAAGTGCATATTTGCTTGCTTCAATAGAATATACTGTGTCAACTAAAATTTTTGACTGCTTGCTCCAAAAATGTTTGAATGGGTGACCATGAACATCTGTATTTGCAGGACCAACCAGTGGACAAAGAGGCAGACAGGCGACGCGACGCGTGGATACCCAGCGAAGAAGCCAAGAAGACTTTATTAAAGGTCTCACAAACATAACAAATTCAGTTTGTAGTTGTGTTTAATACGCGTTATTTACTGAATGGTATATTTCAGGCACAATCTTCACCAAAAGGAGCGTTCTTCCCTGAGAGAGAAGTTTTGACAATGCCAGGAGTCTTGTTCGAAGAAGAGCTGGTAAGTTTTTAATCTGTTTAATTAATGTCCAACAACTATTTGTTAAAATTTATTTCTATATCTAAATGGTTGTCTGGTAGAGATCATTTTGAAGCGATAGGACCGCCTATTGTCTACCTTGTCTTTTCATTTTTGTGGTGTTTAATAAAGAATATTTGTATTGTATATTTTGGAGTTTAAAGATCTAATTTTATTACACCTTCAACTTTGATTTTTTTGGTGCAGTAGTTTCACTTCCATGCTGGTCTGGGAGCAAAGAAAAACATAGAATCAGCTGCTTCTCTTCCCGCGCCGATGGTAAAAGCCCATCGAGGGAATTCGCGAAATCTTAGGAATCATGATTAAGACGATGTGGGTAGCAACCCATCACAATTTTGATTCTCCTTTCCACTTCCAAGTATGCGCCCACAATCATGCTAAGCTTGGCCTTTGGGTCTTGTTACCCTGGGCTCTGTCTACTCCGTAAGGGATACAAACGTGATTTATGTATGTATGGTGCAGTAGCTAGTCCAGCAAAAATAACGATCCAGTCTAGTGGCTTGTATACTATACTGAATATTGAAAGTGTCCTGCATCCGGCATTCGGTTTTTTTGTTGAATGTGACACGGGAAGCGGGGGACGTGTTGCTAAGAAAAGGATGCAAAGAGTTCGTGTGAACGCACAACACACGTGTTATACTCCCGGGATCTAGTTAAAAACGGTTCCTGGAAAACTGGACGCTTGTGGGAAAGGGCTCTTGGAGTTCATAGGACGCGTAGTTTTACATGCGAATACACTCGTATACTTGAATTTTAATTGCGTCCAGATGCCGCTCTTGAAGTGCGTTCCTACGCCGAGAGAGACTAGCCTCTTCAGCCCCTTTCTAGGCATCTGAGCGCGATAAAAATTGAAGCACGCGATGTATAGTGTCACCTGAACACGATGTTAACGTGTGTGGTGTTGAGATAGGTTGAGGGTGGACGAGGAGGTTTAAGTAAAAACACCCATAGTACCAGAGATGTTGTATTCTCGGTGGCAGCCGGACGCGCTGCACGAGGTGGCCGTGAAGCACCTGGGCGTGTCCGCGGCGGGGCGGGGGGGCGTGGCCCGCGCCGAGCACGTGGCGCGCGACGCCGCCGGCCTGCGCGAGCTGCTGCGCACCGGCTGCCTGCGCGCCGCCGTCAACCTGTCCGCCGCGCTGCTGCAGGCGCACCAGCAGGGTGAGGCAGCCGAGCGCCGGCGCATGCGCGGGTGAGCTTGTGGTCACGCGCCGCTTGTGTGCAGGCTTCGGGCGCGCGGGCCGCGGCGGCGGGGGGCGGCACGGCGCGCGCTCGCTGCAGCTGTGGCTGGCGCGGCTGATGGTGCTGCTGCGCGTGCGCATGCCGCAGCTCGCCGCGCAGGAGGCCGCCGCCTTCGGCGACTGCCAGCAGCCCGACATGTACTATCAGGTGACTCTATTTAATATCATATCTGAATCGGAATTCTTGTAGTTGCCCTAAAACTTTGCTTAGAAATTGGACGTACTTCTTTTCAATTTTCCATTTTTTAGTATAACCATGCTTAAGCATAATTATTAATTAATTGGGTATTGTACAGTCAAGTGTAATAATATGTATCTAGTAAAAGTTTCAAAAAAAAGTACCATACACTCTTACACCGGAGTAATAAGGTCGCGGGACATATTTTTGAGAAGTTCGTATCGATAGGTACTTATTTTTGCACTTGACCGTACCTGTTTTTGATTCAAGTGCAAGGCCATCTACCGCACCTACCGTTCCAGTTTACCGATGTTCACTTTATTACTGTTATGGCACTTCAGGTCTACACCTTAATATGTATCAATACTATGTTCAACTATGTGACTGTTTGTTGCTTAAAAAAAAACAATAAATAGCTGCAAATTGTTTTTTGTTGTTTATTTAAATTAAAAGGTTACATTTTAATATAGCAACGTAAATACCATATAGATTCTTAAAAAGCAACAGTTTCAAAATGAAGAGGAAAGTTGAGAGTTGTGTCTAACTTGACCGGCGCCTAGTTTTAATACTTGTCTGGTCATTGGTAGCTCTGGTGGTTTGTTTGTGGCAGTTCTACCCGGAGCAGCACGGGTCCCGCAGCGGCTCGCTGGTGCCGTTCGCGCTGCGGCTGCTGGTGGCGGAGCTGCCCGCGCACGCCGGCCAGCCCGAGCGCGCGCTCGGCAAGCTGTACGCCGTGCTGGCCACCATACAGCAGGTGGGGAACACTAGCAGCACGGGTCCCGCTGCGGCTGCTGGTGGCGGAGCTGCCCGCGCACGCCGGCCAGCCCGAGCGCGCGCTCGGCAAGCTGTACGCCGTGCTGGCCACCATACAGCAGGTGGGGAACACTAGCAGCACGGGTCCCGCTGCGGCTGCTGGTGGCGGAGCTGCCCGCGCACGCCGGCCAGCCCGAGCGCGCGCTCGGCAAGCTGTACGCCGTGCTGGCCACCATACAGCAGGTGGGGAACACTAGCAGCACGGGTCCCGCTGCGGCTGCTGGTGGCGGAGCTGCCCGCGCACGCCGGCCAGCCCGAGCGCGCGCTCGGCAAGCTGTACGCCGTGCTGGCCACCATACAGCAGGTGGGGAACACTAGCAGCACGGGTCCCGCTGCGGCTGCTGGTGGCGGAGCTGCCCGCGCACGCCGGCCAGCCCGAGCGCGCGCTCGGCAAGCTGTACGCCGTGCTGGCCACCATACAGCAGGTGGGGAACACTAGCAGCACGGGTCCCGCTGCGGCTGCTGGTGGCGGAGCTGCCCGCGCACGCCGGCCAGCCCGAGCGCGCGCTCGGCAAGCTGTACGCCGTGCTGGCCACCATACAGCAGGTGGGGAACACTAGCAGCACGGGTCCCGCTGCGGCTGCTGGTGGCGGAGCTGCCCGCGCACGCCGGCCAGCCCGAGCGCGCGCTCGGCAAGCTGTACGCCGTGCTGGCCACCATACAGCAGGTGGGGAACACTAGCAGCACGGGTCCCGCTGCGGCTGCTGGTGGCGGAGCTGCCCGCGCACGCCGGCCAGCCCGAGCGCGCGCTCGGCAAGCTGTACGCCGTGCTGGCCACCATACAGCAGGTGGGGAACACTAGCAGCACGGGTCCCGCTGCGGCTGCTGGTGGCGGAGCTGCCCGCGCACGCCGGCCAGCCCGAGCGCGCGCTCGGCAAGCTGTACGCCGTGCTGGCCACCATACAGCAGGTGGGGAACACTAGCAGCACGGGTCCCGCTGCGGCTGCTGGTGGCGGAGCTGCCCGCGCACGCCGGCCAGCCCGAGCGCGCGCTCGGCAAGCTGTACGCCGTGCTGGCCACCATACAGCAGGTGGGGAACACTAGCAGCACGGGTCCCGCTGCGGCTGCTGGTGGCGGAGCTGCCCGCGCACGCCGGCCAGCCCGAGCGCGCGCTCGGCAAGCTGTACGCCGTGCTGGCCACCATACAGCAGGTGCGAAAAACACTATCAAATGGTGTGTCATGTCTTTTTACAAGCTTTTGGTTTCAGTCATATCTGTAATCAAATCTTGCAAGTGAATTTTGACCTAATTCCAGTGATCATATAGACGTGAAATTAGGCATATTTATGTAAATTCGGTCACATGACAATACAATAACCTTGAAGTGAAATTCCGGTGAATCAGCCAGGATCTTTTCCGCAGAAGGTAACACTTCTAACTCTTCAATGGTTTGTCAGATTGACCTTACATTTAGTATACTTATGCAGGAGAGATGACGACGATAAAAGTACAGTCAGCCAAAAATCTTTTATTAACCTTTTCGCCGCCACGTCAAATACAAGAGACGTCACCCATACGCCAGACTTCTTTATTGCGATGCCTTAAGTTGAACCTGAACTTAATTGAACGAAAGTTGTTTTAGCATTGAAGCAATGGACGTTTATATAGGTCGTTGGCGTTAAACCTACGGTGCTGATATGTGTCGTTGGCGTCGAAAAGGTTAAAAATGATATTTTTAGGTTAAATTATCTTTGCTACCAGTGGCCCTCGACAAAAAACTCACGCTTTACGATCTCTGCTTCTGTTGTTAGTAAATATAAGTAACTACCTAGTTATTATACCTATGTAATATTTCGCACCTTTAGGATGAAAACGACACATCTCAAAAAACACGGTTTTTGTGTTAGGGTCGTAAAAAGACTTTATACGGTCATATCTATCGTTCCATAAATAATAAAACGCCACATTCAGGCTGGAATGGGACAAAGCTGCAATATCGGTCTCTTTCTTGCGCGGGGAATTCCGTGCTCATGACGGTGCGGGAGGGGCGCATTCAGTGTTCTGTCGAAGCACCTGTGGGATAGACGTCACATGGACAGAACAGTAGTGACGGAAAATCTATTGAGTCGTTTTCATTCTGATTGAAACGGTATATTTCACTTTAATTTTTAATTTGGAACCGACGTATTTATTGTTGTGACTATTTGTGACCATTTATTTCTGGTATAATTTATATAATTTGATGAATTATTCAGATTTGTGTCGTTTTAATATAGAAATACTCAAAGAGTTTAAGGACTTATTTTTAATAGTGTCATTTAATTATTAAATAAAAACATCTATCTGGCGTACTATGTGACTGATGAGATAAAAACCTTTATTTATCCACATATTACTCACAATTTATTTCGTTTTTTTAAACTGATTTATAGGTAAATTAATCCTTTACAATTTTATGCCCAAAATTTAGCTGTCACTTCAATAGTAAAAAAAATAATCACGACGAAGTACAATAGTGCCACAATCTCAATTCTTTTATTTCAATTTCCCAAAAAGTTGCTTTTTTGAGTTGAGGCGTTTTCATCCTAAAGGTGCGATTTGTTTCGATTGAAATTGTTTAAAAAGAAGACTGACAAGTTTATCTTGCGTCACAATTTTCATGACAGGAATAAACTAGCAGCGTTGGCCCAATCATCTAATCAGTGCTTGGGATTTGATCAATTTTTGACACATTGAAAAGGTTAAGGTTAAAAGGTTACATTTTTAAGTAGAAAGAAAGGAAAAGGTTAAAATGACCGTGTTTTTTTATAGATGTTAGCGAATCTCCACGCAGGCAAGACCGAGGACGGCACCGAACCCCTGACCTCCGAGCAGGACAAGGCAGAGTCCATCCGGCTTTGGAGCGGGCGGGAGACGCGCGTACAGCATTCTATCGTCAACTGCGCTATTGCTTTGAAGGTACAGTCGGCATCAAATATGTTATTATTACAATTTAATGTTACGCAACATGATTCCTATCAATTTCGCCCATTGCCTCGATGAGCTTTTGGGGCCATTCAAGTATTACGTAAGCAGATTTTTTTACAATTATTTACCCCCCCCCCCCCCCTACCCCTTGTCAGCAAAAGTCAGCAAACCTCTTACCCCCCCCCCCCTCCCATGCTTACGTAATCATTGGTCCCTATATGCATTTTTCTTTTAATGAATTCTGTTTTTTATTGATTCGTGAGCAGCAGTTTGAATCGAAGCTGCTGACGTAATCACCATATCGACCCCTCCACCCCCCATGTCATCAAAAATAATCAAAGCCAAGACCCCACCGCCCCCCTCAAGCGCTTACGTAATACTTGAACACCCCCTTTACCATCTGCGCGGGACGAGAAGCAACTGGTAAATTCTATGTATTTCCTTTGCTCCCAGACCAGCACGGTAGTTATCATGTTATAGGCGATGCAGCTAGCAATTCATCACTATTTTGATTCCTTTTTCCACTCGTGCTAAACGTGGCCTTAAGGTTTTGTTACCTCACGCTCTGTCTACCCCGTCACGATTGTTCCAGGACTATCGGCTGGCCAGTAAGATAGTGTCGTCGCTGCAAGAGCAAGCCGCCAGCACGGGCCAGCAGCGGGCGCTGGCCAGCGCGCTGTGCCGGCTGTGGCTGCTGAGCGGCCACTGCCGCGCTGCCGCCAAGCATCTCGCCGTCGCCGCCGCGCTGCGCCAGCTGCAGTGAGTACTTCATCAGTGTTTTTAGTCCCCCTAGTTTTTTTCACGGTGGTAAAAAGACTCCCCCATATTCATAAACGCTCTATAGGCTTCTGCTAACTTAGCAATCGTGTCATTATCTGTGAAAGCTAAATGTCAAAGTGACAGATAAGGACAAACGGTTGCTTTTTTTTTGTAGAATATGGCTTGGTAACTGGACCTTTAAGCCAAGTCTTAATTGAATCAACTGTTAAGTTAGCAGAAGCCTACAGAGCGTTTATGAAGGGGGTTCATGGCATAGTTTATTTTTTTTAAGCTGTGCTTTTAACACCTTTATTTGATAAAATGGGCTATTTCAAGCAACTAATTTGAATATTATGCTTTTACGTAGCTTTGTTAATTAATAAAAAATATTTTTTCGCTGTTTGATAATTCGTGAATTTAGACAGAATCTCAATCGCCTTCGTTCGGCTGGCTATAAAAAAAAAAACGGCTTTGTCTATGGTTTCGTCGATTTGACAGTGACACGTGACAGTTGCCTTAGCTAAATTATTTTTTTCATTTTTGTGGCAAACATTCGATGCTGGATTCTGTCTAAAAACCCGGTCGTTCGGTCAAACAAAGGTTCAAAGTACTTTTACAAAAATATCTGCAATCATAAAGTATTTTTGAAATCGGACGAGATAAATCGGATGAATGATGGTTTTCCTCGAAATGGTTTTCGAATTGGAGCATACTAAAAAAAATGAACAATGCCAATTGAATCAACTGTTAAGTTAGCAGAAGCCTACAGAGCGTTTATGAAGGGGGTTTGTAATTGAGCGTTGTGCCGGCAGCTGCCCGACGGCGGACGTGCGCGAGTACGTGGACCGCGGGCTGCTGGACGTGGCGCACGGCAGGTACCAGGACGCCTACAACAACTTCGCGCGCGCCGCCGACCAGGAGCCCAGCAACATCATGGTGAGCAGTACGTGGACCGCGGGCTGCTGGACGTGGCGCACGGCAGGTACCAGGACGCCTACAACAACTTCGCGCGCGCCGCCGACCAGGAGCCCAGCAACATCATGGTGAGCAGTACGTGGACCGCGGGCTGCTGGACGTGGCGCACGGCAGGTACCAGGACGCCTACAACAACTTCGCGCGCGCCGCCGACCAGGAGCCCAGCAACATCATGGTGAGCAGTACGTGGACCGCGGGCTGCTGGACGTGGCGCACGGCAGGTACCAGGACGCCTACAACAACTTCGCGCGCGCCGCCGACCAGGAGCCCAGCAACATCATGGTGAGCAGTACGTGGACCGCGGGCTGCTGGACGTGGCGCACGGCAGGTACCAGGACGCCTGCAACAACTTCGCGCGCGCCGCCGACCAGGAGCCCAGCAACATCATGGTGAGCAGTACGTGGACCGCGGGCTGCTGGACGTGGCGCACGGCAGGTACCAGGACGCCTACAACAACTTCGCGCGCGCCGCCGACCAGGAGCCCACCAACATCATGGTGAGCAGTACGTGGACCGCGGGCTGCTGGACGTGGCGCACGGCAGGTACCAGGACGCCTACAACAACTTCGCGCGCGCCGCCGACCAGGAGCCCAGCAACATCATGGTGAGCAGTACGTGGACCGCGGGCTGCTGGACGTGGCGCACGGCAGGTACCAGGACGCCTACAACAACTTCGCGCGCGCCGCCGACCAGGAGCCCAGCAACATCATGGTGAGCAGTACGTGGACCGCGGGCTGCTGGACGTGGCGCACGGCAGGTACCAGGACGCCTACAACAACTTCGCGCGCGCCGCCGACCAGGAGCCCAGCAACATCATGGTGAGCAGTACGTGGACCGCGGGCTGCTGGACGTGGCGCACGGCAGGTACCAGGACGCCTACAACAACTTCGCGCGCGCCGCCGACCAGGAGCCCAGCAACATCATGGTGAGCAGTACGTGGACCGCGGGCTGCTGGACGTGGCGCACGGCAGGTACCAGGACGCCTGCAACAACTTCGCGCGCGCCGCCGACCAGGAGCCCAGCAACATCATGGTGAGCAGTACGTGGACCGCGGGCTGCTGGACGTGGCGCACGGCAGGTACCAGGACGCCTACAACAACTTCGCGCGCGCCGCCGACCAGGAGCCCAGCAACATCATGGTGAGCAGTACGTGGACCGCGGGCTGCTGGACGTGGCGCACGGCAGGTACCAGGACGCCTACAACAACTTCGCGCGCGCCGCCGACCAGGAGCCCACCAACATCATGGTGAGCAGTACGTGGACCGCGGGCTGCTGGACGTGGCGCACGGCAGGTACCAGGACGCCTACAACAACTTCGCGCGCGCCGCCGACCAGGAGCCCAGCAACATCATGGTGAGCAGTACGTGGACCGCGGGCTGCTGGACGTGGCGCACGGCAGGTACCAGGACGCCTACAACAACTTCGCGCGCGCCGCCGACCAGGAGCCCAGCAACATCATGGTGAGCAGTACGTGGACCGCGGGCTGCTGGACGTGGCGCACGGCAGGTACCAGGACGCCTACAACAACTTCGCGCGCGCCGCCGACCAGGAGCCCAGCAACATCATGGTGAGCAGTACGTGGACCGCGGGCTGCTGGACGTGGCGCACGGCAGGTACCAGGACGCCTACAACAACTTCGCGCGCGCCGCCGACCAGGAGCCCAGCAACATCATGGTGAGCAGTACGTGGACCGCGGGCTGCTGGACGTGGCGCACGGCAGGTACCAGGACGCCTACAACAACTTCGCGCGCGCCGCCGACCAGGAGCCCAGCAACATCATGGTGAGCAGTACGTGGACCGCGGGCTGCTGGACGTGGCGCACGGCAGGTACCAGGACGCCTACAACAACTTCGCGCGCGCCGCCGACCAGGAGCCCAGCAACATCATGGTGAGCAGTACGTGGACCGCGGGCTGCTGGACGTGGCGCACGGCAGGTACCAGGACGCCTACAACAACTTCGCGCGCGCCGCCGACCAGGAGCCCAGCAACATCATGGTGAGCAGTACGTGGACCGCGGGCTGCTGGACGTGGCGCACGGCAGGTACCAGGACGCCTACAACAACTTCGCGCGCGCCGCCGACCAGGAGCCCAGCAACATCATGGTGAGCAGTACGTGGACCGCGGGCTGCTGGACGTGGCGCACGGCAGGTACCAGGACGCCTACAACAACTTCGCGCGCGCCGCCGACCAGGAGCCCAGCAACATCATGGTGAGCAGTACGTGGACCGCGGGCTGCTGGACGTGGCGCACGGCAGGTACCAGGACGCCTACAACAACTTCGCGCGCGCCGCCGACCAGGAGCCCAGCAACATCATGGTGAGCAGTACGTGGACCGCGGGCTGCTGGACGTGGCGCACGGCAGGTACCAGGACGCCTACAACAACTTCGCGCGCGCCGCCGACCAGGAGCCCAGCAACATCATGGTGAGCAGTACGTGGACCGCGGGCTGCTGGACGTGGCGCACGGCAGGTACCAGGACGCCTACAACAACTTCGCGCGCGCCGCCGACCAGGAGCCCAGCAACATCATGGTGAGCAGTACGTGGACCGCGGGCTGCTGGACGTGGCGCACGGCAGGTACCAGGACGCCTACAACAACTTCGCGCGCGCCGCCGACCAGGAGCCCAGCAACATCATGGTGAGCAGTACGTGGACCGCGGGCTGCTGGACGTGGCGCACGGCAGGTACCAGGACGCCTACAACAACTTCGCGCGCGCCGCCGACCAGGAGCCCAGCAACATCATGGTGAGCAGTACGTGGACCGCGGGCTGCTGGACGTGGCGCACGGCAGGTACCAGGACGCCTACAACAACTTCGCGCGCGCCGCCGACCAGGAGCCCAGCAACATCATGGTGAGCAGTACGTGGACCGCGGGCTGCTGGACGTGGCGCACGGCAGGTACCAGGACGCCTACAACAACTTCGCGCGCGCCGCCGACCAGGAGCCCAGCAACATCATGGTGAGCAGTACGTGGACCGCGGGCTGCTGGACGTGGCGCACGGCAGGTACCAGGACGCCTACAACAACTTCGCGCGCGCCGCCGACCAGGAGCCCAGCAACATCATGGTGAGCAGTACGTGGACCGCGGGCTGCTGGACGTGGCGCACGGCAGGTACCAGGACGCCTACAACAACTTCGCGCGCGCCGCCGACCAGGAGCCCAGCAACATCATGGTGAGCAGTACGTGGACCGCGGGCTGCTGGACGTGGCGCACGGCAGGTACCAGGACGCCTACAACAACTTCGCGCGCGCCGCCGACCAGGAGCCCAGCAACATCATGGTGAGCAGTACGTGGACCGCGGGCTGCTGGACGTGGCGCACGGCAGGTACCAGGACGCCTACAACAACTTCGCGCGCGCCGCCGACCAGGAGCCCAGCAACATCATGGTGAGCAGTACGTGGACCGCGGGCTGCTGGACGTGGCGCACGGCAGGTACCAGGACGCCTACAACAACTTCGCGCGCGCCGCCGACCAGGAGCCCAGCAACATCATGGTGAGCAGTACGTGGACCGCGGGCTGCTGGACGTGGCGCACGGCAGGTACCAGGACGCCTACAACAACTTCGCGCGCGCCGCCGACCAGGAGCCCAGCAACATCATGGTGAGCAGTACGTGGACCGCGGGCTGCTGGACGTGGCGCACGGCAGGTACCAGGACGCCTACAACAACTTCGCGCGCGCCGCCGACCAGGAGCCCAGCAACATCATGGTGAGCAGTACGTGGACCGCGGGCTGCTGGACGTGGCGCACGGCAGGTACCAGGACGCCTACAACAACTTCGCGCGCGCCGCCGACCAGGAGCCCAGCAACATCATGGTGAGCAGTACGTGGACCGCGGGCTGCTGGACGTGGCGCACGGCAGGTACCAGGACGCCTACAACAACTTCGCGCGCGCCGCCGACCAGGAGCCCAGCAACATCATGGTGAGCAGTACGTGGACCGCGGGCTGCTGGACGTGGCGCACGGCAGGTACCAGGACGCCTACAACAACTTCGCGCGCGCCGCCGACCAGGAGCCCAGCAACATCATGGTGAGCAGTACGTGGACCGCGGGCTGCTGGACGTGGCGCACGGCAGGTACCAGGACGCCTACAACAACTTCGCGCGCGCCGCCGACCAGGAGCCCACCAACATCATGGTGAGCAGTACGTGGACCGCGGGCTGCTGGACGTGGCGCACGGCAGGTACCAGGACGCCTACAACAACTTCGCGCGCGCCGCCGACCAGGAGCCCAGCAACATCATGGTGAGCAGTACGTGGACCGCGGGCTGCTGGACGTGGCGCACGGCAGGTACCAGGACGCCTACAACAACTTCGCGCGCGCCGCCGACCAGGAGCCCACCAACATCATGGTGAGCAGTACGTGGACCGCGGGCTGCTGGACGTGGCGCACGGCAGGTACCAGGACGCCTACAACAACTTCGCGCGCGCCGCCGACCAGGAGCCCAGCAACATCATGGTGAGCAGTACGTGGACCGCGGGCTGCTGGACGTGGCGCACGGCAGGTACCAGGACGCCTACAACAACTTCGCGCGCGCCGCCGACCAGGAGCCCAGCAACATCATGGTGAGCAGTACGTGGACCGCGGGCTGCTGGACGTGGCGCACGGCAGGTACCAGGACGCCTACAACAACTTCGCGCGCGCCGCCGACCAGGAGCCCAGCAACATCATGGTGAGCAGTACGTGGACCGCGGGCTGCTGGACGTGGCGCACGGCAGGTACCAGGACGCCTACAACAACTTCGCGCGCGCCGCCGACCAGGAGCCCAGCAACATCATGGTGAGCAGTACGTGGACCGCGGGCTGCTGGACGTGGCGCACGGCAGGTACCAGGACGCCTACAACAACTTCGCGCGCGCCGCCGACCAGGAGCCCAGCAACATCATGGTGAGCAGTACGTGGACCGCGGGCTGCTGGACGTGGCGCACGGCAGGTACCAGGACGCCTACAACAACTTCGCGCGCGCCGCCGACCAGGAGCCCAGCAACATCATGGTGAGCAGTACGTGGACCGCGGGCTGCTGGACGTGGCGCACGGCAGGTACCAGGACGCCTACAACAACTTCGCGCGCGCCGCCGACCAGGAGCCCAGCAACATCATGGTGAGCAGTACGTGGACCGCGGGCTGCTGGACGTGGCGCACGGCAGGTACCAGGACGCCTACAACAACTTCGCGCGCGCCGCCGACCAGGAGCCCAGCAACATCATGGTGAGCAGTACGTGGACCGCGGGCTGCTGGACGTGGCGCACGGCAGGTACCAGGACGCCTACAACAACTTCGCGCGCGCCGCCGACCAGGAGCCCAGCAACATCATGGTGAGCAGTACGTGGACCGCGGGCTGCTGGACGTGGCGCACGGCAGGTACCAGGACGCCTACAACAACTTCGCGCGCGCCGCCGACCAGGAGCCCAGCAACATCATGGTGAGCAGTACGTGGACCGCGGGCTGCTGGACGTGGCGCACGGCAGGTACCAGGACGCCTACAACAACTTCGCGCGCGCCGCCGACCAGGAGCCCAGCAACATCATGGTGAGCAGTACGTGGACCGCGGGCTGCTGGACGTGGCGCACGGCAGGTACCAGGACGCCTACAACAACTTCGCGCGCGCCGCCGACCAGGAGCCCAGCAACATCATGGTGAGCAGTACGTGGACCGCGGGCTGCTGGACGTGGCGCACGGCAGGTACCAGGACGCCTGCAACAACTTCGCGCGCGCCGCCGACCAGGAGCCCAGCAACATCATGGTGAGCAGTACGTGGACCGCGGGCTGCTGGACGTGGCGCACGGCAGGTACCAGGACGCCTACAACAACTTCGCGCGCGCCGCCGACCAGGAGCCCAGCAACATCATGGTGAGCAGTACGTGGACCGCGGGCTGCTGGACGTGGCGCACGGCAGGTACCAGGACGCCTACAACAACTTCGCGCGCGCCGCCGACCAGGAGCCCAGCAACATCATGGTGAGCAGTACGTGGACCGCGGGCTGCTGGACGTGGCGCACGGCAGGTACCAGGACGCCTACAACAACTTCGCGCGCGCCGCCGACCAGGAGCCCAGCAACATCATGGTGAGCAGTACGTGGACCGCGGGCTGCTGGACGTGGCGCACGGCAGGTACCAGGACGCCTACAACAACTTCGCGCGCGCCGCCGACCAGGAGCCCAGCAACATCATGGTGAGCAGTACGTGGACCGCGGGCTGCTGGACGTGGCGCACGGCAGGTACCAGGACGCCTACAACAACTTCGCGCGCGCCGCCGACCAGGAGCCCAGCAACATCATGGTGAGCAGTACGTGGACCGCGGGCTGCTGGACGTGGCGCACGGCAGGTACCAGGACGCCTACAACAACTTCGCGCGCGCCGCCGACCAGGAGCCCAGCAACATCATGGTGAGCAGTACGTGGACCGCGGGCTGCTGGACGTGGCGCACGGCAGGTACCAGGACGCCTACAACAACTTCGCGCGCGCCGCCGACCAGGAGCCCAGCAACATCATGGTGAGCAGTACGTGGACCGCGGGCTGCTGGACGTGGCGCACGGCAGGTACCAGGACGCCTACAACAACTTCGCGCGCGCCGCCGACCAGGAGCCCAGCAACATCATGGTGAGCAGTACGTGGACCGCGGGCTGCTGGACGTGGCGCACGGCAGGTACCAGGACGCCTGCAACAACTTCGCGCGCGCCGCCGACCAGGAGCCCAGCAACATCATGGTGAGCAGTACGTGGACCGCGGGCTGCTGGACGTGGCGCACGGCAGGTACCAGGACGCCTACAACAACTTCGCGCGCGCCGCCGACCAGGAGCCCAGCAACATCATGGTGAGCAGTACGTGGACCGCGGGCTGCTGGACGTGGCGCACGGCAGGTACCAGGACGCCTACAACAACTTCGCGCGCGCCGCCGACCAGGAGCCCAGCAACATCATGGTGAGCAGTACGTGGACCGCGGGCTGCTGGACGTGGCGCACGGCAGGTACCAGGACGCCTACAACAACTTCGCGCGCGCCGCCGACCAGGAGCCCAGCAACATCATGGTGAGCAGTACGTGGACCGCGGGCTGCTGGACGTGGCGCACGGCAGGTACCAGGACGCCTACAACAACTTCGCGCGCGCCGCCGACCAGGAGCCCAGCAACATCATGGTGAGCAGTACGTGGACCGCGGGCTGCTGGACGTGGCGCACGGCAGGTACCAGGACGCCTACAACAACTTCGCGCGCGCCGCCGACCAGGAGCCCAGCAACATCATGGTGAGCAGTACGTGGACCGCGGGCTGCTGGACGTGGCGCACGGCAGGTACCAGGACGCCTACAACAACTTCGCGCGCGCCGCCGACCAGGAGCCCAGCAACATCATGGTGAGCAGTACGTGGACCGCGGGCTGCTGGACGTGGCGCACGGCAGGTACCAGGACGCCTACAACAACTTCGCGCGCGCCGCCGACCAGGAGCCCACCAACATCATGGTGAGCAGCGTGCGTGGCCAGCGGTAGGCACCGGGATGACGCAATTTGTACACCCTGCCGACCGTGCAGGGCTGGCGAACCTTTTTCGGTGGACGTGCCATTTTTTCACAAATAATGAAATATTTGGCTCTGACCTATCATCAGACCTTGTTGTCTTAAGCGTGTGTTGTTATATTACCATAATATGACCATATTGCCATTATTGGCGTGCCCGAATTATTTTTAAGCCTGCCAACGCTGGCACGCGTGCCATTGGTTCGCCATTCCTGCCCTATTGACTAGCTGTTAACACAGATCACTTACGTATTTGTAGTTGTGTGTTTTGCGACAGTAATATATACGTGTGTAATAATATATACCCCTTATAGGGTAGGACAAAACGAACCTGGCAACAATGAAAAAAGAAACTTAAAATGTTACAAGTTTTTGCCTTTTTAAATAGAGATAGAAATAGGTGTAAAGTTTGAGATATGATCTTGAATTCGCTCTGAATAAACACTTATTTACCTTACCCGAAAGCTATTCATCAAATTGTTTGTTGTTTGAGAATCCTTATTATGAGAATTTAAATCAAGAATTTCTCAGTTACATAATAACTTTTCAACCTAAACACCCACATCATTCTAAATGTGGCCCTTAGGTCTTGTTACCTTAGGCTCTGTCGACCCTGTAAGAGATTAAGACGTGATTTATGTATACATACACATGTACAGTACGCGGCTATGAAGATTGCTTTTCGATCTTTGAAGAAACAATGGCGTCACGTAAGTTAGAGCGAGACAATGCTCTACGAATGCGAAATTAACCGAGAAGACCGATGTGCTATCTTTATGGCCGTTTAACCTTTTCGACGCCAACGACTCATAATGTTTAGTGTAACGACCTATATATACGTCCATTACTTCAATGCAAAAGCAACTTTCGTTCAATTGTGTTTAGGTTCAAATTAAGGCATCGCAAACATGTCTGGCGTATAGGTGACGTCTCTTGTATTTGACATGGCGTGGAAAAGGTTAAACGATACATTAATGTAAAATAATTGTGGTTTCAGGTTGCCAACAACTTGTCAGTCTGTTTGCTCTACATGGGCCGACTGAAGGAGGCCATAGCGGTGCTCCAGAAGGCCATCAACTCGGACCCAGAACGGGGCCTCAACGAAAACCTGCTCATTAACCTCTGCACCCTGTACGAGCTGGAATCCTCAAAGAATATGGACAAGAAACTGAATCTACTCCGGATGATGTGCAAATATAAAAGTGACACTATACCTAATGTTACGGAGTGTTTGAAACTTAGCTAGAGTTGGATAGTGTCGTATTAACCTTTTCGACGCCAACGACACATATCGGCACCGCAGGTTCAACGCCAACGACCTATATAATACGTCCATTACTTCAATGAAAAAGCAACCTTCATTCAATTGGGAATGGATGATTATTTTAAAAGTGCTTGGTGATTTTTCTATTGATAGGAATAACCATCCTTAGCTACGGAAAAAAGTTTCAGATTTTTCCGTCGAGCCATATATTTTATAAAAATAAAAACATTTTACTCAGTCACTCGGCGGCCCCTATACGGAAGTAAGCAGTACGCCAATGACATAATCAAATTAAAAAAAAAAATGCTGCTTGAATCTGTGGTACACAATGACATTTGTCACTGACATTGATTGATAGCACCGCACTCGGAAGCTAAAACAAGCAAAAGAAACGGCTAAGTGGCGCCGTCTGTAGATTGTTGTTGGTACTAAACCACCTATTTGGGATTTCATTAAAATTACCATACATTTCTCATATAACTTTCAGTAGTGTTTTTGATTCGGAGTAGAAATAACCCAATAATTCCAAAATCTGAGAAAAAAATGTATATTATGGTCATTTTTATTGAAATTCCCCATGTTTGGTTAGTAACACGAACAATCTACAGACGGCGCCACTTAGCCGTTGCTTTTCTTAGCTACAAATGCCATCGTGTACCACAGATTCAAGCAGCATTTTTTTTTTTTAATTTGATTATGTCATTGGCGTACTGCTTACTTCCGTATAGGGCTCGCCGAGTGACTGAGTAAAATGTTTTTATTTTTATAAAATATATGGCTCGACGGAAAAATCTGAAACTTTTTTCCGTAGCTAAGGATGGTTATTCCTATCAATAGAAAAATCACCAAGCACTTTCAAAATAATCATCCATTCCCAATTGGCTTTAGGTTCAACTTCAGGCATCTCAATAAAGAAGTCTGGCGTATGGGTGACGTCTCTTGTATTTGACGTGGCGCCGAAAAGGTTAAAATAATAAATAAAAATATCTTGGGGCAAATTACACCAATTGACCCAGCTCCAAACTAAGCAAAGCTTATACTGAGTACCAGGCAACGTAAACATACTTATATAATGTAGATAAATACATACAACATCCATGACTCGGGCACAAACATTCGTATTCATCATACAACTACAACTGACCCCTCGGATTCGAATCCAGAACCTCTAGCTTCATAGCCAGGGTCACCAACCACTAGGCTATCCGTTCGTCAAAGTATTAGGATACATACATACATGCATAAATACCTTACGGGGTAGACAGAGCATAAGGTAATAAAGGACACGTTTAGCGTGATTGTGACGTGGGATTATTAGTACCTATACACGTCTGTAAATTAAGTAGAATTAATCTCTTTCAACTAGTAAAATTGCTAGACTGGTAACTTCCGTAATAACTCCTTGAAACGCATATTTCATTGGAAAATATTGCAAATAAACAGCTTCTTAAATATTACATCTGTAATTCTGTTTAACCTTTTCGACGCCAACGACACATATATCAGCACCGCAGGATCAACGCCAACGACCTATATCTACGTCCATTACTTCAATGCAAAAGCAACCTTCATTCAATTGGCTTTAGGTTCAACTTCAGGCATCTCAAAAGAAGTCTGGCGTATGGGTAACGTCTCTTGTATTTGACGTAGCGGGGAAAAGGTTAAAATAATTGTTACTTACAAAATGTAGCTCTTAATTTGATATATTCGGATATTTTGAGAATAATCTTGCTTTATATTTATAACAAGCGCGTTTAAAATATGTCTACCTTATACCGCTTGAGGCGATTTTTGTGATTTTTTGCCACAATAGATTACAATACAAGTTACCAGAGGCGAGTGTCTCGAGTTACAAGTTACAATTTGACAAGTGTAAACTAGCAACACCCCAGTCAACCAATCAGCGGTTGGGATTTGACCAACGTTGCTAGATTGTATTTGTAAAATTACCAGGACCTCCAGAAACCATTAAAAAGGTTAAAAATAAAAACTGCGTTTCCTTACATAGATTAGAATTGATTTAATTATCCAAAATCACCACCCGGCTCCACATATTGTCAACAAAATAGAATACAGTTCATAGCATGGTTGCTAAATAACGGACATGCACTGGTCAAGAAACGAAAATACTGCTTTTGCTTTGATTCACTGGAGATTGTCGCCGATCAGCTGAAACCGTCGACCCTCGAAAACTAGCATAATGCTAGCAGGTACGAAAGAGACAAACGCACACAAGTTTGTAACTTTGATCTACCCTCAAAACTTGGTTGGATATGTATTGGCAATTATTCCAGATGGCAACAATAATCCCAATGCTGGGCACAAGCCTCTCAAAATGGTAGGACTGTCATTTTCCACACGGGGTACAGTACCGATAGCAAATTATACACACCATTAAATTGCATGTAATTTTCGCATTAATTTTGCAAGGGCAAATCTGACTTCACCGATTAAACATATGGCGGTGGAAGAACCCTTTTGTCTATGAACTGATCTGACATCTTTAACCACCTTCACCATTACAGTTCACATCTGCAACCAATGCCAATACAAATTCAACCAAAAGATACTCTGTAATTTCAGCGTGACGAAAACTAGCCACAACTACCGTAGATGGCGCCACTGCACAGTGAGATCTTACGAGTATCACTGGTATAATCACTTCACCACTACAATAAAATGGCGGCCATCTAAATAAGGCCTCCCGGCGCAGTGACGTCATCAGAAGTGGGATTTAGTGTCACTGGTATTCCCATGTGGCTAAGTCACACATGTCAAAGCTGATTCTATATTACACGGACACCGGATTACAGAAACGTGTTTCTATGGCGAACGTAATAAAATCGTGTACATTTAACCTTTTTAACGCCACCACCTAGGCCGTTACTGTACATAAGGTTAAAATATCAAGTTACACACCTACTGACTTTGAGAAGGTCAAAGGTATGTTACTAACATATATAAGTTACCTGTGGGCAGGGCTGATATGTCTTAAATCGTAATTTTAATCAAATGATTTTTTTAAATAAATTAATAAATTTTTACTGCACCCAAATTGGCCAAAAATGGTCTAAGGACTTCCCTCAACATAGACTACGGCGGGCACACGTCTGCCATGTCACGCAAGCGATTACTGACCAGATTTCCCGAAACTAAAAAAAAAAATACAGACAAATTGAGAACCTCCTCCTTTTTTTGAAGTCGGTTAAAAACGCGACACATTTCGCTTTTCACCCAGTCATTCATAATTGACTAGCGAAAGAATGGATACAAGACGTCTCGAAGAAATCAGACGCTGTGGTTATTTTAATCAAAATACGTTGTATACTGACTATTCAATGAATAAAAAGAAAAAACTAAAAAAATCAAATCAGATTTAAATCAAATTAATCTGATTATGATTTTTTTTTAAGGATCATGATTATCAACCCTGCCTGTGGGTAACCGTGCAGTCATAATTACAGCATACTTCTAATTACACAACCATATTGCTCTTGATACATGAAAATAATCATTATAGGTATTAACACCTGTGGGCTCATTACATAAGAGTGCCACTCCAATCACCATTGTCTGTACAGCACAAGATATGCGATTGCGAGCGCATCAGACACGGCTTCGGGTCTTACAGCTGGCATGGAAGCAGACGTCACATTGATCCATGGGTACCCAAAAAAAAAAAAACCAAGCGAAATATTCCATTTCACTATACTACTTGCTTCCCTGCCAACTCAACCACCAATTGTATACACTTCGATTGTTCTACATTATGATCATTAATTAATTATCAGTTACGTATGCTATCGGTTTGAAATGATTGTACGGGATGAACCTTTCACACAATAACACGAAAAATTGATATTTTTTAAATATCGTTTGGATTAATTTATTGTATGTTGCACCGCGACTTAGTAACATAGAAAGATCATACTCAATTGACTTACTTTTGCTTGTAAAGTGAGCTTTATTGCGTTGAATTTTGATATGATTTCTAATCAATACTAATTACTGCCGCACTTGGCAGGCATGAATGCCAGGCAACTTAGAATTTAAAGCTTGTGTACAGTTCATCCCAAAAAAGATATCACTCCACTCCGCTGTAGGCAAAAAAAACTGCAAAACGTCACAATTAGTTCACACGGTAATCATCCAATAAAAAAAAACAGCTCAATCTGTAACAGAAAACGCGACGCGGAAGGTTGACACTTCATTGTTGCCCGTCATTGTCACAGCCTATTTCATATCAGAGGAGTGAAGTGTTTAAGTACAAAAACGGATATGGATTATATTATGATTATGAAAATAATTAGGAAGGCAAGCAATCATTGCCAGAGCCAGTCATTGATAATAAAATTCGGCAATGGACACTATTCCAAAGTTTAAACCCGGTGTATTATACGCCTAAATGGCAGGCTGGAGTGCTAACGCTGCCAAGAGCACCCATCCCACACCAACAAACAATGTTAGACAGAGATGGGCGCTACTAGCGCGGCGGTACATGCCCCAATTAAACCTAACTCCTATCTTAAATTTACAAAATTGCCAAGTGTCTACTCTAACCATTAAACAGTGGCAAGTGTCTTTTGGCTTTTATCCGAAAGATTGTGATGTCTACCTGGCTTGTCATGCAATAAAAACCATTGAAAAGTCCCCATTTAGATTCAGAATCTGTCTGCCAAAATATGAGGTAGTCATGTTATGTAAAACTATTTTTGTGCATCAAAGGACACAGCACCAAATCAATATATTACAAGTTTACCACATGCAGATTGTAGATTTTCAACAAACCTTCCAGAAGGACAGTTTTCCTTGATATGTGAAAAATTCTTCATACAATTAATTTTATAATAGATATTAAGGTAAACAAAAACTGAGAATTAAATACCTATTCAAAGTATAATGGCATATTTTCCTTAAGCCAAGCTCAAGTTATTGATTGTTCTGCACCATTATACGATCAATGGAGAACTTTTGACAAATATTATGAGTTTATGAGTTGTATCGGTGGGAATACATATTCAGATAGATATTATCCTATATTTACATAATGAAATCAATGATCATGGACTGTTTGTTAAACCTACAATCTTTTGATTATTGCTTTCGGCGGCAGACAGTGCAGCGGAGTGTTCTAATGACTGGACTTGCTTTGTACAGTTGTTGCACCTACCTAGTGATTGAGCCTGACCTAACAATGAAACATGAGTATTGACAATGAGAAGCATTATCATAATCCAGCACTTATCGCTTATTCTAAATGTACTTCCTCTAGATTAGTTGGCGCTAGCCTGGCCGGAGCTGCCTCCCATCCTGGGCCTCCCACGGTCCTGTCACTAATCTCAAGCAGCCAGGACAGAATATTTACATTTCGTTTGATTACTGATCAAAGCGGGACAATGAATTACACTAGTAAGCGTCATTCAATCTAACAAAACTGCCACCTGGAAGGTGCTCAGTGTCCGCGCTTCATTTCACTTAAACTTTAAGGCCGGCTAGTGTCTCCAAGGAAACTACGCAATTCCCGCACTGTGATGTCTCGAAATAAATAAGTCCGCTTACACACTAAGAGTCCGGAAGAGTTCACAACCGATTGCGACGGTTCCTTATAGCCCTAAGGCGCGCTCGGCGCGATCTCGCGGATTATATGTCCCCGTTCTGACTGATCCCGATCCTCTTGATGAACTCCTCCTGCAGCATGACGGTCTTGATCATGTTGGGGTGCGCAGCGTACGGCAGCGTGGCCTCGGGCGCAGTGCCGTAGGCCGCCGCGTCCAGCAGAACGCCCTGCCCGTTGCTGAGCGAGCCCGTGTCCATCGTGTTCCAGTATGTCTCTGTTGGGGAGCTGCTGTTGACGCCCGGCGGCGGCGCGGCGGGAGCGCCCGTGTATCGGAAGTATGGATTCTTCAAATCCAATGTGTTTGAAGATGTGATGTTTGTGCCTTCTAGGTTAATCTCCATGGTCACGTCATAGCTCTGACGCTTATTAGCGAGCAACAGCACGCGCCCAGTTAAAGCTTGGCCTTGCTTAGCAAATATAGGGGTTTCTAACAGGCAGCGCACTTGATACCAGTGTGTGAGGGGCTCCGTTGGTGCTGTGGATAGCCAGATGTGCTGTGTGCTTCCTGCAAACAACACATCAAACCAGAAAGCCAGCCCATGGCATGTTCCTGATTGTGTCAACTCAAATCTGAATGGAACTTCAATGCGGTGCAAATCCGTCTCATTAGCGTTGAGGAAGTCCACCACATGTCTAACAGACCTCGACATGCAAATGCGAACATCAAATGTATCAACAATAGGCTGTCTGAAGTACTCCTTCATGGCTGCAGTGCGCAGGGCACTGAGATCTACTCCGTGGAAGCATGTCTGATACCAGAAATTGGCTTTATTATACTGTTCCATGAAGAGTGCGTCATCTGTAAACGGGGCTATGTGCAAGTCGCCCCTGGTAGGGTACATATTACCATTAGGTTTTAGCCATTTCTTGGCATGCAGGTAAGTTTCTAACATGCGTTCATTATACAACATGTAGCCCATAGGCTCAGAAATAATCACATCAACTGTCTCCGGAAGCTCAATCTCCTCTATTTTGCCCGCGACGACCGTAATGCGCTCGTGGAGGCCGTTAGCGCGGACCAGGCCCTGCGCGTGGTGTGCCATGTTGCTGGCTTCAACCGCGTACACCTTCCGCGCGCCCGCCTGAACCGCGAAAAAAGACAGGATACCTGACCCCGCGCCGACATCCAACACCACTTTGTTCTTGAAATCGTTGATGTTGGACAATATGGCGCGCTGGTATGTACTCGTCCGCACGTAGTCCTGCATCATGTTTTGCTGCTGGCTCAGGTAACCGTAGAACTGGAAGTATTGAAGAGCGGACGAGTCCTCCGTGCGGACCGTGAACACGGAGGATGAGCGGCCCGCCTTGACCTTGCTGACGAGCAGGTGGAAGTTCTGGCAATCCGCGTCTGATGCGAACTTGAAGAACAACGTCTCATTGTCTATCGTAAAGATGTAGGACTGACCGGCGACTCGCGAACACTCGCTTTGGTTGTGCACCGGGAATTCTAACACCTCCTGTGCCAGCACCGGATCCGATCGTATCACTTTAACACTTAAGCCTTGGGGATCGTAATCCACGTTTACGTTTGTCGGGAAATTGAAACGCGGCGTCAGGGCGCCGTCATTGTTGACGGCTGAGACCGTCACGGCGCGAAACGTGTTCGCCATTTTATCACAGGTAGTAAACAGGCGGCTAGTGTCTCGTTTATTGTTCACGAGCGTACGGGCAAACAAAGAAAAATGCCCGTGGCGTGAATTTTGGGAGGCCGGTGCAAAATCGATCACTCACAAACTTCCTCCCTCCTTCGGTTTGTCTATGGTTACGGCGGCGGCAGCGTGCATTTATTTTTTTAAGTTTGCGGTGCAGCAAAGAAACTATGATCAACAGCCGGAAGAAGATTTTATTTTTCAAATTATTTTTAGAGCCCGATCTTATTAATTCCTAAATTGACGCTTTTAACAAGTGTTTATTTATTGTATCACAGTTTTATTATTATTTTTCTGAGAAATATTACCATAGACATTTAAAGCTACGCTCACATTGACCACAAAATCAGATGTTGCAAAATACCGATTTTGGTACACTCTTGCTCTTGTCAAAACAAATGTCAAATTCACGTTGTTTGTAATTTAAGGTTATAATTCAGTCGATGCAGACGAAGATCGTGTTAAAACCATGAGTAAAAAGTTAAAGGACATGAAATGGCAATCTGTAGCCTTAGAAGGCTTCCCAGCGTCCATGGGAGACAAGCTACAGGGATTTGTGGGTCTAGAAGAGTGTACGAGCTATACTTTAGATAAAGATAGGCCACGCAATAAAAAGGTAAGCGGTTTGTTGCTTAAATTGCTGAAACTTGAAAAAGTCTTAAGTTAAATTAAAAAAAAAAAAAATGTGAAAATAAGGTTTAACAAACATAACCCTGTATTCAGTAAACTATTCATCACCGACCGCATTTCTCTGATGCATATAAATCAAAGATTCGCTTTATATTGCAGAAAAAGCAAGAAAAGAAGCGAAAAAACAGCAAATCTGCTGAAGAATTAACTAAGAAACAAATCCCTAATAAAAAGACTAAACTCAGCAATGGATTTGTTGTCGAAGCATGTGATGCTGTTACGCCATCACTTACTAACGAAGAAGGCAGTAAAACTACCAAAGAGGAAAGCAAAAAGAAAAAACAGCCTAAAAGTATAAAAAAACTGGGTCAAAATGTAAATGAAGTAACATCAGAATTGACGCCCGAAGATATGTTGTCGTGGGCAGAGTTTAAGTTGCCGCACGAGATAATGAGAGCGTTAACGGAATTGGGCTTCAAGCAGCCCACGAAGATACAGCAGCTGGCACTCCCAGCTGCTATACATGGTAAGAAAGCTATGTAATTTAACTGTATACAATACATACATAAATGACGTCTTTATCCCTTACGGGGTAGACAGAGCCTAGGGTGACAAAACCTAAAGACCATGTTTAGCATGATTGTGGGCGTATGGATGGAAAGGGGAATCAAAACAGTGATGGGTTGCTAGCCACATCGCCTATTATAACATGATCCCTAAGACTAACTGTATACAAGTTGTTGCAAAATTCTTCCATGCTGATCTGGGAGTAAAGAAAAAACATATCCCCATCGAGGGAATGGTCGAAAGTCTTAGGAATCATGTTATAGGCGATGCGGGTAGCAAACCCATCACTATTTTGATTTCCCTTTTCACATATACACCCTTAATCATGCTAAATGTGGCCTTACGGTTTTGTTACCTTAGGCTCTGTCTACCTCATAAGGGATAAAGACATGATATATGTATATTGCAACAGAAGGTTTGTTTTGTTTGAACATCCCTAGAAAAATTTATTATTTCAATCATTAATCCAAAATTTGGTCCCACCTTTGCCATTGCAGTTCACTTTGAACATTGATCAATATAAGAAAGCATTTGTCTACAACAATTAAAAACTGAAAATATTTTCAAATTATTATTATTTATTTTATTTATTGAATCTTGCCGAAATATTCTTGTCTGGGGCCCATGGCGAATTTGTCAGATGGGGCTCCTTCCTCAATATAATGAAGTGCATCAGCGTCCCTTCTGTGCTCTAAACCAAGCCAGTTTGGGGCCCCCTAGAGCTAGGGTCCCATGGCATTTTGCCACTCCTGCCACCCTATAGTTACGCCACTGGGAAGAATTTTCCTTGTTCCTAATCTAATAAAAATTAAATGGTTCAAATCTCTATTTAAAGTTGAGAATGATTCTACTAGTTTATATTTTTTAAAGACCTATAGCAGGGCTGGCGAACCAATGGCACGCGTGCCACTGTTGGCACGCTTCAAAATTATTTGGGCATGCCAATAATAAAAAAGGTTTATTTTTGTCCATTAAATCACCAACTTAAGATTCTTTTATTATGAAATAGGGCGGAAAACGGGCAATGTGGTCATGTGATGGTAAAATAACACCACTCTTAAGACAACAGGGTCTTTGATGACAGGTCAGAGCCAAATATTACTTTATTTGTGAAAAAATGGCACGTCCACCAAAAAAGGTTCACCGCCCCTGACCTATAGGATTCATTTTGTTCATGACGGAGCTCGCCACAGATACAGACAGGATTGTGAGATATTTCATAGATTTATAATTATTGTGCAGGTCGCCGAGACATCCTTGGAGCAGCAGAAACCGGTAGCGGTAAAACCTTAGCCTTTGGTCTCCCCATCCTCACTGGCATCATGAAGCTAAAAGAGAAAGCACTAGAGAAGGGTCTAGACGTCTACGACATTCCTTACAAAAAGAGCTCCAGTAAAAAGAAACCAGAACCTCCGAAGAATGTAAAAGAAGTAAGAAGGAAACGAAAGAGACAAGTCAAAAAAGAAGTGAAAGAGTCTTCAGAAGATGGTTACAGCAGTGGTGATGAAGACAATAGTGATGAAGAAAGTCAAAATGATGCTGGTGATTCAAATGATCAGTTCATAGAAGAGATAGAAGTTCCTTTAAGAAAGAAAGAGTCATCGACAGATGAAGGGAATGACAGTGATGATAGTGCAGATTACATACATCTGTCTGATACATTTAATGGTGATGATGATGATAAGTCATCAACGGATGATGAAAGTCAAGAGAAATTGGCAGATGAAAATGAGGATGGTGTTGCAAGTGAAGAAACAGACAGCCAAGATGAAGTTGATGGAGACAATCAAGGTAAAATTGGAATTAACTATAATTCTGTAAAACCTCGTAATCGTTTTTAAGGTTTAAAAATCAATGAAACCTTTTCAGGTATTGGGTGTGTGAAAGTGATAGACAACATTGAGATGCCAGAGAGTGAGGTGTTACGGACAGGGTCACCGTTGTACGCGCTGATCTTGACTCCGACGAGGGAACTGGCAATGCAGATCAGCCAGCATCTAAAGGCTGTGGCTAAGTATACAGGTATGCACTCTTTGTGGCTATGCCAGCTGTATTTGAGGACTTGAGGTACAAGGTAAACGATTGCTGCCTTTGTGGGATTTTTTTAAATCTTAAAATAAAGTTGTTGTTTAAATCATGTTTTCAAACTTAATCACTACCAGATTCCTCCTTTTTAAGGTGTGTTACGGTATTTGTTTCCAATTTAAATACATGTATAGAAATTACGAGCGATAATCGCGAAAGACTTAATTCATACTAACACAAATATTTTTAATCAGATAATTATTCTGATGGTAGTTTTTGAATCAGATACATTCTGACTTACTCTTTGAGTGAGACCATAATTCTAACGGTAACTCTGACTGAGGCTATTGATCTGACAGTAATGCTCTGTGTCATACCATTAATCTGACAGAAACTCTTTGAGGGAAAATTAGGCTTATCAATGCTGTTTATTCTCTTGCAGGCATCCGCATAGCCGTGGTAGTGGGCGGCATGGCGGCAGTGAAGCAGGAGCGCGAGCTGCGGCGCGCGCCCGAGCTGGTGGTGGCCACGCCCGGCCGCCTCTGGCAGCTGCTGGACCAGGGCAACCCGCATCTGCAGCAGCTGCCTACCGTCAAGTGAGACCTGACAACATCCTTACTAATATTATAAATGCGAAAGTAACTCTGTCTGTCTGTCTGTCTGTCTGTCTGCCTGTCTGTTACCTTTTCACGCTTAAACCGCTGGGCCGATTTAGTTGAAATTTGGTATACAGATAGTTTGAGTCCCGGGAAAGGACATAGGATAGTTTTTATCCCGGAAAATTGCAGAGTTCCCGCGGGATAGCACAGCCCAAACCACTGGAATTTTTCAAATTTATGACGGAACAAAGTTCGCCGGGTCAGCTAGTACATACATAATTACACAAACGGATACTCACGTATATCTCGAGTGATGCTCAACTGTTTCCGACTAGTTCGTAAAAAAGTAAAAAGGAAGGCTTTTAGAGCGCTTGCCCCGGCGGCGGCGAAACGAACACGCTCACTAATTTCATGTTGAAACATACATACACTGTGTTGCTTGTACGCAGCCGTCGTGCACGCGAATATGTTGACTTACAATGTTTTTTTTTAGTTGATCGGTGCAGACGATGTTGGCTACGATCAGAGATATCTCTGTTCATTACTCAGTGGGAACGCTTACTGTACAGTAGCTATTGCGTTAGAATTATAGCCTGCCGTTCAGCTAGCAAACCTCTGTCTATGATATAGTAAAGACAAATGTACCAAATTTCAAGTCTTAGGCCGTGTGTTGTCTGCCGCTCATTTTTCTGAATAAAAACCACCTGATCATAATTAAACACCATCTCATCCATAGACATTCGTAATACTTGAGGACTGCAGAGGCCTTGACAGCATGGAAAGCTAACATAGAATCACACACACACACACACACACACATAAACACACATAAACACACACACACAAACACATACACACGCACACACACAAATACACAAACCATTTATTTAAGTTCTGCCGTTATTTTGTTAGCTACGTATAAGTGATGTATTCTTTTTGTATTAAATAGCAAAGACTGTCAATAATAGAGGAGCGGGACTTCCTGACACAAGCATTCTTATGCTTACTAGGAGGTTCCAACCTTGATACTTCAATATGTAAACCTAAAAAAAGAATAAAAAAAAATTTCATTTTTTTTTTTTCATTTTTTATTTCATTTCATAGAATATCTCGTTCACAAGTTGTCTTAAGGCCCATTTACACACGCAAGAATTGCATGCAAGTTTCATTACATTACGGGTTGCTAAACCGAATTCAAACTTCGCAATGTAACTAAAATAGCGTACAACTCTTGCGTGTCTAAATGGGGATTTACTTACGCTAAAATACAGTAAAATATACAGTCCATGAGCTCTTAGAATGCATTCGGGTCTGTCTTTCTGTCTCACTCACCTGATGGGCTTGATACGAATCGACCGATGGTACCCGAAGCCCGAATGGCATTGTAAGAGATCACAAACTGTACTTTACTAGATCTGTTGGTCTCCAGATGCCTGGCCATAGACGAGACGGACCGCATGATCGAGCGAGGGCACTTCGAGGAGCTGAACCCGCTGCTGGAGCGGCTCAACACGCTGCCGGCGCAGCGGGACGCCCGGCAGAACTTCGTGTTCTCAGCGACCCTCACCATGGTCCACGATCTGCCTTCACACATGAAGGGCAAGAAGGTTCGTTACCACCGTTTAATATAAGACATTGGCTCGTTAGGTTGTCTCTACCTTCCGCTAGTTAGCTGATGGTGAGGACGATGGGGCCTGTTGTATGTAACTGGCTAACCAAAACTTTTAAACTTATTATTCTTTTCTATACGTTGTATTCTATCTGATGTACTTGTGTCACTTCAATAAACAAAGTCTAATACAACATTCGTTATCAGCACGAAACTCTATTTTTAACTGAGTAATACTTATAAAACTACATATTCTTTATTAAAAAGTGAATCTACTAGTTTTTTCCAGTATGTGCATGTATGAATTACGAAAATCTGTGAAAAATTAAAATATTTCACGAAGATATTTTCATAATATTTTGTTGTGACATCGAACAGCTGTACGTATAAATATGTCAAATATTTCGATTACTGGTATAAAACCACTCATAAACAGAGACGGTTATTCCGTATGGAAATTCAAAATGCGTATGTATCTTATGCATGAAGAGTTATGGGAGACGATCATCGGATATTCTGAAGGTAGTAAAGTTCCTACTGAGATAAGATCACGAAACGATCAAAAGGCGTTATCGAAAATATGTCTCACTTTAGATGGTATGGCGATAACTCATGTGAGGTCATGCAAAACAGCCAAGGAAGCTTGGGATGCTCTTTCGTCCACTTACGAGGACAGAGGTTTAGGGCGACGTATAAGCCTCGAACGGAAACTGTACAGGTACTGTCTTGATGATTTTGATTCCAACATAGAGACGTACATAAATGCTATCATGTCAACTGTGCAAGATTTAGCCGACATTGGCAAAATTATAGAAGATGCTTCAATAGCTGCGATTCTTCTTGGAGGTTTAAGTCCTCAATACGCACCTTTAGTAATGGCTTTGGAAAATTCCAATATAGACATTACAGTGGATTTAATTAAGATCAAATTATTGAATGAACTGAATAAATCAGCTATAGATAACCCAGATACTGCTCTTCGTACACGTATGAACCAGAACAAACCTTCTACATCCAAATCGAAGAAACCTATTGTGTGTTACGACTGCATGGAGCCAGGACATAAGCGTCCAGACTGTCCCCATAAAAAGGACAAGAAGAAGAGACCCGTAAATCACAAAAATTCCCTATGTGCACTGAATGTCAATGACGGATTAGAGCGTGATAAATGGTTTATTGATTCTGGAGCTTCAGCACACATGACGTCACGAGCTGATTGGATGAATAATGTGAGAAGTTCGTCTACTGGGACTGTAACTATTGCAAATGGAGATGTACTGCCCAGTAAAGGCATTGGAGATATTTCTATTACCAGTTGCGGTCAGAATACTGATATAAAGAAGATTACTGATGTAGTTCATGTACCGAACTTGAATTCTAATCTTATTTCAGTAAAGAAGGCAGTAGATAAAGGTTTTAGCGTAGTTTTTGATAGAACTGGTTGTAATTTTTATGATTCTGATGTTTTTTCTTGTTCAGGCGATGTAATTTTACATGGTTCTATATGTGGTGGACTGTATTCTTTAGATTGTACCGTCAACCCAACGACTCAATTATCAGCTTTTGAGACGCACTCTGATGTTTCTAGCTTCAAGCTTTGGCATAGAAGACTAGGTCATTTATGTCGCATCGGAATGGATCAACTGAGGAAGGGACACGCAGTGGGCGTGGACTACTCAGAAGTCGATAAGGAACCATGTATCCCCTGCATTGAAGGTAAGCAGAGTAGGAAACCTTTCAAGAAAACTTCACATAAAAGATCAACTTCTGTTCTGGAACTTATTCATTCAGATATTTGTGGACCCTTGCCAGAAACTTCATTTCAAGGCAATAAGTATATTTTATTTTTTATAGATGATTTTTCTCGTATGACTTTTGTATTCTTTATTCCTTCAAAAGCGGAAGTAAAGAATAAATTTCGTATTTTCCAGTCCAGAGTAGAGCGGGAAACAGGAGCAAATATTAAGATATTGAAGAGCGATAATGGAAAAGAATATGTTGATGCTGAATTTTCGAGGTATTTACAAAATGAAGGAATTCAACATCAAACAACAGTTCCCTACAGTCCTCAGCAAAATTCCATTGCAGAAAGAACAAATCGTTCAATTATGGAGAAAGTAAGATCAATGCTTTCTGACAGTTCTCTTTCTCCGGCTTATTGGCAAGATGCTGCAGAGATGGCTGTATATCTCAAAAATAGGTCTCCTCACCGTGCTCTCGAAGGCAAGACGGCGTACGAGAAATGGTATGCTAAAATACCAAATCTTTCTCATCTGCGTGTTTTCGGATGTAGAGCATTTATTCATGTTCCTGACTGTAATCGAAAGAAACTGGATATGAAAGCATCCGAACATATTTTCGTAGGATATTCAGAAGATCCTAGAAGTTATTATTTCAGAGATATTAGATGTCCCAGAAGACTTGTGAAAAGCAGAGATGTTACTTTCTTTGAATGTGATTTTCAAGATTTGAAAGTAAAGACAACTTGTAAGTCTGATAATGATTTAACTGAATCAGCAGTTGTACCTCTATTGCTAAATTCGCAAATAAACTCTTCGAATAGTTCAGATAGTCGAACACCTGTCACAAGCGCTATCATCGAAAATGAACAGATTCAGGCTGATATTAATATCGTAAAGCAATGGCATAACGCTGTTCAACCTGATATTGCGTCTTCATTAGAAGAAATTGAATCTGATACTGATTTTGTAGAACCAAGGTACAATTTGAGACCCAGAAAACCTAATTCTGCTGCTAATTGTGTATGCATGCAAACTTCATCCCCTCAGCTGATGGATGAACCAACAACTTACACACAGGCTGTAAATGCAGAAGATAGAGATAAATGGTATCAAGCTATGCAAGATGAATATCAGTCACTGATTGAAAAACAAACTTGGGTTCTCGTTGACAGACCTGATAAGAAAGTTATACCATGCAAATGGATCTACAAGCTGAAGAAAAATGCGCATGGTGACGTAATTAAATATAAAGCTAGACTTGTCGCGAAAGGATTTAACCAAGTTTATGGTATTGACTACTTGGAAACTTTCTCGCCAGTCGTCCGAAACTCTTCTTTACGCATGTTGTTCGCGTTGGCTGCGGAAGAGGGAATGAAAATGCACCATTTAGACGTTGATACGGCATTTTTAAATGGATTTTTAGAGGAAGAAGTATATATGAGTCAGCCGGAAGGATTTTTAAAACCTGGTCAAGAAGATAAAGTATGTTTACTGAAACGTTCGCTTTATGGGCTCAAACAGGCTTCGCGAGCATGGTATAAAAAGTTGACCGAAATTTTACAATGCATAGGTTTTAACCAAACTCCTTCGGAAGCATGTATTTATACTAAAAAGTTTGGTAACGAGTTAATAATACTCGCTTTCCATGTCGATGACATTGTCATCTTGTACAAAGATAATAAAACGCTAAATACTGTCATATCTGACTTACGGAATTATTTTGGTCTGAAAGTGATTGGCGAACTCAATTATTATTTAGGTTTAAATATACATTGCAAACCTAATGAGATTAAAATATCTCAAGAAAGTTACATTCGTGATTTACTGCAAAAATATCACATGATGGACTGCAAGAGTGTGCCTACACCGTTGGAAAATAATAAGTTTCTGCCGAGTGAGAAGAGTAATGTAAGTGAATCCTATCCGTATCAGCAATTGATAGGCTCACTCAATTTTCTGGCCGTTAATACTCGTCCAGACATTGCTTTTGCCACATCATATTTAAGTCAATTTAATACTAAATATGATAAAAGTCATTGGAAGGCGGCAAAACGTGTATTACAATATCTGAAAGGCACTATGGATTTGGGCATTACTTACAGGAAAGACGGTGGATGCCTAATTGGCTACGCGGATGCAGATTGGGCCAATTGTCCTATGGATCGTCGTTCATACACCGGATTCTACTTTTCTATGGCCGGGGGAGCCATTTCATGGGAAAGTAAGAAGCAAACCACCATTGCTTTATCGTCCAGCGAAGCAGAATACATGAGTTTGTCCAGTGCGGGTAGAGAAGCTGTATTTCTGAGACGATTGATGTGTGAACTTACTGGTAAGTCAACTGTCATTACTATCTATAATGATTCACAGTCTGCCCAGAAGTTAGCACTGAATACGGTTCACCACAATAGGACCAAACATATCGACACGAGATTTCATTTTATACGAGATTTATTATGTAAAAATGTTATCAATGTCGTATATACTAATACTTTAGAGATGTGGGCTGATGTACTAACTAAGCCATTAGCTCGTATCAAGCATCAGAATTGTATAAAAGGAATAGGTTTATGTTTATAATCTTGTTTTGATTACGGGGGAGTATGTTGTATGTAACTGGCTAACCAAAACTTTTAAACTTATTATTCTTTTCTATACGTTGTATTCTATCTGATGTACTTGTGTCACTTCAATAAACAAAGTCTAATACAACAGGGCCTTTGAAAGAAACTGGGGGCGTTTTGGCTATCCAGCGTGGCGATACGCTTATTAACAAACTAGCTTCTGCTCGGGACTTCGTTTGCGTAGAATTATACATAAAAACCTTCCTCTTGAATCACTCTATCTATTAAAAAAACCGCATCCAAATCCGTTGTGTAGTTTTGAAGATATAAGCATACATAGGGACATAGGGACAGAGAAAGCGACTTTATTTTATACTATGTAGTGATAATGATACAATTTTTATTATAAACCCATTCTAATAGTATAAATGCGAAAATGTGCCGGTCTGTCTGTTAGTTCTTTAAGCTTAAAGCACTGAAGCAATTTAGTTGAAATAGCATAGTTTTTATCCCGGAAAATCATATTGTTAACGCGGGATAGCGATAAGCAAATTCTACGCAAATGGAGATAGGAATATTATAAATTCGAAAGCAACTCTATCTGTCTGTCGTCTGTCTGTATGTCTATTACGCTTTCACTACTGAACTGTTTAGTGAAATTTAGTAGAGCTAGTTTCAGTCCCGGGGAAGGACATAGGATAGTTTTTATCCCGGAAAATTGCAAAATTGCATTGACTTTGATACTGATTTTTGGTCGTCGGTGTGTTTTATGCTTAAATAATGTGATTTACTAGGTGACGAGGCACGGCAAGATAATAAACCGCAAGATTGAGAAGATGACGCCCGCGCAGAAGATCAAGCGGCTCGTCGACCTGGTCGGCATGAGCGAGCCCAAGGTCGTGGACATCACCGCCGACAACTCGGGTGAGCACACTAATCTGACACTTAAGTTTTGGGTTGTACCATTAATCTGACACTTACGTTTTGCGTTGTACCATTAACCCGACGCTAACTCTTTGATTAAGATTATTAATCTGACGTTGACGCTTTAAATGAGACCATTTATATAACATTTAAGTTGTAAGTGAGACCATTAATCTGTTAAACTGTTTTGAGTTAGAGCTAGATTGCACTAAGGCTAAGCCGCCGCGGATTTTAATCGCGTGACTTTGTGAATCACGTTAACTAATGCAAGCTGCCGCACTGGAGGCTTTTCCCTGCGAATTCAAAAATGCCGTATAAAAACATAGTGCAGCCTGAGCCTTCAACCATTAGTCTTAAGATAACGGTTTGTATGAGAACGTTAATCTGACGCGAACTTTGCATGAGATTATTAATCTGACACTAACTCTTTTTTGAGACCGCGTAATCTGACGCCTACTCTGAGTCAGAGCATCAATCTGACACTAACTTAGGGAGCCGAGCATCCCGGCAATTATTCGACTTTTAACTTTGTACCTCAGGCACGGCGGAAACGCTGACGGAATGCAAGATAGCGTGCGCGTTCGAGCATAAGGACGCGTACCTGTACTACATACTGCGCCGGCACCCCGGCCGCACTATAGTCTTCTGCAACGCCATTGGCTGCGTCAAACGGTGAGTGGGGCACGTGCAAGACAACTGTCTCTGCGACTACCCTGTCTTTACATTTTAGAAGTTGGCACTTTTGTAAAGTCCAACCCAGGACTATTTGAAAAGCCATCACAAGATCGCAGATTCCCAATACGCGCTCAACACCAATATAATCTGTTGATAAAAAATAGTAAGACAGCGCTGATGAAAAAAAGCATCAGGAATTGCACCTAAGATATTTAATAAAAACCGAATCGAAATGTTTAAATTTAAATCCATTCAAAAATATGTTAAAATTATTTCTACTCGACAAATGTTATTATTTAATTAATGAGTTTCTAAATGGTAATTAAATGACTAAATGTTTTATATTGTTTAAATCTAGGTACTTAATTTGAGTAAAATAAGTACTAACTATTTGCACGCCCTATCAAGCAAAACATGGACGATCCTATACTTATTGTAACACCTTTTCTGTATACCTATGTTTAACAAATAAATAAATTGTATTGTATTGTATTGTCTGGTTTACACTGTCTTACAATAAAAATACAACGTTACTAAGTAAGATTATGGGTATACACACATACATGGGTGGATATAATTTTAGATTTCTAAATTACACAGGCCACGTTTAGGATAATTGTGGACGTTATAGGTGGTAAGGTGAATCAAAATTGTAATGGGTTGCTAGCATCGCTTATGACATGATACCTAAGATTTTCGCCCAATCCATTCCCTCGATGAGCTTATAACATCTGCGCGGGAAAAGAAGCAACTGTTACATTCTATGTTTTTTCTTTGCTCCCAGACCAGCATCGAAGTAAGTAACAGGACTCTATAATTAAACTAACCAACAGTTGCTTCTCTTCCCGTGCAGATGGTAAAAGCCCATCGGGGGAAAAATCTTAGGAATCATGTTATAGGCGATGCTAGCAACTCCCTATTTTGATTACCCTTTCCATCCATACGCTCACAATCATGCTGAACGTGGTCTGTAGGTCTTGCCACCTAAGAGTCCTGTGAATATTTTTGTTGTTTTTAATCACTTAAGCTCTGAAAGTAGGTTGCATTTAACTTGAAATCCGAGTTGTAAATTCGATTTAGGTACATATTTAGGGACGTAAGTAAATTAAAAATCGAATGGTGCTCCTTTGTATTCACGAACTGGCAAACAAGGAGATTGTAATGCGTAATACTTACCTCCAAACCTTCATGCTGGCATAATGCTGCTGCCCAGTGCTGGCTGAATGTGCCAAAGCCAAAGAGCGCCAGGCTATTAAAAAAAAAAAAGACGGTTTTTACGCGATAATTTTTCTTCCGCTCTATTACAAATTGCGTATTTTTTATTTCCTCGCAGTTGTGATGAAAAGTAGAGTGTTCTACTCGAGTGTAAATGATTAATTACACCCGCGAACTATAAGCACCCTCGCTCGCTTTGCTCGCTCGTGCGCCTAAATATCTTGGGTGTAATTGATCACTTACAACCCTTGTTTATCAATCTACTGTTGTCTGCAGCCTGGCGCAGCTGTTGTCGCTGCTGAAGTGCAAACCATTGCCGCTCCACGCCGGCATGCCGCAGCGGCAGAGGCTCAAGAACCTGGAGAGGTGAGCTATGGTTACAGAACTTGACTGTGGATTTCGAGGGCCCAGGTTTGATTCCCGGGGCAGACACTACATGTTATAGAACAAAGTCCTCCGCTGCGTTTGTTTTTTTTGCGGTTTTCATCAATAGATAGATTTGCGAGATTTCACGAGCCCTTGGCGGCCAATTTGCAAAAATAAAATTTTCATTTTCGTTTTTCATTTTGATAAAAAAAATTGTAGGTGCTGGAAAACTACACAAAATACTAATTATGTGATAGTTAGTTGAATAGTTGTTTAATATTTTCCTTTCTTTATTCTGTTTCTATGGTTGGTTGGAAGAGATCGCTCTGAAGCAATAAGACCGTAAATTGGTTACCCAGTAAGGTTCTCCCCGTTGTTTTCTTGTATTGATTGTGGTGTTGATACAAAGAGTCATTGTATTGTATTGTTGTGTCCAGGTTCCGCGACGACCCTCACGGCGTGCTGGTGGCCACGGACGTGGCGGCGCGCGGCCTGGACATCCCCAACGTGGACCACGTGCTGCACTACCAGGTGCCCCGGACTGCAGAGGTGAGCGTCGCAGAACATCGTGAGCGTCGTTGCTCGCGGCAGACACTTGTGCTCGCGGCAGACGGTGTATTAGCTTAGACGATGGCACTGTACAGTGGGAAACGTGTCGGTTTCGTGTGTTGCTGATAGTTATAATTACAATCCTTACTTCCTTACTAATATTATAAATGCGAAAGTAACTCTGTTTGTCTGTCTGTCTGTCTGTCTGTCTGTTACCTTTTCACGCTTAAACCGCTGGGCCGATTTAGTTAAAATTTGGTATACAGATAGTTTGAGTCCCGTGAAAGGACATAGGATAATTTTTATCCCGGAAAATTGCATAGTTCCCGCGGGATAGCACAGCCCAAACCACTGGAATTTTTCAAATTTAAGGCGGAACAAAGTTCGCCGGGTCAGCTAGTTACACATAAACAGATAACTCACGTATAAAAAGTCGAGTAATGCGGCAGCGAAACGAACACTGCGCGCCAGCGCTCTGCTCGCGCGGCTGTTCGACGCAACTGACAGCGGCGCACAACTACCCTCGTTTTCATCGTCATTTTTATTATTGTCAAATGTCGGGCAGCACACAACACTGATCACGTCACTCCGTAAAGGTTCGCTCACACTCACCGTTTGGTCAATATTTAAAACAGTTTTCCAACTCGGGGGCACCGACCATCCGCTATCCCGGTTGAAATTGGGATACCGACTTATTTCAATGGCTTCACGTACTTTCCGCGGAATGAAAAACTTTTCTCTCGCCAGCACGGACACCTTATCAACTTCATATATCACTTGACTTTTTATACGTGAGTTATCCGTTTATGTGTAACTAGCTGTTGCCCGCGACTTCGTCTGCAAAGAATTCGTTTATTGCTATCCCGCAGGAATTACGCAATTTTCCGGGATATAAAGTAGCCTATGTGTTATTCCAGACTATAATCTATCTATGTTCCAAATTTCATCCATATCTGTCCAACCGTTCTCGCGTGAAAGAGTAACAAACATCCAAACTCACAAACTTTCACATTTATAATATTAGTAGGATTATGATTAAGTCTCACGGTAGTTTCATGTTGAAAGTTGCTGAAGGTTATTATAGATGGTAGAAAATATTGATGCCACATGGGCAACTATGCTAAATTTGGGAATAGGTAACTTTTCCATGCTGTGGATGAGATTTGGGTTTCTCTTTCAGAGCTACGTGCATCGCAGCGGGCGCACGGCGCGCGCCAGCCGCGAGGGTCTGACCATTCTGATGATGGAGCCGCAGGAGGCTTACCGCTACGCCAAGCTCTGCCTCACGCTCAACAAGAGTGAGTCGCTTTGTCGATCTTTTTAACCTTATCGCCGCCATGTCAAATTCAACAGACGTCACCCATGCCTTAAGTTCTTAAGTTTTTAAGTTATATGCCTTGTTTGTCTGGGAGTAAAGATAAAATACAGAAGCGTAACTAAGCCCGAAAAATCATTCCACGCGAAGTGAACCGCAGGGGGCGGGGCTTAAAATATGTACCGCGCGGCGAATTAGTTCGGCCGGGACGCTCGAGCCGTTATCGTGACGTTATCATTGTATTTTGCGCTAATACATTAGAAAAATATGCCATCGTGTTGTGTGAAGTGGTGTAGAAGCCATTCAGATATGAAAAATGGAGGTCTGACCTTTCATATGTATGTAAATAAATATTTTAGGACGCCATACTTGACGACTCTGGATGCATGCGATTCACGCACCCTTCCCTTACCGCAAGTAGGTAGTAATCGCGTGCAAGTATTGTCTATCGGAGTGAGAGTGTCACGTTTGCATTGCTGTTAGTTTGTGTGCGTAAGCGGAATGACAATCGAAGCGGCAACTGTTAGGGAATTACGCTTCTTGACTTATTATTATTCGTAGGTTCAAACTAATACTCAGCCAGCAATTGCCTGCTTCCTGGCCTAGACAGTAATGTACTATTATATTGTTTACTGCATAAATGAGCTTTTAATGAAAGCCATGAAAAAAATCACGATTATTCCCGATTGCTTATAAGTTAGAGCGAGACAACGCTCTACGAAACCGAAATCAGTCGAGAAGACCAATGTGCAGTCTTTATGACCGGGTGCTGTATGTTGGTCTGTCAGAATCGGAGCTGGCGACGTTCCCGGTGCCGCCCCTGGGGCTGGACGGCGTGCAGGCCGTGGTGTCCGCGGCGCGCGCGCTGGACGCGCTGCTGCTGCGCCGGCGCCGCGCCCTGACCGCTGCTGGCTGGCGGCAGCGCGCCGCGCAGGAGATGGACATCATCATAGACGACGAGGACAGGTCGGTACACTTTGTAAACCATTTTAATTTCCTCCTTCCTAGCTGGTCTGGGAGTAAGAAAAAACATAGAATGTGCCAGTTGCTTCTCTTGCGTAAATTAGCAGATATATTTCTGTCAGGCGCAACAGCTTAAACACAGTATATATAAACTAAAGCAGTGAGGAAACTACGAACAAAACGGTCGAAACGAACGCACACATAGACGCGTGTTTCTACACGGCCCCTAAGCGGATCTCGCGGTGCCGGCAGTCGCGAGTGCCGCGTTGAGACGAGCGGCCGTCTGTTACGTGCGCTCAGACAGTTCGCGATCTTTTCGTTCCACTGTTCGAATTGGGTTGAAATTTTGCTACACTTGTAGACCTTTAATGACAGTGAAATAATTGACAACACAAAAAAAGTTTCTGTTAAAAACATTGACGTACAATAAACAACTAGACTCCCAATCACGCTCAAAAACTGTCCGAAACAAAAGTCTGAACGACGCGTCTATTGTTCAGAGTTTTTGTTCAGTTGTGTTTGGACCGCGCTTTGATAACAATGTATATGTCTCTTTCGCACCGTAATCTTACTATTGAGAACAAAAGAGACAGGCAGGTTTCCAGCGCGTGGCGTCGTGTCATTACTTCTCACGATCCTACGCCATTGATATTAAACATTACTGCCACGAAATAAGGTGTCAATTTGAACGAATATGTTAATGTTATCTGTCTAAGTCGATGTGTTGACACACACAACACATAGACAAAGCAACTCGGACGTTTCTTGAGGAACCTTTGTTAGCGACTGAGAGTCTAGTTGTTTATTGTAAGTCAATGGTTAAAAAAAAAGTTTTCCAATACCTAAAAAACATATTATTATTATCATTAAAATAGCAAATTAACTTGTTTGTTGGGCAGCCCCGTGCCGGCCGTCGACCCTGGCCTGGACAAGGCGGTGCAGCAGCAGCGGAGGCAGCTAGCCGCCATGCTGGCGCGGCCGCTGGTCCCCAAGGGGTTCTCGTACAGGTTCCCCGCGCTCAACGACCCCCGCGCGCTCGGGGCGCTCAGCCCCCAACAGGAGAACGCGTTGCAGGTTAGCATCCTTACTTATATTCACTATCAAATGAATCAAGAAATTTTTATTTCTTGATTTTTATGTTTACTTTTACGGTTTTACAATATAAGTAAGATAATTTCTAAATGTCTATGAAAATTAGAACACATAGAAAAATCCGAAAAGTAAAGCTGTGGCCGGGAATCGAACCCGGATCCTCGTCATTCCGTGACGCGTGCTATACCCCTACACCACCCATAGCAGCAAACAAAAGGTCACGTGACAGTTAGTAACAGGTAGAAAAATTCGGAGACTACCCACCTGCTATGGGTGGTGTAGGGGTATAGCACGCGTCACGGAATGACGAGGATCCGGGTTCGATTCCCGGCCATAGCTTTACTTTTCGGATTTTTCTATGTGTTCTAATTTTCATAGACATTTAGAAATTATCTTACTTATATTGTAAATTTGAAAACTGTCTCGCTGTCTGTCTGTTCGTGTTTACACGCAACAGCTTAACCTCTTGTATCCTGGAAGTAGAAAAAGCTGGAGTCTTGTTTGTATCAAATAAAAATTTTATAGACTAAAATTAATAAATGAAAAAATCATACTTCTAAGCTGAGCGTGGCCTTGTTTGGGTGAAATCTTGATATTAATGTTATGTTCTTAGATGATGAAGAAAGCCATACAGTCCGGGGAACTGAAGCGAGAGAAGAGGAAAAGCAAGAACGCACCTCTACTGAAACTACAGAAGACATTTAGAAAGAAATAAATTATCCAATGTTAGTTTATGCTTTTATTTTCATCCAATGCCTTTATGGACTCCGACGCGAAGAGTAGACTACATGACGATGTTACTTCCTTCACAATCATACCTACGTCATATTTTTGACGTGAACTACTTGTTCCATTCTACCATCGATCGATAGGTCTAGTAGAAACTATAGATCGACGTCGACTGTTCCATTCTACTGTAGGAACTTGAGTTTGTTTGTACAAAGATTTGTACAAACAAACCAGCGTGCTGGCAGGTAATGCAATTATTTGTAATTTAAATTTAGAATTTTAATGGAATAAAGAAACAAAGTGTTTCTTCAGGGGATTACCTGGACAGCTGCCTCCGAAGGCATGCCTTCTGGTTGTATTATAAATATTTAAGTTCCTAAGTTTGAATACATGGTTGAAGACTTTAACAGTTTTATTAATTACGCGCAGCGTTGAATTCCCGTACTGACGCCCGAACCCAGGAGTTTCCTATTCAGTCAATAGTGTAGACCTGGCTACAACCCTCACACTACCATCGATTGATAGGTCTAGTAGAAACTCGATCGACGTCGACTGTTCCATTCTACCATCGATCGACGACCGATCGATCGGTGTGGTGACACCTACTCTCCGCGCCGGTACACAGCGCAATAGCTGCAGGGTCGTGCTCAGTGGCGTAACTATAGGGTGGCAGGGGTGGCAAAATGCCAGGGGCCCCTGGCTCTAGGGGGGCCCGAACTGGCTTGATTTAGAGTACAGAACGGACGCTGATGCACTTCCTTATATTGATTATATTGAGGAAGGAGCCCCATCTGACGAATTTGCCACGGGCCCCAGACGTTATAGTTAAGCCACTGGTCGTGCCACTAAATTCTACTGGTAGGAGCATGAATACAATAATGTACTGATTCTCCTACTGTTATGAGGAATGTAGGTATAAGAAAATAGGTGGGGTGCGATGTCGGAAACCTCCTCGAGAGCTCTAGCGTTACGGTTCCCTTCTAACAGAGGCTCTTGGCCTCACGGGGGGGGGGGAGGTAACGCTTAGGCCGGTGCAACAACGGTTAATTAATATATTCTGTAAGTTAGTTAACTGTTGGCTAATATCCGACTGGGGGAGGGGTGATAAGGTGAACCCGCAATTCGTTGCGGGGGATCTGAGCCAGCGGGTCCAGAAATGGACCTGCAGTGAGGGCGGCGCCTCTGGGCGCCTTTTTGACGGAGGTGAACCTGAGCCAAGTACCTGCAGGGAATGGTGAGGGCAAGCCTTATTGGACGGGGGCGAAAGTTCACCGTCGGAGCGGTGCAACCTACGGGTTGCGATCGCGGAGCGGCGTGACTTCGGTCACTGCCGGTCAACACGTAACCCGGCTCGTGGGGTCGGAACGTGGGCCGCTGTCTTTTTCAAGACGGGGGCCACGAGGAGACAACCTCTATAAAAAATCCAAGCGGCACTATAGGGGGAGGGCGGGATTTCCCAAACCTGCATTGCACGTGCCGCGAAGAGGGAACCCCATCCCGGAGTGGTCGTGGGGCGTCGCGGTGACATCGAGTGCTCCCGTAATGCCTCACAAACGACTGAATAGGGGCTCCGTGTGGTTTTTAGTGGGTATGCCTGCCGTCGCGGGAGAGCCCCACATACCCCCGGTAAACCCGTACCGGGCGGATGCATGAGGCGCATTTTCCACACCATAAAAAAAAAGCTACAAGAAAATAGGAGCGTAAGTACATTACTATTTAATTCCTCGTTATCATACTTTAATTTGACGACCGGATAGCCTAGTGGTTAGTGACCCTGACTATGAAGCTAGAGGTCCTGGGTTCGAATCCCGGTAGGGGCAGACAGTTGTATGATGAATACGAATGTTTGTGCCCGAGTCATGGATGTTGTATGTATTTAAGTATGTATTTATCTACATTATATAAGTATGTTTATCCGTTGCCTGGTACCCATAGCACAAGCTTTGCTTAGTTTGGGGCTGGGTCAATTGGTGTAATTTGTCCCAAGATATTTATTTATTTATTTATAATTAAAGTCCAGTTATCATATCATTAGTAGGTACTTCAGCGGGCTATTACAGATAAGTATAAGTACTCGGGTGACATAGCTTTGCTCGGTATTTTCTTTTTGGTACGTTTTATAAATATGACACCAAATTGCATGAAAATCGTTGGAGCCGTTTCCGAGATTCAGATTAGATTAGATAGGTAGATATATGTATAGATTAGTTAGTGGTGTAATATCTAATATCTCACTAGAAGTAGGTAATAATATTAGGTTACGTTAGCTTAGGTAACGACACGCGGTGACACCTTCATGCTCCCGCGGCGCCCCCCAAATGGCAGAGAGGGAATACCGGTGGGTTTTTAGGGGGGATGCCTCCCCCGCCTCCTTCCACTCGGGAGGGGGGCCGGGGAGGAGAGTCCCACATAACTTCCGTGCCGTCCCCACGGCGCGGTCGTATGCGTAACGCATTTTCCCACCGCAAAAAAAAGCTAAGGTTAACGAACCTAAGGAGGTAAATCGTAGCTATTGTCATTGCGAACAAATTCATTAAAATTCTTATTTTCTAACTGTCACTTGCCAGAGTTTATGAATATTTTAGAACGACATTGTAGGTAGGGTGTGAGTCGGGTTACCTCCTTATCCGGGGGGAAGAGCAGTGCTTGGTCCGGTGCACCCGGGCATCGACTAATGATTCCTGACTGTTTCTGAGGGATATCATTATCTGTTGGCAAGAGCCCGACAGGGGAGGTCTCTTGACCGTGTTATCGTACAACGTTGCCGACATTTTGTCACAAGATTTTTGAAAATATTTTATCATTGAAATTGGCGTCTTAATTGACGATCGCCACAAATAAAAAGCAGAAGGCAAAGACTGTAAAATTAAACACATGCAGACACAGGAACATTCGTATTTATTATAGGTATTATTGTTTTAATAGGTATTTAATTTTGATCGAAGGTTACTAAGTATGTCTACATATCACTGACGCGATCAATCTTATCATGCTTAAAGTGTTTTCGTATAGAAAATGTGTTACGCGTTACATTGCGGACGGCCACAGTCATACCAACTTCAAGATACCTATTTGAAAGTTAGGTACATAATTTTTTTTTTTTTTATATATGAATAGGAAGGCAAACGAGCAAGTGGGTCACCTGATGGTAAGTGATCACCGCTGCCCATAGACACCCGCAACCCCAGAGGGATTGCAGATGCGTTGCCAACCTAGAGGACTAAGATGCAATGCCTCTTGTGCCCGTAATTTCCCCGGCTGTCTTACTCTCCACACCGGAACACAGCAGTGCAAGCACTGCTACTTAGCGGCAGGATTAGCGAGTAAGATGGTGGTAGCGATCCGGACGGACCTTGGACAAGGCCCTACCACCCGCAAAAATTATCATTTGAACACCGCTATCACAGATCTGGAGATATGCGTTTGCACACTACCGTCTCCAAATAAATATGTAAGTAGATAATATATCACTAGCATGCTTGCCGCGTTGTTTTAAAAATATAAGTGGTTCGTCGCTGTCAGCTAAGCCCATAAACACCAATAGATGGCGTTGGTGTTTTAATATGACGTATAAAACATAATTAAAAAATATAACATCACAGAATCTTCCATGCTGGCCTGGGAGCAAAGGAAAAACATAGAATGTACCAGTTGCTTCTCTACCCGCGCAGATGGTAAAAGCCCATCGAGGGAATGGGCGAAAATAATAGGAATCATGTTTAGGCGATGAGGCTAGCAACCCATCATTATTTTGATTCCATTTTCCACCTATACGCCCACAATCTTGCTAAATGTTGCCTGTAGGTACCTGTTGCCTTAGGCTCTGTCTACCCCGTAAGGGATAAAGACGTGAGTTGTGTGTGTGTGTGTGTAAAAAACATAACAGCGTTTTTAGGATTCAAACTCAAACTCAAAAAGCAATGAAAAACATAGAATGTACCAGTTGCTTCTCTTCCCGCGCAGATTCTAAAAGCCCATCGAGGGAATGGGAGACAATCTTGGGAATCATGTCATAGGTGATGCGGCTATAGCAACCAGGGGCGTAACTATAACGTCTGGGGCCCGCGGCAAATTCGTCAGATGGGGCATCAGCGTCCCTTCTGTGCTCTAAACCAACTCAGTTCGGGGCCCCGTAGAGCTAGGGGCCCCTGGCATTTCGCCACCCCTGCCACCCTATAGTTACGCCACTGATAGCAACTCACAATTTTGATTAGGTACCCTTTCCACGTGTACGGCCCACAATCATGCTAAACGTGGCCTTTAGGTTTTGTTACCTTAGGTTCTGTCTACCCCGTAAGGGATAGAGACGTGATTTATGTATGTATGCTAACCTTATAATTCTACCCGGCGTTTTGATAAGTGATAACGGCGCGAAATAAATAAAGTGCCGAAGAAATCTGATTATTTATTTGTAAACATGAACAGTTGGATTGCGGTCGTATTCAGGTAAGAGCTGTGCTTATGTGTGTCACTACATTATAGATTGTCTGTCTGTTTATTCGCGATAAACTCAAAAACTACTGAATGGATTCTCATTCTCATGCGGTTTTCGCCAATTAGAGTGATTTGTGAGGAAAGCTTAGGTATATACATATACTTAACCCACCTACTTACTAAAACTATCGTCTCCGACTTATTTATTTCTTTTATTGATTGTCTCAGAGATCGCTATTAAGCGATAAGACCGCCTATTGTCCACCTTTTTCTTTGCTTCTGTATTGTTTTTATATACTGATTTGTGGTGTTCAGTGAAGAGTATTTGTATTTTCTAAAATATTTGAAAAAAATATTTACAAACGCTTTATTTCATTTTTCAATAAATACCACATATTAAACTCAAATCAATTTGGTTTTCAAAAACGAAAAAATACAACTCTAGCTATATTTAAAATTTTGAAACAGATATGGTCAGACGTACAAAATCATACAGCTTCTGTTGGACTTTTTATAGATCTATCGAAAGCCTTTGACTGTGTTTCGCGCAAATGTTTATTAAGACAGCTAGAGCATGTGGGTATTCGTGGAACTGCTTTGGAACTAGTCCAGAGCTATCTTTCAAATAGATTTCAAGCTACCATACTAGATTCTTATAAAATAAAGCTACAAAAACAATCAATAAAGTATGTACAGTCGAATTACGAAAAGAATGTACAAGGCGTTCCCCAAGGCAGCGTTCTTGGACCGCTATTGTTCTTAGTTTATGTGAATGAATTCCCTTTAGTGCTTAATCACTTGTGTGTCATGTTTGCTGATGATGCTACAATATTTATATCTGAAGATAAATTACACGATACTAATATTGTTGATGAATTACGTAAGACATTAAAAATTGTAATTGCCTGGTTATCATATTATCTATGAATTTAAAAGTCAACTTGGATAAGATAAAAATATTGCAATTCACTAACTATAAACAAGTAGCACAAAAAATAAATATAGTTATTGATAACAAAGATATTGAACAAGTGACTAGCACTAATTTTCTAGGTATTTCAATAGACAGTAACTTAAACTGGAAGTCCCATATTGAGAAAGTCAATAAAAAACTGTCACAAAGCTGTTATGTAATTTCAATCTTGTCTAATATAACATCAATGGAGGTAGCAAAGACAGCATACTATGGTAATGTTTATCCTTTTCTTACATATGGTGTAATATTTTGGGGCAATTCAGTAAACGTTCAATCTACATTTATACTACAAAAGAAATGTCTACGTATTATATATAATGTTTATTTATTTATTTTATTTAAGTTTGATGTTGATTTTCTAAATATAGGTTTTTTTATAGTTATTTTTAGCATAGATATGTGGTTTTTAGGATAAGAAATATACATATATATGTATATAATGTTAAAAATATGGATTCTGTAAGAAGCATTTTTATAAATAATAAAATATTAACGTTGACATGCATATATATACTTGAAATTTGCTTGTTTGTTAAAGAACATAATGAATATTTTACAAAGAAAAGCGACTTAAAGAAAAACTTACGATCACCATATAAATATGATAATGTGTATAGTCCGACCTTTCTAGCTATATTCTTAAAGCGCCTATGTAAACGGTAGGTATAAAGATTTATAATCATTTGCCCGAATATTTATATTTTTATATATTTAGATGGTAATAAATTTAAAAATAAACTTAAGAATTTTTTACTTTCTATGTGCTTTTATAACTTGAATGAATACGTTTGTACAAATTATTAAAATAAAGATATTACCTAATAATTCATAATAATAAATCTAAATATTGTAGGTACGTCCGAAATGGATAAACTGTTGAAACTTATAAAAATCATGTTATCACAATTTGTACACGGTTTCGTACAATAAACGTTTCTTATTTCTTATTGTATTGTGTTGTATATAATTTATCAAGTTTTTTTTGTAACTTGGAAGTGTAAGTAACCAGGCCGGCAACAGCTAAGTAGTAAGCTAAAATTAATTGGAACAATAATTTGTAACCTCCTTCAAAATAACTGCCAAAAAAAGAAAAATAACTATTGAAATTGGGATGCGAGTCGGGTTAACTCTGCGTGTGATCAAGAGCTGCGGTTCGTTTTAGGACAGAGTCCGGGGGGAAGAGCAGTGCTTGGTCCGGTGCACCCTGGGCATCGGGTAATGGTTTTCTGGCGGTCTCCGAGTGATATCATTGACCGTTGGCTAAGAGCCTGACAGGGGGTGGTCTTTTGACCGTGTTCTACCGCACAACGTTGCCGACATTTTTGTCACAAAATTTTTGAATACTGTACTTTATTACTATGACATTGGCGAAATCATCGCATCGATCGATGGGGTCATTTTAAAAAAAGAAGAACTATGAAATTTCAAATCAAAATTTTTCGGTGTGCGCTAACTGCTGATGTGTTCAAAATCGGTACCACAGCTTTAATAGTATCAAGCCCAATGTGTTCTATACACCAACCGCTTAAATGAGTCCTTGCCCGCGCGGCACAGGGGCGCGGGGTAGGACGACCGCGGGGAGCTCTCTCGGTGCGGGCGGGTAGTGCGCCTGCCGCCCGCACCTCTCTCAGTCCACTTTGTCGTCCTACCCCGCGCCTCAGCACGCCTCTCACGCTAAGCGGGAGCTATGGACACCGAATTCAAATAAATCAGAATGCAGCGCACACTTGAAATTTCAATGTACTTATAGTGTTCACTTTGTGGCGGTTGAACTGGCGGTGAAAATATTTTGGTTATTTTTATGTTGAAGGTGGTTTTTCCGCGCTTTTCAGTGTATCTTTTTGTAATTTTTCCATGTTGCAATAGCCTAGTGTAAGTGCTTTGACTTGAGTGACTACACTAAAAAATAACCATCAATGAACCTAATTTACGCAATTTTTTTTTCTTTAATTTTTTAAAAACCGTTCCCGTTTTTATTAAAATTTCTTGAAAAGGCTCCAACGTTTCGAGTAATCGGTGAACATACTAAAAAAAAGATTTCAACAAAATGAAAACCACCTCCTTTTCTGAAGTGGGTTAAAAATACCCCTTGATGATGAAGGAAATCTTTGTTGATGGTGGAGAAAATTCTAACTTTGTTAATGGTCAGGAAACGACCGTTGCCCAGGGTGTACCAGCTTTTGTGCACACGAAAAAAAATCTGACACGCGCCATTTTAATGCATTCCAAATGTTGATCAGATAGTTGATTAATCGTGGTACATCGAAGATCGAAGATACTTAGATAAGTAGTTTCAAGTTGACATTCGCTTGAGATAAACTACGTCTTATCTCGGACCCCATCACTTGTTCACAAGACACTTCTATTGACACAATCAGACACATTCAGATAAAAATATGCTGCTTGTTGTTTACTTTATAAAATTTGTTTACGTTTGTACTGTACGTGGGCTCTTAGAATACTTGGATTTTGTGTACCATCGACTGAGTTCAATAAACCACAAATTACTATTTTTTCCACATCCACATTCATCTTCGCCTCCGCCTCCGTTAACCTCTGCAACTGCCTCCGTCTCTGTTAACCTCTGCAACCGCCTCCACCTCCGTTAACCTCCGCCTCCGTCTCCGCTTCCGTTAACCTCTGCAACCGCCTCCGCCTCCGTTAACCTCCGCCTCCGTCTCCGCTTCCGTTAACCTCTGCAACCGCCTCCGCCTCCGTTAACCTCCGCCTCCGTCTCCGCTTCCGTTAACCTCTGCAACCGTCTCCGCCTCCGTTAACCTCCGCATCCCCCTCCGTTAACCTCCGCATTTACCTCCGCCTCCGTTGATCTTTGCATTCGCCTCTGTTAACCTCCGCGTCCGCCTCTGCCCCCGTTAACCTCTGCAACTGCCTCCACCTCCGTTAACCTCCGCATCCGCCTACGTTAACCTCCGCATCCACCTCCGATAACCTCCGCATCCACCTCCGCCTCCGCTAAGAAGGCCTCTGTTACCCTAATTCAAGTATCAAACCCGGCCTATGTCTACAAATTCCCAATTCTATGGATTTGCAATGTGAGACAGCAAGACCAACTCCAACGGCATAAGAGCTCACCAGTCCACTACTCAGACTAAATAAAAAGTCAAGACGGAGTTCTTCGAACGACAAAGCGAGGTCTGTTTAAACTACGCCTTGTCTGTCTCAACCACAACCACCATCTCGCATAGCAAAGATTAGTTGCGCTCGTGTGCGTGCTGCACACGCTAAGGCGTAGTTTAAAGGCATCAACTTCCCACTAATTGCTAGGTACACTCTAATCCCTAATTATCTTGTGGTCGCAGCGTCCTGCTCTCGGTCGCATGCGCCGGGCGCCGCTTCCCTGACGATTTTAAGTTTGGTGCCGCAACCGCCGCCTACCAGATTGAAGGAGGATGGAATGCCAGCGGTAAAGTGCGAGAAAAGTGACAGTCTGTGAGCTCTTAGAATGGTATTCGGGTTTGTCTCGCTCACTCCGCCGATTCAGGCATCAAACCTATAAAAATGCGTGAGACAGCCCGAATGCTATTCTAAGAGCTCAGAGACTGTACCTATTCTACCTACCCCACAGCTTTAATATTGCCAAGCAGTGGCGTAACTATAACTTCTGTTACCGTGGCCAATTCGTTAGATGGAGCTCTTTCCTCAATATAAAGAAGTGCATCAGCGTCCTTTCTGTTCTCTAAACCAAGGCAGTTGGGGGCCCCGTAGAGCTAGGAGCCCCTGGCATTTTGCCACCCCCGCCACCCTATAATTACGCCACTGGTGCCAAGCCCTCCTTTAAGCGGTGTTTCATACAAATGGCCGAGATCGTAAAACCTATGGGGTTCTTCGAGTTGTCCTAGAATTTTGAAATTTGGTGTGGAGGCAGCTCTTATAGCACAAATAATGAAATACACATGCATACATTTTCCTTAAGAGCAGGGCTCTGGTAACACTGGATATCGTAACTTAGATGGGGATCCCTCGGTGGTCCAGTCCGACTCGCACTTTGTTGTATAAACAATTAACGACTCACGTTGATTATTGTTTCAGATAAAGGGGAAAGCATCTGGGACCGCCATGTGCACGTGAATTCGGATTCCATCAAGGATGGGAGCACGGGCGACGTCGCCTGCGACTCCTACAACAAATGGAGGGAGGATGTCCAGCTCCTGGTGGACATGAACATGGACTTTTACAGGTAATGGATCCTTCTTAACTGTTAAGAGATTGACTCCTGTCTCATCTGTTGGAAAAACCGGTCAAGTGCGAGTCGGACTCGCGCACCGAGGGTTCCGTATCATTATCTATAAATATCTAAAACCAGTGTAAGCAGAGCCCTGTTCCAAAGCAAAATGTACGCAGTGTGGGGTTACTTTATATTGGTCACTGCTATATACAGACATACATACACATTTACGGTTTTCGCAATTATTCTTTAATCTGTGCTATAAGACCTACCTTCATACCAAATTTCAAGATTCTGCGTTCACGGGAACTACCTTGTAGGTTTTGATTCCCTTGAGAGTTGAAAATTTGCGGAAATTTGCGGCATAAACGGCTGTATCTTTTGATTGCGTTGGCTTAGAAGTTTGATTTTTTCACAGCTTGAAGGGACAGTAGACCTGAGTAATTGATATAAATTTCAGCTTCATACCTCCACGCGTTCCTGAGAAAAAGGGTCTTGACAGACGGACGGACGGACAGACGGACAACAAAGTGATCCTATAAGGGTTCCGTTTTTTCCTTTTGAGGTACGGAACCCTAAAAATATAGGAAAATAACAGCCTGTCCAGTGGCGTAACTATAGGGTGGCAGGGGTGGTAAAATGCCAGGGGACCCTAGCTCTACGGGGCCCCGAACTGGCTTGGTTTAGAGCGCAGAAGGGACGCTGATGCACTTCTTTATATTGTGGAAGGAGCCACGGGCCCAGACTTTATAGTTACGCCACTGAGCCTGTCTCTTGTCAGCTATCTCAGCTAGCTAAGAATCAACAAACTGCCGTGAGCTTTATTTGACCACAGCACCCATGCTACCTTCGATTAGAGTTGCGGATCGGTCGGCTTGAAGCCAAAAATTCAAACACAAAGATAAAATGGATCAAGTAATCCTTGATGACGGTTATACATCCTTGAGCCAAGTCTAGACCTGAACAGTAAGGTGGTAAGGAGCATACACGACAGGAACTGTTGGAGGCAGATCATCCGTTTAAGATACAACCCGGAAAATGATAGTCACGAACCGCAGACATGAGGGACCGACTATAGCGTGTATATAGTAAAAGACCTGAGCAACATAATGTGAGACCTCCACCTTCTGTGAGATTACAGTAGTCTCATTTTCTTCTAAATTGGATCCAGGTTCTCCATAGCCTGGCCCCGGGTGCTGCCAACTGGCTTCGCCAACCAGGTCAGCGAGGATGGCAGCAGGTACTACTCCGAGCTCATCGACGAGCTCCTGGCGCGAGGAGTGGAACCCGTCATCACTTTGTACCACTGGGACTTGCCACAGCCTCTGCAAGACCTGGGTAAAATATAGGATACTCCAAATACTATGGGCAGCATCATGGTATTAATTTATACGGGTCCACGTTAAACTGTATGTATGTATGTATGTAAACTCTTTATTGTGCAAAATAAACAAGACAAAATACAATTGACAAACACTGAGATACATGCACAAAGGCGGACTTATCCCTTTAAGGGATCTCTTCCAGTCAACCTTTGAGTGGATGAAAGGAGTATTATATTAGGGATGGACGAGTGAGTTTAAAAATTGCAAACACTGAGAGCCACAATACATAACTTTACCGAATATAATACATAAACTACTAAAACCTACCAGTCAATAAACTACTTTATACTACCTATAATATATATCAATAAAATATACTACATAAAATAAATAAATAAAGAGCACAATAAACAAACTGCGTGGGGTAACCTTACGTTGTTCTTACAAGCTTCTGTTTAACTTGCAATGTATGCTTGTACTTACATGCTCGTCCGAGTGGAATCTTGCAACTCAATTTTGAAGCAGCAAATCTTCAACAAAGTTGAAATTGTTTCATACAGTTATTGTAATGGGCCCGGGATGGATGACAATGCAAGTACAGTTAGAAAAACACTTATGTTGAAAATAAACATTTCTACTTGTCATTTGATTTCGATTTTAAGCACAACACTAGAAAACGACTTAAAATTAAATATTCCAGGTGGTTGGGCCAATCCTCTGATCTCCGACTGGTTCGAAGACTACGCGAGGGTAATCTTCGACCTTTACGGGGACCGCGTTAAGACCTGGATCACCATCAACGAGCCCATCGCCGTCTGTGACCTGGGCTACGACGCGTTCGTGGCCCCGATGATCGACTCCGACTACCTTGGCTCCTATCTGTGCAACAAGCACATCTTGCTGGCCCATGCCAAGGCGTACAGGCTGTATGAAAAGGATTACAAGCCCAAATATAATGGTAAGTTTGATTACAATCAGCCATCGGAAAGTCGGTGTCTGAGTAGGTTTACCTAGCACACAAGTCATCATAATTAGCCGTAGGACGTCCACTGTAGGACATAGAAGCTAGGCCTCCCCCATAAACCCCCAGTTACCTCGGTTGGAAGCGGCTTGCGCTCACCGTGAACCCGCGACTTTAACCAGGTCATCCGTCTACCTCAGCACACCTAGTATACGCATTAAACTCTCTCTGACCAAAAATCATAGTAAATTTCAAATGTACGCACACAAATTCCGAAAAACTCAGAGGTGCGAGCCCGGGCTCGATCCCACGACCCTCTGCTTGAGAGACCACAGGTCAAACCACTAGGCTACCACGGCTTTTACACTGCGAAGTAAAGGGTTAAAATTAAACTTTTTTTGCTCTTCAGGTGAAGTTTCGCTTTCTAACCAAATCTTCTGGCTCGAGCCTGCTTCGGAAGACGATGTTACGCTCACGGAACTCAGCAAAGACATCACTGTAAGTACCAAATGGCCCCAAAACCCGTCCAGTGTCAGGGCTACCCCGAAAAATCTTAGAAATCATGATATAGGCGATGCGGCTAGCCATTACTATTTTGATTCCCCTTGCCGTACGCCCACAATCATGCTAAACGTGGCCTTTAGGTTGTTTAAATATGATAAAGTTTCACTTAACCCTACCTTTACAGGTGTACACCTTAACAGTGGATATTTATTTCAGATCGGACGCTACTCCCACCCAGTGTACTCAGCAGAGGGAGGCTGGCCACCAGCTCTGGAGAAGTACCTAGCCGAGAAGAGCCAGAGCGAGGGGTACTCCCGCTCTCGCCTGCCAGCATTCACGCAGGACGAAATAGAGCTGATCAGAGGTACCGATGGGACGAATAGGACTGTAACTGTACAGTACGCCATTTGAGTTTTAATAAGCGAAAAGTCTATGTCATGGTCTTTTTCGTGTGTTTTATGTACTGTCGAAAATTCATAGATTCTTGAACCGTTCACTATCAAGAAAATTCCACAGGCTCCTATGACTTCTTCGCCCTGAACCACTACACGACGCGTACCATCCGGCCGGCGGCTGCCGGCGAAGTCCCTGGGGTCTTCCTGTTCGAGGGGATACGGGAGCTGGGGGCCGTGTGCGGCGGGAGGCCCGAGTGGCCCGCTACCGCTTCCACCTGGTTCCTGGTACGCTGGCATACCTTTTACATTAACTATACAGTTTAAAGGACATATCGAGCAGTGACAGATGATCTGCGGCCCATTCTAATCTAAAATATCTTACTTTGTCTCTTTCGGTGTTGAGTTGAGATCCTTGGTCCGTTGGTCCGTGGTAGCGCTATTAGCCTCTTCACAGATATTTCGAAAAAGCTAATAGACGCTGCGGGTGACCGCAGAGCTGGGGCCTGATTTTTGGAAAGCACATGTATGAAAATACCACTCGAAAGTGGTATAAATCTGTTTATATCTTCAAAACTACAGCTCTAATCAAATTTTTGACTAGGTCACAAGATTAATGAGAGCCCTAAGTATTTTCTAAGCTACTCGTATCTCAAATTCAGCACAATTTTTCACCACTTTCGAGTGGTGTTTTCACACATGTGCTTTCCAAAAATCAGGCCCCAGGCCGCTTATTACTATTAATACCTTGGACAGCGTATTAGTTTCGCTGTCTAAAGGGGGGATGCTGCCAGCGTCTGCGGAACTATGCCACGGGGGCCCCTCCTTTTTTAATTATTTTATTTTAAGACTAGCTGTTGCCCGCGACTTCGTCCGCGTGTGTTTTTGTGATACTTACGGCTTTTGTCGATTTCAAAATTATTATTATTATGACTATTAACTTCGTCACGTGAACCACTGAAAGTGTGTACGAAACTATACTTTTAGAATTACGTCATGAAAATAATAATTTGTGACACGGAATCTTGAAAATAAAACAGGTGTAAACTGGTTAATGCCTCATCACATTTATTTATACCTTATTTTACATAGTTTTATTTATAGTTTTGTTTATAGTTTATTTATTCAAAAAAGCTAAGTACAGTTTTAGTTACTTCGCCAAACTATGACGCTTATTGGCGAATACTGCGCTCACTTTAACGATCTGTAGGTACTATGATTAATTAAAAAAATTAAGTCTATTCTAACCAAATAATACATAAATGTTTACCTGTTTTTAACTTACGACTAACAATTCATTTACTAAGCATTCTAGCAGAAGCTTTTTTAATTTATTTTCTTGGTTTAAGTAGGTAATTACAGATTATTATTAACACTTATTATCATTCTACAAATTAATTACCTACAGGGGCCTTGCCATGATGTCTTAATGCGATTCAGTTAAGGTTCGCTCGCTGTCAGATTCATACTAAAAGCACCAACTTTTCACAATAAAATTCTGACATGTTCGTAGCGCAGGCGTAAACGCGCCCTTTGATTTTGCTTTTTATAGGCAAAGGTACTAACAGCATGTCAGCCAAGCGTTTCACGCCGCCCTCATGGTTTTCAAATAAGAGTGCGTTCAAAAACCGAACGCGTTGTGAATAATGGCGCAATAAATAAAAACAAAAGTAACGGTATTGCATATTGAACTTTAGGTGTTAGGTAAAGAACACAATTTAGGACGCCAATTTAGGTTGATTTAGGTTTGACAAAAATCTCTTCGTTGGAAAAATGCATGTACAGCAAGTATTTATTATATTAATGTTTTTTCACAATTGACACGCTTTTCCGGCTATATGTCTTATGTACATTTGTATCTATCTATTTTCTTCGTAGTATTACTTTGTTTGTAATTATTACCAACTACTTATACCGAGGAAAGCTGATTTTCTTGAGTTCCGCTATTTTGTGCGTAATCACCACAAAAATTAAATTTCAAGAAAACTGAGAAATTATATTTACCTGTATTAAATCGGAAGTATTATGTAGCAACTTTAAAAGGTTACACTTCATTGGTTTTTGTTGTAGGTATAGGTGTATGAAGTTAATTAATTTTAAACACAAAACCCTCTTTTTTGCGTCTCTGGATGAGATTTAAAAAAAATGCTAAAACAGGTATTTCTTTATTTTTATTATTAAGTATTTATTCTGAGTTTCATGATTCTAGAATAATCTAATTTTCTTTTTTCATACAAACTTTAACCCCCCTTTTCACCCCCTTTTTCCAAAATTTTCCAAAATTTCTGTAGCCTATATCCTATTCTGAATTTATTGAAATCGATTTGCGAACATTTCATCAATATCCGTTCAGTAGTTTTTACGTGATGCTCAGTCAAACAAACAAACAAACAAAAATTTTAAAAATGGTTTTAATATGTTCTGTTACCGATTTTAAGTCATCCTGGTCGGTTTTTTTTTTTAAATCTTCAATGTACAGATTTTTTGGTCTCAACGATTTTATTATATGTATAGATTAGTTTTAGTTTAGTTTTTAATTCGTTTTTAATTTAATAGTTTACTTTGTTTTAATTCCATTTTGTATACTATTAAATAAACAACTCATCTAAAGTATAGCAACAATTGTCAAATTTCAACCACTGGTTGGTTGATCGGGCCAAAGATCGAGGGAAGTCTAAGCACTGAGAAGCACAAAAGGGATGCCGTTGGCCCGTTGCACTTCTTGATCTTAAAGAAGGAGTCCCATCAGACTTTGCTTCAATCCCCAGCTACTATGACGAATGATGAAACAAAACCAACAGATGCCTAATGTAGTAATTTTCAGGTGAACCCACCGGGCCTCCGAGAAGTGATGAAATACCTGAAGCAGCAGTATGGAGACCTGAGGATCATGATCACGGAGAACGGGTATTCTGACAGTGGCGCAGAGCTGGACGATGAACCTCGCGCACGCTACTACAAGGACTATTTGGGACAGGTTAGCATGCATTAACTTTCAGGACTTCTCCCATCCACTATAGGCTATCAACGTTTTTGTAAAGAAACACGACTAGCTATACCTACTCGTATTCCAAAATATTGAAATCCTCTGTAGCTACAGCCAGCTGGCTACGCTACCCCCAGCTCCCGTATCCCCTCGAACGGGAAGACCCCAGGGACTTCGCCAGCGGCCGCCGGCCGAATGGTACGCGTCGTGTAATGGTTCAGGGCGTAGAAGTCATAGGAGCCTGTGGAATTTTCTTCATTGGTATCAGCACTATCAGCTTCAGAAGCGCACCAGTTATTTCTATCCGGCCACTTGTGTAACACGTGTGCTGAGGAACAAAAGCAAAGTGATAGATAATCTTGGGTTCCCTTCATCACCCCTCAAGATAGAACCTACACTTACCTTCCCTAGAATGGGTTCCTATTGTATAGACTACTTGATTTCAAGGTTTATGATGATTCTGCTTTGGAATTTCAGGTTTTGCTGGCCATGGAAGAAGATGATATAAAGGTGATCGGATACACAGCCTGGTCTCTCATGGATAACTTCGAATGGATGGACGGATACACGTATGTGTTTTATACATAGTAATACCTAATAGCTTTCGATGGCAACAGTTATCTGGGGGCACGGCAGGTACCATCCTTTACTGGAACCATTTCGCCGCATTTTCAGGCCCCTATTTGAGAACCTCTGGATAAGACCAGAACGCAGAAATTTTCGTCACCCAGTAAGCTATAATCATATACTTAAAATCCAAAATTTCAAGTATGTAACTAGGTCATTTAGTTCCATAGTTAAGCGAAAGCAAAGTTTCTCATTTATGAAACTCACTCACTCACTCATGATCATCAAAATAGAACTAGTACTTCCCATAAACTCAGAGAGCTGAAATTTGCTACAGAGTTAGGGTTTAATGGCCACATAAAGGGAAAACTATAAAAACTAGGATAATCGAAGAAAAAAAAAGTGTCAAATAAGAAAATCTAATAAAATAAATCAATATGCCCACGTTTTTACAAAAAGAAGTGAAACAAGGAAAAAACTAGCCAACTAGCAGTAAGGAACCTTAGACTTGGCACGACTTTGTCTAGATTTCATTACTTTTTAGAGACAAACGAGCAGCTCCATCGAGACTTGGCTAGTTTTTTACAGAATGTTTTTGGTGGGATATTATCTTTCCATTTCAAAATGTAGCTAGGTATATCGATTTTTATCACGGATAATTGCAGTTTCCGCGGGATTGTGATAAACATGTCAAAGGTCGTAGCTGCCTAGAGTCGCAACGTAAATAATGATTGCAGAATATAACTATCAGTCAGTTCTTCAGTCTAATTCAACGCGGACTAAGTCGCGGGCAGAAGTTAGTATTTCAATGAAAAAATTAATAAAATAAAGAGAACCTACTATCAAATGAATCAAGATTTTTATTTTCTTGATTTTTATGTTTTACCTACTTTTTAAAAATTCGCACAGTAACAAAAGTCACGTGACAGTTAGTAACAGGTAGAAAAATTCGGAGACTACCCACCTGCTATGGGTGGTGTAGGGGTATAGCCACGCGTCGCGGAATGACGAGGATCCGTGTTCGATTCCCGGCCATAGCTTTACTTTTCTGATTTTTCTATATGTTCTAATTTTCACTGACATTTAGAAATTTAAAATAAAGAGAGTTAATAGTTATATTTAAGCATCCGCGTTAAGAAACTTCGTTGGCGTGACATAGAAGATTATGACGTCATCGACGCTAGCTATTCGTGCGTTGTAGCAGCATACAGACTAGGTGGCGCTACGGTCGCTACACCTTTATTCTACAGTGGGCGTCTACTGGATGTCAAACACTTGGCTCTGTCCCCCCAGGTCCCGCTTCGGGCTGCACGCGGTGGACTTCTCGGACCCGCTGCGCACGCGCACGCCGCGCCGCTCCGCGCGCTACTACGCCGCCGTAGCCGCCACGCATGACCTCGACGCTACCTACCACTTCAGCAAACATCAGCCAATGGAGTTGTAAATAAGAGTATTAAAATAATATACGCCCCTGGCCGTACGTAGCAATGTACGAGCGGAAATTACCACTGGCCAGGGAAAGACGTAACATTGTGTACACACCACGGGCGGTGACGAAGAACGCCTCAGTCTATTCCCACTATATCTATTATCGCTATCCTAATCAGTGGCGTAGCTACCTAGGGACTAGGCGGGGCAGTGCCCCGGGGCCCTCAAGTTCAGAGGTCCCTCGAATCCTTACCAGAAAATTTCAATCGAACTATTACTATTAAAACATAACCAGTTTAGATAGTAGTGACATACTTTTTAATTCAATTTGTGGCTGGATATTGAACTTTTGAATTTTTGACATTTTCGTTTATTTTTAGATTATTATTTTATTTGATTTGTTATTGTATTGTATTTAAATTGTAAATTAAGTTCACTTTGACACTGTAAGTTTAATATAATTTTTAATGTAACATTTCCCTTTTGACAGAAGGAAGGGTAATCATTTTATGTGTATTTAATTAATGTGTGAGTGTTTTGGTTTTGCACTGTAAAACTTGCATGTGTTTTTATAAATAAATAAATAAATAAATAAATAGTGGGGCCCCATTTTTTTATTTGCACTAGGGCCCTTGGTTACCTAGCTACGCCACTGATCCTAGTGGAACCATCAATGGAACTAGTGGGAAGAGACCAAAGCTTCAGTTCGCATGTGTATCGCCCTTGCCTTGGCTTGTGCGGCAAGTTCTTGCGAGCTGAGGGATTCTTTATTTCATCACCTTCGGAGTGTAATGTACTTTTAATTAGTATATCACCTGTACATGGCCTACGAAAATGTTAAGCACTTTAGTACTATGTCATAATACGCTTTGGGGCATTGCACATGTCAAATTATACATAGGTCTGGGAGTATAGAAAAACACACAATGTACCAGTTGCTTCTCTTCCCGTGCAGATGGTAAAGGCTCATCGAGGGAATGGGCGAAAATCTTAGGAATCATGTTATAGGCGATGAGGCTAGCAACCCATCACTGTTTTAATTCCCCTTTCCCCCTGTACTCCCACAATCATGCTAAACGTGGCCTTTTGATCTTGTTACCTTCAGTCTGTCTACCCCGTAAGGGATAAAGACGTCATTTATGTATGTACGTGTCAAATGTCAACTTAACGTTACAAAAGTGTTTACAATTTCAAATGACAAGATTCTAAGTATGCTCAACATTTTCATGGGCTGACTGTACGGCCAACCAAATGGAATCCTGAGCCACTGTACCTTATCAATGAACTCTGACGTTCATTGTGAACAGGTTCTACAATGGCTTAGGGTTCCGTTTGGCTGATCGTAGCTAATTATTTGTTTCGTAATAAAAAATATAAATAATTAGTTCTGTTGTTTTATTTTCTTCCATTTTTAGGGTTCCTTAGTCAACAAGGAACTCTTATAGTTTCGCTATGTCCGTCTGTCTATCTGTCCGCGGCTTAGTTCAGAGATTCTTAGTTCTAGAAAGCTGTAATTTGGCATGGGCGTACATAATAATTACCTACCCCGAGACAGTGGTACAATACAATAAAATCTTGAATATTTTTTTCACACCACCTGCTCGACAATGGCTAATTATATATCACTAGCTTCTGCCCGCGACTTCGTCTGCGTAGAATTATACATAAAAACCTTCCTCTTGAATCACTCTATCTATTAAAAAAAACGCATAGGGACAGAGAAAGCGACTTTATTTTATACTATGTAGTGATAGTGATGTAAACCTTAGTCAAAGTACGTCATTATAGCCCTTGGCTTTCGCCGGGTAGTAACATTGTACTGAAATTCATTATACCTAACCCGTAGGTTAGTAATATGATTCTCACTTTTCATAGTTCTTATTCATATACACTTAAAGTTCAATTTCGTAAAAATCGCACGGTTCCGAAAGTCGAGATGGCCACGCCACGGCAAGCGGCGTTCGATTTTCGAACGAATGAAACAAATTTCAAATAAAACAAAAGCTGCCAGTGTTTGCCGACGCTGTAACATACACGCGTTATATCCGTGCATGGCGGGAAGAACTTGATAACTCCAAAATGGCAATTTTACAGGGCAGCGATTTTAAAGTTTGTCATTTTCTCCAAAATCCGTTTTTATCTCGAACTCATCTCTATAGCTTGATTTATGGATAATTTTATGTAATCTTTCAAATTATGTTACGTGTTCTCGTAAATTCTGCTTATTTTGTAAGATATTAGACTTATCAACATACTACCCAGAGACTTATCAACTTATTACCCATACATTAGTGCTCAAACCAGTGAAAACATTATTTAATTTAATTCCTAAAAATCAGTTTTTCAGTGTAATTGAAATGTCTAAATTGATTTAAGAGTAATTTTAGATGGTTTTTCAAATATGGTTATGTTTATCTTTCTTACTATCTTATTATTCATAATAATTGACTTATCAACATGTTCACCGATGACTTATCAACTTATTCACCATAGAATTGGGTATCAATAATACACATTAATCGTTTGTAATAAAAAAAATGTAATAAAAATGTTCGTAATAAAATTTCAATAATTTGGGAATGCAAGCGCACTTTTTGCACTACCTAATTTGAAAAAAAAAAGAAAAATTAGAACGACTTCTGGGCTACGTTCAGTAACTAAAGTCGGATGAAAATCGTCCGATCATGAACACACTTACCGAACGAGTTGGGACGTTCTTCTGTCAAGTGTCAATTCAAAATAAATTTAAAATAAATATTTGCTCCGAGACCTGAATAGAAATTCATTTTATATTTATTTTGATATTATATTTCTGATATCTTTGATATTATATTATTATATTTCTGTCCCTTTTCATCTTGAATCATTAACGTCTTCATTGAATCTCCCATTTTAAATTAAATTCACATTAAATTTAAATGTCGATGGTATGCGATTTCGTATTCGTAATAATAAGTTTATATCCCCAGCGTTCGAATTATAAATTTTGCCGCTTTTCAACTATCAAAGTGACGTCTGGGCTTTTTTTACCCATCTATTTTATGGGGTGACCGGTGTGATCGTCCGATGATCGCACTGACTTACTGAACGGGCCAGTGCGTAGTCGGGCGTCGTCGGGTGATCAAACTGAACGCACCCCTGTTCTCATATATCTCGGGAAAAGTAGTATGCGACATCAGTATGAGACATGACACAATGTGACAAGTTATTCAATAAAGAACATATTTTTGATTTGACCCGGTCTATAAATGAGAAACTACTAAGATAACACGAGATATCATATTCCGTGCATAGCGTGAGTAACTTGATAAGTCGAAATATAACGTCAATATATTAATTGTTAACTTTATAGTGTAAGTATAAATTGACATATCAAGTTACCAGTGGTTGAATATAAGTAGATAAAACGATATATTTATTTGTTAACGTAATAGTGTGTTAGTCGTCGCTTTGATATCGATACCCTAGTTCACACTCGTACTAATTACAGTTTTACTAATTTTACAGGAGAGCATTTTTAATGTTTGCATGTGAATAACTTATCGACGGTCAGGAAAAAATTACAATTAATGTATTTTTATCTTAGAATATGTCTTTGAGATTATATATTTCAAATATTTACTAACAAATTATAAAATCTTGATACTGAAAATTGTTCTTTAAGTAGCCCGACCCCTCAGTTAATACAAGTGTGCACGTCAATTCTACGAAATCAATGCAGTTAAGACATTGGTGACTATAATTTGTTCTATTTCAAGAATATTTTTTTAATTAAGAAAAATAAATTAAAGACACAGTTTTGTGAAATAGTTTTATTGCTATTAAAATATAAAAACAGGAACAAACTGAAACTTAAAAATTCTGAACAAGATCAGTCAAACTAAAAGCTTCATAAGCTTTCATTAACAAATTTAACACGAGCCCATGCTCAAAAACATAATTATTCTTTAACACAAATACTTTTTTAACGACACTAATCTAATAATAACGAAGAATTTAACATAATCACAGTAAAAATAAAAGAAATCACATGTTTATGATCGTAATACTGTTAAATCTTGAGATCAAATCTTTATAATCAGTCAGAAACTAAAATTATTTAGTCCGTAATTAAATATTAATCAGTCAGAACTATATAACTATTTCGTTATATATTAAACAATCGTCATCGGATTCTTCAGAATCAGTAAAAACATGAGTAATTTGGGTTGCACAAGGAATATTATTGTAGAAAGTAGCGTATTCTGAAGGAATAACACCATCCTTCAGAAGCGTTATGAGATCTTTTTTTTTTCGCTTGTGATATTTGTATTTCGGACTCGTACGCTTTTTTCAGAGGAGCTTGCAATATTTTTAAATATTCTTGCTGTTTTTTTAGACTTCGCGTCTTACAAATATTAATTTCCATAAATTCTGGATCTTGCAAATCATATTTATAAAAGATCGAGGTAGGAGATTCTTTACTGGTGGGACTTTACCTGTCCGGTTATCTTGTCCTACGTAAAAATCAACGCATCCAACATTTTTTGAACAGGTGTTAATTATTGCAGTACTAATGTTGAAGGTACTGCAAAAGAATTTTTGGCAAACTCGGTGCTGACCTACAGATTTATGTGCCAAAAAATATGAACGTGACATACTGCGGTTCTTTTTTGCTTGTGTATATTTTCGAAGAATGTCAGAATGCCGAATAAGACTAGAAATTATAATTTTTTGTGCCTTGTCATTACCCAATTTCCAGTACTCATTAAAAATATCTTGTCTTAAATTTTCGGGAAAATTTTCATTGCACTTATAACGACATTTTGAACAGTCTGTAGGTATGCATTTTCTTGATTCTACTATTTTACCTTTCCTATTTACGTACCGTTGGCCCGACTGACGTAGATTTTTGACAATATTTCTTTGCCACTTTTCAGGCTTACCTTTCTTCCTCCTTCTTTTTGGTACATTATCATTGTTATTTTCTTTTTCTGATGATGACGGTGATGGAGCAGGCGTAGGGCAAAAAGAAGATTCAGAATCAACATAAGGAGAAACACTATCTGAATCGTCTGACATACGTAGATCGTTACGCAAAATTGTAGCAGCGTCTTGTTTTGATGTACTTGGTAGAGATTGAAACTCATTTGCAGAGTGAGGGCTTAAACAAATAGGCGATTCTTGAGAAAAATTTAAATCAAGAAGAGATGAGCAGCTGTCGTCCAAAGAATGTATACTACAATCCAATGCAATTGTTCCGAAATGTAAATCGGTAATCGTATATGAGGTAGCACTATGTCGTGTTGGATTTTCATCATTAAACGCATGGTGTAAATTATCACAAGAATCTTCTATAATTGATCCAGAACTTCACTTGTACGTCTATTAAGTGTATTTAGCTTGTGAAAAATTCGAACCAGATAAGAGTAAACCATATTAATATCACTTCCAATAATGTATATAAAGATGCTAAGTACTGTTAGAACAAAATAATTATTTTTATTGAATTAAAATGCTGGTGCCCAACCGTATTAAGTGCGTTTAGCTTAGGAAAAGATCAAAGCAGATAAAAGTAAAGCATACTAACATCATATCCAATAATGTGTACAAAGATACTAAGTGCTGTTAACAGAAAATATATTTTTTAATAAATCAAAATGCTAGTGCACAACTGTATTAAGTGTATTTAGCTCAAGGAAAGATCAAACCAAATAGAAATAAACTATGTTAACATCACTTTCCGTAATGTGTACAAAGATACTAAGTACTGTTAGCACAAAATAATTCTTACAAAAACATTGAAATGTTCTTTCACAACTGTATTAAGCGTATGTATAGCATCACCAAACAGGACCAATGTGCAGTTTTCAAAAGCAGCTTTCAGTTTGTAGGCTTCAAAATTAGGCACACATAATTTAAGTAACTTTACAGTAAGCGTATGTACTAAAACTACTTAATTCATAATCGCAGAGAAAAAGTATAACTTCTCGATGTAATTAAGTGTTTTTAGGATGGATGTACATGTCTTTGAATTAAAACGTATCAACCTTAAATCACTTAAAGTATACGTACGTGACTTTTTTTTTAAATAATGGCTTTTAGTGTAATATTACACGCATCCGTCGCACTTAGTATTATTGTGTCACGTTGTTTTTAATAGAAGGAGAAGGCTTTTAAGATCTCGGATAGAAGCAAACGACGCAGAATTTTATTTCATATACATGGCGATAAAAAAGTTAAAAAAATTTTTTTTGTAATTAGTACGAGTGTGAACTAGGGTATCGATATCTTGTTTTGTCAATTTACGTACGCTAGATCGGTTTTTGAGCATAAGTTGATGTAAGGATATATTACGATATTATATATTTTTTCTCAAACATGCTCGGAAATGTATGCGTTAATGTCCCGATACGAGGACATGAAGTTTCTCGTTTATGGCTCCCTACATTACTTCTTGGCTTAGGCCACAAAAGTTAGTATGAAAATCCATTTTTGTCCGCTGCTCTAATTTTTTAAATTTCTATACTAAAATTAAATTGGCAAAGGAAAAAATTACATACAGCCAACCACCACCACAATCTGTACCTAAGCATAATTGCGACATAAAAAAAAAATCTGTGGTACTATATTTATGTGCGGTTAAACATGGTGCTCAAATAGCTGGATCAAATTAGTACATTTAAAAATAAAAAAGGTGGGAAATCGAAAATCTTTTTTTCTGCTTATGTGTATTTCGTAGTGATTGTTATTATAATTTAACAGAAATAAAAATGACTTCTAGTGATGAAAGTGACGGGGAACTTATGAACTGTACTCCGCCTCATTTAAAAGAGGAGGCAAATTTCGCTATGCAAAATATGCTACCGGAAAAAAGTAAAGAGATTTACTTGATTGTCTAGTAGTTATTTTAATTTTAATATTTCCTCACATTGTTTGAGAAAAGCACTATACAAGCTTTGGCCGGAACAGGGATTGCAGGACTCGTTCTATCTGGCCTCGTCTTCGACTCGGCCACCTACCCCAAACTCGTCCAGCAATCCCTTACTTCACGGCCTCTGCAGTAATGTACTATTTTGTGACTCATCGCGTATATATCTCGTTTCGTTAAATAAAATACGCAGCGTATGGATATATTCAAATACTCACGAGGCAATATCTCTAAAAGTATCGTAGATATCGAGTTGTCAATTTTTTTCCTACAAAACCAATGCTGTAGGAAGCCATTGCGACGATAAAAAAAAAATCGTGTAAGTGGAGTTATCAAGTTCTTCCCGCCATGCACGGATATATAGTACATTACTGCAGAGGCCGTGAAGTAAGGGATTGCTGGACGAGTTTGGGGTAGGTGGCCGAGTCGAAGACGAGGCCAGATAGAACGAGTCCTGCAATCCCTGTTCCGGCCAAAGCTTGTATAGTGCTTTTCTCAAACAATGTGAGGAAATATTAAAATTAAAATAACTACTAGACAATCAAGTAAATCATAGTTTATTATAGGGAAAAAGTAATTTTATTTCTGTTAAATTATAATAACAATCACTACGAAATACGCATAAGCAGAAAAAAAGATTTTCGATTTGCCACCTTTTTTATTTTTTAAATGTACTAATTTGATCCAGCTATTTGAGCACCATGTTTAACCGCACATAAATATAGTACCATAGATTTTTTTTTTATGTCGCAATTATGCTTAGGTACAGATTGTGGTGGTGGTTGGCTGTATGTAATTTTTTCCTTTGCCAATTTAATTTTAGTATAGAAATTTAAAAAATTAGAGCAGCAGACAAAAATGGATTTTCATACTAACTTTTGTGGCCTAAGCCAAGAAGTAATGTAGGGAGCCATAAACGAGAAACTTCATGTCCTCATATCGGGACATTAACGCATACATTTCCGAGCATGTTTGAGAAAAAAATATTAATGTATCATTGTTATCACAACTGGACTAATTTCTCAAACTGGAATTTTTACTTTTAATTTTGTTTTACTGTTGTTTTACATAATTAAAGTCTTTTTCTAGTTAACCTTTATTTACCGTGTCAATGTATATAGCTTCAGTCTGTACCTGTCTGCCTTGTGCCGCCATTGTGTCAATTACTGTTATACATATACTTTTGCCTTCAAATAATTTAATATTAATACGTTCTGGTGTTTCCATCATCATCCATTTACTCTTTATACAATCCATTACCAGCTATCAGCGCCAAAGAAAAAAGCATCCTTACTAATATTATAAATGCGAAAGTAACTCTGTCTGTCTGTCTGTCGACTACAAATTAAATATACTTACGTGAACAGCTACACGTGAGCAGCTATTTATATCTCCATTTATTATAAATGTGTATTTCAGTATACTTAGTATATTAATATACCTAATATTCTAAATTGCACCATCTGCTCAGATCTGTTCTGTTCTCAAGTCCATTACGGTTGCCTGGTAGAGATCGCTCTGTAGCGATAAGGGCCTATTGTTACCTTGTAATATTCTGTAGGTAGATATACCTTTTTCTGTTTTGGTTGTTATTATGTGGTGTTCAATAAAGAGTTATTGTATTGTATTGTATCTACGCGACAAATTGCTTCAAGTATAAAAAACTATCGAGATTTCGTTCTGCCGCGACAACACGCGACTAGGTGAAGCGCGTCAAGGAATTTTTGCTTTTGAGATACAACATAACTAACTTCAATATGAATTATCTTTGCTTGAAATTTTGACGAATAATAAACTAAACTACACCATGACTGCTTAGCTGTGTCCAAGCGCAAGCGCTGATTAGAAGTATTCTTCTTCTTCTTCTTCTTCTTATTTGTGGCGTTTCAAGTCGTTATAGCGACGACAACTTCGCCAATGTCAAAGTAACAAAAATATGATTAAAAAATCTTGTGACAAAATGTCGGCAACGTTGTACGGTAATGGTCAGAGACCCCCCTCCCCCCCCTGTAGGGCTCGTAGCCAACGGTCAATGATATCCCTCAGAAACTGCCAGGAAATCATTAGCCGAAGCCCAGGGTGCACCGGATCAAGCACTGCTCTTCCCCCCGGACGGATCCAAAAAGGAACCGCAGCAGCTCTTGACCACACGTGGAGGTAACCCCACTCGCACCCCTAGAAGCATTAAAACTGGCACTAATTAAGCGATTGTGGCAACCCCATCAAACATAACTGCATAAGACCGATATACACCTTTAAGCTAAAAATATCAACAGCTCCGTTTTGTTGGCACATTGGCACTGTCAATTACATAATTAATCATTACTTAGTTGAAATTATGACGCCAAAAGTGCAAGATTGTGGACGGTTATAAAAAGTAAATGGAAGCCAAGAGAAAAGAGGGTAGTTGCAAATAAAAAAGTTATTTACTCTGTGATAATTGAGGAAGTATTTATGGTGAAACTATAAACTTATCTATGTTTTTAGATTAGAAGCAAAGGTTCACGGATAAAAACCTATAACCCTTATTAGCGCTAATAAGATTATAGGTTATCAGTTAGATAGCTTATTATTAGTTCAATAAAGTGTGCATTAATTATTGTTTGGTGCTATGGATCGGTACTCGGTTATATTTAGGTGAGTAATTAATGCATTTCTAATTGTTTTCTCAATGTTTAAACTTCTGGTCTGGGAGCAAAGAAAAAGCATAATGTATCATTTTGCTGCTCTTCCCGCGTAGATGGAGCGCATCGAAGGAAGCGATCATAGGAATCATGACATGTTATAGGCGAGGCTACCCATCACTATTTTGATTACATTTTCCTCCTATAGGTACGCCTTCAATATTGCTAAACGAGGCCTGGTAGGCCTTGTTACCTTGGGTTCTGTCTACCCCGTAAGGAATAAAGACGAGCTTTTATAAATTCTAGTGGTACCTACCTACCGTAAAACTACCCATCTTCAGTTCTAGGTGAGATAGAGGTTAAGCGCTGGTCAGTTTAAAATAATAAAAAAGGACTAATAAATGTGGTCCATAACTTCAAGACGACTTTAAGTAGGTATCCATACCAATATTATATTTTAGTTTGTCCAAGATTTTCCTTCCGTTAATGAACATTATGTACCTATCTATTTAACCATTGAACTTCCTCGTTCTAGTGAAAGCTACACCTAAACGAAAATATTTGAGTCATATTGGTCCAGCATAGTTGTACCTATGTTTTTGGGCTGATTTTTTTAATTATTTTTTTCAAAATTTTGAGTGATTTAGGTAGCTAGATCAGGCGTTTCACACCTCCACTGAACTTAAATTATTTTTAATAGTTATTTTTTTATCTAATATAAGGTACCTAATTAACTTGGGGACCTTATACATCCCTTTTATAAATTAAGTAAAATTTAAGTATTGTTGTCAATTTATTTTATTCGGAAAAAATGATTTTCTGCCAAGTTTCTTGCGGCACATTCTTCTTGGCAATGATAGTCTTTCCGAATGCACTGGTAGTTAAAAAATACATGTTAAAGAGCCCTTGGCGGCCTATTTGCAAAGTGAACTTTTTGAATTTTTGAATTATTTTTTTGCATAAAAATACTTTCATTCAAGTATTTAGTAGCTACCTACCTAGGGGGTCAGGCACGCGATTCTGATATAACTTCGATAAGATAGTCAAGATTAAAGTACGTAGGTATAGATATTTGCCAAACAAAATACTTTTAGACAAGCATGCGAATGAGATAATAGCAAATGTTATCAGTGATTTAGCTGAATGACACCTAACAATGATAAGCATGATAAGTATACCCCACTACAGTTGATGCAAGGTCAAGATCACAAGTTATGGTTAAATTGCCTCTCCCCACAAGATGTAGACTGTAGAAACTAATAAATAAAACAATTTAAATTATAGTAAAAATTCAACACGCAGCGCCGACAAGAGCAATGACACGACTCTCTTTTGTTTTTGTTTTCTTTTAGCGCTGCGTGCAATTAGCTTTATTTGTGGCCAGTGCCAAAATATAATAGTTTAATAAAAAGGTGGCTGCCTAAATAGGTGCGTCGCCTACACTGACTTTGTTTAAGAGGCTGACAACACTGCAAAGATTCGGTTAGTTTCTTCTCTTTCTCTCAATCACACGAACAGTATGTGTCAGGAGTGGTGCTGCTCAGTGGCGTAACTATAGGGTGGCAGGGGTGGCAAAGTGCCGTGGGCCCTTAACTCTAGGGGGCCCCAAACTGGCTTGGTTTAGAGCACAGAAGGGACGCTGATGCACTTCTTTATATTGAGGAAGGAGCCCCATCTGACGAATTCGCCACGGGCCCCAGACGTTATAGTTACGCCACCGCTGCTCACGGTCATTAGCGGTTGTCATCCTCATTACGTCTCTTGCAGCGTTCTACTGGCCGTGGTGAGCGGAGCCAGGCGCTTCCCTGATGGCTTCAAGTTTGGCGCCGCGACAGCCGCCTACCAGATCGAGGGGGGCTGGAATGTCAGCGGTAAGATAATATATACCGGCCGTTTGTATTTGGTTCAAGTTTTTCGAGTGCCGGTCGGTAATTGAACTCGCGCTTCGTAGCTATACGCGTCTCCTCCCTATGAGACTAGCGGGACTCCCGACCAGACCTATTTAGTAGGAATAAACGGACAGAAAGTTCCGTTTAGTTCTACTAATAGGACTTAACGGACAACATTATCCGATTAGTTCCACACTCGCGTTTGTATCCAATCCCAATCGACACAGAAACAGTGTCAGCGGCAGTGGCGTAACTATAACGTCTGGGGCTGGCAAATTCGTCAGATGGGGCTCCTTCCTCTATGTAAATAAGTGCATCAGCATCCCTTCTGTGCTCTAAACCAAGCCAGTTCGCGGCCCCGTAGAGCTAGGGGCCCGTGGCATTTTGCCACCTCTGCCACCCTATAGTTACGCCACTGGTCAGCAGAGCTCCTGTTCCTGCGTGGTTTTGGTCCTTCGGGCCGATGCAAAACATAACCTACACCTACCAGAACTATTGAAAGAGAGTATACGGATTATTTCGTCCGTTTGGTCCTATTAGTAGGTCTGAATGGTAGACCACAACGGCTGGTCAAATTTTAACGCCCTACGCCATTAGTAGCGTGTGGAGCCATCCGCAACTTGTTCACAAGTTCAAAAGTTCAATTCACCACATTTTCAGACAAGGGCGAGGGCATCTGGGATCGCTACGTGCACTCCGACCCTCGACGCATCAAGGACTTCAGCAACGGAGACGTGGCTTGCGACTCCTACCACCGCTGGCGCGAGGACGTTCAGCTGATCAAGAATATGGGGCTGGACTTCTACAGGTCATCTATTATTTTCATACTAGCGACCCGCCCCGGTGTCACACGGATACCTTTCGATCGACACGCCCACAATCATGCTAAACGTGGCCCTTAAGTTAGGCTCTGGTTACCCGGTATGGGATAACGACGTGATTTATTTCAGAATAACAAAAATATATTCAAAAATCTTGTCACGGTCAAAATACCCCTTCCCCCCTGTTGGGCTCTTAGCCAACGGTCAATGATATCCTTCAGAATCTGCCAGGAAATCATTAACCAACGCCCAGGTTGCACCGGACCAAGAACTGCTCTTCCCGTCCCGCTCTTGATCTCACACGTAGGTAACCCGAGTCGCAACCCATCATGAATATCGTGAAAGCCACTATGTACTGTGGGTCATGTGATACTGGTGATTCTGAAGTACCTTTATTAAGATCTGATATGATGCTGAGAATCTATATTCTTCAATATTCTGCTAAACACACACAATAAAATGTTCTTTGATAGTGTAAAGGTGGAGTTCGAACCAAACGGGCGAATGCTCATTCTATCCCCACTCTGCCAAATTTATTGTGTCGAGCAAAATAACGGATCGCTTTTCATACAAATTTGTATGGAAACTGACCCGTTATTTTTGCTGTATATTTTGATAGAATGAGCATTCGCTCGTTTGGTTTAACTCCACCTTAAGAGTAGCAGTAACTCCGACAAATTATTCAATTTTAGTTCGTAACCTGCTGTCGCCTACAGATTCTCTATAGCTTGGACTCGCGTGCTTCCGTCGGGGTTCTCGAACGTCGTCAGTAAAGATGGCAGCAAGTACTACTCCGATTTGATCGACGAGCTGTTGGCGAATGGTATAGAGCCGGTAGTCACGCTGTACCACTGGAACCTACCGCAGAGTCTGCAGGACCTCGGTAAGAGAAAAGCAAGTCAATTTGATGGGATTCGGCGAATGTTCGACCTGTCGCGACACCTATAGCCATACAGTTCACCGTAACGCGAATCATTCGGGCGAACCCGTCGGCTCCCGTCGGTTTTTTATCGCACATAAAAGCAATTTTGGACGCTGACGAATTTTGAGGCTAGCAACCATATTTTGATTAACCATTCCATCTATACGCCCACAATGTGCCAAACGTGGTCTGTAGGTCTTGTTACCTTAGGCTGTCTAAGACGTAAAGGTTAAAGACGTGATTTATATATGTAATTATGTATGTATGTACCTATCTGTTTACATTTCATGTCCTAAGCGTAGCACCTAAAATATCTCCTTAAACGCGAAGCAACTATACCAGTAAATACGAGACGTAACAAAATTTGTAGGCGTGTTATCTTTTCCTACCCTTAATCTTAATTTCCAGGTGGTTGGACTAATCCCCTGATCTCCGAGTGGTTCGAAGACTACGCGAGAGTGATCTTCGATCTGTACGGGGACCGCGTGAAGACCTGGATCACCATAAACGAGCCCATCGCGGTCTGTGACCTGGGCTACAACGGCATTCTTGCTCCCGGGATAAACTCAGAGCATCTGGGGGCCTACATCTGCAGTAAGAACATACTTATCGCTCATGCCAAGGCGTACAGGCTCTATGAGAAGGAGTACAAGCCTAAGTATCACGGTTAGTATCATTTAGAACTATAGTGGCCAAATCGATGTATCACTTCACTACATAGTATAAAACAAAGTCACTCACAGCATCCCGGCCGTAAAATCTTATAAAAAAAACACTGAAGATTTCTTTAGCTAAATGTTTTTAATCAAACGCGAAATTTCCAGGGGAGGTGTCTCTCTCGAACCAATTATTTTGGTTCGAGCCAGCGACCGACCAGGACGTTGAGCTGACAGAACTCAGTAAAGATATAACCGTAAGTAACAAAAATATAGTTTATTCAAAGGAAGAAAAAAGGAGAGCTCTGATGGTCCCAATACTACAATACGACTGGATTCGGGGTGCTTAGGTACAAGTTACTTAAATAAAAACAGAAGACAACTTTTTCTAGAGTTAAGTAGGTAAAGCAATTTTACAGCTGAAGTATACAAGTCAATGCAGGATCACAGTATATATAATATAAGCTAAAGCAGCAAGGAAACTACGAACAAAACGGTCGAAACGAACGCACACATAGACGCGCTTCTACAAGCGGATCTCGCGGTGCCGTCGGTCGCCCAGATAGTCTGCAATCTTTTCGTTTTCAACATACCAAGAGCGTATTGCGCAGTGTGTCTATGTCTCCCAATAGTTTATTTAAGAAAGCTATTCATTCGGATGAGAATTTTTCATACCATAAAATTTTATAATCCAGCTTTCCGAACGTATCGTAGCAGGTGAAAGTATTTTTCAATCAGCAATATAAATAATACTTACCGATCGACGAATAAAGAAGTCTTAAACTGTTGAAGTATGTGTATGTATATATGTATGTTCTTTTTTTACGGAAATTAAGGGTGCCAACCCTAATACTCTTAATTAAGTGTAGCTAATTACTTTAAAACAGGCCTACCTTTAACTAAACAAAAAGCGTTTCAATTTTACAATCGACAACGCTAACGCTCTATTGGTGTGTAGCTATTTATTTCAAATAATAAGCCTAGTGTGGCAACTAGAATGTAGACGCATCATAGTTCCGTATTTAGTATTCATAATAACTCAGTCTACAGAAGTTCTTAAAATATAATTGGAGATATAAGACGGAGTACGATTTAGAAACGGCTGACTTTCGTACCAAAAAGGCTGCTACGTAACTCTCTGCATTAAATTAAAATCTGCAAAAAAAAATCTACTTTGTTACTCCGCTCTCACCTGCAAAGACAGCTATTAAGCTTGTGCGAAATATTTATGTTTTTACACGCCCGTCCTCTTCTGCAGCCACATAAAACACTGACGCTTATAGGATCCTTCCGTCTCCGCTGCTCCTTTAAAGAGTTAAAAAAAGTATTCAAAATTTTATTTTTTGCAGATTGGCCGCTATTCCCATCCCATATTCTCTGCTAAAGGCGGGTGGCCGCCGGCCCTGGAGCGCTACATAGCAGAAAAGAGCAAGAAAGAAGGCCACACCAGCTCCAGACTGCCTCCGTTCACCCAGGAGGAGATTGAGCTGGTCAGGGGTAAGCTGGAGCAGTTCTAAAGGTTTTAAATCCTTGGGACACTTTTCAAGGCGGTTCCAAATGAAGCTTACTGAAACCAGAACACAATAGAAAACTCACATACTTACACCTCCCTGGTATCGGTTCATAATGCTATCTGTTTCCTCTGGCCAGGCTCCTACGACTTCTACGGCCTGAACCACTACACGACGCGCACCGTCAGGGGGCTGGCTGCTGGCGAGACCGCGGGTGTGTTCCTCTTCCACGGCATCAGCGAGCTGGGCGTCACCTGCGGAGGGCGGCCAGAGTGGACCCCCACTACTTCTGGCTGGTTTTTGGTATGCAGGAGACTTCTTACAGTCTTTCTTCAAAAGTTTCTGTCAGTTAACCGATCAGCCGCAGTTCAAGACTATCTTTTTTTTCGTAAGTTATAGACTGATCAGTGATTGATCAAACTTTTCTAATGAAAAGTGATGATGCGACCACAGGAACTCGATGGTTCGTAACAGCCCTATTCACTCCAGCCGTCAAAAACCCTATAGGTTGAAGATATAATAGCTACGTCGGGAAATACAATTATTAAGTTAACATTAAAATGCTATGGAGGAAGCATTACCAACTAGTTTATGAGTTTGGTCCTTTGTAGATAAGGCATGCTGAACACAGTTGTATGTAGGAGAAGCAGAGAAGCAATAATATTTTCTTTGAAGCCCGTGCAAGTTTAAACTGAAAACAAGCGTCCAGTGGGAGGTCATCAGGGCAGGCAGCGTAAATTGTGTTGCGTCACCTTCCCGCTGCCTTCTCTGTTTATAGGTGCATCCCAAGGGGTTGCGAGACACGATGGTGTACCTGAAACAGCAGTACGGAGACCTGAGGATCTTGATCACGGAGAACGGGTATTCTGACGACGGAGCCGATCTCGACGATGAACCCCGCGTGCTCTACTACAAGGGATACTTGGAACAGGTCTGTAACAGAGTGAACGTTAATTCTCCGTTGTCGCTTACCAAATACCGTAGGCTAGAAAATTGTCTAATGTTGAAAAAAAGTAAATTAATCTCGGCGTCCTGCACATGACACGACACGATTAAAGAGACAGTGGCGTAACTATAACGTCTGGGGCCCGTGGCTCAATATAAAGAAGTACATCAGCGTCCCTTCTGTTCTCTAAGCGAAGCCAGATGGGGGCCCCGTAGAGCTAGGGGCCCGTGGCATTTTGCCACCCCTGCCACCCTATAGTTACGCCACTGGAAAGAGAGATCACCCTTTGAGAGACGCTGAGAAACGATTATATGCCGTAAATATTCTTGAAAAGAAAAGAGGAAATTAACAACTGTTCCCTGTCAAATCAGTCTCCTAAATATCTAGGGTATAATCATCAACGGGATATAAGTAGACCGTGATTACCTTTAACGAGTTCCCGATAATTATGACGCAGATGCATTGCATCATGAACACGCTTAGACCGACAGTAATGAGTCCTTGCCCGCGCGGTACAGGGGTGCCAAAGGACGACAAAGGGGACCGAGAGGGGTGCGGACGGCGGGCTTGTGACGACAAAGGGGACCGAGAGAGGTGCGGGTGGATACTGCGTCTTGGGGTGCGACGTCAGAAACCTCCTCGAGAGCTCTAGCGTTACAGTTCCCTTCTAACAGAGGCTCTTGGCCTCACGGGGGGGGGGGGGGGGAAGTTAACGCTTACCTCATTTAAACGGTCGGTCTATAACCGCGTTCGATATCACCGTGGGAAAGGCTCTGTCTATCCTGTAACGGATGTGTGATTTATGTACGCATGTATACCTACATAGTATGCTGTATGATAAATTCATGGAACTATTATTTGACCCCCGTTCATTTGCGTTTCTGGGGCTGTGATCTTGTCAAACATGAGGATTTCGTTACAGGTTCTGCTAGCCATGGAAGAAGATGATATCAACGTGATAGGCTACACAGCCTGGTCGCTGATGGACAACTTCGAGTGGATGGACGGCTACCAGTGAGCTCTCCATATCTGTTTAAGAACGGAACACCATATTACTCAGCTTTTGACACTTGCGGAGAGTGGATATGCATGGACAATTGTTAGGCTCAATGAAGAGAAAACACGATTCTCTTGGAAACTTAGATAGTCACCTTTGGAACGTGTCACGTTTCACGTGTGGATACCGATGCAAGGTTTGGTGGCCGTTCATTATGTCGCTAAGGGGGAGGCTTTTGTGGGGAGTGTCACACACAACAGAGCTCTCTCTTCAGGCCGATGTTAAATATGCCTGGGGACTGAAGCACGAAGATAGAGAGTTAATAGTTATATTTAAGCATCCGCGTTAAGAAACTTCATTGGCGTGATATAGAAGATTGTGACGTCGTCGTGCGTTGTAGCAGCATACTACAGACTAGGTGGCGCTAGGGTCACTGCACCTTTATTCTACAGTGGGCGTCTACTGGATGTCAAATATACTTGGCTCTGTCCCCCCAGGTCCCGCTTCGGGCTGCACGCGGTGGACTTCTCGGACCCGCTGCGCGCGCGCACGCCGCGCCGCTCCGCGCGCTACTACGCCGCCGTAGCCTGCACGCATGACCTCGACGCTACCTACCATTTCACAGAACCAAAGATAGAGTTATAATGTAACTGGCTGTTTTGATCTTTCCTCTTTGTAGTTGATATTAGTGTAGTTACTTATAGTATAGATAATAGTTAAATGTAAACCTAAGATGTAAACTCAAACTCAAACTCAAACATTTAGGTATTTGCTTTGATACAAGAATCAAGATACAAGATCAAACCTTGTAAGGGCACTGCAAATATTACATTTTTTATTTATTTATATTTTATGTTATTAACTACTTACATCTAAACTAGGGTAGGTACTAAGTATCTAACTCAAACTCAATTAAATACGAGATCAAAATAAACTAAACATTCAAACACTAAATAAACTAAATATTGGTAATTGTTAACAGTTTACTCTACTTAATTTAATAGCTAAGTACTTAACACAAGCTCAAAAATAAATGTATAAAAATAAACTATTTTATTTATCCTACCAATTGTTTTTGATTTACTTGTTTAATTCTTGGTATCTTGCTTAAATAAAATGAATTAGTAGCAATTTACAAGTACGGTCAGTTATTGAACTTTTAAATTTCTGGATTTTTTTTTTAGAAATGATAGATTATTATTCAAAAAACATAACTCTCCTTCTGGCGCAGTTAGGTGAAAATATATCGTTGTTTTCTCTAATAAGAATTGGGAATGGATGATTATTTTAAAAGTGCTTGGTGATTTTTCTATTGATAGGAATAACCATCCTTAGCTACGGAAAAAAGTTTCAGATTTTTCCGTCGAGCCATATATTTTATAAAAATAAAAACATTTTACTCAGTCACTCGGCGGCCCCTATACGGAAGTAAGCAGTACGCCAATGACATAATCAAATTAAAAAAAAAAATGCTGCTTGAATCTGTGGTACACAATGACATTTGTCACTGACATTGACTGATAGCACCGCACTCGGAAGCTAAAACAAGCAAAAGAAACGGCTAAGTGGCGCCGTCTGTAGATTGTTGTTGGTACTAAACCACCTATTTGGGATTTCATTAAAATTACCATACATTTCTCGTATAACTTTCAGTAGTGTTTTTGATTCGGAGTAGAAATAACCCAATAATTCCAAAATCTGAGAAAAAAATGTATGTTATGGTCATTTTTATTGAAATTCCCTATGTTTGGTTAGTAACACGAACAATCTACAGACGGCGCCACTTAGCCGTTGCTTTTCTTAGCTACAAATTCCATCGTGTACCACAGATTCAAGCAGCATTTTTTTTTTTAAATTTGATTATGTCATTGGCGTACTGCTTACTTCCGTATAGGGCTCGCCGAGTGACTGAGTAAAATGTTTTTATTTTTATAAAATATATGGCTCGACGGAAAAATCTGAAACTTTTTTCCGTAGCTAAGGATGGTTATTCCTATCAATAGAAAAATCACCAAGCACTTTCAAAATAATCATCCATTCCCAATTACGTATTCATTTATTTGTAAAGTAAGATTTAGCCAGTCAAGGCAATAACGAAACGCAACGTCAAAGTTGACAATACAATGACACGACGTTAGAGTTTGCGTTCAAGCTGCAACTATTTCCGCTATTTGAACAAGAGGCGACATTCAAAGCAAGATAATTTAAACTTTGTGCGTTTGTTCTAAAGTTTATTTTCAGCTACAATGTCAAAGCTACTTTTATGGAACAAGAACGCCGTTAGCAGTAAATTTGTTGTGTTTCCAACCAACGTATTGCACATTTGCGAATTAAATTTCGTTCTTAGTGTTTTTCTAAAGAAACTCTCATGCTAACGAATATTTCCTCTTCAAAACCACCGAAAACTCCGCTCGAAAAATCGTAACTGTAAAGCGTCATGTGAAAACTAGTGAAGTTTTTAATGTATTTTGTTGGTTCCATTTTATGTCTAGGATGAAGAAGTTAACTGGATCTTTTCGCTATACGCAATGGGATCCTTGCCTGATAGTGTCGCAGATAGTGGCGATCCAGTCTTTGCTGTATTTGTCGCTGTGTTTGCTGGTGGCAATCATGCAGGATCTCACAGGGTCTACTCGAACTTTGGACCATATTTTCGAATACCATGTGAGTAATCAAAGCTTTAGATAAATGCGTAGGATATTGTTTTGTTTAGACTACTGATACGGTAGCTGATGCAATGTTTGTTATGTATTTGTTATGAAATTTATAACTCACCAATGTCATTTTTAAAGATCACAGGATGCAGTGGTGTAACTATAACGTCTGAGGCCCGTGGTAAATTCGTCAGATGAGGCTCCTTCCTCAATATAAAGAAATGCATCATCATCCCTTCTGTGCTTTAAACCAAGCCTGTTTGGGCCTGTGGCATTTTGTCACTCCTGCCACCCTATAGTTACACCACTGACAGGATGTCATGTTTACACAGCTTTTAAATATACGAATAATTTACGAAGAGCCCCAAATGGGCTCTCAGAATGTTGGTGTTGCAAACTGTAGCGCTGGTTTTGAGTGTCCCCCGTTAGTTTAAAACTACATCTAAGATTTAAAATAGGTTGTGGCAGCTTGAACAAATACTATATAATTGGCTCTCGGAATGTATTTTCTCTCAAACATATATTAAGTATTGAAATTCTAGTGATGATTTATTAAATCTACCAAATTAACGGTTTTGGTGCAGGAACTTCATGTGCGAGACAGTGAGGGACGCTCGGTGATAGCAGCATATGTGCTGAATGCGGTCGTTGGCGCCGTAGCCCTCTGGTTCCTCATTGGTAGGACAAAGCTGTGCTTGGATTTTAGGTAAACATCTATATTTTTTACGTCTTTAATTTACTTACAATATGTCCATTTTTAATCTCAAGGGGAATCAAAATAGTGATGGATTGCCTCGCCCATTCCCTCAAAGACCTCATGTGGTGGTCATGTGCCATTAAATAAGTTTTTAAATATGATGAGCATTGCTCAATCCCCAACGTGTTTTTAATACATTTTCAAATTTAATAAATTTTTTGATGGACCCAAGATCATCCAATGAGGCTGGCATAGTCACAAGGTACACTCGAGCCTTGAAAAATTATAGATTAAACAAAACCCTCAATGGGCTTTTACCATCTAAGCGGGAAGAGAAGCAACTACATGCATAACATACATTCTATGATGATGTAATGAATCATGGTCATGAATAAAATGTCTTTAATTCAATAGTTTGTATGTTCTACATAAAGAAAACAAGTTGTTTGGTTCGGCTTTGTATGTATGTTTTGGTAAAATTCAAACTTCTTACGATATGTTTGGAATGGATGAAGAACACCATCTTTGAGGCCAGTATTATACCAATGTGAGACCTATATGTTGCGGGTGGTAGGGCCTTGTGCAAGGTCCATCCGGATCGCTACCACCGTCTTACTCGCTAATCCTGCCGCTAAGTAGCAGTGCTTGCACTACTGTGTTCCGGTGTGGAGAGTAAGACAGCCGGGGAAATTACGGGCACAAGAGGCATTTCATCTTAGTCCTCTAGGTTGGCAACGCATCTGCAATCCCTCCGGGGTTGCGGGTGTCTAAGGGCAGTGGTGATCACTTACCATCAGGTGACCCACTTGCTCGTTTGCCTTCCTATTCATATAAAAAAAAAAAAAATGTTTCCCTCTTTCTTTAACTACATTATATCACAAATAAATGTTTTCTTTTTTTCAGCTGCACATACCACGGCTTACATCTGGTAGCCTGCTGGCTGTACAACGGGGCGTTCCCCACCACCCTGTCCTGGTGGGCTCTCAACGTGGCCTGTGCGGCTGTGACCTGCGTTGGTGGAGAGTTCCTCTGCCTCCGGACGGAGCTGCAAGCCATCCCGCTCAGTATGGCCAAAGTAGACTTATGAAACCGGAGCAATTTTGAGGTCAGGTGTTAAAGTAACTTTTAAAATAATGAAGTTATAGTTAAAAGTGAAGGCCAAAGCAGTTTTTCTTATATGACAAGGAAGGTGAACGAGCTATGTAAGCATCACCAAGCATGGACAGTCGCAACACTAGAGGAACTCATCTCTAAGTGTTGCTAGCCTAGAAAATTAAGGCTGATTACCTTATATGCCAGTAAAATCATCAGCTGACTTATTTTCCACGTTGGGACACAGCAGGTCCATGCTTGGCGGCAGGACTAGCGAGTAAAACTAAGAGCGAGATTTACATTGTACTTACATAAATATTGTCAATGCGAAAGAAAGCGATATAATACGCGTATGTCCGAGCAAGATAGAGAATGCCATCTAATGCGCCAAGAGGAATGCATTTGTTTTCTTTAAAACTTTTTGATTTTTGAAAATCTGTGGGTCAAACTCCTTACACGCAGCAATCTTCTATCTAGCTCACTTATACACCGGCCTACATACCCCTCTCTTTCCAACACTACCACAGATTATCAAAGTGCAATGAAGGTTAAGAGGCTACAAAATAGTGTGGGGTTTGATACTTTCACCTATAACTTTATGTTTAAAATGGCTAGTAATAAATGGCTAATAAAATTATCATAATGCAGCATGGCTGTGTCGCGTGCGAGATATATTACCCGTCTCTTTCTAGAATGAACAGTGACAAAAAGACGGGTTAGTCTAGCTCGCGTTCGACACAGCTCTCACGCACGCCCTGCCAGTCGTGCAAAGGTGTTAGAACGTTTAATTTTTATTACCTAAGTACAAGGGTACGCGACATGGAAGCAGAGTCGACTGGTCACATCCGAAACTCGAATTAACTGAAGTAGTTTGACATTGACAGATAATAATGTTGCCAGACTTGAGAAAAATGTAATAGTCTGGCCTAGGTTAAACACGGGAAATTATCCATAAACTGAATATAAGTCAAGTGTATACCTAAATAAATGGAATGGATGCACGCGAATTGACGAATCCAATTTTTTTTACACAAAACCCTTTGCAGTTAACAATCGTTTTTTGGTATGATGAATATTATTCTATTTTTTTTTTGTGGTGGCGGTCATTCACCGCCATTGACCGCAAAGTAAGAAATTCTTTCTTTTCCCTGAATTCGATATACATTTCAAAATTCATACTTTGTGTAGTTTTATTGCTTGAATTCGAAAGAATGACCTGCATACTTATTAATGTTTGGCGAAGCTAAACCACTGGCAACATTTTCTGCATCTGTCAAACTACTTTTGTAAATTTTTGCTTCGACTTTAGTCGCATATGGATGCTTCGGTATTTTTGTAAAATGAAAATGTGACTGACTTATTCTGCGGGAGCGTACCCTTAGGCAGTCAAATCAATTTGTATAATGTTAAAGTTAAATGATCAAATCATTGATTAGTGAATATTAATAAAGTTTGTTGAATTAAATTGTAAGTATGTTTCCTTTATTTGACGAATCGATGACAAAATAATTTGTTTCAGAGATATTTTTAGTTTATCTATTAATAAAATGAAATAAAAGGCATCTGTATTTCGAGTGGGCGAAAATCATACGAAATTATAGGCAATGTGGCTAGCAACCCATCACTATCTTGATTCTATTTTCCATCTATACGCCCACAATCTTGCTGAACCTGACCTGTAGGTCTTGTTACCTTAGGGTCTGTCTACCCCGTAAGGGAAAAAGTCCTGATTTCTGTATGCATGTATGCTAGTGTATTTCTGTATTTGTCTAACACTTTATAACACCAGTGTGGGAGCTCCATTTAACTGTTATTTTTTAAGTATTGTAATGATAACTGTAAATAACAATAATTTGATTGTAATGTAATTGGAGCTCCATTTAACTGTTATTCTGTAAGTATTGTAATGATAACTGTAAATAACAATAATTTGATTGTAATGTAATAAATATGGCATAATGAGTGCTGTTTATTTTGAGTTGAATTAAAATCATGATAAAACTGTATAAATCTGGATAATTTAGTAAATTTTGTATTTTTGAACTGAAATATTATTATTGCTAAAGTTAATAGTTTCTGCATGCAGATATTTTTTGCCGAAGTACACAGAGGCTACTATTTTGTACAAAATACACTTGTTTCATTTTAACCCAATTACATTTTTTTTTAAATCCTTAAAAAGGTGCGTTTTGCGCTAAGTTGTGATAAATATCACACTGAGGGTTTGTTTCATTACATGCTGATTTTGGATTCTTAGCAGAAATTATCCAAAACTCCAAAATCTAAGTCTGACTATTTTAACTTTCTTTCCCATCTGACTATTATTAAGATATCAAGAATTTTGGTGGTGATACAGGACTTATAAGTAAATAGCAATAACATAAGTTAATACCAATGAAACCTACCTTATTCATAAACGCTCTATAGGCTTCTGCTAACTTAGCAATTGTTTGTCCTTATCTGTGAAAGGTAGATGTCAAAGTGACAGATAAGGACAAACGATTGCTAAGTTAGCAGAGGCCTACAGAGCGTTCATGAATAAGGGGGTAAGTAGATACTCGGCCTGTTAGCATTTATGGTGTATGATGTGAGAATTTCTGGCAAGTTTCTTGCGGCGCATTCTTCTTGGCAACTATGGCCTTTCCGAATGCGCTGGTAGTTTAAAAAAAGACATGTAAAAGAGCCCTTGGCAAAATAAAGATTTGTTTGAATTTTTGAACTCTAAGCAATCGATTTTAACTTTTGTCACGAAACGTCTCGAAAGCGTCGGCATAATGGAACTCCCACATTGTGCGTTTGAAGTAAGTACTTCAAAAGTGTGGGAGCGTCATAAAGGCAAATTGGTAGGGCTACTTACTAGCCGCAGTTAACGACAATCTAGTCTTGTAGTATTTAGCATTGATCGCGAACGCATTCTAGACGGTGGTTGCCCAAAAAATTTAATGCTGTTTACATTTTCTGAACTTTTCTTGCAAATTATTTACTTATGTAAATAAATTATTTGAATATTGAACTTTTGTTTAAATCTCTGCTTGAGGCAAACCACTACACTACATGGTTCCCGGGGGTTTTTAGTCTTATACATTTTAAGTATTTTTTGACGTGTAAAGAATGTGGAGGGCAAACGAGCTTCGGTTCACCTCACGGAAAGCAATCACGGGGTCCATGGGCATCCATAACATAGAAGAGTTTAACCTTTTAAACGCCAACGACCTATATATACGTCCATTACTTCAATGCAAAAGCAACCTTCGTTCAATTGCATTTAGGTTCAACCTAAGGCATCGCAATAAAGAAGTCTGGCGTATGGGAGCCGTCTCTTGTACATATCTGACGTGGCGGCGAAAAGGTTAAGAGAGCATTGTCGGTCCTTTAAGAAAAGAATATACTCTTGTTTAAATTTTAGGTAACAAGACTAAGGTAACAAGACCTAAAGGTCATGTTTAGCAGGATTGTGGGCGCATAGGTGGAAAGGGGAATCAAAATAGTGATGGGTTGCTAGCCGCATCGCCTACAACATAACTGATTCTGATGAGGCCTCTACCATCTGCGCGAGAAGAGACGCTACTGGTAGGTACATACTATGTCTGACCAGCATGGAAAAAATTAGAGTTGGCGTTTTAATTTTGTAGGTATTTAATCAAGGAGACAATGAAAACCAGAAGACTTTGACAATTGTTATAATAAAAGAAATTCCAAACAAAACTTAACCGCAACATATAATGTCGAGTATCACAAGGTATCCACAATCAAAATTATAGCTTTCGCTTATTCACAATATCTCTAAAAGGTGCGTGGTTCATAATTTCGTGTGACCAATGGGCATAAATATCGATACAGCTATGTCAAATATATGTCACCGACCTTATTGCTTGTGGCGTTAAGGTGTATACATGTTTTTGACGCCTTGGTAACGTACATTTATAAATGCCCTTGACTGTACGTCCTGGAAAAAGCGACTTGCAATGTACTATTGAATAGATTCCTGAGCCACTGCGGAATCCTCCCAGAGTAAATGTCATAAAGACCTTTACGTCAGCGATTAGAAAGAGAGATCCGATTTGAAGTGATGTCATATGTCATCACGCCCATATAAACTCCATATTAAATTCCGTTTTTCTAAAAAGCGATAGAGACAAATCTGCTTATTTTTTACGACAGCGCCATCTGTCGTTTATAGCTTGAACTAATCATATCATGTTGCTAGCCGTGTACCGAGTTAGCTTTAGATCTAGACCACAGATGGCGTTATTCTAATTAATATAAGCAAATGTTTTAATGAAAGCCACGAAAAAAATCATGAATATTCTCATCAGTCGTTGGGTCGTGCATTCGTAGTCGTATATTCCTGGACGTATATTGGTCACACCCCAATTTTAACATTAAAACAATTTGAGAACAATAAAACTTATAAAATATAACTTAGTAACTGGCGCACTCACATACTGATAATAAGGCCTCACTTAGTATGATTTTCACCAAGTTTTTAACAATAACTTTAACCATTACCAAATATTTTAACGTATATTTAACAGAAAACCCGTCGGTTATAGTTTACCTTTTCGACGCAAAGGACCTATGTATACGTCCATTACTTCAATGCAAAAGCAACCTTCGTTCAATTAGGTTTAGGTTCAACTTAAGGCATCGCAACAAATAAGTCTGGCGTATGGGTGACGTCTCTTGTATTTGACGTGACGGCGAAAAAGTTAAAGGGCCGTCAAAGGTTAATACAAATACAAATGTATGTTTTTGTAATGTTGGCTTTGAAGCGATAAGTTCGCTTATTGTCTGCTTTGTTTTTCATTCGTCATTGTACTGATTTGTAGTGTCCAACCGTTTTTGGTAGAACTAAAGACTATCAACAAACCTATTCGAATGTGAGTGCGACAGTTAACGACTTCTTAAAGCAAATTATCATAAACTATCATTAAATCAACAAATTAGTAATATATTTCGTGCGTTCGCTTAAAAATTACCTATGCCAGTAAAGAAAATGATTAAAAATGTCTACCTTAGTATACTGTACGCGTAGCTAAGAGGTCCAAATAGAAAACACATCTTTATTCTTTACGGGGTAGATAGAGCCTAAGGTAAGCTGAAGGCCACGTTTAGCGTAATTTTGGGCGTATAGGTGGAAAGAGAAATCAAAATAGTCATGTGTTGCTAGCATCGTACCGCATAATTCTTCTTAAGTAGCAAATTAAGAATACTAGTCGTTTTGGTGGTAAAAGTCTTCTGTAAAAGTAGCGAGCGTTTCGAGCGAGCGAGATAGAGCTATGTAATTATAACTTTCTTTACTGGCATTGGATTTGGCTTATCCTAAAAATCACAACATTCAATAAATATCACTAAGTTACATTTTCATATAAATAGATACAGGGTGTGTCAAAATTGGAACCGAATATTTTGGCCCGCAGTTGAATATGCCCAAATGAATGTAGTAGTAATACAATCGAATCACTTTCAAAAACGGGCGGCAAACGAGCATGTGGGTTAACTGAGGGTAAGTAATCACCAAACACCCATGGACACCCGCAATACTAAAGGGTTGCAGATGCGCTACCAGCCTAGAAAATTGAGATGGATACCTCATGTGCCAGTAATTTTAGCGGCTGTCTTACTCCTCACGCTCAAACACAGCAGTGCGGCCTTTAAGATGTTGGTATAAATTTGTAAGACACTTCTTTGGCTCCAGAGCCTCGGACTCTGGGCAAGGCAGAGTTTGAATTAGAATTAGGTACCTGTGGTTTCCCATGAGGCTGACATAGTCACCATTGGTGCACTCAAGCCTCGTTAAAATTGAGATTAAAAAAAAAAGATGTTGGTAGATATCCTGACAGCCTTCGCACCACCCGAAAATTAGTAACCCCATTGGTGGATTGTTTTTCACATATCGCTACGCTTCCAAACCACTACGTTCATTCATACATACAAATAAAGGTGAAATAATCCAGCAACATTTTTCACACACCCTGTATAAGCAATTAAATACTTAACTTCTACACACAATACTGCGACGAAGCGTAGGAAGCAATCTTATTGCTTAGAAAATAAGGCATATATTAGATAAGCACTAGATATGTATATGACGAGGTACCCAATATGTTCTGTACTTTTGTGGTTATGTATAAATTATTCTAGTACGTATATGTATTTATGTATGTATGTATGTAAATTTGTTGTGCAACATAAAAATAAAACAAATACAACATACATACATACATTATTAATGTCTTATTGCATCTAAATTATGATTAATTGCGATCTACCGTCATATTGACACTTTATATCGTTTTCAAAACTATTTGACGACCAGATAGCCTAATGGTTAGAGAATCTGACTATTAAGCTTGAGGTCCCGGGTTCGATCCCCGGTCGGGGCAGATATTTGTATGAGAAATACGAATGTTTGTTCTCGAGCCTTGGATGTTTAATATGTATTTAAGCATGTATTTATCTATATAAGTATGTTTATCCGTTGTCTAGTGCCCATATTACAAGCTTTGCTTAGTTTGGGACTAGCACAATTGGTGTCAATTGTCCCAAGATATTTATTTATTTTTGTACAGTCCGCGAGCTCTTAGAATGCCACGGGTCGTCTAGCTGTCTCCCTCCCTCCGACTAGCACTTGGTCATTTTTTTAGCTATGAAAACGATACAATGCAGAACACTGCCAAAACATATATCCACTCGCAGAGAAGGCACTGTAAAGCATAAGTAATATTCACATACACAAAGATTGTCCACAAAACATACAATTATTCTAAAATGAGCGAACAAACAAGAAGTTTGTCAAAAACTGCATAGGGCAGCGTTTCTTAAGCCCAGACACGGACCCTTAGGAAATCAAGCACAATTTTCAAAGGACCTTCTAAAAAAAGAAGTCGAAGCGTAACGCAATTACAGACATTTTACACATACACAAATCATGTCTTTATCCATTACGGGGTAGAGAGAGCCTAAGGCGACAAGACCTACAGGCCACGTTTAGCAAGACACTGGGCGTATAGGTGGAAAGTGGAACCAAAATAGTGATGGGTTATAATTCCTATGATTTTCGCCCATTCCCTCGATGGGTTTTTACCTGCGAAGGAAGAGAAGCAACTGGTACATTCCATGTGTTTTCTTTGCTCCCAGACCAGCGTGGCAGTATACGGAGATTTTACGTTGCATTTATTTTTAATTTGAGGCTAGCAACCCATCACTATTTCTGGGGCGGCCGGCCCCGGGGTAGGCCCGAACGATGTCGCGAAGGAAGCGGCGGAACCCGGCGGCGGGGGAGGGGCAGCGCCTCGTGACATTCTGCCTATATTCGAACTCGCCCACCCTTAGGGCAAGATGCGCAGTGGAACGGCAGGGGCGACACCGTCGGCGGAGCTCCCTCCACTGACGTTCGATGGTATTAGTGTGCACCGACACCAGCCGGCGGCTCGTCCCCTGGACGGGGCTCCCGAGCCGGGGATCCGCCTCCAGCTCGACGGGGGCGGCCACAAAGTGTCGGCGATGACAAACCGCGCTATGGCTGTCCATGCCGAGGCGCAGTTGGGCCCCTCTATACGATCGCAGGGAGTCAGTCATCAGGTTAGATCCCTGCCCAACCGAGTCCAAGATGAACTGGTCTAGGGAGGGGCGGCTGCGGTCCGGGATCGGGGCGAACCTTGCTTCCTTCGTCAGCCGACTGATGCACCCCGCCACCCAGGCCTGGGATCGGGGCGCCCGGCCGCGATGGTGCTTGGGAGAGTACAATAAGCACTCATCAACCTCTACCACGTCGCCGGGGCCCCCGACCCGGGCCCCGTCATGGGCCATCACGAGGCTGCACACCTCTCTCAGACGCCGATAAAGGCGGATGGCGGCGGGTTTGGAGGTTCTACACTGCCGCGCGGCGGCCACTACTCCGTCGCCCTCGTAAAAATGGTACACTAGGCGAAGAACGGCCCGTGCGCTCAGCCTCGTCCTTGAAAAGATGGTCCCCTTCGCAGGGGCCACCGTGGCTCGACACTCTCTGCGTCCGCAGCGCCACCTCCCTTCAACTCCCTATGCATCCTGTTGCGGCAGCCGGGGCACCGCGGCGGCGTTGTGGGCAGGAGCAGCCACGCCTGGGCGGCTGCACCGCGCAGGACTCGGTGGGGATGGTGGCGGCGTTGTGGGCAGGAGCAGCCACGCCTGGGCGGCTGCACCGCGCAGGACTCGGTGGGGATGGTGGCGGCGTTGTGGGCAGGAGCAGCCACGCCTGGGCGGCTGCACCGCGCAGGACTCGGTGGGGATGGTGGCGGCGTTGTGGGCAGGAGCAGCCACGCCTGGGCGGCTGCACCGCGCAGGACTCGGTGGGGATGGTGGCGGCGTTGTGGGCAGGAGCAGCCACGCCTGGGCGGCTGCGACCGCGCAGGACTCGGTGGGGATGGTGGCGGCGTTGTGGGCAGGAGCAGCCACGCCTGGGCGGCTGCACCGCGCAGGACTCGGTGGGGATGGTGGCGGCGTTGTGGGCAGGAGCAGCCACGCCTGGGCGGCTGCACCGCGCAGGACTCGGTGGGGATGGTGGCGGCGTTGTGGGCAGGAGCAGCCACGCCTGGGCGGCTGCACCGCGCAGGACTCGGTGGGGATGGTGGCGGCGTTGTGGGCAGGAGCAGCCACGCCTGGGCGGCTGCACCGCGCAGGACTCGGTGGGGATGGTGGCGGCGTTGTGGGCAGGAGCAGCCACGCCTGGGCGGCTGCACCGCGCAGGACTCGGTGGGGATGGTGGCGGCGTTGTGGGCAGGAGCAGCCACGCCTGGGCGGCTGCACCGCGCAGGACTCGGTGGGGATGGTGGCGGCGTTGTGGGCAGGAGCAGCCACGCCTGGGCGGCTGCACCGCGCAGGACTCGGTGGGGATGGTGGCGGCGTTGTGGGCAGGAGCAGCCACGCCTGGGCGGCTGCACCGCGCAGGACTCGGTGGGGATGGTGGCGGCGTTGTGGGCAGGAGCAGCCACGCCTGGGCGGCTGCACCGCGCAGGACTCGGTGGGGATGGTGGCGGCGTTGTGGGCAGGAGCAGCCACGCCTGGGCGGCTGCACCGCGCAGGACTCGGTGGGGATGGTGGCGGCGTTGTGGGCAGGAGCAGCCACGCCTGGGCGGCTGCACCGCGCAGGACTCGGTGGGGATGGTGGCGGCGTTGTGGGCAGGAGCAGCCACGCCTGGGCGGCTGCACCGCGCAGGACTCGGTGGGGATGGTGGCGGCGTTGTGGGCAGGAGCAGCCACGCCTGGGCGGCTGCACCGCGCAGGACTCGGTGGGGATGGTGGCGGCGTTGTGGGCAGGAGCAGCCACGCCTGGGCGGCTGCACCGCGCAGGACTCGGTGGGGATGGTGGCGGCGTTGTGGGCAGGAGCAGCCACGCCTGGGCGGCTGCACCGCGCAGGACTCGGTGGGGATGGTGGCGGCGTTGTGGGCAGGAGCAGCCACGCCTGGGCGGCTGCACCGCGCAGGACTCGGTGGGGATGGTGGCGGCGTTGTGGGCAGGAGCAGCCACGCCTGGGCGGCTGCACCGCGCAGGACTCGGTGGGGATGGTGGCGGCGTTGTGGGCAGGAGCAGCCACGCCTGGGCGGCTGCACCGCGCAGGACTCGGTGGGGATGGTGGCGGCGTTGTGGGCAGGAGCAGCCACGCCTGGGCGGCTGCGACCGCGCAGGACTCGGTGGGGATGGTGGCGGCGTTGTGGGCAGGAGCAGCCACGCCTGGGCGGCTGCACCGCGCAGGACTCGGTGGGGATGGTGGCGGCGTTGTGGGCAGGAGCAGCCACGCCTGGGCGGCTGCGACCGCGCAGGACTCGGTGGGGATGGTGGCGGCGTTGTGGGCAGGAGCAGCCACGCCTGGGCGGCTGCACCGCGCAGGACTCGGTGGGGATGGTGGCGGCGTTGTGGGCAGGAGCAGCCACGCCTGGGCGGCTGCACCGCGCAGGACTCGGTGGGGATGGTGGCGGCGTTGTGGGCAGGAGCAGCCACGCCTGGGCGGCTGCGACCGCGCAGGACTCGGTGGGGATGGTGGCGGCGTTGTGGGCAGGAGCAGCCACGCCTGGGCGGCTGCGACCGCGCAGGACTCGGTGGGGATGGTGGCGGCGTTGTGGGCAGGAGCAGCCACGCCTGGGCGGCTGCGACCGCGCAGGACTCGGTGGGGATGGTGGCGGCGTTGTGGGCAGGAGCAGCCACGCCTGGGCGGCTGCACCGCGCAGGACTCGGTGGGGATGGTGGCGGCGTTGTGGGCAGGAGCAGCCACGCCTGGGCGGCTGCACCGCGCAGGACTCGGTGGGGATGGTGGCGGCGTTGTGGGCAGGAGCAGCCACGCCTGGGCGGCTGCACCGCGCAGGACTCGGTGGGGATGGTGGCCGGCGTTGTGGGCAGGAGCAGCCACGCCTGGGCGGCTGCACCGCGCAGGACTCGGTGGGGATGGTGGCGGCGTTGTGGGCAGGAGCAGCCACGCCTGGGCGGCTGCACCGCGCAGGACTCGGTGGGGATGGTGGCGGCGTTGTGGGCAGGAGCAGCCACGCCTGGGCGGCTGCGACCGCGCAGGACTCGGTGGGGATGGTGGCGGCGTTGTGGGCAGGAGCAGCCACGCCTGGGCGGCTGCACCGCGCAGGACTCGGTGGGGATGGTGGCGGCGTTGTGGGCAGGAGCAGCCACGCCTGGGCGGCTGCACCGCGCAGGACTCGGTGGGGATGGTGGCGGCGTTGTGGGCAGGAGCAGCCACGCCTGGGCGGCTGCACCGCGCAGGACTCGGTGGGGATGGTGGCGGCGTTGTGGGCAGGAGCAGCCACGCCTGGGCGGCTGCACCGCGCAGGACTCGGTGGGGATGGTGGCGGCGTTGTGGGCAGGAGCAGCCACGCCTGGGCGGCTGCGACCGCGCAGGACTCGGTGGGGATGGTGGCGGCGTTGTGGGCAGGAGCAGCCACGCCTGGGCGGCTGCGACCGCGCAGGACTCGGTGGGGATGGTGGCGGCGTTGTGGGCAGGAGCAGCCACGCCTGGGCGGCTGCGACCGCGCAGGACTCGGTGGGGATGGTGGCGGCGTTGTGGGCAGGAGCAGCCACGCCTGGGCGGCTGCGACCGCGCAGGACTCGGTGGGGATGGTGGCGGCGTTGTGGGCAGGAGCAGCCACGCCTGGGCGGCTGCACCGCGCAGGACTCGGTGGGGATGGTGGCGGCGTTGTGGGCAGGAGCAGCCACGCCTGGGCGGCTGCACCGCGCAGGACTCGGTGGGGATGGTGGCGGCGTTGTGGGCAGGAGCAGCCACGCCTGGGCGGCTGCACCGCGCAGGACTCGGTGGGGATGGTGGCGGCGTTGTGGGCAGGAGCAGCCACGCCTGGGCGGCTGCACCGCGCAGGACTCGGTGGGGATGGTGGCGGCGTTGTGGGCAGGAGCAGCCACGCCTGGGCGGCTGCGACCGCGCAGGACTCGGTGGGGATGGTGGCGGCGTTGTGGGCAGGAGCAGCCACGCCTGGGCGGCTGCACCGCGCAGGACTCGGTGGGGATGGTGGCGGCGTTGTGGGCAGGAGCAGCCACGCCTGGGCGGCTGCACCGCGCAGGACTCGGTGGGGATGGTGGCGGCGTTGTGGGCAGGAGCAGCCACGCCTGGGCGGCTGCACCGCGCAGGACTCGGTGGGGATGGTGGCGGCGTTGTGGGCAGGAGCAGCCACGCCTGGGCGGCTGCACCGCGCAGGACTCGGTGGGGATGGTGGCGGCGTTGTGGGCAGGAGCAGCCACGCCTGGGCGGCTGCACCGCGCAGGACTCGGTGGGGATGGTGGCGGCGTTGTGGGCAGGAGCAGCCACGCCTGGGCGGCTGCGACCGCGCAGGACTCGGTGGGGATGGTGGCGGCGTTGTGGGCAGGAGCAGCCACGCCTGGGCGGCTGCGACCGCGCAGGACTCGGTGGGGATGGTGGCGGCGTTGTGGGCAGGAGCAGCCACGCCTGGGCGGCTGCGACCGCGCAGGACTCGGTGGGGATGGTGGCGGCGTTGTGGGCAGGAGCAGCCACGCCTGGGCGGCTGCACCGCGCAGGACTCGGTGGGGATGGTGGCGGCGTTGTGGGCAGGAGCAGCCACGCCTGGGCGGCTGCACCGCGCAGGACTCGGTGGGGATGGTGGCGGCGTTGTGGGCAGGAGCAGCCACGCCTGGGCGGCTGCACCGCGCAGGACTCGGTGGGGATGGTGGCGGCGTTGTGGGCAGGAGCAGCCACGCCTGGGCGGCTGCACCGCGCAGGACTCGGTGGGGATGGTGGCGGCGTTGTGGGCAGGAGCAGCCACGCCTGGGCGGCTGCACCGCGCAGGACTCGGTGGGGATGGTGGCGGCGTTGTGGGCAGGAGCAGCCACGCCTGGGCGGCTGCACCGCGCAGGACTCGGTGGGGATGGTGGCGGCGTTGTGGGCAGGAGCAGCCACGCCTGGGCGGCTGCGACCGCGCAGGACTCGGTGGGGATGGTGGCGGCGTTGTGGGCAGGAGCAGCCACGCCTGGGCGGCTGCACCGCGCAGGACTCGGTGGGGATGGTGGCGGCGTTGTGGGCAGGAGCAGCCACGCCTGGGCGGCTGCACCGCGCAGGACTCGGTGGGGATGGTGGCGGCGTTGTGGGCAGGAGCAGCCACGCCTGGGCGGCTGCACCGCGCAGGACTCGGTGGGGATGGTGGCGGCGTTGTGGGCAGGAGCAGCCACGCCTGGGCGGCTGCACCGCGCAGGACTCGGTGGGGATGGTGGCGGCGTTGTGGGCAGGAGCAGCCACGCCTGGGCGGCTGCGACCGCGCAGGACTCGGTGGGGATGGTGGCGGCGTTGTGGGCAGGAGCAGCCACGCCTGGGCGGCTGCGACCGCGCAGGACTCGGTGGGGATGGTGGCGGCGTTGTGGGCAGGAGCAGCCACGCCTGGGCGGCTGCGACCGCGCAGGACTCGGTGGGGATGGTGGCGGCGTTGTGGGCAGGAGCAGCCACGCCTGGGCGGCTGCGACCGCGCAGGACTCGGTGGGGATGGTGGCGGCGTTGTGGGCAGGAGCAGCCACGCCTGGGCGGCTGCACCGCGCAGGACTCGGTGGGGGATGGTGGCGGCGTTGTGGGCAGGAGCAGCCACGCCTGGGCGGCTGCACCGCGCAGGACTCGGTGGGGATGGTGGCGGCGTTGTGGGCAGGAGCAGCCACGCCTGGGCGGGCTGCACCGCGCAGGACTCGGTGGGGATGGTGGCGGCGTTGTGGGCAGGAGCAGCCACGCCTGGGCGGCTGCACCGCGCAGGACTCGGTGGGGATGGTGGCGGCGTTGTGGGCAGGAGCAGCCACGCCTGGGCGGCTGCGACCGCGCAGGACTCGGTGGGGATGGTGGCGGCGTTGTGGGCAGGAGCAGCCACGCCTGGGCGGCTGCACCGCGCAGGACTCGGTGGGGATGGTGGCGGCGTTGTGGGCAGGAGCAGCCACGCCTGGGCGGCTGCACCGCGCAGGACTCGGTGGGGATGGTGCCGGCGTTGTGGGCAGGAGCAGCCACGCCTGGGCGGCTGCACCGCGCAGGACTCGGTGGGGATGGTGGCGGCGTTGTGGGCAGGAGCAGCCACGCCTGGGCGGCTGCACCGCGCAGGACTCGGTGGGGATGGTGGCGGCGTTGTGGGCAGGAGCAGCCACGCCTGGGCGGCTGCGACCGCGCAGGACTCGGTGGGGATGGTGGCGGCGTTGTGGGCAGGAGCAGCCACGCCTGGGCGGCTGCACCGCGCAGGACTCGGTGGGGATGGTGGCGGCGTTGTGGGCAGGAGCAGCCACGCCTGGGCGGCTGCACCGCGCAGGACTCGGTGGGGATGGTGGCGGCGTTGTGGGCAGGAGCAGCCACGCCTGGGCGGCTGCACCGCGCAGGACTCGGTGGGGATGGTGGCGGCGTTGTGGGCAGGAGCAGCCACGCCTGGGCGGCTGCACCGCGCAGGACTCGGTGGGGATGGTGGCGGCGTTGTGGGCAGGAGCAGCCACGCCTGGGCGGCTGCGACCGCGCAGGACTCGGTGGGGATGGTGGCGGCGTTGTGGGCAGGAGCAGCCACGCCTGGGCGGCTGCGACCGCGCAGGACTCGGTGGGGATGGTGGCGGCGTTGTGGGCAGGAGCAGCCACGCCTGGGCGGCTGCGACCGCGCAGGACTCGGTGGGGATGGTGGCGGCGTTGTGGGCAGGAGCAGCCACGCCTGGGCGGCTGCACCGCGCAGGACTCGGTGGGGATGGTGGCGGCGTTGTGGGCAGGAGCAGCCACGCCTGGGCGGCTGCACCGCGCAGGACTCGGTCGGGATGGTGGCGGCGTTGTGGGCAGGAGCAGCCACGCCTGGGCGGCTGCACCGCGCAGGACTCGGTGGGGATGGTGGCGGCGTTGTGGGCAGGAGCAGCCACGCCTGGGCGGCTGCGACCGCGCAGGACTCGGTGGGGATGGTGGCGGCGTTGTGGGCAGGAGCAGCCACGCCTGGGCGGCTGCACCGCGCAGGACTCGGTGGGGATGGTGGCGGCGTTGTGGGCAGGAGCAGCCACGCCTGGGCGGCTGCACCGCGCAGGACTCGGTGGGGGATGGTGGCGGCGTTGTGGGCAGGAGCAGCCACGCCTGGGCGGCTGCACCGCGCAGGACTCGGTGGGGATGGTGCCGGCGTTGTGGGCAGGAGCAGCCACGCCTGGGCGGCTGCACCGCGCAGGACTCGGTGGGGATGGTGGCGGCGTTGTGGGCAGGAGCAGCCACGCCTGGGCGGCTGCACCGCGCAGGACTCGGTGGGGATGGTGGCGGCGTTGTGGGCAGGAGCAGCCACGCCTGGGCGGCTGCACCGCGCAGGACTCGGTGGGGATGGTGGCGGCGTTGTGGGCAGGAGCAGCCACGCCTGGGCGGCTGCGACCGCGCAGGACTCGGTGGGGATGGTGGCGGCGTTGTGGGCAGGAGCAGCCACGCCTGGGCGGCTGCACCGCGCAGGACTCGGTGGGGATGGTGGCGGCGTTGTGGGCAGGAGCAGCCACGCCTGGGCGGCTGCACCGCGCAGGACTCGGTGGGGATGGTGGCGGCGTTGTGGGCAGGAGCAGCCACGCCTGGGCGGCTGCACCGCGCAGGACTCGGTGGGGATGGTGGCGGCGTTGTGGGCAGGAGCAGCCACGCCTGGGCGGCTGCACCGCGCAGGACTCGGTGGGGATGGTGGCGGCGTTGTGGGCAGGAGCAGCCACGCCTGGGCGGCTGCACCGCGCAGGACTCGGTGGGGATGGTGGCGGCGTTGTGGGCAGGAGCAGCCACGCCTGGGCGGCTGCGACCGCGCAGGACTCGGTGGGGATGGTGGCGGCGTTGTGGGCAGGAGCAGCCACGCCTGGGCGGCTGCACCGCGCAGGACTCGGTGGGGATGGTGGCGGCGTTGTGGGCAGGAGCAGCCACGCCTGGGCGGCTGCACCGCGCAGGACTCGGTGGGGATGGTGGCGGCGTTGTGGGCAGGAGCAGCCACGCCTGGGCGGCTGCACCGCGCAGGACTCGGTGGGGATGGTGGCGGCGTTGTGGGCAGGAGCAGCCACGCCTGGGCGGCTGCACCGCGCAGGACTCGGTGGGGATGGTGGCGGCGTTGTGGGCAGGAGCAGCCACGCCTGGGCGGCTGCGACCGCGCAGGACTCGGTGGGGATGGTGGCGGCGTTGTGGGCAGGAGCAGCCACGCCTGGGCGGCTGCACCGCGCAGGACTCGGTGGGGATGGTGGCGGCGTTGTGGGCAGGAGCAGCCACGCCTGGGCGGCTGCACCGCGCAGGACTCGGTGGGGATGGTGGCGGCGTTGTGGGCAGGAGCAGCCACGCCTGGGCGGCTGCACCGCGCAGGACTCGGTGGGGATGGTGGCGGCGTTGTGGGCAGGAGCAGCCACGCCTGGGCGGCTGCACCGCGCAGGACTCGGTGGGGATGGTGGCGGCGTTGTGGGCAGGAGCAGCCACGCCTGGGCGGCTGCACCGCGCAGGACTCGGTGGGGATGGTGGCGGCGTTGTGGGCAGGAGCAGCCACGCCTGGGCGGCTGCACCGCGCAGGACTCGGTGGGGATGGTGGCGGCGTTGTGGGCAGGAGCAGCCACGCCTGGGCGGCTGCACCGCGCAGGACTCGGTGGGGATGGTGGCGGCGTTGTGGGCAGGAGCAGCCACGCCTGGGCGGCTGCACCGCGCAGGACTCGGTGGGGATGGTGGCGGCAAGGTCGTACACCGTGAAATTTCGCGCCAGCACAAAATCCAGCGGGTTCATATTTGCTGGGCCGATGGGTAGACTTGAGCGGAGTGGTGCGTTGCTCGCGATATGTGACATGCGACCGTCTCGGCGCGCTGCTGCGGACTGCCTTGGAACCTTTCGCGGTTCCCGGACACGGCGGCTAAATCTCGCAAATACGGGGGTAGTTGCGCTCAGAGACTCGGCTCAAAGAGTATGGGCGCGGAAGCCGCCTACCCCCGTCGACAATCACAATATTTTACCATCATTATTTTCACATTTACATTTTATATCACCCCATTCCCCTACTGTATTATTATTTATTTGTTTTATCATTTACATTCAGCTCTTTTGCACTAGGTTTAGGCCCAACTGACATTGTTATATACTTATTCCAGTTGACATCCCACTATTTTGATTTTATTTATTCTGTGCAATTAGCCGTTTTGCTCTAGATTTAGGTTACACTGACATTTTTATACATTTAGTTTAGCCGACATCCCCTTATTTTAATAGCCATCTTGCTCTAGATTTAGGATTCATTTGACATTTATTTATTCACTCATTCATCCATTTTTAACATTCGCCCCTACTTTATTTAATACCACAATACGTCTCAGGTGCTGGAGCCTGGAACCGTTAGTCATAGTCATAGTCATTGTACAATTAGGTTAAGTTAGATAGGTAAAATACAAGTTAAGAGTTACCGGCACAATATTCCCTCCCCCATATCCCCCCCAAATAAAAAATGTGTAGACAGCGGAAGGGCAAAAGAAGGGCAACCAAAGAAAAGAAAGAAAGGTTGCCCCACCCAAAAGAGGACACCAAAGGTCCCTCAGGATCCAAGAAAAGATAACTAAAGATCCACCCTTCCGCTAATAGTTATAAGATGTTAGAACTGTGTTAAATATTATTATAGGAGAACTATGTACACAGAATTAGACTTAGAAAATAGCAACAGTGTAACTTGTGCCGGTAACCACCCCTTTCCCCCCCCTCTAGGATAAGCTGTATCCCTCCCCTTCCCTTCCCCACCCTCATTGACTCTAGGAATAAATTCGTAAAGGTTAAAGTAGATTCGTGTTAAAAGCTCGAGAATAGATACTTGAGGTAAAGCGAGGGTGTTGGGAGGTACTTCATACCTCCCAACACTTTAAAAAAAAAAAAAAAAAAAACCCATCACTATTTTGATTAAATTTTTTGCCATCTATACGCCCCCATAATCTTGCTAATCGTGGCCTAGGTCTCGCCACCTTAGGCTCTGTCTACCACGTAAGGGATAAAGACGTGATTTGTGTATGTATGTATGTATTTATTTATTGTTGAATGGTCTGAGACTGCAGACTGCGGACCCACAACACGCATTCTCGGGGTCCACGGGTCCTGGGGGCGTCGCCAGCCGATGGCGCAGGAGGGGGGGGGGGGGCAAGTTGACTTTACCTACTACAATTCATACTTTGCTCATTCTCTATGACTAGTCTAGGACTTTGGTTGCATTATATTTGGCAACTTTTTTTAGAATCTCTAGAGGGGGGGGGGGCAGCTGCCCCTCCCTGCCCCCCCTGGCGACGCCCTTGCCTGGGGGTCAAGAAACACTGGCCTAGGGTGTTCAAAATTTGAGCACCTTGGCTGCTGTGCCGTGACAATGTTCAAATTGACACTTCTCGCGTTTTCGCCCACGTTTCAGTGCGAATTTGGTGCAAATAATACGTTTTTACACAAGTTGACACTTTTATCGTGAATAGGAATTAGTGTTTCATGCTCTAGTGCAGAGATGTTACGGATATATAATTTCGGATCCGGATATGGATATTGGTAAAATATAATATCGGTTTCGGTTACGGTTATGGATATTAAATTATTTCGGATTATCCGATAGTTTCGGTTACGGATATTACATTTTTAAGGAACTGTAAAATGAAATACAATACGACAAAACGCGCGCGCGGCTAGTCTGCCGGCCGGGCAAAAACAAAAACTTGTCACGACGTGTCATATTTACTAAGTAGTATTTAGTACTCCGCCCTATCCGAAACAATCCAAAACTTTTAATATCGGGTTCGGTTACGGTTACGGATTTTTTTATTTCGGATATCCGATAGTTTCGGTTACAGATATGGATATCCATAACAACACTGCTCTAGTGCTAGACACTGTAATGCCATTACAATACAATACAATATAAAACCATTTGCTGAAAATAGTCTGAGAAAATTTGCGGTTTCCGTACACTGTCCAAATTGAATAACGAAGTGTGTGTGTGGATTCCGCAAATTTATTCATACAAATTTCAACTTTTTTGTTCACGACAAAAGTGTCACCCTGTATATTTTCATACATATAAAAATCGTTTCGTGCTAGCTACGTATTGGTTAATTTGAACTTTTATATCTAATCTACGATTCTTACATGTAATTCGGAAGAATTAAATGAACAATTAAAAATGGAGATAAGCTCGAGTCTTTTGTTTTTTAATACAACTCCAAAGTATAGGCCAAAATACGCTCGAGTATGTTTAATTTTTTTTTAAATAGTATAATTATAATTAAATAAAAGATACGGGTTCGAATCCCGCTTGCAAGCATTTTGCTGTTCATATAAATTTGGGGTTAGTTATCATTAAATTAAATTATTAAACCCGGTGCATTGTCTTTTTTTTAAACTGAGCATTTTTAAAATACTTTCATCGAGGTAGAGAAGCATTACAACATATTATTTCTAGTAAAAATAATTATTTGATTTATGGTTACTATTTGGATAAAATAATACTGTAATAATAATCATTTGTAAAGTATTTGCGCAATATAAAATAATTTCTAATATTTAAAGACTGTCTTTTAGTATGTATATGCATCATAAAACTAAAAAGAGATTATTTTTTACGTGAGAATGACAAGGTTCCTAATTTAGGTTTCGAAGAAAAATCAACCCTATCAGAGTTCGCATGCGATATAAATTACAAAAAAACCTAGGAAATACAAATATTACATGGAACCATTTATTTCTAGCTCACTGTTACGTTGTGTATCTATGTCAAAAAATCTAAATCTGTCAAAATAAGTCAAAAAATGTCGAGGTGCTTTAAATAGTCTACACTAAAGCCCATTTTACATCAGCAACTAGTTTCGTGGACCTAAGCCGGATATTTTACATCCGCGTGTAGCTGGCTCCGAAAGTCCGCTACGAAATGGTAAAAGATGCAGAATAACGTTAAAAGATTTCAAGGCCGACAACGCACTGGCATCGCGTAAAGCGCTGCGGGTGTCTATGGACAGTGGTGACCCACTAGTTCGTTTGTCTGGCCTCTCTAAAAAAAAAAAGTCGCTTTTCGGAGCCAGCGCCTGAACGGGATTTTGTATTCCCATACGGTAGCTGGCTCCGAAAGTTGGGAAAGCGTCACGGAATGATGAGGATCCGGGTTCAAATCCCGGCCATTACCTTAGGGGCCGTCCATTAATCACGTGAGACTCCGAAAGGGGGGGAGGGGTTCGGCAAAAATCACGAAATATCACAATCAATAAGGGGGGGGGGGTGTAGTAAGATATCACGTGTATCTATTATTCGTCAAACAAAAAAGCGGCGTGTAGTGTGACCTTGACTCGCCGTTGCCGGGCAACGAACCCTTTTATACCTGTAGGTACTAAAAATACATGTGATTTTGGATGGGGAAGGGGGGGGGGGGGGGGTAAAAGTGCTAAAAACATCACATGATTAATGGACGCGGGCCCTTACTTTTCAGATTTTTCCGTTCTAATTTTCAGTGTCGTTTAGAAATTTAATGATGGTCTTTTCGAATGCGCTGGGCTGGTTGTTTAAAAAAAACACGTAAACCTTGGCGGTCTATTTGCAAAAGAGTTTTGAATTTTGAATTTTTGGATTTTAGATACCCGGCCTTGTGCTAGCTGCGTGAAGCAAACTGGGCTTAAACAACAAAGACCGAGTTAGACTCTGTCAAAAAACATAGTAAAATATACTTGTTAAAGTCGTGAAAACGTCGTTCTTGATAGCTGTCCCGTTGGATTACACCGGGTGTCGGATCACCGGGGCTTAGGGCGAGCTCTCATCGTCGACCTCTTTTATCACGCTGTCGGCCTCCCAACGCGTACGGTCTGCTATAAGCGACTGTAATTTCTGCGAAAGGAAAGTGTCTATGGAATATTTCATTCTTAATCAAGGAAACTTACCCCCTTATTCATAAACGCTCTATAGGCTTCTGCTAACTTAACAATCGTTTGTTCTTATCTGTCACTTTCACATTTACCTTTCACAGATAAGCACAAACGATTGCTAACTTGGCAGAAGCCTATAGAGCGTTTATGAATAAGGGGGTTAGTCATTAGTGCAGTTGTAAGTTTGCGGCGTCCAAGTGCTGGAATGATATTCCTCCCCCTATCCAAGGAGCGTCAAGTAGTTACACCTTCAAGCGCAAGCTGAAGGATCACTTATTGACGCTCCAAAAATCCTTACAATAGTCCTCCAGCACTTAGCACTTTGATATGCCAGCAACTTAGTGTTCCCTTCTTTTTATTTTAAACTATTTAATTAATTCGGGCTCTATCTATTTATTACTTTGTTTACGTAAAAGTTTATGGATTATGTAGTATACAGGGTGTTTGGTAGCTAGATACAAAGCTTTAAGGGGATGATAGCCGAGGTATTTTTGAACATTTTTAGCCATATATGTCTTAGCCGAAATTTGATATTTTTTTTTTAAATTGAAGACTTAGAAATTTTAGGAAAATACCCAGAATTTGATAGTCACGAATCAATATTGCCCCAATGAGCGTTAATTTGGAAACAAAATCTTTTATTTCGGATAGTTTAATGTGTATTGGACCAAATGAAATAATTTTTAAGTGTCTTTCTTGCCAGAAAAACAAAATGGAGGCATTCGAAATTACTAAAAATGTCTTAGGTTGGAACAGAGTAATTTTTCTGTGCCATAAAAAAAAATAAAAAAAATCCTTGAAATGTTCAAACATTTTTAGAAACATGCCTGTTTATTGTCCTTTCTTTTAAAGTATCACTCATTCACATTGCTTGTTAAATCTGAGATAAAAAGTAAAAACCAAACTCAGGGAGCGCTCGCTAAGAATGCACTAATCTTGAAATTTTACTAGTAAATTTAGTGACATAAACAAAGATAAAATTAATGTAAAAAAAAAATTATTTTATCTGTGTATCGTTTCCTGAGTCACAGACGGTTCTGGCTGAAAATCAGTGCTGCAGGTCTAACCTCAGCGTAATGCTGAGCCATCGACTGTACAAATTATGCTTCTTGGATCATACATGCCGTCACGCCTTTCCCACAGGGGTAGGCAGAGACTACTTTGTTCCACTTGCTACATTTATCAATTTCTTCATACATGCTCGCCGGTTTAACTCCTGACCTGAACTTATTCCAAAACGTCTCCTATTTGGTCTCGGAACGTCCGTCCAGGCCTTCCCCTCCCAACGCAACCATTCACACTCCCCTCTACTTGGATCAACAGACAGTAAGTTGTTGTTACCAGTGACGTAACTATAACGTCTGGGGCCCGCGACAATTTCCTCAGATGGGGCTCCTTCCTCAATATAAAGAAGTGCATCAGCGTCCCTTCTGTGCTCTAAACCAAGCCAGTTCGGGGCCCCCTAGAGATAGGGGCCGTGGCATTTTGCCACCCCTGCCACCCTATAGTTGTTACCTCTGGTTTGTCTAGCAGGACGATGCGGTTCTCTATTTTGGGCGCGAGCTCGCACGACTGCTGCTCCAAGTCATCCAAAGAAGCGCGACGCGTCAATCTGAAAAGACAACTGAGGTTACAGAAACAATACTGTTCAGTATGTGTAAGCGTGCGTTTCAGTATATTTGTGTAAGCGTGCGTTTCAGTATATTTGTGTAAGCGTACGTTTCAGTATTTCTGTAAGCGTGATTCAGTATATTTGTGTAAGCGTACGTTTCAGTATTTGTGTAAGCGTACGTTTCAGTATATTTGTGTAAGCGTGTGTTTGTGTATATTTGTGTAAGTGTACGTTTCAGTATTTCTGTAAGCGTGTTTCAGTATATTTCTGTGAGCGTGGATGCTGTTATTAATATTGTGTGAGTGTGCGTATCAGTATGTTTGAGAGTGCGTGTTCAGTAGTATATCTGTGTAAGCAAGCGTTTTGGTATGTTCGTGTAAGCATGTGCGGAGGTATGTGTATATGTGTGTGTGCGTGTACCTGTGCGGGTGCGGCGGCGGCTCGGCGGCGCTGGAGGCGCGGCGCAGCGGCGGCGGCCCGCCCAGCTCCGCCACGTCCAGCATCTTCACCAGGCTGTGCCTGTGCGTGACAACAGATTCCTGACTAAATTATTCTGGACAGTGGCGTCTCTTTCATTGTATGGCAAAAAACCAGACTTAACACGAAGCTTTTTTCTTGCCATAAATCCTAGGGCGGTAATTAACGCTCCCCCCCGCCGCAGCAACCCCCCGCCAGAGAGGCAGGCGACATCGGCCGGCTTCGTTTGACCTGTCGCGGGGCCCTAGTGCAGGGGTGGCGAACCTTTTTCGGTGGACGTGCCATTTTTTCACAAATAAAGTAATATTTGGCTCTGACCTTTCATCAAAGTCCCTGTTGTCTTAAGAGGGTGTTGAAAAATAAACCTTTTTTATTATTGGCGTGGTCAAATTATTTTGAAGCGTGCCAACAGTGGCACGCGTGCCATTGGTTCGCCAGCCCTACCGTCTGCTGAGCGTGACCAGCGACTGGCGGTGCTTGGAGTGGCGCGCGCGGCCGGTGCGCACGTTGATGGCCGCGAAGTGGTTCTGCACGGCCAGCCCGATCTCCGGGCACATGTCTTCCGACACCTGCCCACAAAAAAAATATTTAAAAGGCACTGAAAATTAGAGCACTTAAAAAATCCAAAAATTAACGCTATGACTGGGAATCGAACCCGCATCCTCATTATTCCGTAATGCGTGCTATAGCCCCACATCACCCATAGCAGGTAAAATCCTACCCACAACTCATGCTCTATATCGTATCCTCGTTCTAAAATATTCAGTTTCTTCACAAGTTCTACAAATTCTTTTGATCAATGTACATACGTATGTACCGCTCAGTATGATCGTTTCCGAGTGACCCGCATGTGAGGCACTGACTCGTACAGCTAGCTCGTAGTGACCCATATATGGGTCACAAACTCGTGCAACTAGTTCGCTGCGACCCATATGTGGGTCACGAACTAGTGCAAGTAGTTCGCTGTGACCCACATATGGGTCACATAATTACTAAGGTGTTGTTTGGAAACAATGGATTCTCCAGAAATCTTTGCATACACTGAAAACAACATCATGGATTTTTTGTACCAGTTATAGTGTGATAAATTGTGTCGATTCTACTAATATCATAAATGCGAAAGTTTGTGAGCAAGATGTTTGTTATACTTTCACGCCAGAATGACGGACAGATCGGGATCATAGCGATAAACGTCTTTGCAGACGGAGTCACGGGCAGCTAGTAAAATTATAATAGTAAGTAATAGTAAGTAAGTAATAGTAAGTAAGTAATAGTAAGTAAGTAATAGTAAGTAAGTAATAGTAAGTAAGTAATTAAAATAGTAGTATTCAGCTCACGAGTATCTTGCAGGCGGGCAGCATGGAGAAGCCGTCGTTCCCGTTGTAGAGGTACTTCTTGACGGCGAGCCGGTAGCTGTTCTGCTTCTGCAGGTACTCGTCCCCCACCTTCACCAGCTGCTGCGCCACGCGCGCGCCGCCCGCCTTGCTGGGGTCGAAGCCGAACGACACGCCCGCCACCTGGGCAACAACACTACTTGTATCCCGTAACTCTAAACGAGAAAATGTCCGTCCGTGAGTCTGTCGCTTTTACTCAGGAACGCGTAGAGGTATAAAATTGGAATTGACATCATAATACGGAAGTCTGAGATCCCTTGGAGCTGTGAAAAAATCAACCCTCCAAATCTACGCAACCAAAAGAATCATTAAAAAGATTTTTGCATACAAATTGCTATCAAAATCCATGTACTTCCAGTTGTCTTATTTCTTTAATTTGGTATGAAAGTAGGTCTTATAACAGAACTAATAAAATATATCTCAAAATCTGATTTTCTTGTGTGTCTGCAACCTCGCATTGTCAACTTAATAATATTTCTTGGGAGCAGGGCCCTACTAACACTGGATTTTTTGACTTTCCAAATTTGGACGGAAGCCTCGGTGCGCGAATGCGATCGCACTTGGCCGATTTTTTAAATACTGAAATGATGTCGAGTCTGCCAGACATGTTTTAGACTAATCCGCAGCCCTTCCAAACGATGGGGTACTGCATGATTCTGGGCAGGTCAGCAGGTCCAGTTACCTGCGGGAACCGGCCCTCCAGGCTGGGGTACTGGCTGACGGCGTTCTCCAGCGCCTGCAGGATCACGGCGCCCGACGCTTCCACCACCACGATGGGGTCCCGCATGGGGATGATGCTGCCCAGGTCGCGCAGCGTGAACTCGCCCGCTGGGTGCACCTGGAGGCATAGACCAGCCACTGGAGACAATTGTGCAGCACAATTTGTATGCGTTGCCTGCCACCGCACAAACTAGCTTCATCAATTGCTTTTAACACCTTCACAGTTCAGTGATCCATATACGGGTCACGGCGAACTAGAAGTATGTGACCCACATATGGGTCCCAAAAAACGACCAGACAGGTACGCACTTAGATTTATACATACCGAGTGATTTAAATAATATTTATTGGAGTTACGAGGAAATGGAAACCAAATGGTTTACCCAACATTTATTTCGCCGAACGTCCCCGAACCAAGAATATTTTCTTGAATTTTAAGTTTCAACAAAAATAAGAAACACACATTTCTTAGACTTTTTTATTTGGAAATATAAACGTACCTGCTACCCCTGTTGGGAAGTCTTACCCTAGTAGCATGTATCTTATTTATTTTAATATTAGCTTAGGATTGACTAGGTCCTGCCGGACCCATACACACTGGCCCTATGACCCTAACACGTTACCTGGTCGGAGCGGAAGGTCCCGGAGTTGAGCAGCACCAGGTCAGCCCCGGTGGCCGCCAGCAGCACGTCGCAGATCCAGTTGCCCAGGTTGCACTCCTGCCGCCGGATGCACGAGAACCGGCCCTCCAGAGGCACGCAGAACTTGCCCAGGACCTCGTCCATCTTGCCTTCGATCATGGCTGGAAATATCAGTGCCGACTCGATTTCTTGCCCCCTCATACATACATACTTGTGATATGTGTGTAGATAAAGTAATGTATGCAACTGTACATAATTAGGCCTTAAAACACGAGTATGGGTTTCGAAACGAGCCTTGGCGAGACACACGATCCTCATTATGTAACGGTTGCATAAAATACTATTCCTAACATATTTTAAAGATTCTTGAAATGAATGAACTGTGTAGTAGACGAATGTTCAAATTATGCTACTTGGATCATACGTACATACCGTCACGCCTCCTATAGGGGTAGGCAGAGACCACATTGTTCCATTAGCTACGATCCTGGCTTACCTCTTTCGTATCATCCACATTCATCAAAATTAAGAAATTTCGGGTTTTTCTGAATAAAAATCATCAATACTAAATTGAGGACATTTTTTTGTCACTTTTACTACATTCGTTTCATCCGATTTGTATGTGTTTGTTAAACCTTCTTGTGTTCTATGCTAATAGTAAACACCCTGGCTACTTTTGATACTATTGATTTATAATTTAGAATACGCTTTATTGTGTTCTTTATGTCAATCACTTGTCTCTGTACTCTCTTGCAAACCGTTACAACTATTATACATTATTTTTATCCCTGCTCTGCTTATTTTACTTCAAGAGGTTGTGGTCCCAGAGCCGCATTTTAAAAATAAAGTAACAGTGCTAATTTAATTTCGGAAGTGCTATGAATTCTACAAATTCATCGGCGATGCCATCATTGTCGGCACCAACAGCTTCAACGTCAACGTCTACAGGATCCATCAGCTTCTCAAAACTGAATGGTAGGAACTACAGCACGTGGATATTCAGCCTCGAGTGCCTCCTTACTGATCTCGACCTTTGGGACGTCTGTATTACACCCGTCGGGTCAGAAGCCACTGAGAAGAGGAAGGATGCAAAAGCCCGTGCAAAAGTCTGCTTGGCCTGTGACGAAAATGTCTATCCTATTATAAGGTCAGCAAAATCGGCATTTGAAACACTACAATGTCTCAAGAAAGCATATGCTGACTGCGGATTAACTAGACGTTTAGGCCTCATCAAGAAATTATTAGCACAGAAGTTCAACGGGAATATGCAAGAGTATGTAAACTGCTTATTATCTACGCAACAAGAGTTACAAGGCATCGGAGCAGCAGTTGAGGACGAGTTCCTAGCAGTTATAATGCTGGCGGGACTGCCAGAGTCTTACAAGCCACTCGTCATCACACTGGAGCACGCGAACGTCAATCTCACATCGGAGAATGTGGTGACAGCTCTCCTCAAGGAAGACTTTAGAGCTGTACCCACCACACCCAGTACCCTTCAAGGACCTGTCAACACCGCGCTACACGTCAACCCTTCTAAGAAAATGTTTTGTAAATATTGTAAAAAGTTAGGGCACGTAGTTTCGCAGTGTAAGAGCATCAAAATTAACAAAAACAAGAATGTTTCGGCGGTCAAATCATTCAATACATCCGAATTCACACTTTCATCTTGTTTTCCTAACGATCCTCCCACAGGTCATCAAGACTGGTTCATCGATTCTGGCGCAACTTCCCATATGAGTAACAGGAGAGAGTGGTTTATGAACATGACATCCCATTCTATTCCCATTACAGTTGCGAACAAGGAACAGTTACTGAGTCATGGTAAAGGTACCGTAACGATGAATATTTCTCCTAGCGTAAGTAAAATTAGCGACGTTTTGTACATCCCTGGCCTAGCTACTAATCTTTTATCAGTTAGCAAATTGAATCAAAATGGGTTGGATGTTTTGTTTACATCAGAAGGCGCGAGCATTTTTCCTAGTGGAAAATGTCAACTGACAGGAACTGTCATTGCCACAGGCTCAAGCCATAAAGGCATGTACAAACTTGATGTAAGTTCCTGTACAGCCATGCTTTCGAAAACCAAAGAGTCTGCTATGTTGTGGCATAGACGCCTTGGGCATATAAATGCCAAATGTTTAAACGTTTTAAAAAATAAAAACGTAGGCATAGACTACACAGGTAGTTTAAACACAACTTGTGTTCCCTGTTTACAAGGTAAACTGTCTAAGAGACCTTTTCCGAACTCTACCAGTAAGTCGGATTGCGTACTGCAACTGATTCATTCGGACTTATGCGGTCCTATGAGTACGCATTCGTGGGGCGGAGCCCTTTACTTGCTAACATTTACAGACGACTTTAGTCGCAAAACTTTTGGATATCTTTTGAAAACAAAAGACGAAGTTTTTAGTAAATTTGTAGAGTTTAAACATTTAGTAGAAAATCAAACAGGTCATAGGATTAAGGTTTTTCGCTCGGATAACGGCCGTGAATTTGTTAATCATGGTTTGTCAACCTTCTTTAAGGAGAACGGAATTATTCACCAGACCACGATCCCGTATACTCCTGAGCAGAATGGGATATCAGAACGCGTGAACCGTTCCATAATCGAGAAAGCAAGATCTATGCTCCAGGACTCACAATTACCAAAGGCGTATTGGGGAGAAGCTGTGAACACAGCAATCTATTTGAAGAATCGGACGCCAACTCAGTCTCTCAACAATAGAATCCCAGAAGAGATATGGACTGGTACGAAAGTCAACCTGTCTCATCTGAGAGTCTTCGGTTGCCAAGCTCACGTTCTCGTACCAAAAGAAAAACGTACGAAACTTGACGCAAAGACACAAACGTGCATCTTCGTTGGCTACTCGACTGAGAGCAAAGGCTATCGACTCGTCAATCCCCAAAATCCTCGAGTAATTATTGTCGCGAGAGATGTTGTCTTCATTGAAGACGAAACTCAAGTAGATTCTAACCAAATCTCACCTCAAATCCCGATACCAGAATCGTCGCCAGATCCGACTCAAGTCCAAATCCCGATCTTCGACCAGTCAGTTCCACCACCACAGCTTCATATGCAGCCTGACATACAGACACCTATGTTAATACAGCCTGAACTTGATCCCCCGCACGCTGAACCTCAACCTGTTCCTGAATCTCAACCTGAAGCCATGGAACCAGAACCAGTACCTGAACGGAGATACCCGTCAAGAGACAGGCGTCCTCCTGCGCGGTATGTGTGTACTGTACAGATGACTTCAGAGTTAGAACCAGAAACCTACAAAGAGGTCACACAGCATCCTCAAAAGGATAAGTGGCTCGAAGCCATGCAGGCTGAATACAACTCCTTAATGAAGCATGGAACGTGGACTTTAGTGGACAGACCCAAGGATCGTAAGACCACAAAGTGCAAATGGGTCTTACCACAAAGTGCAAATGGGTCTTCAAGCTTAAACGGGGGGGTGTTAAACCTTCTTGTGTTCTATGCTAATAGTAAACACCCTGGCTACTTTTGATACTATTGATTTATAATTTAGAATACGCTTTATTGTGTTCTTTATGTCAATCACTTGTCTCTGTACTCTCTTGCAAACCGTTACAACTATTATACATTATTTTTATCCCTGCTCTGCTTATTTTACTTCAAGAGTGTTGTATGGATTACTAGGTTTTTTTTTCATTACAAAAATGAATTCCTAGTATTAGTGATTTTAATTTGAAAAACCCAAAATATCTTGATTATGGAAAAAAAAATCATCACAATGGGCAAAAATCTTAGGAATCATGTTATAGGCGGTGCGGGTAGCAACTCATCATCATTGATCCTCCTTTCCACCTATACGCCCACGATCATGCTTAACGTGGCCTTTGGGTGTCTATTCCGTAAGGGGGTACAGACGTGATCTGTATTTAGAAAAAAAATGATACTGGCAACATTTTCGGCTGCTCTTTAGAAAAAAAAAACATCTGATCAGCTGGTAACGATTTAAGAGCTAGTCTAGCCCATGGTGGCAATAGGTGTTACCGGAGTACTTGTCGGTGGCGGCCTTGAGGACGGCGTCCTCTGCGTACGCGCTGGTCACGTGCACGTCAGCAATGTCCACGCGCGTGCCGTCAGGCGTGAAGCTTATACTGATCTTGGAGAACTGACGGAAGTCCGTGCCGCTCTTCACTATGTACTTGTTGTTTATCTGACAGGTAAATAACACGTGTAAAGGCAGGCAAAGGAAGAATTAGGCAAAGTAATTATTAGACCAAATTAACTGTAGGACGAAAAAATATTAGTTGACTTGCATAGTCCACTGCAATCCATTTAAACAAACAAGTGCTTAATTCATATAAAAAATAAATATACTAAAATACTAATAGTAAAGTTGTTATAAAATGTCGCGAGATATAGGTGAAAAACTTAAATGACCTAAATTACTAACGCAGCTTTAACGGTGTGCAACTTTTTGGTCTTCACCCATTTGTCAACAGCGCATTTCCTATCATAAATAGACAAAGTGAAACGATATTTATACCAAATATTTTTAGACAAAAAAATATTAGGTCAAAAAATATTATATAAAGGGTTGTTTAACTGACCTCAATGACCTCGTAGACGTGGTCGTGACCTCCAAGGATGAGGTCGATGTCAGTGTTGCCCTCCGCCAGCTTTATGTCGTTCGGAGTGCGCATGTGCGTGAGCGCTATCACATACTCGCAACCCTGGGAAGACAAAAACCCTATACAATACTATGTGACGACCCTAGCGCCATCTAGTTGGCCTCTACATAACTACTACGACGCACGAGTAGCTAGCCCCAGTTCTAATGACAGCTGTCACATTGTTCTCCATTACGCCAACGAAGTTTCTCAACGCGGATGCCTAATACAACTTTCAACTCTCTTCCTTCGGACTTCGGTCCCCAGGCATAGCATCTGCCTAGAAAGAGATCTCTCTATTGCAGCACCCCTCACAACAATACAATATTTTTAGCCAATATTCTCTACTGTTTTGATTCCCCTTTCCAAATACACGCCCACAGCAACAAAATTGCATAGTTCCCGGGGGACAGCGATAAACGAATTCTTTGCAAACAAAGTCGTGGGCAATAACTAGTGCGTACATGAATCACGTCTTTATCCCCTATGGGGTAGACAGAGCCTAGAATAACAAAACCTAAAGACCACATTTAGCATGATTGTGGGCGTGTGGATGGAAAGGCGAATAAAACAGTGATGAGTTGCTAGCCACTTCGCCTATACAACATGATCAGTAAGACTTTCGACCAATCCCTCGATGGGCTTATACCAGGGGTCGGCAACCTTTTGAGTCGGAAGAGCCAAAGATTACTATTTACAAAATTTCAAGTTTTTAAAGAGCCACAATTTTTTTTCTCGCCAACAATAAATAGCCTAATAATATTTGCGAATGGAACTAAAGAGCCGCAGCCTCACATCCAAAGAGCCGCATGTGGCTCGTGAGCCGCAGGTTGCCGACCCCTGGCTTATACCATCTGCGCGGGAAGACAAGCAAGTGGTACATTGTATTTTTTTCTTTGCTCCCAGACCAGCATTAAACCAAGTTTAGTTTAAAACATTAAACGCATCATAGTCAGATTTGGTACCAGGTGTGCTGATAATTGCATACCTCTTGTTTGAGCTGTTCTGACAGTTTCGCCCCCGCCTGCAGAAAGTCTATGAAGGTCACTTCCTCAGGGTTTATTGTCGCTAAGGTCTCCAGCCATTCCTAAAAAAGAAGACTTTTTACACAAGACTAAACAAAATAAAAGGATCCCGTTTGAGCTTGTATGTAAACATGGTGTTCCTTTTTCCTCAGAAAAACTGGTTTTTAGGGTTCCATGCCTCCAAATTAAAAAAGGAACCCTTAGAGGCTCACTTTGTTCCAGCGACGACTATCTCTGTCCGTCAGCTTGTCCATTAATACCCTTTTTCTGACAAACGCGGGAAGGTATCAAATTGAAATTAATAAGTTTCCAAGTTCAGGCGATCAAAATAAACAATTTAAAGGGATGTTATATGAACACCTTTAAAAACCATTTTTTTCTTAACGATACTGAAAATTAGAACACAGAAAAATCCGAAAAGTGAAAAGCATTGAATTTCTGACGGGTAAAACCGTAAAAACAAATACAAAAAACGAAGAGGTTAAAATTCTTGATTCATTTGATAGAAAACTGAAATTTTTTAACACAATTTATTTTAATCAAATTTTGCATGATAGTGAGTCCTACTTGTTCCACGAGCCCTATGAGTCCGATCTTGTGTCCATTGCAGAGCAGCGCATGCGTGATGCGACCGTCCCCCAACGGCCTTCCAGTCTCATTGTCTATCACATTGGACATCAACCAGGGAAAGTTACACTGTGCCACCAGCCCCGATAACACCTCTAGACCGAAATCTGAAACAAAACAACAAACAATCGCTTTTAGCACCTTTAAAGCTCAGTGACCCATATGTGGGTCACGACGAATTAATCTCAAGTCCGTGACCCACATATGGGTCACAACGATAAGGCACGCTACGAATGTGAATAATATTTATTGGAGTCACGAGGATATGGAAACGTTTTTAATGTGTTATATAAATAAATAAATGGTATTTAGCTTACCAAAATCGTGGTTACCGAACACGGCGCAATGTACACCGATCTCGTTTAATACTGGCACCATTTGTTCACCTTTCGTGTATGTACTTACTGAAAACAAAAACAAGTTTTTTTTTATACACAAACTAGCTGTTGCCCGCGACTCCGTCTGCGATGAACTCGCTCAGCGCTATCCCGTGGGAACTATGCTAGCTATGGGTAGCGGAGTAACAAGGTAAAACATTTTTGTTCATTGAAATGGACCTACGCAAAGCAACGCCTGATTCAATAAAACGTTATCTATGGATTGCGGGTGGTAGGGCCTTGTGCAAGGTCCGTCCGGATCGCTACCACCATCTTACTCGCTAATCCTGCCGCTAAGTAGCAGTGCTTGCACTGCTGAGTTCCGGTGTGGAGAGTAAGACAGCCGGGGAAATTACGGACACAAGAGGCATTGCATCTTAGTCCTCTAGGTTGGCAACGCATCTGCAATCCCTCCGGGGTTGCGGGTGTCTATGGGCAGTGGTGATCACTTACCATCAGGTGACCCACTTGCTCGTTTGCCTTCCTATTCATATAACAAAAAAAAAAAAACCCACGCATGCTAGGTGAGAAGACATCCCCGCTGAAGAGTACAAGCGGGTTGAGATGCTGTAAGGCTTTGACAGCCGTGCTGAATCGGAGGGCGCCGCCCACCGGCTCTGTCTCTGCAAACAAATTAAAAAAAAATAAAAAACCCCCCCATAAACGAGTAATCATTTATAAATAAAACAATTTTATTAACTGATATCCTGATATCCTTTAAACTGCTGGACCGATTTTTACCAAACACGGAGAACCAAGGAAACGGGCTTTCGAATTACAAAATACCGCATCGTAATTGGTCCATCCGTTTGAGAGCTACGATGCCACAGACAAACAAACACACACACGTCGACGTGAAACTTACAACACCCTTCTGCCACTGCCGCGCCTCTAGCGGCCACCACACTACTCACTGGTGGTCTGCTCGATATTGTACACATCGTTGAAGTGTACGATGATCACGTCGTCCATGCCGCGGCCGGACAGCTGGCTGACCGCGCGCCGGCCACTGCCGCGCCTCTAGCGGCCACCACACTACTCACTGGTGGTCTGCTCGATGTTGTACACATCGTTGAAGTGTACGATGATCACGTCGTCCATGCCGCGGCCGGACAGCTGGCTGACCGCGCGCCGGCCACTGCCGCGCCTCTGGCGGCCACCACACTACTCACTGGTGGTCTGCTCGATATTGTACACATCGTTGAAGTGTACGATGATCACGTCGTCCATGCCGCGGCCGGACAGCTGGCTGACCGCGCGCCGGCCACTGCCGCGCCTCTAGCGGCCACCATACTACTCACTGGTGGTCTGCTCGATGTAGACATCGTTGAAGTGTACGATGGTCACGTCGTCCATGCCGCGGCCGGACAGCTGGCTGACCGCGCGCCGGCCACTGCCGCGCCTCTAGCGGCCACCACACTACTCACTGGTGGTCTGCTCGATGTTGTACACATCGTTGAAGTGTACGATGGTCACGTCGTCCATGCCGCGGCCGGACAGCTGGCTGACCGCGCGCCGGCCACTGCCGCGCCTCTAGCGGCCACCACACTACTCACTGGTGGTCTGCTCGATGTTGTACACATCGTTGAAGTGTACGATGATCACGTCGTCCATGCCGCGGCCGGACAGCTGGCTGACCGCGCGCCGGCCACTGCCGCGCCTCTGGCGGCCACCACACTACTCACTGGTGGTCTGCTCGATGTTGTACACATCTTTGAAGTGTACGATGATCACGTCGTCCATGCCGCGGCCGGACAGCTGGCTGACCGCGCGCCGGCCACTGCCGCGCCTCTGGCGGCCACCACACTACTCACTGGTGGTCTGCTCGATGTTGTACACATCGTTGAAGTGTACGATGATCACGTCGTCCATGCCGCGGCCGGACAGCTGGCTGACCGCGCGCCGGCCACTGCCGCGCCACTAGCGGCCACCACACTACTCACTGGTGGTCTGCTCGATGTTGTACACATCGTTGAAGTGTACGATGATCACGTCGTCCATGCCGCGGCCGGACAGCTGGCTGACCGCGCGCCGGCCACTGCCGCGCCTCTAGCGGCCACCACACTACTCACTGGTGGTCTGCTCGATGTTGTACACATCGTTGAAGTGTACGATGATCACGTCGTCCATGCCGCGGCCGGACAGCTGGCTGACCGCGCGCCGGCCACTGCCGCGCCTCTGGCGGCCACCACACTACTCACTGGTGGTCTGCTCGATATTGTACACATCGTTGAAGTGTACGATGATCACGTCGTCCATGCCGCGGCCGGACAGCTGGCTGACCGCGCGCCGGCCACTGCCGCGCCTCTAGCGGCCACCACACTACTCACTGGTGGTCTGCTCGATGTTGTACACATCGTTGAAGTGTACGATGATCACGTCGTCCATGCCGCGGCCGGACAGCTGGCTGACCGCGCGCCGGCCACTGCCGCGCCTCTGGCGGCCACCACACTACTCACTGGTGGTCTGCTCGATATTGTACACATCGTTGAAGTGTACGATGATCACGTCGTCCATGCCGCGGCCGGACAGCTGGCTGACCGCACGCCGGCCCACCTGCCGCACCTCTAGTGACGCCTGGCAAGCAGAGACAACCATTATGATATGAACAAATAAAATTGTCTTTACTTAGTATACTGTAATACTGAATATGACCGATACCCGTCGGTAAATTACAACAGATTTTATCAAAGACCAAAGGTTTAGTCTGAATTGATTCTACACGAAACAGACAGCAAATGGAATGTAGAAAATTAGCAAATAACAGTTACCTTTCTGTCTTGCTAGTGTTTTTGATCGTTAAGAATCTTGAGCGCAAAAGGCGCAGCGTTAAAACAGTTTAAGACTGCAAATATTTTGGGAGTAAACAAGTAAACAAGAGAAAATCGCCGTAATTGAGACAGTTTGGGTCGACTAAAAGTAGTTTAGTCACGTAAGTTGCAATTTTATTAACCGTTTGGATACACTCCAAACGTTTGTCAATTTCAAATGTAGCAGGAATTTATAAGCGCAAAAATAAAACATAAGATTTACACTTAATAACAGAGATAGAACTAGCGGTCACTGAACTCTACAAAAATATCATATTTGCCGTTACAGCTATACGTACAAAACATACAGAGTAAATAAGTCGCATACAACAGCGTACAAAATTAATGACTTGGATTCGACGATCAATACTATCGTGATGCTAGTATGTGAATACAGGATCGTGGATACCATAACTTTGACGACCGGATGGACCAGTGGTTAGAGAACCTGACTATGAAGCTTGAGGTCCCGGGTTCGATCCCCGGTCGGGCGGGGCAGATATTTGTATGAAAAATACGAATGTTTGTTCTCGAGTCTTGGATGTTTAATATATATTTAAGTATGTATTTATCTATATAAGTATGTTTATCCGTTGTCTAGTGCCCATATTTCACGCTTTGCTTAGTTTGGGGCTAGGTCAATTGGTGTCAATTGTCCCAAGATATTATTATTATTATAAGTGGAAACGCTGCGATACGCGTAAATATTTCATGATACGGATCGCGATATGCGTGGATCACACCATCATATGGACTGTCTAAATCCAGGTCCGTGATTCGTAGCATTTCTAGGTACAGTCAAGTGCAAAAATAAGTATCGATACGAACTCAATAACATCCCACGACCCTATTCTCTTCCATGCTGGTCTGGGATTAAAGAATAAACATAGAATGTACCAGTTCTCTTCCCGCGCAGATGGTAAAAGCCCATCGAGGGAAAATCGAGTGAGCGGAAATCTTAGGAATCATGTTACCCATCACTATTTTGATTCCCGTTTCCACCAGAAACAACCAAACATCCTTTATTTAGTCAAATACTAATCTCCTTTACATCGCTCAGTCAAAACATCCTGTACAAGTATACAGGGGGCTCTGTCGCATTTCATTCGCCCGCTAAGTGCGAAGCCAGGGGTGGCCAAGGCCATCTAATTTAATGCCAATTCGCATCCTTTGAGACGTGACTCTGAATGGCTATTCATAGCTAGGGCTGCCAACGTTTCTATATCACTAGCATTTCACTATCATCATCATCACTATCACTACATAGTATAAAATAAAGTCGCTTTCTCTGTCCTTATGTATGCTTATATCTTCAAAACCACAACGGATTTTGATGCGGTTTTTTTTAATAGATAGAGTGATTCAAGAGGAAGGTTTATATGTAGGTATAATACATGCATAATATACCGTGCGAAGCCGGGGCGGGTCGCTAGTAAGTGATAAAACACGTTCGCATAATCTTCAGGCACATACACAGTACTAGAGATTACACTCCGGATAGTCCGAAATCCGAAATAACCGGACATATCCGGATTTTCGCCGCCTTTTATCTGGTACAAATACGAACATTCCCGGGATAATACAATGGGAAATAATTTTGTACGACATCTGTACCTTATTGTACCTCGACGACCGGATGGCCCAGTGGTTAGAGAACCTGACTATGAAGCTTGAGGTCCCGGGTTCGATCCCCGGTCGGGGCAGATATTTGTATGAAAAATACGAATGTTTGTTCTCGAGTCTTGGATGTTTATTATGTATTTATGTATGTATCTATCTATATAAGTATGTTTATCCGTTGTCTCAGTGCCCATATTACAAGCTTTGCTTAGTTTGGGGCTAGGTCAATTGGTGTCAATTGTCACAAGATATTATTATTATTATTATTTTCTTGTAAAGAGTAATTTCTTCTTCCTAAAGTGTTTTGCAAAGGAGTTTATTTTTGCAATGATTATTAAACCATTTTATTGTTGACAGCGCTTTGAGGTTATGGTTATATTTAACTCAATCTCTAAATTACTTTTCACAGTTCCAACGAATATAGAGATAAAGCAACACATTAACACCAAATTAGTTTTTTTTTATGAAGCACATAAAGAAGTTTCGCGGCCCTGTACGTGACGGAGGATGGACGAGACGCCGTAGCCAGCACGCTGTAGGTAGGTACATACACAACTCTATTTATAGACCCAGCTGCGCTTATAGGTAATTTCCCTCGGGATAAAACGTTTTCCGGGATAAAAAACATCGATTCAGCAGCCGCGGGTTTGCCCCGTTCCAGTTTGTGATGTCAAGCAATCATTAAAGGCACGGATACAGATGACAAATGTCCTACGACAAGCCAAGCGAAGCCCGCCGATATCACTTGACATATCTGGCGACATCGCGCGACTTATGTAAACAGCGACGTCAGTCGAAGTCGTGAGACATTGTGAAACTTCGGCTGAGAAATCTGGCGACATCGCGCGACTTACGTAAACAGCGACGTCAGGCGAAGTCGTGAGACATTGTGAAACTTCGGCTGAGAAATCTGGCGACATCGCGCGACTTACGTAAACAGCGACGTCAGGCGAAGTCGTGAGACATTGTGAAACTTCGGCTGAGAAATCTGGCGACATCGCGCGACTTACGTAAACAGCGACGTCAGTCGAAGTCGTGAGACATTGTGAAACTTCGGCTGAGAAATCTGGCGACATCGCGCGACTTACGTAAACAGCGACGTCAGGCGAAGTCGTGAGACATTGTGAAACTTCGGCTGAGAAATCTGGCGACATCGCGCGACTTACGTAAACAGCGACGTCAGGCGAAGTCGTGAGACATACATAAGATGAAACGTGTCGCGCGATGTTGCAAGACATGTCGAGTGAACTCCGGCAACGACCACTTCACCCGAAGTCGCTGGCGACACGTGAAGGGCGAGATGTTACATATTTAATTAACCAGGCCAAACATGCAACATCGAAAATTGTATAGCTTCAATAACGAAGTTCGACAAACCAGGCTACTATGTTAAAATTAATCGAATCTTTTATGTACAATGATTAAAGCTTTAAGATAGTACAGTCAGCATCACAGGTTGATAAACATTGGAAGAGCTCAAAAAGATCTACACGCCCTCTTATTAACCCTACGGTAGAGTAGTTCTGATTCTGATTGTACATACCTTATCAGACACTGCTGTCTCAGACAATAAAGTATAGTGTAATATAATAACTCTTTATTGCACATAACCAAAAAAATAAATACAATTAACGACAAATAATAATACAAAAGCGAACTTATCCCTAGAACAAAGATTGGCAAAAACCGCGGTGCAGGGGCGCAAGGCGACGACCGTGGCAGGCGAGAGGTGCGGGCGGCAGGCGCCCTACCCGCCCGCACCTCTCTCGGTCCGCTTTGTCATTCCCCGCGCCCCTGTGCCGCGCGGGCGAGGACTCATTTAAACGGTCGGTCTAGACATCCAAATAAAAAGTAAAAAGACAACATCACATCTATGTCAACTACTGATTAAACAGCATCCTATTGCTAAACATTCATGCGACACTAAAAGATAATCTGTAGGCTTATTACCACTCGCTCTCAATCGCCATCGTGTTCATTTTGACAGTAAACATTTTTTTTTATTTCTCCCCCTGCATATTATCTGGTAAGGCATAGGAAACTCAGTCCATACAGCCTAGTCTGGTCTTATCTTTTTCTTTTTTCTCAATACGGTTCGAAACCAAAGTCAGTTGTAACTTTGATATGAATGATCTAAATTCTTTAAGGCTGCCGCCACGTCAGTATTAACGTAAGAGACCGAAGCCAGTCATTTGTAACTAATGTGTCGACAACTCAATTAAGAAAATTGAATTTAGAACAAATTAATCAAAATTATTTTTTAATTGATACGATAAAACGCGGGCGTATATTACGGACAAAAATAAATGGATACATCAAACTATAAATTGACAAACAAATATCAGAAGAACAGCATAGAGTGAACCAAAAATGTCTCTACCAACCTACCCTAGCATCACCAATTACAACAATATAGCAGATAGACGTTGGAAAGGTTTAGAGGTGACACGCGCCTCAATTATTACCGAACGCTCATACGCTAAACAAAGACATACTTTGTAGTTACTAAGATTGCAGTAGGTTTGTATGTGAATGTTTTCCAAAAAAAAGTCCATTATGATTTTTTTTTCCACAATTGTCAAATTAACAAATTAAAAACTATTTTGGGTTTTTCTTACTCAGAATCGTTTTAACCTATTAACCCTCATGCAAGAAAAAATGTGTCCCAAAATTTCCATTCCAGCTTCACTTTTGTCAATATACCTAGGTATGTTATGGAACGTGACGAAGAGGAAAAAAAATCCATACTAAAATCTGGGACACATTTTTTCTTATATGAGAATCGATACGGTAAACGATTCTGAGTCAGAAAAACCCAAAATATTTAAATTTTGGAAAAAACGTTCATGCGGTCTGTTTTTTGGAAAATGCTCATATATGATACACATGCATATTTATTATGCTGCATAATACTAAAGTATGTTGCTAACATAAACATAGTTTGTACAAATCTGTAGTTTCAACAATTCCACCAATGAGGCTGGCAGTTTCCTATAATTTTCTATAATGTATTTTAAACTACTGTAACTCTTATTTCACTTAAACTTACTGTTCAGGAGATAAACCCTAACCTATAGAGCACTGCCATTTCAAAGCCCCCAAAAAATCTAGATTTCAGAGCAAAACCGAGTTACGACAAATTAACACTATGAAATTTGGAGGCTGGCAACGTCAGGCTCTCATGATTAATTGAGAGTAAAAACCTTTCCAACGTCTTTCATCTATAGTGACATACAAGCTCTCATGCGACACCGAAGCATATTTAATAACCGTGCCTGTTTGAGCCATCCGACGACGGAGCGAACTCCGTCTGTGACCTCCCCTGGTACGTCTACACTGGTAGACTCGATGAGTGACGACCAGCGCGAGCGCAGGGCCGCCTGCGCCGCGAATGACGCCATCGAACGGACTGCCGCTACAACCATTGTAGTGTTGCTTAGTTTAAATTGCTGGCTAGATAATGATTACGGGAACACAGTATCGTATATGCTGTTGCCACCTTCATGTCATCTTTTCATCTTTAGATTTCTTCTAGCATTTTGATAACTAAATCTGTTAACAAATTTTGAGTGCGACCAAAGATCAGTGAAATTAGTTTTCACTTGATTTTGTATGTAGTGTTTCATCAGAAACGATTTACACAATTTCATTCATGACAGTTCCGTGAGCTCTGCCTCTTTTGTATACACACAGTGTCACTTGAATGATTGATAGCAAGTTTAAATTAGAATAACCTTGAGATAACAGAAAAAACACACTGGGTAATTGAATTTATTTTAAATTATAATACCCCATCACTCTAAATGAGTTATCAAAGATGATCAAATTTTTAGCCAACAAACATAACTTTCGTTCGTTTTTGTTTTTTTTTTATTTATTTTTTAATGCTAACACAACGCGCACTTTGATTCAGCCTTCCAACAAGGTTTTATTCACTTTGACTTCACTGGCACTTTACATAAGTCATTGCACCTTATTAAAAAAAATAAGTTCACTCAAACGGTGTTCCATCGCTTTCGAATTTGGAAAAAACTAGGTCTGCGCAGTGCTGCAGTCGGAATACCAATGTTTCGCTACAGTTGGGTCAAGGTGCTAAACTTGAATCTATTTTAATACATAATCACACGACTCAATACCATCAACATAACTGTGTAAAAATAAACACAGCTGTGATAATTTGTTTACTATTACCTTATTACGTTTACAGTTATATTCCATTTTTCAGAAAGCAAATTCATAACGTTATTTTAAATTGCATGCGGTTAGCACTTACCTAGAAAATTAATGAGAAGTTGAGTAAAATAGTGACTTCCTTGCGTTGATTTGAGGACGTTTTCATTCACAGTTTTGAGGTTTTGTTGGTTTTATTCACAGTTTTGTTAATTGGATGGATTTTTGATTAATGAAAAGCACACCCACGAACGGAATACAGGAGTGTTCGAGGTATGTCGCAGACTGCAGCTGTCAGCTGTCAAATTAATTTAGTATGTACCTGTCAAAGCTTTCAAAGTGAAGGAACGTTTCATTCAACGCAAACTAAATTCTGGCGCAAGTCAAATTCAGAATATTATTGAGTCTAGAATTGTCTAGAATTTTATACCTAACTAGCTTATTCCCGCGGCTTCACCCTCGTGAAAAAATAAATAATCGTAGGACATCTTGGGATCATACACGGTCTTAAATCTCAAATTCGAATAGTGCCGTCTTGCTCAAACGAATAACGTTCAAAGCTAGAATAAAAGAGACGGTATGATTATGAATTTTGAAGGAGTACATAAAAACCTAGACTGTCATGTGTGTTAGCTAGCGGGGCCCACTGTACTATAAGGATGGAACTAATGCCAGTGGATAGGAATTTCAATGTACCTCCCGAAATGCATAATTTTTTTCAATGTACCTTCACCACAATGGTAAAAACAGCCTTTGAAGTTATTATGGAGCAAGCGGACCCCGCTGTGTAGTATTATCAAAATAAATGATAGCTCTTTCAATGTATACATTTTCGAACCACACGGTATAAATAAGGTAGATACATTCGATAAAACCTTAGGTAGGTAAGGATAATATTTTTTAAATAGTTGTTGATTTTGATTTGAAGTAGGTATACTTAACCTGCAAAGGAAAACATACATAAATCAAGTATTTTTCCCTTACGAGATAGACAGAGCCTAAGTTAAGGGAAAAACGACAATCTTAAATGTTTTCATGCTTATATTTAACAAACAGAAATAAAAATACAGATGGTTAACGCGTTTAATTTATGTAGATATATGTATTCATAGATAAATGATAGTCAATCCACTGCACTAACATTTATAGTAATAATCGCCTTCAGTGTCAAACCAGTCCACCAACTTGCCATCATGCCACATGAAAGTACCCTTCAAATTTGGCGACGCGTCTAGAATGAGATAGAGTATGACTTTAGCCGCCTCGTCAGGCTCAAGATCCCCTCCACCCTGTGCCATGTCAGTCTTCACATGTCCTGGATGCACAGCATTGATAGAAATATTCCTGTCATAGTATTTCCGCTGCTGTATCATAGTCAAGGCATTCACAGCTATCTTCGAAACTCTGTGCTCAGCGTGTTTCCCTTCGTCAGCGAAGTCATCTTTATTAAACGTTCCGTTTTTCACACTATCCAGATATTCATTGACAAAATGGTTGACTTGTTCGGTATTCAAATCTTGGTCTTGCAGTCTTTCCAGCCATTTAGCGTTTTTAAGGTTTGACAGATGTCCACAAGCGCTGGATACGTTGACGACTCGAGCGTTATCCCTCAGCAGAGGGAATAAATATTCTTCAATCTTCAACAAACTTTTATAATTAACGTCGATATTTCGCTTCGCCGATTCGTAGTCCGGGTAGATATTTTCCAATTCCATAACAGCGGCATTGTTTACTAAAACGTCAAAGCCTCCGTGTTGTGTTTTTAAAAAGTTAGCAAACTTTTTAATACTGGCTTCGACGCTTACGTCTAGGATATGGAATTTAGGTTTGATGCCAAGTTTTTCTAGTTTTTCCACTGCTTCTATCCCTCGCTTTTCATCTCTTGCTGTTAGATAGACTATTCCTTCGAATTTTTGGCACAGTCCCTTGACCACAGCGAAACCTAAGCCCTTATTTGAGCCTGTCACAACTGCCACCTTTTCCGCCATTTTAAACTTCAAATAGACGTGCTACTGCGATCGTGTGCCTGAGGTTAATGAAACGTGACGAACAATACGAACATTTATTTACTTAATCATTAGTTCTATTTGCTAGCCTTAGAGCGATTTTTATAACTTTGAAATATGGTGGATTTTTCTTTGCAACAGCATGATAGGGCGATTAAGCTATCTAGCTACCTACGTTGTGATATCTCACGGGATGTTGAATATTTATTAATGAAATTTAATCATTAGTAAACAATAAACATTGTTTGCAATTCCATAAACTACAATAGTACTTAGGTACTTCAAGAGAGCGATAAAATTACTGGAACAAAATAATTATTTTTGAGAAAATAAAAGAATTTTTGGTACCTAGGTAAGTACATAGTATTAAATTTATTGGTGTATCAAATGCTTTTTTTTCTTTTCTGGCGCACACGGTTTGCGCATTTGCCACAGACGCGTAAAGTTAGGGAAACTCCATAAAGACAGGACTAATGCCACCTAGGGGAGAAAAAGTTAACTAACCGTGACACCCACGGTTTGTATTTGGGTGTTTGCTGTTTTGGCGTTTTAAATTTGGCATGCAACTGGGTATGTATGTAGGTATATTACTAATTGTTATAACAACCAGCTAACAGACATGAGTATTTTCTTAGATTTCTAAAACATAAGGAGAGTTTAAATTAAACCAATATGGAAAATCTAACTTCCTTCTCAAGTCCACCGTATATCTTAATGTCAGAACAGGTGTATTAGTATGAATCCCACAGTTTTTTTTTTAATTTAAACGTGACGTAAGAATCTTCATCGATAAAATAAAAAAATCTTCAGCTGGTTGGCGTAACCCTGACCTATAGGTGTAAATTAATACAAAAAACGCTTCAAGTATTTTGTTGGTGTCAAGTTTATGCATACCAGTTTTTTAAACCTATTTTTTCCTATTAAAGAAGAGGATTTTGACCCGACTTTGAGCTGTTAAAAAAACACTAATCATTTATGGCGTACATACACATGCACATACACAAATCACGTCTTTATTCCTTACAGGGTAGACAGAGCCTAAGGTGGCAAGACCTACTACAGGCCACGTTTAGCAAGATTGTGGGCGTAAAGGTGGGAAAAGAAATCAAAATAGTGATGGGTTACTAGCCGCATCGCCTATACCTACCTATAACATGATTCCTATGATTTTCGCCCATTCCCTCGATGGGCTTTTACCAACTGCATTTATGGCAGACGCAGTTATAAATCAACAATGTAGAAAAAATCACAAAAAATACCTAATACTCATACTCATACTCATACTCATTTATTCGTAATAGTCATAGTCATTTATTAGTAATAGGTAGGTACTCCAATTAAAATGATTTTTATACCAATTTAAACGTTACTTATAATGACACTAGCTTCTGCCCGCGACTTCGTCTGCGTAGAATTATACATATTATAAACCTTCCTCTTGAATCTCTCTATTAAAAAAAACCGCATCAAAATCCGTTGCGTTGTTTTATTATATACTAGCGACCCGCCCTGGCTTCGCACGGTATATTGTGCATGTATTATACATATAAACCTTCCTCTTGAATCACTCTATCTATTAAAAACACCGCATCAAAATCCGTTGTGTAGTTTTGAAGATATAAGCATACATAGGGACATAGGGACATTTGGACATAGGGACATAGGGACATTTGGACATAGGGACACAGGGACAGAGAAAACGACTTTATTTTATACTATGTATTGAAGTACCTATGTTTTCTTTGACAAAACCTTTTTTAGTACGGAACCCTAAACGATAGTTGTGGTAGAAAGGTCAGTGATAAGGAAAAAGTAAATAAATTACTTTGTTTTAACAAGTCACGAACATTATTTACCTAATAAAGTACCTATGGTGCATTGGGATAAATTATAAAATTGTGGATATCCACTAAACGGGGAACAATTCCATAATCTGGCAACGCTTATCTAGACGCCAAAGACATTGGAGCTTCTAGGTAAGCGTTGCTAGATGTATACCTACATGTAATTGTTCCCCGTTTAGTGGATATCCACGAGTTTCTAAATTCCCCCAATTTCGAATTTACCCCAATGCACTACCTATATATGTTTGTTTTTTAATTCATCGACTGAGAATTTCATGCCGGAGGTCTTTCACCGAAACCTTTATGGCGCTTACAGGAGTTCAAATTAAACTAAGACTTTTATCTCATGTTCCATAGAAAGTGTATTTTATAATTCGTCGTAGAAAACTAAATAAAATAACAGTTTCCTACTAGGGAAAATATAATCCCGATTGACAACCAAGTTAGCTGGGAAAAATAAAGTTACTTTTAGGGCCTGTTTCATTAATCTCTGTTAAGTTCGAGTTATCTTAAGTGTCAGTTTATTATGATAACTTCTCTGTCGGTTTAGTAGTAATAAATATAGACTACAAGCCCATGGACAAAAAAACATGTGAAATGAACCAGCGTGAATGAAGTTTAGAAGGCTGTTACTATATCATAAAATAACTGTGAGCGCTATGCCGTCATTTCTGAGCGGTACAGATTTTTTCTCATACATTGAAACAAAAAAAAATGCACTAACTTCCGGCACCACCACTTTAAAGCGGCACTAGGTTTTTCGACATTTATTTTTAATCATCTATAAGCTATAAAAACGCCTTAAATTAATAATTAGTCGTAATTCCTCACTTGTACCTGAGAAATTCCATAAATGTACCGTACGCTCAGATATGACGGCATGGCGCTCAGAGTTATTTTATGACATAGTAACAGCCTTCTAAGCTTCATTCACGCTGGTTCATTTCACATGTTTTTTTTTTTTTATATGAATAGGAAGGCAAACGAGCAAGTGGGTCACCTGATGGTAAGTGATCACCACTGCCCATAGACACCCGCAACCCCGGAGGAATTGCAGATGCGTTGCCAACCTAGAGGACTAAGATGAAATGCCTCTTGTGCCCGTAATTTCCCCGGCTGTCTTACTCTCCACACCGGAACACAGCAGTGCAAGCACTGCTACTTAGCGGCAGGAATAGCGAGTAAGTAGTAGGACCATTTTTTTAAACAATCGATGGACGTATGAGAGTGGTATGTTTTTTTTCCATGGGCTTGTAGTCTAATAGAGATGGAATAGAATACCTTGCTACTAAGGAGTATAATACCATGCTCGTTATCTACGAGGGACAAAGGAAAATATCTGTTTTCATTTAAACTGATTCTCCGATACGATCGAAAAGTTTTGGCATGCTTTTGTATTTGGGGGCAAACGAGAATGCGGGTCGTCTGATGGAAAGCCATGGACATCCATAACATAGGGTTACCGGCTCTTTAAGAAAAGAAGACTCGTTTTTTTAAGACGTGACGGCGTTTCCAAGCCCACGGGTACAATACTGATTTGTATGCGCCGTCCATGCTGCCACAATTTTCCTACTATGCTTTTTGACCAGGAACTGCGCGCGCGCAATAGATTGAGGAAAACTGGAGCAACGGACGTAATGTGATCGCTTTTGCGAAGGTGTATATGTCACTAGAAGGGACAACCTTTAATTTGTATGTATGTATGTATCATTAGCTCCAGTAGTAGCAAATGGGTTTAAAAATTACAAATACTGAGAGGCAAAATACATTACTTTATCTAATATGTACCTACAATACAATACATACTTAGAGTCTACTCCGTACCTTTATCAAAAATCCAGAGGGTCGCACCGGCGGGTGCTTTTGGTGACGGACGCGATCATGCCTTCAGTACCGCTCTTTCAGAGTAGTACATGAGGGTGTGAGAGCGGGAGAGAGTCGGCGGGCATAAGCCTGCCGTCGGAGCGGTGCGCCCCGAAACGGCCGCGATCGCGGAGCGGCGTGGCTTCGGCCACTGTCGGTCAACACGCAACATGGGCCGCTGTCTTTTTCAAGACGGGGGAGACCTCTTTAAAAAATCCAGGTGGCACCAGCGGGGGAGGGCGGGATACCCCAAACCTAATGCACAGGTGCCGCGAAGAGGGAACCCTGGGGTGGTCGTGGGGCGTCGCGGTGACACCGAGTGCTCCCGTAATGCCTCACACACCGAATAGGGGATCCGCGTGGTTTGTAGTGGGTATGCCTGCCATCGCGGGAGAGACTCACTACCCCAACTGTCTACTCCGTAAGGGACAACGAGATTTATGTTCATGTATGCATCATCAGTTAGAACGTCACATCCAGCGTCTATAGAGCCGTGTCGAGCACCCATAACATATCCGTGCTTAGCTTGGTTAAGCCTGGTTTAGGCCGAATTAGTCATAACACTATAAACGGGTGCTTCGGAAGCCAGAGGTCATGGCTGTGTGTTATTTATGGCGGCTCGTACGTTAATGGAACTAATTCATTGCCAGATTCTTCCATGCTGGTCTGGGAGTAAAGGAAAAACAGAATTGACCAGTTGCTTCTCCCGCGAGGGAAAGGGCGAAAGTCTTAGGAATCATGTTATAGGCCAATCATGCTAAACGTGGCCTTTAGGTCTTATTACCTAAGGCTCTGTCCACCCCGTAAGGGATAAAGACGTGATTTATATGTATGTAAATCTATCAGAATTCATTGCAATACAATACAATACAATACAATAAAAAACTCTTTATTGAACACCACAAAACAGTACAAAACAATACAGAAACAAAGAGAAAGGTAGACAATAGGCGGTCTTATCGCTTAATAGCGATCTCTACCAGAACCAATAAAAGAAAGAAATAAGCCGTAGACAGTTTAAGTAGGTGGCGGAAACAAATAGACAGAAGAAACGCAAGGATAATAAAAACTACATTAGGTACTAAAATGAACAAAAAAAATTACCTTGCTACTCCGCTACTCAGCTACTCTACGCTTACGCTACGCTACTCTGAGTAGGTACCGGAGTAGAAAGGTAAAATTTTTTGTTCATTGAAATGGACCTCCGCAAAGTAACGCCTGATTCAATAAAATACATTACTAACTATATTATTCTATATGCAAATAAAAAAATATATTATGCAATTTAGTTGTTCATAGAAAAGTGATTGTGTAACTCGTATTAACTCAAAATTTGACTTTATGAGTGATTAGCTATTAGGTACCGGTTTTGACAAAAAGCATTAACAATAATAATTTATCAAACATGCTAAGTAATATTTGCATAGTGATTGTTATAAAATTAATTTTTATAGGTACAAGTTTTTTTACTGACAAGTATGCAAAATTTCATCTCAATAGGATAAAGATGTCGCTTCAAAATTGACTCGCAACATTCCACCGTGTAAAAAAAACTTGTAATAAAAAAGGCAGCGCCACTTGCGGATCGAAACGGCAATAAACTGTTCTCGTAGTATTTGACATTCGTAAGACGAATTTAATTTAACGGTAAAACCGTAAAAGTAAAAAAATCAAGAAGTGCCTTCTCTCGTCCCTGGTGAGCAGTCGATGCTCCACGGGAGTTTGTTAGGGTGCGGCTCCACTGAGGCGGAGACGAGCGGAGCGGAGAGGAGACGTGTGGGGATCGACCAATCATATTACAGAGCGGAGATGTGCGCGAAGAGCGATGTGGATTTCATGTAATATGATTGGTCGATCCCCACACGTCTCCTCTCCGCTCCGCTCGTCTCCGCCTCAGTGGAGCCGCACCCTAATTGTGTCGTACATAGACGCTTGACGACAAAAAATTCGCTTAGTAACAAGGTCACGTGACAGCTAGTAACAGAAAGAAAAATTCGAAGGCTTACTCATCTTCCGAAAACGAACCGCAAGTCTTGACCACACGCGGAGGTAACCCGACTCGCACCCCGTTATAAAATAAAACTAGTGTCTCCGGCGCATCTAATGTGAAACGTGAAGGACGTTCCAAAATCTGTATTTGAATGACCTATAAATTCTATAAAGTATAACCTTCATAGCACTGGCATATTTACATTTTGACATTTATGTAGCTTTAAGATCCAGTTTGCGACCAGTCAATCTGCCATCCAGTTTGCTTCCATGCTGGTGGTAGTAAGGAAAAAACATAGAATGTACCACTGGGTTCTCTTCCCGTCAGTGGCGTAACTATAACGTCTGGGGCCCGCGGCAAATTAGTCAGCTGGGGCTCCTTTCTCAATATAAAGAAGTGCATCAGCGTCCCTTCTGTGCTCGAAACCAAGCCAGTTCGGGGCCCCGTAGAGCTAGGGGCTCCTGGCATTTTGCCACCCCTGCCACCCTATAGTTACGCCACTGCTTCCCGTGCAGATGGTAAAAGCATCGAGGGAATGGGCATACGGGTAAGCAGACTTTGTTCTACTTGCTACGATCCTGACATACCTCTTTCGCTTCATCCACATTCATCAATCTCCTCATATATGGCCGGTTTCGGGTACACCTGACCTGACATGTATAACTGACATATCCGCCTTCATTGGTCAGATGTATAGTTTGTATGGAAATATGCGCAAACGAGGCATGCGTGGCGCGCATGCGATTAAGACACGTGACGTCACAAACACCTTCGCCAAGAGATTATCGTGGATGCATACAAAGTTCATGGCTACCTACACTGTATCAAGATGGGGTTACCAGCCTACATTATGTATATAAGTTCCACGGTGCACAGGCCTCCTCTCAGAATGAGAGGGCGTGGGCTACAGGGCCCAGTGCAGTTTCGCTCGTAATTATTTGTGAACCATCAATTTGCGAAACAAAATGTTTGTGAACAATAAAAGTGCGAACACTTATTTTACATACATATATCACGTCTTTATCCCTTACGCGGTAGACAGAGCCTAAGGTAACAAAACCGTAAGGTCACATTTAGCGTGATTGTGGGTTGTGGGCGTGTATAGGTGGAAAGGGAAATCAAAATAGTCATGGGTTGCTATAAAATGATTCCTAAGACTTTCGCCCATTCCCTCAATTCATACAAGAAATGTCAAAATAAACACGATGGCGATTGGGAGCGAGTTAGATAATAAGCCTACAACAGCATTACTACAAATTCTTACAAAATCTATACTGTAATAACGTCAAAGTACAGATTTTACCTACTACCACAGACAAGAAAGTACTCATACTATTTTTTTTTACATACGTTTATCACATCTTTATCCCTTACGGGGTAGACCGAACCTAGTATAATTAGTTGTAAGAATGCTGGTCATCTCCCTACTGCTTCTGAACCCATTTTAGATTACTTATGATTATTGTACATGAAGTAATGTACGCAACTGTTATGTGCTGTGATCTTATTTTGAAACTCGCCTAGGCTCGTTTCAAAAACCACCCTCGTGTGTTAAGGACCCTTATTATGTAACGGTTGTATTAAATACTATTGGAATGCCACATACGAGCGCGGTTAGTATGTAAACTCTTTATTGCACTTTTTTTTTTTTTTAGTTTTACAATAAAAAATCAAAACCACGTTATAGTTGATGGCGCTCCGCGGCATACCGCCAGCCTGCGCCGGCGCTGCCCTTATCATAGTAGCCTTAAACTTGCAGTGCACTGCGCACGCGCCGCCCGCACGCGCACACGCGACCATCGAACAATAGGTGAGAATGCTTTTAAATAATTTTACAAAGTGACCTAAATTATTTTGGACTAACTTTGCATTAGTTTAATCATTGATATAAAATCTGTACAAAAAGTGTAAAATTCAATTTCGATTCAAAACAATTTAAAAAAAAATCCATCCCATCCATCCATAGCAGCCCTCAACTCGTCCGTCTTCGGACATAGGCCTCCTCTCCACTTCTCCACGCCTGGCGATCGACAGCCACTTGCATCCATCCTCCACCCGCCTGTCGGCAGATATCGTCCTTCCACCTCATTGGTGGTCTTCCTCTACTGCGAGTGTTCTCACGAGGTCTCCACTCGAGCGTTCGCCTCGCCCAACGATCGTGATTCATCCTGGCAATGTGCCCCGCCCATCTCCACTTATTCCTCTCGATCTCTTCCACCACGTCTCGAACTTTTGTGACTCGTCTGATCCACTCATTCCTTTTTCGATGCATGAGAGTTATCCCGAGCATTGACCTCTCCATTGCTCTCTGTGCAACACGGAGTTTTTCTACAGACTTCTCTGTCAGTGTGGTGGTTTCCATTCCATAAGTGAAGACGGGCAAGATACACTGGTTGAAGATTTTGGTTTTAAGGTGCTGATGAATCTTCCTCGACTGAAGGACTGACTTATTTGCACCAAAGGCCGCCCACGCCCGCGCGATCCGACGTTCGATCTCAGCCACTTGGTCCTCAGAACCAAGCGTAATCCTGTGCCCGAGATACACGTAACTGCTGACGACCTCGAAAGGCAATGGACAGTCTCCAGCTCCCGGCGGTATGTTGGTCATAATTTTTGTTTTGGTGGCGTTCATCTTCAGACCAATTTTTAACGATTCTCGTTGTAGCTCATCAATCATGACCACCATGTCACCGACGCTGTCCGCAATCAGTGCGATGTCATCTGCGAACCTTAGGTGACTTAATCTCTCTCCATCGACTACCAAGCCCCTACTGATCCAGTCTAGACCCCTGAAGATGTTCTCAAGAGCGGCGTTGAACAGTTTTGGCGATATGGTGTCCCCTTGTCGTACACCCCTCTCTAGTTTAAACGGCTTTGTTAGTTTATGAAGACATACAGAGGAAGTCGCATACTGCTGAAGATGTTTAATAAGCCGTATGTATCTTTCGTCAACTCTGCAGTCCGCCAGTGCCCTCTCCACTGCCCACGCCTCGACCGAGTCAAAGGCCTTTTCATAGTCGACAAAGGTGATGATAATCGGCTTATTGTACTCGTGGCATTTCTCTATCACAGTTTTCAAAGTCTGCAGATGGTCGTTGGTCCCAAATCCAGATCTGAAACCAGCCTGCTCCCTAGGTTGGTTTTCATCGAGTTTCTTACTCAACCTATTCATGATGACTCTGGTAAACAGTTTGTACATGTGTGAGAGAAGACTTATTGGGCGGTAATTATCCAACTTTCGTAAAAAAAAAATACCTCATTTCGTTAAAAAAAAATAGCTCCGTCAATATCGATGCTACCAATGTCAAGGTTGAAGAACACTATAGTCATGGGCATAAATATTACGTTAAAAACTTCAAAAACATCTATACACTAGGAGAGAAGATTAACTCCCTTATTCATAAACGCTCTGTAGGCATCTGTTAACTTAGCAATCGTTTGTCCTTATCTGTCACTTTGACATTTACCTTTCACAGATAAGGACAAACGATTGCTAAGTTAGCAAGCCTATAGAGCGTTTATGAATAAGGGGGTAAATAAATAACGACACTGTCTTCTTCAACCTCGACATTGGCGGAATCATCGACAGTATCGATGGCGCTATTTCTTGTAAAAAAAAATGAATCGCAGAGAAGATTAAGTTGTCACAGTGGTCCGCCCAACTGGTTCCTTCCGCTGGCTGTGGAAGTTCCTGGCGCGTCTCCTACGGGATCATTCTTTTTCACATGACTATTCTTTTGGTTGCCATTATTCTTGTTCCTATTCTTGTGTGTATTTTTATACCTTTACCTTTAAGCCACAAACAATAAGGTCAGTGACATATATTTGACATGATGACTGTATTGATATTTATGCCCTCGAATGTACTTGTTTATGATCAGCTGTGGTTCGATAGCTTCGGCTTGTGCTCGGATGCTGTGTAAAATAAAGTGCACCTATTTGACAACATAAAAATGACAGTAGCGAATGATATTAGAGCTGGGGTGCGAGTCGGGTTACCTCCGCGAGGGGTCAAAAGAGCTGGCGTTCGTTTTCGGATCCGTCCAGGCGGAAGAGCAGTGCTTGGTCCGGTGCACCCTGGGCATCGGCTAATGATTTCCTGGCAGTTTCTGAGGGGTATCATTGACCGTTGGCTAAGAGCCCGACGGGGGTCTTTTGACCGTATTACCGTGCAACGTTGCCGACATTTTGTCACAAGATTTTTGAATTATATTTATTAGTTTGACATTGGCGAAGTTGTAGTCGCTATAACGACTTGATACGCCACCAATAAGAAGAAGACGAAGAAGATATTAGAGTTGCTTCGCGAAAAATTTTAACATTCCTGTGACGGTTTTCTTTAATAGTTTTCATTTAAAATTAAGTTTGACAATCAATCCTGCTAATATTATAAATGTGAAAGTTCGTGACGATGTGCGTGAGTGTGTATGTTTGTTCCTTCTTCACGCTGAAACGACTGGACGGATTTAGATCAAATTTGGAACGAAGATAATTGGTGCCGTGGAATAGAACATAGGCTACTTTTTATCCCGGAAAATTGCATAGTTCCCGTGGGATGGCGATAAACATGTCCAATGTCGAAGCTGCCCAGATTCGCAGTGTAAATAACTTTGTTAACAAATTGCTAATTCTACGGGGACGAAGTCGCGGGCAGAAGCTAGTGTTAAAATAAATTTGTAAATTGTGCTCAAGAATTCCGGATTCATTAAAATACAGTGTATTCGAATAAATACTGGTGTTTCGTTTTAAAAAAAGTGTTAACAGTATGACGTCAGACATTATTATCACCTTCAAACATGTATTTTTCGCAGTTTAGGGGGTAATGTACTGGTAGAGATCCCTTATAGGGATAAGTTCGCCTTTGTGCATATATTTAAGGTCTTTTTTTGTGATTTGTCTCTGCTTCTTTATATTTGTACAATAAAGCATTTACTTACTTACTTACTTAATGTAAAAATAGTCGCGCTTCTATTTTTTGAATTTTTTATTTATGTAGTTAATTTTAACTGCTTGACCTGCGACCTAAAACTACACAAAAGCAACTTATTTTTTTTATTTTGGAGATTGTTTTCGGTGTATTTTCTTTCAGGTCGATGTTCATTTAACAATTCGCACTAAACTTCGCGTTTCAGCAGTTATTCTTATTTTTGATATATATTATGATACCTACGCGAGGTTTCACAAAGCTATGCCAATTAAAGTTGGCTGACATAAAATAAAAATTAAAAAGTAAAAAAAAAAAACTGATTTTTCAGGCAACGGAATCCATAGACAATTAAATTAGCTAACTACATTACATACTTTAAAATATGTTCAAAATTCAAATCAAAACCAAAATCAAAACTTAATTCATGCAAAAAAAATAAGTTACGACACGAGTTCTTCCTAAAACCTGGATGACCTTGGCTCGGTGTTTTTTTGCACGTTTTCTAAAAATGAACGATTAATTGCCCAAGAAATCCGACATAGGTACTAATTTAAATGAAAATCGTTAGAGCCACTTCCTGGGTTCAAATTATATGTATGTACATTTAACCTTTTCGACGCCAACGACACATATCAGACAAGCAGAGATGTATAAAATAAAAATAAGTATAGATGAAAAACTTACCCGAAACCGACAAGCATGTATGAAGAGACTGATGACTGTGGATGAAGCGAACATGACACATTTATGCCAGGATCGTAGCAAGTGGAATAAAGTATAGTCTCTGCCTACCCCTGTGGGAAAGAGGCGTGACGATATGTATGTATGTATGTATGTATGAAAAACTTGAGTAAATGACGTATGTAGTAGTGTACAGAACTGTTATAGACGGCTAACATGAAATTAAAAAAAAAACTCACTGAATCCATAGTTAAATTAGCTAGTTAGAAAATATATATCTACATTAAAACATGATAAAGCAAAACAAAATTCAAATCAAAACCAAAATCAAAACTTGATTCATGCAAGATTTAAAAAAAAAGTTACGACACGACTTCTTCTTCCTAGTAACTGGATGACCTTCGCTGGGTATTTTTTGCACATACACACATGCATACATAAATCACGTCTTTATCCCTTACGAGGTAGACAGAGCCTAAGGTAACAAGATCTAAAGACATTAACATGATTGTAGGCGTATGGATGGAAAGGGGAATAAAAACAGCGATGGGTTACTAGCCGCATCGCCTATAAGATGATTCCTAAGATTTTCGCCAAATCCCTCGATGGGCTTCTACCATCAGCGCGGGAAGAAAAGCAACTGGTACATTCTATGTTTTTTCTTTGCTCCTATCAGCATGGAAGAATCACACATACAACAGGTATTGAAAATTTTCACCTATAAGTACATGTTACCGTTATTGGTGATTGTTGGTAGAACGTCGTCCTGCGCGAGCGCATCAATTCAGCCCTTCAGCAAGTCACGCTTGGCGCTACTCGCATACCGCCATCCCGCACGCTCTGCCCTTAACCATAGCCTTAAACTTGCAGTCACTGCGCGTGTCTTTTAGTCAGTAGTCTATAGTGCGCATGCGCCGGTCGTACCGAGTGCGGTTGAAGTTTAATACAGTTTAAAATCGAGTGAGTGTTAATTGCAAGCGTGTAATGCGAGTTTATTTTGGAAATTGTAGTTGAAACGATTGTGTGAGTTTAAAACATGTTTTCTTTTAAACGAAGTCTCCAGTGTTCGGTGGCGTAGGTAGGGGCCCTGGTGCAAATAAAAAATGGGGCCTCACTACTGGTTAGGTTTATCAAGTAAAAATATTTAATATTACTTCTGGTAATAAGGATAAAATAAGGATTCGAGGGCCCCTGAGCTTGAGGGCCCCGGGGCACTGTACCGCCTAGTCCTTAGGTAGCTACGCCACTGCCAGTGTTGGAAATTATTGAAGATAGGTAGGATGTGGGAAGAAAAAGCGCTAAATGGTGGATACATACATGTAAATCACGTCTTTATCACTTACGGTGTAGACAGACAGCAGGTTAATAAAAGATCGAAAGGCCACGTTTAGCTCTTTGTTTGTTGGCCTTTTTTTTATTATTAGGTATTTAATGGTTTACAAGCAGTCACGATCCCTAGCGGATAATTAATTTTATTGTACCTAATTGTTTTATTTTTATTGTTTTTGTTATTTTTGTAATATGTATTGAAAATATATTATTTTTATTAAAATACAAACTATTAAGAACTGACTGTTATCCGCGGCTTCGCCCCCGTACCAGTTTTTTTTTAATATTGTTACCTTCTACTGACATACATACATACATACATACAAATACATTTATTTCGTAATCACAGGTAGGATATACAAGATCATAGGAATTATTAAAATAGTACAGCTATGATTTGCCGTTTGGCGTTCGAAATTTTAGGGAACATTAGTCAAATATCATAAAAATTTGAACAAGCATCATTAAAACCAGTATAGTCATTAAAACGGAATTTCAATTAAATTGTCATAGAAGAAAAATAAATTACATTTCCTCACAAGTTTACATAAATAATTAATATTTTATATTATCATTATAAATTCATGTCAACATCACAAAAATAATCCTTAATATTATAATAGCATTTCTTCTGAAGAATTTTAAATAATATGCTTTTAAATATTTTTAAATCTAAATTCTTTAAATCCGCTGGCAGTTTATTGAATAGACAACTATTTATTAACAAACAATAAACGCGCGCGAGTCGGACTCGCGGACCGAGGGTTCCGTACCAATCCGGCATGTGACTATGAAATCCAGTGTAGCTGAGCCCTACCTCCTAAGCAAAATGTAGGCAGTGTGAGATCATTTTGTATTGGTTACTTACATAGACAGACAGACATAAAAACATTCTGTTTTTAGTATTTGTGAACATTTTAACGGTCTATATCAATTTTCTATAAAATTGTGTATATTCTCTTATATTTGTGTGTCTTTCAAAAAAGAGTAACCCCCTTATTCATAAACGCTCTGTAGGCTTCTGCTACCTAACTTAGCAATCGTTTGTCCTTATCTGTCACTTTGACATTTACCTTTCACAGATAAGGACAAACGATTGCTAAGTTAGCAGAAGCCTACAGAGCGTTTATGAATAAGGGGGTTAGGGTGCGGCTCCACTGAGGCGGAGACGAGCGGAGCGGAGAGGAGACGTGTGGGGATCGACCAATCATATTACATGAAATCCTCCTATATTACGTGGCGGAGACGCGATGTGGATTTCATGTAATATGATTGGTCGATCCCCACACGTCTCCTCTCCGCTCCGCTCGTCTCCGCCTCAGTGGAGTCGCACCCTTAATGTCTTCTTTCTTTATTCACGGTTCATGAGATACAGCTGACGGACGGACAGACAAACAGTGAAGTCTTAGTAATAGGGGTTTTCACTCTTTGGGTACGGAACCCTAAAAATGCAAAAACATCTTACAATAACCTTGAAACTGCACTAATATCTATCGACCCGGAAAAAAATAGTGGCATTCCGAGTTATCTAGATTGAAAAGGCTATCATTAGTTTAAAATATTTCCGGCAGACCTTCATATTGCAATTACTTCATACTTTTTACGACGGGCCAATTAGCAGTAAGTATAACGAATATTCTTTGTGTCTTTGTTTAAAAAAAAACTAGCTCCGATTGATTTTTAATTACTTAACAACTACCGTGAGAAAACAGCATGACGATCGAGAAGAACCAAGATCTGCTATGTTGTAGTTAATTTCGGATTAATTCAAAATTTCCAAAATTCAAAATTTTTATTTTCGCAAATTGGCCGCCAAGGACTGTTTTACATGTCTTTTTGAAACTACCAGCGCATTCGGAGAGACCATCATTGCCAAGAAGAATGCGCCGCAAAAAACTTGGCTCTCAGAAAGACATTTTTTGAAAATAAAATACAGTAAGAATACTTAAATTCTACTTAAATTATATAAAAATAAGGTCCCGAGCCTTAAATTATATTAACAAAAAGTGCACAACGCCGCTAAAGAAGTTTTCACATCAACAAGGTCAGTGACATTATTTGACATGATTTCCTGTACCGATTTATACCAAATTTCATTTGACCAAAATGTGGAACCTTTTTGCAGTAAACGTCCTAGTGACGTTACATTGAGTTGATTAGAATCAATATGGCGTTTATTGTAGAACGTTCTACTTCTACCGTCGGTCAGGAATAAATTTGTTAGATTGTATATGCGGTCAAGTGCAAAAATAAGTATTGATAGGAACTTCTCAAAAATATATCCCACGGTCTTATTACGCCGGTGTAAGAGCATATGGTACTTATTTTTGAATCTTTGTCTAAATACATATTATTACACTTGACTGTAGATAGAGGCAGTGGCGTAGCTACCTAGGGACTAGACGGGGCAGTGCCCCGGGGCCCTCAAGCTCAGAGGGCCCTCGAATCCTTACCAGAAAATCTCGATCGAACTATTATTATTAAAACGTAACCAGTTTAGATAGTAGTGGGCCCCCATTTTTTTATTTGCACCAGGGCCCTTGGTTACCTAGCTATGCCACTGCATAGAGAGTTCAGAACCTTTTGACCACGATAAGTAATAACAGCTACTTCTGTCAGGAAGCAATTGTAATGTCGTAAAACGGAGTTCAAAACCGTGCCATTCTCCGCGCAGTCGGGTAAATGAAAGGTATCAATAACAACTACATACGACCATGAATTCCGAATTACATTCTGCCATAAAAATCGGAGGTATATTGGTCCATGCTGGTGCTAGAAAAAACAGAATGTACCAGTTGCTTCTCGTCCCGCGCAGATGGTAAAAGCCCATCGAGGAAATGGGCGAAAGTCTTAGGAATCATGTTATAGGCGCTATTTTGATTCCCCTTTCCACCTATACGCCTACAATCATGCTAAACGTGGCCTTTAGGTCTTGTTACCTCAGGCTGTGTCTACCCCGTAAGGTATATAGACGTGATTTGTGTGTGTGAGTGTGTGTGTATGTATTGGTTACTTACCATCAAGTGCCGCACAAGTTAGCCGCGTTTCATAAAAAAACAAAAGACAACAACGAACTTCGAATACGACCGGATAGCCTAATGGTTAAAGAACCTGACTACGGTGCTTGAGGTCCTGTGTTCGTTCCCCGGTTAGGGTATCACAAATGTTTGTTCTCGAGTCTTGGAGATTTAGGGCCTGTCTCACCATTCTGTTAGTTTCAATTATCTATGATTCCATCTCTATTTTTTACTACAAAACAGACAGAGACGTCATCTTAGATAGGTAACTTACACTTTTTTTTATGGTGTGGAAAATGCGCCTTATGCATCCGCCCGGTACGGTAAGAGAGGCAACTGATGCGTTCTATGTTTTTTCTTTACTCCCAGACCAGCATGGAAGAAAATGAATGAGAATGAGTCATAATTACACATAAATGGATAACTCACGTATAAAAAGTCGAGTGATGCTCGACATGTTCCAAACGGTGAGTGTGAGCGAACCTTTACGGAGTGACGTGATCAGTGTTGTGTGCTGCCCGACATTTGACAATAATAAAAATGACGATGAAAACGAGGGTAGTTGTGCGCCGCTGTCAGTTGCGTCGAACAGCCGCGCGAGCAGAGCGCTGGCGCGCAGTGTTCGTGTCGCTGCCCGGGGCGAGCGCTCTTGGAAAAAGGACTTCGAAATAGTCCGAAACATGTCGAGCATCACTCGACTTTTTATACGTGAGTTATCCGTTTATGTGTAATTATGATTGAGTCTCACGGTAGTTTCATGTTGAAAGAGAATGAGTCATTTGTATTACTATACTATATTATTAAAAAACGTATGAAGCGGTAGTCAGACTCGAGTAAGGTATTACCTTAGGCTGAGTACCCCGGCAGGGATATAGACGTTATATGTGTATGTTTTGACTCGTATGTATGTCAATTATGTGTACCTAAGTAACACGCGTTTCCTCGTACGCACTATTTATCGCAATGAAACTAATTAATTAGAGAAGACCAGTGCAAAGCGCTTTACTCGTTGTTCTGTCAATATTGGCTCGCATGCCGACTGTCGGCATCAGATCATTTAAACAGCAATCCATTAATAGAGGTGGGTCATTAACAAACATCATCGTTGGGCCACTGCCATGGCACTAGCATGAATGCTTTAAATCATTTCTAAGCTTCCGTACCCATATTCAGGGTGGAAAGTTGAAACGATGCAGCAAGGGCAGCTACTAGATCCCTTGCTGCTACGCGAAAATGCTCTTAAGAGACCTTTACTAACTTTTTGAGTGATGACAATCGACATTCACTGATTTTGATAAAATGTAAATGTAAATGTAATTTTTTTTAATGCCTATCGGTCCCATTTCTATCAAAGATTAAAGCACTCTTTGAGACCAACCGAGGTAAGAGTACTACAACACCTACAAATCAAAGAAAACTTTTTCCATACAGTTCGTAGGGTAATTAATTACAATGTGAAATTTTCTTTAGCTTTAAGATCATTAAATTGTAGACAACTACAATTAGGATAATAGAAATGAGAAAAATCGGTACACCTATCATTGTGAAAAGACAACTAGTCTGTGCGAAAAGAGAACTCTCGCTGCCCCATTTCAACTTTCCACCCTGTGTAAACTAAACCCCCTACGCAGAATCTGCCAAACCGATTTTTAACAAACACGGCTGAGCCTTCTTCCACGCTGGTCTGGGAGCAAAGAAAAACATAGAATGTACCAGTTGCTTCTCTTCCCGCGCAGCTAAAAGCCAATCGAGGGATTGGGCGAAAATCTTAGGAATCATGTTATAGGCGATGTGGCTAGCAACCCATCACTGTTTTGATTCCCCTTTCCATCTATACGCCCACAATCATGGTAAACGTGGTCTTGTCTTAGGCCCTGTCTACCCCGTAAGGATAAGGACGTCATTTATGTATGTATGTGTATGTATGTACGGCTAAGAATCACAGCTAGGAACCTGACTTCCGAATGAAAACTACGACGCCACAGATACACACACACACCCACACACACACACACACACACACCCACACACCCACACACCCACACACACACACACACACACACACACACACACACACACACACACACACACACACACACACACACACACACACACACACACACACACAAATCGACGCCAAGCTTATAACCCCCCTTTTTGCTTCGACGGTTAAAAACAAATATAGTTTTTATAAAAATAAATAAGTAACAAATATATATTTTTCTATTTTCAATTTTTTCCATAAAATACTATATTTTTTATAGCTTATTTTGAATAGCGCATCATGTTATAGGCGATGAGGCTAGCAACCCATCACTATTTTGATTCGATTTTCCACCTATAGGCACGCCCACAATCTTGCTAATTGTGGCCTGTAGGTATCTGTTACCTTAGCTCTGTCTACCCCGTAAGGGATAAAGACGTGATTTGTGTGTGTGTGTGTGTGTGTGTGTGTGTGTGTGTTATTTTGAAAAATACTGTATTTTGTTGAAAAAATGTTGGCAACCCTACCTACACCACCCATAGCAGGTGGGTAAGCCTTCGAATTATTCTATCTACTAGCTGTCACGTGACCCTGTTATTTTTTGTCGCCAAGCGTCATCTGTTTGAATAATGATTTGATAATCGTAACTGTGATTAAAATCCGAAAAAAAACCGGATGTTTATGTTAAAACCCGAATTTATAAAAGGCGATGAAATGAATGAGGCCAAAATCTTAGGAATCATGCTATAGGCGATGCGGCTTGCAACCCATCACTATTTTGATTCCCCCTTTCCATCTAAATGCCCACAGTCATGCTGAGCGTGGCCTTTAGGTCTTGTTACCTTAGGCTCTGTCTACCCCATTAGGGATAAAGACGTGATTTGTGTATGTGTATGTATGTGTATGATGAAAATCCGGATTTATCCGGTTATTTCGGATTTCGGACTATCCGGATTGCAATCCCTAGATGTGGCTGTCTTAGTTGACCTAAGCTGAAGGTGACCTGGCTTCGGTACTGGCTCCGTTGCCTGGAGGTGACCTTCAGCAGGTCTTAGACCTAAAACCCGATTACCTGCTCAATACAAATAAAGCCCAAGTATTTGGGCGCAGTGCAAGTGGGTTACCGTGACGACTTTGCGATTCAATTTCGATTCAGTTTAGGTTCACTCGCTGTCACATACATACATACATACCGTCACGCCTCTTTCCCACACGGGTAGGCAGAGACTACTTTGTTCCACTTGCTACGATCCTGACATACTTCTTTTGCTTCATCGACATTCATCTCTTCATACATGCTCGTCGGTTTCGGGTCCTGACCTGACCTTTTCCAAAACGTCTCCTATTTGGTCTCGAAACGTCCGCTCGCTGTTAATACTAAAAATTACAGCTAAAATGTAAACTGAGTCGGGATTGAATCGCATTAAGACGTCATGGTAAGGCCTCTGGGCGTCCCAGTTAAAAATACTTACATCTATATACAAAATCTTATCTATATAAGTAACCAATATAAAATTACCTCACACTGTCTCTGCTGTAACTGGAATTTGTACAGGACCCTCGGTCCGCGAGTCCGACTCGAACTTGACCGGTTTTTCTGTGTCGGATAGGTATGTGTAAAAAATTCCACACACACATTCTCTTTCAATCTGTCTTAAAAGAAAGTTTTTTTTTTATATTTATGAAACGTAGCTAGATCGATTTATCGCCCCCGAAACCCCCAGCAGACTACACACACACACACACACCCATACACAAATCACGTCTTTATCCCTTACGGGGTAGACAGAGCCAGAGGTAACAGGTACCTACAGGCCATATATTTAGCAAGATTGTGGCCGTAAGGTGGCAAATGGACTCAAATCCGAGATTCAGATTATAGAATTTCCCGTTTGAAGGTATTAGATTAGATATATTAGATAGATAGATAGACAAAGGTATTAAAAGTTATTAAAAGAGTGTTAGCACTGGCCTTTTGTTTGATCACAATGGAATCAGAATTCCAACAAACGCACATCGTGCAGAGAGCACATATTTAAATAATGTATGATGGAATTGAAGCAAGTAAATGACTCACGCGCATAGTACCTCCACCGGGAGTTGTGGATTTGTTAACAATGGCATACCGGAGCGATTAGCACAAGTATTTCCTCGCTTGTTGCTATAAATATGTATGTATGTATGTAGATATAACTATTTATTGTACATAAAACACAAGAAAAAGATTAATACAAAACAACAGAAATGCAGGGATAAGGGAGCAAATTTATAAAATTCATTGTTCATTCATAACTTATATAAAAAATACTCGATATCGATAAAATTATGTTTCTATCATTTAGTTGCGTATGATGTACTATGGGAAAAGTTACAGCAGGAAACTACGCTTCCCCTTGAGGTAGTCGCACTGTTTCGCTATTGGTACAGTAAGCAAAGAAATAGTGTAAGATGGGGAGGATCGTACTCGGACGAGTATGGGTTGGGATGCGGGGTGCGACAGGGTGGTTTGAGTTCGCCCCGGCTTTTCAACCTGTATATGAACAGACTGATCGGTGAGTTGGGTGGCACCAATATCGGATGTCATGTTGGTGATGTATGCATAAACAACATCAGTTATGCTGATGATATGGTGCTTCTGAGTCCTTCTGTTGGCGCTCTAAGAAAGCTTGTGACAATGTGTGAGTCTTATGCGGTGTCTCATGGACTAAGATATAATGTTAAAAAGAGCGAGATGATGATATTTAAGGCAGGGTCGAAGACCTATTCAGATGCTCCTGGAATATCGCTTGGTGGCACACCTCTAGCAAGCGTAAACAAATTTAAATATCTTGGTCATTGGGTCACTGACGATCTAAAAGACAATTGTGATGTGGAGAGAGAGCGTAGGTCGCTGGCTGTCCGTGCAAACATGTTGGCTCGTAGGTTTGCACGTTGTACGCAATCAGTAAAAGTAACGCTTTTTAAAGCGTATTGCCAATCCTTTTACACGTGCGCCTTATGGGTCAATTTCACGCAGCGGGCATACAGCGACCTACGTGTGCAATATAACAACGCGTTCAGGATGCTGTTGGGCCTGTCATGGCGCTGCAGTGCATCGGGGATGTTCGCGGAGGCGCGGACGGATGGTTTTGCTTCCATTATACGCAAGCGCTGCGCCTCCCTGATGGCGCGGCTCCGTGCCAGCTCCAACAGTATTCTGAGCGTGTTTGTGGACCGCTGGGACACTGCGTTGATGCGTAGGTGGACGCAGTTGCATGTACGCGAACCGCTGTTCCAATATTAAATATTAAAATCTGTTCTACTAACGCTAGTTCTTAAGTTTATGTAATAACTAACAATCTATGGATATTAATCTGAAAATAAATATTTATTATTATTATTATTACCCAGATTACGATAGTGTTTTGTTTTGCCATGAAAAATCCGGGCTCTGATGATGAGACCCTAATCCCGCTGAAACAGTAAACCGTCGGCAGCAGTGTCCACCGCTTATGGTAAAAATGTGTGCGCTGCGGCGCGTGGCGGCGCATGCTAAACTGTCTCCCTCCATGTTTGCTGCATGGAAATGTACGACGCACTGGTACCTACGAAAGTACGGGGCATCTGAACTAGGGTTGTGACGGAGACTGTCTTAGCGGAGGCGGATGCGGAGACGAGTTTCGCCTCCGCGAATGCGGAGTTTGACGGAGGCGGATGCGAAGAGTGTATGTGAAAAATAGTAATTTAAATGATTTTAGTGTTGACATGAATTAGTTTGTTTTTTAATGGATTTTATGTTTAATGTATTTTAATTTTGTACATGTTATTTTGAAATTTATGTGGATGATTACTTACCTGAAAAAAACATCATTTATTTATTTATTTATGTAAATGGTTTATTGAACTCAATTGTTTCGGCTTCATCGTGCGACTGAAATAAATAACTACTTTGTAGTAAATTGCTTAGAAGAATGCGCGCCGGACGACAGCCGTCGCGTCGTCGAGCGTCTTTGCTCGCGTTTTGTTATTATTCTATGATTATAAGATTTATGACATAAATTAACCTCTGTTACAACTCCGCAAAAAGCGGAGGCGGAGGTACGATTTCTTGCGGAACTTCCGCAGTAACGGAGGCGGAGGCGAAGATACGATCTCTCGCGGAACTTCCGCAGTAGCGGAGGCGGAGGCGAAGTTCCGTTACAAGTGTTACAACCCTAGTGTGAACGGACGTGTCGAGCTTAAATTATGTGCGGACTGCGGAGACTGGGAAGGAACGTAACGATGAATCCACTTATTTGCAAAGGCTACATATTCCTATTTCTTTTTAGGGTTCCGCGGCGTAAGTGCAAAAATGGGACCGTAAGACTCCGCTATTCGTCTGTCTATCACTAGGCTGTATCTCAAAGTCAAAATCAAAATTTTATTTTTGCAAATTGGCCGCCGAGGGCACTTTTACATGTCTTTTGAAACTACCAGCGCATTCGGAAAGACCATCATTGCCAAGAATGCGCCGCAAGAAACTTGGCAGAAAGTCATTTTTTCAAAATAAAATACAGTAAGAATCAGTAGCGTAACTATAGGGTGGCAGGGGTGCCAAAATGCCACGGGCCCCTTGCTCTACGAGGCCCCGAACTGGCTCGGTTTAGAGCACAGAAGGGACGCTGATGCACTTCTTTATAGTGAGGAAGGAGCCCCATCTGACGAATTTGTCACGGGCCCCAGACGTTATAGTTACGCCACTGGTAAGAATACTTATATTCTACTTAAATTAAATACATTTATAAAAGGGATGAATAAGGTCCCCGAGCCTTAATAGTACATTACTGTCTAGGCCAGGAAGTAGGCAATTGCTGGCTGAGTATTGGTTTGAACGGACGAGCTTGCGAGTCCGTTTAATAATACGAAGCCAGCAGCAATGCTATTCTGGCCGAGGCAAGTATAGTGCTTTTCTCAAAAATCGAAAATAAAACAACAACAAAAATAAATGAAAATAAAATAGTGAAAATTGTTTTGCTTTGCCGCCTTTTTCTATCAATGACATTTTGAAGAGTGTATTTTTCTACCCAGAACACCTAAAGCTATTTCAGACACAGATAAACACGTTGTCGTACTAGCTTTTTTTTTTAATTTGATGTTTTAAGTCTTGTGCCTTTATTTTATAATGGATTTTTGCATTTTTAAAAAGTTAATAACTAGACAGTAATGGAATTTGTATGCAACATTACTGTCGAGTTTAGCGCGACAGTAATGTTTTTTTTTTTATTATTTTGGACTGACCGGCAACAATTAACTTCCTGTTCTGATATGCAGTTAACAATGACGACTTTAACGGACATTTTTGAGAAATTATATTAGTCTATAGTAGAGATCTATACTCAGGAACTGAGATAGCTAGCCAGTTTCAATTTTCACAGATTATGTATTACTGTTCTATAACAACAAATACTAAACAAAACATTTTTATGTCTGCCTGTAAGTAAGTAACCAATATAAAATGACCTCATAGTCAGGGCCAACTTAAACTAACCTGGGGCCCTTGGGCACACAAGAATTTGGGGCCCTTTTGGAAAGTAAAAAAAGCGAATCATAATATTATCATTTTTTTACTAAACCATTTATCTCTAATCTCTAATATTATAAAGAGAAAAGATTTGATTGTTTGTTTGTTTGAATTGAATAGGCTCCGAAAATACTGGCCCGACTTCAAAAATTCTTTTGCCGTTAGAAAGCTACATTATCACTGAGTGACATAGGCTACTTTTTACCGGTTTTTTTAATCTGCCAAATTTGTACGGGACCCTCGGTGCGCGATGACTCGCACTTGGCCGGTTTTTATTGGTTGTTCTATTTCAAGTTATTTAAATTAAATATGCTAATAATGAGTGCTAACCTTAGTTTTGGTCGAGTTAACCTGAAAGTAAACGAAGTCATTCCGTTAACTGCAGCAGTTAAAGGTAAACTGTTAAACCATTAACCCGACCTTGTTCTTAGTTACGTACCAATTGGCATGGAGGCCATGGGTTTGAGTCCCGGCGTTACCAAAAACAGAACGTGTTTAGTGTAAGTTTTTTACCCGAATGCGGCGAAAGCTAAAAGGAGGGTTATGTGTTTGCCGCGTATGTGGTACATCCGCGTTTGTAAACATTCCTATGTTCGCTCGCTCAACGGCTCGACCGATTTTGATATAAATCATTAGATTCATCATGATGACGCAAAACGTATTACTATTATTTATTCTGCGACATAAGTGTACATAAAATTAAAAAAAGCAAAAAAGGCTTCTAATACATACATACATAAATCACGTCTTTATCCCTTTCGGGGTAGACAGCGCCCAAGGTAACAAGACCTAAAGGCCACGTTTAGCATGATGGGCGTGTAACTTCAAGCTGGTCTGGGAGCAAAGAAAAAACATAGAATGTACCAGCTGCTTCTTTTTCCGCGCAGATGGTAAAAGTCCACCGAAGAAATGAGCGAAAATCTTAGGAATCATGTCATAAGCGATGCGGATAGCAACCCATCACTATTTTGATTCCCCTTTCCACCTATACCCCACAATCATGCTAAACGTGGCCTTAAGGTCTTGTTACCTAAGGCTCTGTCTACTCCAGGGATAAAGACGTGATTTATGTATGTTTGTATTTATCCTACTAAGCAGAATTTAATGTAAACATAGGTATTATAATGTTTCACCATTAATTTGTTATATTTACTATATCTTCAAACACAATGCAACATTAGAAGAGAGAGACATAATATATGATATATTAGCATTTGTTTCAATTATTCCAAATAGTCTTGAAAACAGCGATGACAGGAAAAGAGGGTAATTAAATTAAATGTGTACTCATTGGAGGAATGACTTTGAGTGTTCTTAGGGTTCCGTATAAATAGGGTTCTAATAGAACCTGTTGACCGTCGATGCAAATTACACGACGGCCTTTGGATGAATGACAAAATTATTAAAATTAACTCTCCCCTTGTCCAAGTCTATTTCGTATTGCGCCTTCATACCTTAAGTTTAGTGTCAACATTATCCGATAGATGTCGCTGTACCGTCGACAAACATGCTAATGGTATGCTGAAGTAGATTAATCAGGTGTTTTGTTGCTTTTTTGTTAATTAAGCTATTGTTAAAATTAAATGCATTCCAAGACTTGTGGTACTGTTACAGCTTGTGTTTGATTTAATCCAACACTCACACACACTTTAAGCAACCCCTCACTATTTTGATTCCTTCCACCTATACGCCCTTGATCACGCTTAACGTGGCCTTAAGGTTTTGGTACCTTAGGCTCTGTCTACCCCGTAAGGGATAAGTGATAAATGTATGTATGTATGCAGTCTTTACGTGTGACTCGTATAGTTTTACGCGCGGCAAATATAAACAAACAGTCGCAAATCAAAGACTTCAAATTGTCTCATAACATAAAATAAACACTGTCATTACGGCAACTTCACTATTGCCTTTGCAAGTGATTTGACCTGTGGCCTCTCAAGGAGAGGGTCGTGGGTTCGAGTCCAGGCTCGCACCTCTGACTTTTTCGGATTTTATGTCCGACTTTCCTTCCATGCTGGTCTGGGAGCAAAGAAAAAACATAGAATGTTTCAGTTCTCTTCCCGCGCAGATGGTAAAAGCCCATCGAGGGAATGGACAAAAATCTTAGGAATCATTTTATAGGCGATGCGGCTAGCAACAGTAGAAACCCATCACTATTTTGATTCCCCTTTCCACCTATACGCCTACAATCGTGCTTAACGTGGCCTTTAGGTCTTGTTACCTTTGGCTCTGTCTACCCTCCTTCCCTCCTTATACCCTCCTTATACATTCTAGAAACATGTAAATTTGTCAGGAAGCACCACTATCTGTTTTCCCAAGCAAATGACCATTACTCACAAAGATTGAATTTACGCAACAAAAACAAGTTGGTGTCAGTAGTTCCAGCGAAAATGAAAATGTATAAAAAGGGTCCACAAGCAATGTGTGTCAAAATCTATAATAGTCTGCCTGTAGAGATAGTAATGGAACAAAAATACTCCAAATTTACCAATATACTCAAGATGTACCTGATTAAGAAATGTTTTTACACATTACAAGAGTACCTAGGAAATTAATTAGACATTGTAAAGAATCATTTGGTTTATGGATGATTTAGATTGTATGGACGTTTAATTTATTGACTGCTTGCAAATTGTAATTATTTTTGATCAATGTTTAGGTTAGTATTAGTTCTAGATTATGTAATTTTTATGCATTATATTGTAATTTTATTATGACATTGCTATACCCTTATAGGGTCCATGCTTAGATCTAAGTATATTTTATAACACCTATGTAAATACCATGGATGCAATTTGAATAAATAAATAAATAAATAAATACCCCGTAAGGGATATAGACGTGATGGGTTGTTGCCGCATCGCCTATAACATGATTCCTAACAATTTCGCCCATTCCCTCGATGGGCTTCTACCATCTTCGCGGGAAGAGAAGCAACTGGTAACATTCTATGTTTTTCCTTTACTCCCAGACCAGCATGGAAGAAATCATGAAATCATGGTGGTTATACATAATAACAAATTTAAACAATGATTTTGTTGCTAGCCGACCTTGATCCCGCACGTACTCTTGCGCATGTTCCGTCCGCGAACAACTTCCGTGATCGATCGATATAACAGTAGATAAATTTCAATTGAGAAAACACCTCAATCATTGCAATTTACTGGGCTATTGTACAGTTAACTACAACAGTTTTACAAACTTATAGTTTCCGCACGATTTGTTTGTTTGTTAGTCGGTTATAGCACCTTACGTCGAATATAGTAAACTGCCACAAGAAAAACTGGGAGGTGCGAGTCGGGTTACCTCCGCGTGTGGTCAAGAGCTGCGGTTCGTTTTTGGATCCATTCGAGGGGAAGAGCAGAGCTTGGTCCGTTGCACCCTGGACATCGGCAGATTTTGAGCCCGACTGTGGGAGGGGTCTTTTGACCGTGTTCTGCCGTAGAACGTTGCTGACATTTTTGTCACAAGATTATTGAATACTGTATTTATTGCTTTATCGATGGGGCCGTATTAGAAAAAGAAGAAGAAAAACTTAGGTAATTATAGTAAAAAACATTTATTTTTTAAGCACTAGCTAGTTAGCAAAAGGTAATTGAGTTAAATTTGTATCTCAGACAGCTTGACCTTTCCCGACACTTCCAACAATTTAGAAACAAATCGCTACCTCGGGGCTCAATTGTCGTATAAGCCAAAAGTCGATTTTTCAGGAGAGCCAAAAAACTAAAAAGAAAAACAAAAAAAAATTGTAACTCTTTTGTTTTAACTGTTATAAAGAAGCTTTGTAGGATGAAAGTTCTTAAAATTATGAGTAGAATAATATGAATTCATAATATTTAAGATATAACCCATAGCAAAGAAAATAGATGGCTTATACGCTTCTTAAAAGCAAACAGAATGACGTTTATGACCCAAAATAATAGTTGCTGTACATGCTACTTAGGACGTATAAGTCAGCTATTACGATTTGTGAAAAAATCAAAGGTATTAGTCACCGGTTTTCTTTTTTTGGTTAGGTACTTTACTGTAAAAAAATAAATCATGTATGTACACCCCAAACTACTTTACTGCGATAATGATGATAAGGTAGGTATAAACCAAATCAGTTTGAGAATCGTATTTAACTTTCAAAGTCCATTCATATTAAAAAGGTTTGAGGGTTTGGTAAGTAACAAAAAATTCGTATAGAAAAAATATATATTGCTGAAGGTAAAACATCAATGCCAATGAAAAAAAAACACAAATTACGTTGTTATTATTAAAAAGATTGTTCAAGTACCACATAAAACGATAAAAATGAAAAGTAGCAACAAGAATATAGCATTTAATACTTCTAATCTCTTTCAATTAAAAACAATCTTTTTTATAAAAGTTATGTGTTTAACGCCGTTTTTACTCCAAATTTATTTTTTGTTGGCGTTTATTGCCATGAAATGAAATGCTACTGCAGGCCGTACACCAAACTTTATTCTGTTATTGGAAATAATTCAGGTCGTATTCACCAAATTGGTTTAGTGGTGGCTTATACATCTTAAAAATGAAACGTAATGGCAAGTTGTATCATAAACTTTGTTCAATTTTCAGAAATCGTTAAGGTCGTATACGCTAAGTTTGATAAGCAATGTCCTTTATGCCAATTATAAATCTTGATTTAGGGTCAATAATACCTTTGCCTTTTTCACACTCTGAGTAGCTGGCTTTTATAGCTCGTTTTTTTAGAATATCCTGTTTAGATTTACAGAAAATGGAGGTTGTATTCGATATTTTTTTGGGATTTGGAGAATTTTAAATACACAGATCGATAGAGAAAAAAAAACTGAACAAGACTGCATTCAAATCTCATTTTCGTCAAAATGGCTTATACGACAATTGAGCCCCGAGGTAGCGAAATGTAAAACCATTCTAAGCAAATCATTGTCAAGTTACGCATGAAAATCCTTTCTGTATTGCTAAAAGCGTAATGTTATTACCAAAACTTCGAACTAGCGAACTGCTAGGGAATGGAATTCGCTCCCATCGTCTGTATTTCCGGACAGATACAACCTAGGGCTCTTCAAGGCTAGAGTGAATAGGCTATTACTGAACCAGTGAGTTACACCTTTGGCCTCATCTGCACCTTCCACCAAGTGAGATAGAGGTCAATCACTGGTCAGTTCGTAGTAAAAAAAAAAAACATATTCTCGCCAAGCAAAGCTCGCCTTACATTTGTCTGTGCGTCTTCCTAAATACACGTAAAGTTCATTTATAACTTCCTACCCTACGTGTATCGAATGTGCGGAAACAAATGTTTCTCTCTCTCTTATTTAGTCACGTTAATTTAGTTTAGGTACTTGAGTGTTTGAGTGTACACTTGATGCATGAGACACTAGTATCGCATGTTTATTGTCTAGGCTAAACTGTTGACCCAATATCAGTGACATTGAGAGTTTTCTAACAGCCAGTAGAACAGCTGGTTAATAATGCCTTCACGACTTTAGCTAGCTCGGAGAACTTACAAAAATGGGGTGCGAGTCGGGTTACCTCCGCGTGTGGTCAAGAGTTGCGGTTCGTTTTCGGATCCGTCCAGGAGGAAGAGCAGTGCTTAATCCGGTGCACCACGGGCATCGGCTAATGATTTCCTGGCAGTTTCTGGATATCATTGACCGTTGGCTAAGAGTCTGGGGGGAGGCGGTCTTTTGACCGTATTACCGTACAACGTTGCCGACATTTTGTCACAAGATTTTTGAATTATATTTTTGTTACTGTGATATTGGCGAAGTTGTCGTCGCTATAACGACTTGATACGCCACAAATAAGAAGAAGAACTTATAAAAATCGGCAAGTGTCAAATATACGCTGTTGCCCGCGATCTGGGCAGAATTTGCTTATCGTTAACCCGCGGGAACTAAGCGATTGTCCCGGATAAAAACTTACTTACTTACTTTCCAAAAGGGCCCCAAATTCTTGTGTGCCCAAGGGCCCCAGCCTAGTTTAAGACGGCCGTGGCTATGTCTACCCCGTAATGAATAAAGACGTGATTTGTGTGTGTATGTAGTGTATGTACACACAGCAAAATAATGCGGTTAGCACAGCCACGCACACGTCTATGCGTGTTGAGTATCGACATGAACGTTAAGTAGAATCTATGACATGTGAATGTGTGAGTGAGTTCGATCATAAAATCTACCCCCTAAGTACAGATTTTTTAGCAACAAGATGAATGAGCAATGTCACTGTAAATTACCTGTTTATTGAATAAACAACAACTAACTATAAAATAACAATGAAGAAAGTTACAACTATTTAAGTTAGTTTATAATAAATTAAGTAAAAAATAATTACAAATTAAATGAAAATAATCCCCGCCGGTATCGTGTCACACTCAAAGGCTGAAAATGCAATATCTCCGGTTTCAGTTACTTCTACAAAAATAATGTAAAAGTATTTTTTTTATTTAGACTGTCCTAAAAATATTTTACCTAATCTTACATTGGATATTGTCATCCCCAGTGTAAGCGAGAGAACCGAATCGAAGCTTCCTTCGACCTTGAATCTTCAAATTTATGCAATCCCACGCATTGAACTATTATTACTAGCGAAGAGTAGTTACCATCTCACTGATGCGACGATGTTATATTATTATTTCTCAACAAGTCTGAGATTCCAATTCCAAAGCAATATTCCTCACAACCAGCACGGCCATCGAAATAACATCCAAAAATGTCATTTTATTATTACTATTTTATATTCCGTTTTCTTCGGATACGAACCCGGTTCACTAAAGCAGAAGTCAAATCTTCGACCTGTCTTTGACCGCTAGGCCACCGAGGTATGCAAGTTACATGGTGAATGTATGAATTATGTTCAATCTGCGACTACTGTATTGCAATTTGTGTAAATAGCTGTTTTATGAGCTTTGAAATAAGGTATAAGGTTGAAATTATAATTTATTTTTTTCCGTAACTATTTAATTTTATGGTGGTTGCAGTCTATTGTATGTTTAATTTTACTCTTATATAATATGTTAAAAACGCAAACGCATTGTGTTTTCTTTTAATATAATTATTAATAGGTATGACTCTTTTTACTGGAGTTTAAAAGTTGCTAGCTGATGGCTATTTTGGTCGTTATCGTCTTAAACAATATAAAGTGTTTTCTACCCTCAAATTTCTAATAATATGATTTTGTGAACAAACAACTGTCACCGCTGGCAGCCATTATTAGCTGCGGGATGAACCGTGTGTTATACTTACGAACTGTTTAATTTTGCCTTTCGAATACCTTGTGATTTGCAAAACATGGATTTTCATTTATCTTTGTTGAAAAGAGCAAAACAATATAACTATTTATATAAGGAATCGCTAGGCGTTTTTTGATATGGGTAAGTAGACAAACGGTGTTAAAAACAATGACTTATTATTTTATCGGTAATGTTTTAAACAACTTTCTTTGACGAAAAATGTTTTTATTTAAACTTCATTTATTTTGCAGCGGAAGACTAAGCCATTATGGATTCACCCTTACGCAGACTTCGGACACGATAAAAATATTCGTTCTGGGCCTAAACCTGAAGCCTCATCTCCTGCCATTTGATTTGGACATTATGTAGTTGCCGCACCCGCTAGTGACCCATTTCACAGCAACAAGACACAATGCTACGTTGCAACCTGTGCGAAACCATCTGCATGCTGCAGGATTGCATTGCCGTAGACCAGCAAAAAACATGCTTTAACGGACCAGCATAGAAGAAACCTTTGCTCGTGAATATCTTGACTTTGATTATTACATCAATCAAAGTCAAATGTAGTGATTTTTAGTGATGAAGACGAAATATATTAACTTAATTAAATATATAAACACAGTAATGTTTTACAGTGCAGAACGAGTGGCAGTGTTACTTTAGGCTATGGGGTTGGATCTCATCGATGGGCCCTGGTGTCCAAATCCAAACCAAATCGAGATAGGTAGCTTAGTCGCTTCAAAGTGGAGATTATAACCCAGTGTGAAATGATGTTATTGTTAATGGCTGTCATTTAACATGTCTATTCATTTCACGTTTCGTTCATCTTTATCAGACTTAAACCTAATAAACCAGAATTTAAGATATTAATTATGTGTCATCTTAAAAATAGCCCTATTATGGTTGTGTATTCAATTTGCAAGATAATTATTATGTTAGTGACATAAGACTTTTTAGTAAACATAAAATCATACTGGCCTCTAAAGTGTGTGTTATTTTATGAATATTATTCTATAAGGAAAAGTGTGCAGTTTTATTTAGCTAATTTAATTACTTTTGGTTATAATAATAATAACACAAATAGAGGCTAATACAATAAAAATTAAATGTTGCAATAAACAATTTGAACCAATAATTGCATTTTATTGTTTTATTCTTTTACGTCCTTTTTTTCTTGTTTTAGGTAAACATGAGTTTATTTTGAGATTAGTAATTTAAAATTGAAAACAAAAAAGATACACTTGTGCAGGATTCGAACCCGGTTCTTTAGATTTCATAACCCTAGGTCAATACACCTGAGCCACTACGCTTATAATACTGGTGGCAAAATTATGCTTCCATTGAACAAAATACCAGCAGGTTTGAATAACTATGCGTGAAGGTAGTCAGAAAACACAATTAGCACAGATAGGGCATTTTGTTGTGTGCGTAATAAGGCAGCGGATAAGTGCGGATGTGTGTATAGAATGACACACATGGATAACTAGGGTGCTCACCGATTCGCTTTGCTGTGTGTACCTATGTATATATATGTGTAATCACACCGATGATCGAAGATGGTAACGATGAGCACAGTGAACGGAAGTGATGGAAATAGAAAAAGTTAATCACTTCTGTTTAGTTTAAATGGCCTAATTTACCATGAAATGACAGGTACATGATGCGACATTATATTGATAGACGGTGAGTATCGTTAGTGTGACGGTGACCACCGCGTCGCATAGGTAAGCTCACTTGGGAATTAAAATTATTCGGTCTCTTTATCATCATCATCATCATCATCATCATCATCATCAGCCTATGTTAGTCCACTGCTGGACAAAGGCCTCCCCTAATGAGCGCCATAGCGCCCTGTCTTTAGCTTGACGCATCCAGCATCTGCCTGCAGTCTCGCGAAGAACCGACAACCGCTGGGGTAAACGTGTTCTTGAGTGGAGACCGCGACTCGGCAAACGTAGTGTAGGACGCCCTCCGGCCAGGTGGGATTACGATCTGCGAAAGACTGCAGGTCTCTTTATATTTAGGTACAAAACACTTATAAACTTTGGTGACGAGACCCTCGGTCCGTGGGCGCACGTGGGCTCTACAAAGATGTAAGCAAACGCCTGAGGGAGGCAACAGACCCTCGCGCGGGCAGCTTTCTCGCGCAAAGACTCGCAATTGGCATTGTTCATTTTTTTTAGTATGCTCCAATTCGAAAACCATTTCGAGGAAAACCATCATTTATCCGATTTATCTTGTCCGATTTCAAAAATACTTTATGATTGCAGATATTTTTGTAAAAGTACTTTGAACCTTTGTTTGACCGAACGACCTGGTTTTTAGACAGAATCCAGCATCGAATGTTTGCCACAAAAATGAAAAAAAAAGTTTAGCTATGGCAACTGTCACGTGTCACTGTCAAATCGACAAAACCATTTTTTTATAGCCAGCCGAACGAAGGCGATTGGGGTTCTGTCTAAATTCACCAATTATCAAACAGCGAAAAAATATTTATTATTAATTAACAAAGCTACGTAAAAGCATAATATTCAAATTAGTTGCTTGAAATAGTCCATTTTATCAAATAAAGGTGTTAAAAGCACAGCTTAAAAAAACGAACAATGCCAATTGCGATACAACAGAATCAGAATCAGAATCAGAATCAGAATTTTTTATTGTCATCATTGTTACAGATTCGACACTACATTGTGTAAATACAGACGTCAAAATGAACAAGAATGACTCGTCATTGAGGATGTAGCACAAATTGCCATTCCGTTTTACTTGGCATAAATCTATCTATTATCAAACATCTTAAAACTAGAGATAAATACTACTATTGTTCGGTACAATTATTATTACAAGTGTCGATACACAAATTTTGCACAAATATTTCATATTATAAAATTATTACTTATCATAGTCACTTTAATAGTACATGTCATTAATACAGATTAAAATATCTAAATAATAAGATTGTAACACAGAGAAGATATTTATTATTTATCAAATTTAGTATAATCATTGCAGAGGTACTCTTTGACGCTATATATGGTCTTATCATGGAGTATTGCTCTTACTCGGCCACGGAACACGACATCGCTTTTGATAGCTTTTATGGCATACGGCAGCTTATTGTATAGGATTCGACCCATAGCTTTCGGAGTTCTTTTTGACAGTTTTAATCGAGTTGGCGCACAAGCAATTATGTTGAGGCAGTCTTTTGTCACTCTAGGATTATAATTTGCTCTTATATTAAATTCACTTAAGTGAGTCCTTACATATAATATTATTTCAAGTATGTACACTGATATCGAAGTCAGTATATTTTGTTGGTGAAAGTGTTCTCTACAAGAGTCCCTATGCGATGCATCTACCAATATCCTGAGTGCACGTTTTTGCAGCTTTAATACCCGTTCATTGTCCGAGGAGCCTCCCCATAGGATGATGCCATACGAAATTATAGAATGGACGTATGCGTAATAGCTCTCCTTAAGACTATCTTGAGACACTAGTGGTTTCAGCTGTCGCAATGCAAATACACCCTTGGCTATTTTTGAACACGTTGAATCAACATGTTGGTGCCACGTCAGTGAATTATCCAGCTGAAAACCCAACAGTTTCACATCTGTACCCGTTTGCACTACGTGATTATTTCCTAAAAGGATGCTGAGACTTATCTTAGGAGGGCGTGGACTGAAAAGCATGATGTTTGTCTTTTCGGAATTTAACTTCAGGCCGTTAACTTTAAACCACTCCTCACAGCTGCACATGATTGAAGTTATCTTTGCCTGCAGCAAATCAAAATTTTCCGCTTTCACCGTTATTGTTGTGTCATCAGCATATAAGATCATTTCACCGTCAATATTTAATTTTGAAATGTCGTTTATGAATATTACAAACAATACATTTCCCAGTGCAGATCCCTGAGGAACCCCTATATTTAAATTGAGAGTCGATGACCTACATCTCTTACCCTTAACCTTTACTTCGACTGTCTGGTTTCGATTCGATAGAAAGGATTTTAGAAGATTAAGACTTGATCCACGAACACCGTACATTTCAAGTTTTTTAATGAGTAACGCGTGGTCGACTGTATCGAACGCTTTAGACAGATCCAAAAATATTCCCGCCACCTTTTGTTTCTCTTCCAGACAGACAGTGATATGCTCAACAAATTTATGTGTAGCTTCTGTGGTAGATCGACCTAACCTATACGCATATTGTGCATCAGACACAGCCCCACTACGTTCTAAATGTTTTATTATAGCATTGGCCATTACAGATTCAACTAATTTGGATATTGTGGGCACAATCGTTATAGGTCTATGGGACTCGATTGCAGTCCTGTCTCCTTTTCCTTTGAAGATTGGACACAATCTAGTCTTCTTGAGTGAATCAGGGTACACGTTAGACGTAAGGATGTTATTTACCAGAAAGGTTATAAGTTCCGGAAACACGCACATTATTTCATAGAAGAGTTTTCCCGATATGCCATATATATCCAATGTATTTGAAAGAGATATTTTGTTCTTTGCTACTTTCATTAGCTCAGAGCAGTTCATACATTCAAATTGAAACTCAGATTGTTCACTCGATATGTATTCCTTAGTAAATTTCAATGCCTTGGACATATCTGGAGCATTGTTGATAGCAAGGTCCGTTCCTATTTTATGGAAAAAGGTATTAATATAATCGGCTATTTTAGATTTCTCAACTATTTTGCCACTACCATCAATTAAATGCTGCCCGCGTGATGGGGACCCTACCTAAGAGTCCAAATTTTTATTTTACTAAGTTATTTTAAGGTAGCTTAGTTTATATTTTAATTAATACTTTTGTAATCATTTACAAAATAAATAAAATCGATGTTATAAACTTAATGTGTAACTACTTAAATATAAAAGTATTACAAGATAAATTAAACTAAAACTAAAATAAATCTAAAAAAGTACTCCCCCGCTGCATTGAGCCAAAGATGCTGGCTTCCCACTGTATTGCAATACTAATTCGCTGAACGAGGAAGCTGCCAGCTCTTTGGTCTCCGTTGCAGTCGATCAGCCTCTTAGATATTTACTTAATTAACATATGTAAAGTATATGTATATGTGTGCAAATTATTTATAAATATTTTATTGACTCAGGCGTTACTCTGCCACATAACTTCCGTGCTGTCCCCACTGCGCGGTCGTATGCGTAAAGCATTTTCCCGCCGCAAAAAAAAAAAAAGGCGTTACTTTGCGGAGGTCCCATTTCAATGAACAAAAAATGTATATTAGTTGGTCTCTCTCTAGTATGTCTATCTCTTTTTATTATTTTAAGTAGCGACTCGCCCCGACGTCTCACGGGTGCAGTTTAGATAATGCGGCACAATTTATCGTCATATTTCAAGCAATAAATAAAAGAGCATTTTCTCAAAAAAAAATTTTTTTTAACTACAAAAAGAAAACACCATTTAAAAGGCCCTCCTGCGGCATATACCCTAACACACGGGCGGCATTACCTCTCTGAATATTTAGTTGTTCAAAATTAATAAATTAATTATAGTTGTTGAGTAAATATTTTTTTTATAAATGCTAACATTTTAATGTCGTTCCTGCTCAGAATCACGAACCCCTTTCCATCTTTTTAACGGACTTCAAAAAAGAAGGAGGTTCTCAATTCGTCTGTATTTTTTTTATGTTTGTTACCTCATAAGTTTCGGTTGGGGGAAGCGATTTTAATGATTCTTTTTTTATTTGAAAGCTGGTGCTTCCCGTGTGGTCCCATTTCAATTTGGTCCAGTTCTGACAATGGCACCCATGAGAAAACCATATAAGTCTAAAATTATCATATTGATACAGAATATAAAAACATTATAAAAACCTAACCTAGGGTGCCGCCGGCAGCGAGGCGAGGCCTAAGCTACCGGTGGTCAGGGCGACAGAGACAGGAACCTCCTGACTATCCGAGCCGTGTCCAGGAGTAGGTACCGCCTTCTGTATCTGGCCCTTGACCCAACCACCTACCGAGAGCCTTTTAAGGTGATGGTCAAGGCTCTTCGCTATTAGACCGTTTGCCGAAACGACTATCAATTATAATTATTATTACAATTCCTTATTACTACAAACTTGCAACGTATGTATGTTAGTCGGGTACTCAATTTTGAAACAGATATCTTCATCCAATTGAGCTGAAATTTTGCAACTTGTGTAAGTCGGATGACAATACAATAGTAGTAAAATTCTGGTGTTATGTTAAACATGCAAACTAACGACGTACTATATAAACACGATGTACTGTAATTAGGTATATATAATACTAGCTTCTGCCCGCGACTTCTTCTGCGTAGAATTATACATAAAAACCTTCCTCTTGAATCACTCTATACATTAAAAAAACCGCATCAAAATCCGTTGTGTAGTTTTGAAGATATAAGCATACATAGGGACATAGGGACAGAGAAAGCGACTTTATTTTATACTATGTAGTGATAGTGATGATGATCTCTATTAGTAGAAACGTGTTGTAGGCTAGCATAGAGCGACAACCTGTAATACTAGATATACCAAATCCTAACACAGACAATGAAATGAATACAGATTTATACAGATATAATTCTGTATTTTAAACACATCCCTGTATTATTTACGCGTTCATTAAATGCTTAACGAAGGTAATTATTATTTGTGTGTTTCATAGCATCATTATTAAATTAATTTATTCAGGTATTTGTATGTATGTTGTATGTTTGCACAAGTTTATTTTTTGAAGTGAAAACTTCTTGAGCGGCGTTGAGCAGTTTTGGGGATGGGTAAAAAATGTTAAACTCGCGTCAGTCAGATCTGACGCGTCACGTGACCGTAAGACGGTGGGAGTGTCGGGCGTAATAATACGTACGTTGATTTCGTATGCAACACGTAAGCCACGTTTGGCTTAGGGCAGTGGTTCTTAACCTTTCAGACATGAGGGACCATTAGACAAAAATTTTGTCTTGCCAAGGACCACCTAAGTACCTAACTACAAAAAATCTAACCGTATGGCTTCGATCGGCCCCAATGGATGGAATTGCACATTCACGCGTTGTGTCTGGTTGTCACTTATCTAATTATTTATTAGATTGGCCCCGCGGACCACTTAGGACGCTTCCAGGGACCACCAGTGGTCCGCGGACCACCGGTTAAGAACCACTGGCTTAGGGTATCCGGTCGTCTAATTGAGGGTTCTTGTTTCAGAGCCATGCCGCGAAGCCTCGTTCTGCTGATGCTGATGATGGCGGTGGCAGGCCGCGGCTCCAGTGCTGTGCATCGCCCCCAGCACGGCTATCCTGCCGGATTGATCCCCGACTGTGAGTAGAACATTCCAACATTATACCTGTAGTTTAATTTAATTTTAATTTAACTTTAACTTAATTTTAAGTTTAATTTAACTTTAACTTAATTTTAAGTTTAATTTTAATTTAACTTAAAATTAAGTTTAATTTTAATTTAACTTAATTTTAAGTTTAATTTTAATTTTAATTTAAGTGGTATCTAAGTAGGTATTTTTTCACACCACCCATACATACATACCTAAATCACGTCTTTCTCCCTTACGGGGTAGACAGAGCTTAAGGTGACAAGACCCAAAGGCCACGCTTAGCATGATTGTGGGCGTATAGGTGGAAAGGGGAATCAAAATAGTGATGGGTAGCTAGCCGCATCGCCTACCTATATGATTCCTATGCCCATTTCCTCGATGGCCTTTTACCATCTGCGCGGGAGGAGAAGCGACTGGTACATTCTATGTTTTTTCTTTACTCCCAGACCAGCGTGGAAGCACCACCCATTAATGGCTAATATAGGTATCATTGTAAACCTTACTCAAAGTAACTCGTTATAGCCCTTGGCTTTAGCCGTGTAGTAATATTGTACTGAATCCATTTTAACCCGTAGGTTAGTAATATGAATATGATTCTCACTTCTTACAGTTCTTATTGTTATACTCTTGAAGTCCCATTTGCAAGTCAACAACGACAAGCCCAAAAGCGCGTTTGCACCGGGCGAGGACTCATTTAAGAGCCTGTCCTGCTTTCCACGGCGAAACACAGTGCTTGGCGGTAGGATTTTAATAAATAAATAAATAAATAAATGATACCGTTCCAAAAGGACCTTTCACAAGGTCCTATTAAATTTCTTAACGACACTGAAAGAAAGAAAGAAATAAAGAAGACATTTATTTCTTTTTGCAAGACACACAAATATAAGATAATATACACAATTTTATAGAAAATAAACAAGGTAAAACAAAACAGATATGAAAAATAGACCATCAGCGTTGGTTGTGTGTCTTCGCAAAAGTGAAACTGAGGTTTTAGACACCTGCAGCACTGATTTTCAGCCAGAACCGTATATGACACTGCAAATTAGAACACAGAAAAATCCGAAAAGTAAAGCTATGGCCGGGAATCGAACCGGATCCTCGTCATTCCGTGACGCGTGCCATACCTCTACACCACCCATAGCAGCCTTCGAATTTTTCTATCTGTTACTAGCTGCCACGTGACCTTGTTACTATGCAAATTTGTCGCTAAGCGTCATCTGTTTGAATGATGTGTCTGTACGACACAACAAACCTATCCTATTACGCGCAAAATGCATAAGAATTGATGATTTATACGAAATTCCCACGGGATGGCAAATTCCGCAATGTCCGCAGGCGGCTAACGACATAATAGCAATAATAGTACATTATTACACCATTATGTAATAACTTAACGCTCGCGTTACAAACAATTAGTAAATGCATTTGCCGATGTATAATATGAAGGCATGCAATAACGCATAATTAAAGATGCAATCAGATATCGTTATATTATCTCTGTCAATTATATCTAGGTTGTTAGCAATGACATGTATTACACGCAGTACACAGATTATTATACATAAAGTCAAAGTAATAAATACAGTATTCAAAAATCTTGTGACAAAAATGTCCGGTAGAACACGGTGAAAAGACCCCCTGTCGGGCTCTTAGCCAACGGATAATGATATCCCTCAGAATCTGCCGGGAAATCATTAACCGATGCCCAGGGTGCACGAGACCAAGCACCGCTCTTCCCCTCGGACAGATCTAAAAACGAACCGCAGCTCTTGACCACACGCGGAGGTAACCCGACTCGCACCCCAAGTTATTATACTAAAAGTAGCGATGGGAGGAATAGGCGATGCGGCTAGCTACCCGTCACTATTTTGATTTCCCTTTCCACCTATACGCCCACAGTGTCTTGCTGAACGTGGCCTGTAGGGTTTGTTACCTTAGGCTCTGTCTACCCTGTAAGGGATAAAGACGTGATATTTATGTATGTATGTAAATAAAAATACTTATGCTGTAATCAAGGTTATAATGCTTCATCGTTAGCCAATTAAATTGTATTTCAATTAAACTTATGACTGCGAAAAGGAAGTTGACCGTGAACTTTAATCGAATAGAATACAATTATAATAATGAAGTTATCGTGTACCTACTATTAAAGTATTACATTATAATTATCTGCCATTTTCAGTACATACATACATTATATCACGGTCTTTATCCATTATGGGGTAAACAGACCCTTTTTTGTGGCGTGGAACGAGGTCAACGTGAGTCCCCGAAAATCTTACGAAGTCCTCCCGAGATCTGCTTTATGACCTTTTTTTTTTTTTTTAACTTGTGGAAAATGCGCCTTATGCATCTCCGCGCTCGGGGCAGCATACGAACGGAGGTATGACGGGCTCTCCATCTCGCCGCTGCCTTCCCTATGGAAGGAGGGGAGAGGCCTACCGTCTAAAAACACACACGTTCCCTCCAGGCCTTGAACTGCGGGCGTTACGGGCGCACACGATGACCACCGCAACGTCCACTGGCCGCCCCGGGATGGGGCAGGTGGCGACGGCACCGTTACAAATACAAATACAAAAATCTTTATTGTCCGACTATAGGTATAAAATATAAGGTGATACAATAAAATTTTGATCCATATAGTCTACCAAACTTATGGTGTACAATACAATAAATAAAATCATAATAAAATTGTGATGTTCGAAAAATAAAATGAAATGTCAAAAAAAAAAAGAAATTAACATTATCAATATTCTAATCATATATAAATTATGTCGATCGTACCCTTTGAATTAATAATAATCATAAATATAAAAACAAATGTCAATACTTAACCTATATAATACAAGTCACACTATGAATACTAATCTACTTTAAAATATCGACACATTACAATTTACCCTTATTGTTCAAAAAGTCAAGTATGCAGTAAAACATTTTGGTCAGTAGCCAATCATTAACAGAATTTTTAAACTTCAGATCATCATATGTCTTAAATATGTCAGGAATATTATTGAAAATTTTAATTATCATTACAAAAATACTATTTCTATAAAAAGCCGAATGGTTGCGGTATACATAAGTCAGCTTGTCATTATTTCGGAAATTACGATTATATTTATCATTTCGCTCAAAAAGTTCTGAATGCTTTTTTGCAAACATAGCTACTTCCTTAATGTATAGACAAGGAAGTGGTAATATCCTATATTTAGCAAAGAGAGGTCTACATGAGTCTCTCTGGGTTGCACCACACAAAGCTCTGATACATCGTTTTTGCATTTTAAACGCCTTTAACCAATCTGTAGAGTTTCCCCAAAATATAATGCCGTATGCCAAATTAGATTGGATATAGCCAAAGTAGGCCATCATGCCTGCCTCGACCGAAGAGTTGCGTATTAATCTGCGCAAAGGGTAAATAAATCTAGACAGCTTATTGCATAATTCTTCTATGTGATGTTTCCAGCTGCAAGTACTATCAATTGTAAGACCAAGAAATTTAGTGCTTTCCACTTCGGTAATGCTTTCACTTTCGTGTGATAAAGCAATTTCCAGTGGTGTCCTACGATTACTATTGAACTGCATAAAATGTGTTTTAGCTAGGTTTATATTTAGTTCGTTATTAGACAACCATATAACTATGTCATCAAGTGTGCTATTTATATCAAGTCGATATTTGAATGCGGGTTCCGGATTCCCCGCCCTCCCCCGCCGGTGACCGTCTGTTTTTTTAAAGAGGTTAACTCCTCGTAGCCCCCTCAGCGGCCCACGTTCCCAGCGCCTGCGGGCCGGGGTTACGTGACGGCCGACATGACCGAGATCACGCCGCCCTGTTGATTTTTATAGAGGTTTACTCCTCGCGGCCCCCCTATCTTGAAAAAGACGAGGCGGCCCACGGTCCCGGCCCTGCGGACCAGGTTTACGTGGCGTCCGACCGTGACCGAGGTCACGGCGCTCCTCTGGATTTTTATAGAGGTTATCTGCTTTATGACCTAACCTAACCTGGTCTGTCAGGTCCCGGCACGCTGCACAACGCCAGCATCAGCCCCCGCAGCCTGCCGCAGCTGAAGGTGGTGCTGCACCAGGTCCGGAACGGCAAGGTGGTCAGCAAGTCCATGCCCGTCACGGCGGCAGCCAGGATCATGGCCAAGGACAAGACCATTGGTAAGTTCAACGTTAGATTTAGTGTTGCTCGATAGAGCACTTAGTGTTTCGATAGACTATCGATAGTTTGAGCAAAGATATCGAAAGAATAGTATCGATATCACATTCAAATTCAAACATGCTTATTGCCAGAATCAATACAAAAACTAACTTCCACGCTGATCTGGGAGCAAAGGAAAAACATAAAATGTACCTCGCAATATCTCTCACTGTTTCCCAGCTTGGCTGATCACACACTTAAATAATCGGAAATATATGTGCACCTCGCGTGCTCAAACTTTGTTATTTATGTACTGCTTTGTATTTTATGATGCACTTATGTATAAAACATCGATAGTAACAAAGTATGTGCGTATGTGTTACGTTAATATTTTGTAAAAGCATGCTTTTATAATCCTCTATTTGCTGTGTTGTCAAACAGTTGGGTGCACAGATATTTCCGACGTGTCGTATGAATTATTCACGCAGCGTCGCCGGTTTACAGAATTGTGACATTTAAATTCATCGGACGATGTCCTTTATTTATGGGCGAAATGTTATTGTTTACATTATTCCATTTTTATGTGGGAACACACGACATTGCGTTTTGGTCCCATTGTTATGAGATAGCTGAATCGTTAGATTTGTAGATATTCCTAAGCGATACTGTCTTAAAACCGAAACACTTAAAAACATTCGGAAAACGTTCTTCTTCGGCGTTCACATCCTGTCGTTTGCTTTTTCAACATCCTTTAAAAAAGTAAAGTAAAAGTAAAAGTAAAGTAAAATTTATTTTCCAAAATAGACACGAAATACATACAATGTTAGGAAGTTCAATGACTCCACACTAGGCACAGCCAAGCCAAGAAATATCAAAAAAGACACGGTTACCATTAATTATGAAAAACTGTATTGTTGTGTATTCTTAGCATTATTATTTTAATGCTTTATTTTGTTCAGGTTAAGTTAGGGTCTTTGTTCTTAGCTTTGTAGTATGTCTACTCTCTACTCTGGTTTCTGTTGTCCTGCCAATCGTTCGGAGGTTAGCTGGAAGAGATCGCTTTAAGGGATAAGTTCGCCTTTGTACATCTGTTGTTTTCATTTCCTGTAAAACTAAGTGTGTTTTATGTACAACTAGCGACCCGCCCCGGCTTCGCACGGTATATTATGCATGTATTATACATATAAACCTTCCTCTTGAATCACTCTATCTATTAAAAAAAAACCGCATCAAAATCCGTTGACTGGTTTTGAAGATATAAGCATACATACGGACACGGGGACAGAAAAAGCGACTTTATTTTATACTATGTAGTGATGTAGTGATATAAAGAGTTATACATACAAACATACATACATTCGAATGTTCTATGCCCAAATCCTTATAAATCCGTTATAAATTTTGCGCAATAAAGAAGTTCCATGAAAAAAGTTTCCTCCGTGCTGGTCTGGGAGTAAAGAAAAAACATAGAATTTACCAGTTACTTCTCTTCCCGCGCACGTGGTAAAAGCCCATCGAGGGAATAGACGAAAGTCTTAGGAATCATGTTATAGGCGATGCGGTTAGCAACCCATCACTATGTTGATTTCTCAGCTATACGCCCTTAATCATGCTAAAGGTGGCCTTAAGGTCTTGTTAACTTGGGCTCTGTCTCCCCTGAAAGGAATAAAGACGTGATTTGTGTATGTGTATGTATGTATGTATGTTTGTCCGGTCCGGGTGGAATCTTGCGACACAATTTTGAAGCAGATAATTTCATCCGATTGAGCTCAAATTTGGTTTACAACTTTACATCATGTAGAACCGATGACAATGCAAGTACAATCAACAAAAAGTACAGTCAGCAAAAATCCTGTATCTAAAATGAAGTTTCTAGGTTAGGTTATTTAATTTTATTTTATTAGTTTAATATGTGATAAAAATGCTGATTTCTAACTTTGTACAGCAAATAATACTCCCTGTATCAATTAATATTTAATCATAGACCCTATCTTTTGCCTAAGATACAGGGTACTTTTGTATCCTAGTTTAGGCATATTTCATTTAATTACTCTACGCACAGCTTATAATATACTTTCGTTGTAAGCGCAGGCGAACAGTTTAGTTCTTAACTTTGTTGTGTACTTACTAACACATAGATAGACATAATATAGTGCTTACTAACCATTTATAATTTATTTGTACAATTGATTATTTTAATAAATAATTTGAATTTTAATGTGTGTATGTTGTTTTGTCACTATACTCGTGTGTGCAGACTTCCGCAACAAGAAGACGCTCCTGTACGCCGTGGGCTACCTGGACAGCGCGGCGTGGCCCCACACGCTCGCCGTGGGCACCGCCTACGCCCGCCGCGGGTACAACGTCTTCCTCACCGACACCCTGGGCTTCCTCACCTACATCTACCCTAAGTAAGTTGTATTGCTCTGTATCATCTTGAGCATCTTTTAAAAGAACATTGTCATTGGACGCCAGCCTATAGTCTATTCTGACAAAGGAGAATTACATTATAGGAGACCTAGTAAAAATCCATCTTTACGCCCACAATCATGCTAAATGGTCTTTAGGTCTTGTTACCTCAGGCTCTGTCTACCCCGTAAGGGATACGTGATTTATGTATGTATGTATGTATGTAGTAACAATCCCCTACTTAATGTTATAAATGCGAAAGTAACTCTGTCTGTCCTACCTGCTACCTTTTCACGCTGAAACCGCTGGACTGATTTGGTTGGAATTTAGTGTAAAGATAGTTTCAGTTCCTGGGAAGGACATTGGATAAGTGAACTCTGCGCAGACGGAGTCGCGGAGAGCAACAAGTAATCACATAAAGCACTAATTGCTGCCCGCGAATCCGTTCTTAAAGATTTTTGGTATTATATTCAGTTTTGAAGGTGTGTACTTCATATAATTTAACTAGCTTCTGCCCGGGACTTCGTCTGCGTAGAATTATACATAAAAACTTTCCTCTTGAATCACTCTATCTATTAAAAAAACCGCATCAAAATCCGTTGTGTAGTTTTGAAGATATAAGCATACATAGGGACATAGAGGGACATGGGGACAGAGAAAGCGACTTTGTTTTATACTATGTAGTGATGATAAGTTTCTTGGCATCATAATCTTTAGTATTATCTTTAGTAGTATCAGTTTGTAAATAGACATTTACTTTGAATTTGATTGATTCATATTTAGCACAGACATTTAGAGAAAACTACACTTCTAGACCTTCTGCGCAGCCAGGCTTGTCTTTGAGCAAAATATGAGTCTATTCTGGTTCCACTAAATAGCTATTGACCCTGCAAGCGTTCTTTTGGTTTTTACGACCTCTAAACTTTCATCACTATTTCAGTTGATTTTCGATTACTTGTCAACGACAAGCCACTTATAAGATAAATGTAGTCAACCTCACTTCGTTCTCTTCCAGATCAGTGCGCTTGACAAGGATAATCGGCCAAAGAATGGGAGAATTCCTCGTGAAGCTCACAAAGCAAGGTCTAACCGCTGACAACCTGGAATTAGTCGGTCTCAGCCTCGGCTCCCACATCGTCAGTTACGCCGCCAAACATTTCTACAACATGACCGGCACCAAACCCTCGAGAATGACAGGCCTTGACGTCTCCGGACCGTGCTTCAAAAGCCTCCCTCTTGAGGTGAGGTTCAACCCGACGGATGCTGAAAGAGTCGATGTTGTACACACGAACATTGATGGCTTCGGGACACCTGAACCTCTGGGACACGTCGACTTTTACGTCAACGGTGGGGAGTACCAACCAAGCGATGTACCTTACATACCGTGCTTGATAATCTGCAGTCATGTCAAATCTGTTCTTTACTGGTGGCAGTCCATTGAGCATCCGAACACGTTCATTGCTCAAAGATGCGAGTCTGTCCAAGCTGCGAGATACGCTGAGTGTTTTAACAGCACGGACACCAATGTCGTCGGTATAGAAACAGACTTCAGCAAACCTGGCATTTATTATTTGTCCACCAGCAATAAGTTTCCTTATTTCAGAGGAGAAGAAGGTCTCAAAGCTGACAATGAAATATACACTTCGTATATTAAGCAGTTGAACGCGCAAGACTTTGTTGTGTGAAAGAGTTCGAGCCGTCGAATTGTGGAAGTTTCGTTGTCCAAAAATCGGGATGCATTATTTATAACGGTTTGTAGCGACCCTGGCGCCACCTAGTCATCGACTCGTTTAACTGCTACGACGCACGAGTAGCTTGGGCCAGTGACGTCACAATGTTGTACACCTCACCAGCGAAGTTCTTCAACTCTTCCTTCGGACTTCGGTCCGCAAGCATGCAGCTAGACTTCCGAGCAAAGGCTCTGTCGCCGGGGCTGCTATGCTCGGAAGTCTAGCTTAACATCTGTCTAGATAGTCCTATTGTGGCCACTCCTGGGAGGTTGTTTTCAATAAGATAGGGTGGTCACCTGGAGGTGAATGACCACCAGGGATGGACACACGCAATACCAAGATTATAGATGCGATACTAGCCTAGAGGGCCAAGATGGAATACCTCATGCATGTGCCAGTAATTTTGCCGGCTGTCTTCCTCTCCGCGCAAGCACTGTTAGTAAGATAATGGGTGATGATGGTCTTAACTTTGTAGTGAAATAATTGAACGTGGGGTTTCGACTTTTCCCGTTCTACTCCTCGTTTCCTTAGGTCTTGTTAACTAGGCTTGGAATTCTATAGATAATGATGATTCAAAAACAGCGCCTTCTCTCGTCCCTGGTGAGCAAATGTTCCGCGGGAGTTTGTAATTGTGTCGTACAGACACATCATTGAAACAGATGAGGATGACGCTTAGCAATAAAAAAAAACATAGTAACAAGGTCACGTGACAGCTGGTAACAGATAGAAAAATTCGAAAGCTTAACGACGAGTTATTAGCGACGAATAAATGACTTATGACTTATGACTTACCCACCTGCTATGAATGGTGTAGGGGTTTAGCACGCGTCACGGAATGACGAGGATCCGGGTTCGATTCCCGCCCATAGCTTTACTTTCGGATTTTACTGTGTTCTAATTTTCAGTGCCGTTTAGAAATTTAATGAAGATAATTTAATTAGATACCTTGTGATTGATTGTGTTGTGTTTAGTGTTAAAAGCTAGTTTAATGTTAGCGTCATCAGCGAATGATATTTCTATTGTGTCTCTTTAGAACTTATCTTAAAAAGAGACATTTAGTGACAAGACAGGATGCCAGATATACCATAGATTACGCAAATGTATCTGACGTGTATTTTGTTCCAAACATTTTGAAAATATGAATACATTTTGGCGACTACAGTTGGATCGTTTCAGTCATAGCGGGGACCGGAGTTTTTGAATAGCTTTGGATTTGCCGTCGCTAAATTTCGACTGTGGCGTAAAAAGTCGGCGGCCTTTTTTCCAATACCTACAAATTGTGATATTTGCATGATCTATGGGTAACATCTCGCGCGGGAAACAGCTCTTGATCTAGCCGTGAAGCAAGCTATGCGCTAAAATGTGCCTTTTTGCATTCACGTCATTACCACGGATTATCTATGGTAATAACTATTATTTTAAGTAGTGACCCAACCTGTATGTTTACAAGCTTTTATTTAATGTTTGTTATGTTTGACGACCGGATAGCCTAGTGGTTAGTGACCCTGACTATGAAGCTAGAGGTCCTGGGTTCGAATCCCGGTAGGGGCAGACAGTTGTATGATGAATACGAATGTTTGATCCCAAGACATGGATGTTGTATGTATTTAAGTATGTATTTATCTACATTATATAAGTATGTTTATCCGTTGCCTGGTACCCATAGTACAAGCTTTGCTTAGTTTGGGGCTAGGTCAATTGGTGTAATTTGTCCCAAAATATTTATTATTATTTGTCCGGGTGGAATGCGACTCAATTTTGAAGCAGATAATTATCTTCAACCGATTCAGCTGAAATTTTTCATATTTATGTAAGTTATAATGACAATACAATAATCTGGTAGTGGTTCTGGTGACAGCCAGGATCGTCTCCGCAGGAGGGAACTCTTCAACGGTTGGTCTGATAGACTTGAAATTTAGTACACATTATGTAGGACAATGCAAGGATGTAATTCTTAGGTTAGGTTATTTAGTTAAGGTAGTAGAATTGATTGTTTTTAATGTGATTAAATATACAAATACGTGTATATTAACTGTGACTGTGAAACTAGATTAAGTAGTCTAATAATAGTATTAAGTATCTACCTAGTCTGGTTATTATGCACTTTAGTATTTTTGCAAGTACAGTTTTTTCTGATTTTCTGCAAATAAAAGTTACATTCCATTCTATTCCATTCCATTCCACCTATACGCCCACAATCTTGCTAAATGTGGCCTGTAGGTACCTGTTGCCTTAGGCTCTGTCTACCCCGTAAGGGATAAAGAAGTGATTTGTGTATGTGTATGTAAATGTTACATTTTTAAAATTTGATTCGTGTATTTTGTGATTTTTCTTTAGTTATTTCATAAAACACTTGAGCAAATGTAGTAATCGTTCGTTTCCACAACAAATGGAATGTGATACATTTAGATTTAAGAAGAATACTTTAATAAAATAACTAACATGTCCAGTTTTGTTTCATTTTCTTTTTAAATTAAGCGCCTGGCACTAACTTGTGACCGGAATGATCGGCGCGAAAAGTTTCCTCAGCGAATTATTGCTATTCGTAAAATGTAGGCGCTTCTAAGTATTCGCTTCCGCTAAGTATTTTGTAATCCGAGATGACTGACTAAGCGTTTGCTTGTTTGCTATTACTCACAACGCGTTTGTTGAATAAACCTGCCAGGTACTTGCATAATCACTACATATAACATAACATCATCATCACTATCATCATCACTATCACTATCATCATCACTACATAGTATAAAACAAAGTCGCTTTCTCTGTCCCTATATACCTATATCTCTATGTATGCTTAAATCTTTAAAACTACGCAACGGATTTTGATGCGGTTTTTTTAATAGATAGAGTGATTCAAGAGGAAGGTTTATATGTATAATACATGCATAATATATCGTGCGAAGCCGGGGCGGGTCGCTAGTATAGTATAAAACAAAGTCGCTGTCTCTGTCCCTACGTCCCTATGTCCCTATGTATGCTTATATCTTCAAAACTACACAACGGATTTTGATGCGGTTTTTTTTAAGTAGATAGAGTGTTTCAAGAGCAAGGTTATGTATAATTCTACGCAGACGAAGTCGCGGGCAGAAGCTAGTGTTCAATAAACAATTTTATCCTGTAAGTCATACTAATAGACGTCACCGTTTGTACCGAAAATATCTCTCAAAATGCGGAAATCGTGAAAATATTGCCGCCTACTGCTTTTCCCTGGTAATCAAAACTAACCCTTATTCCCAGGGCTCTCGGTATCTAATGCGGCAGCAACTCGCGATATTACTGAACGCTTATCGGGAGATGAAAACGTCAATGTGACAAGAACAGATTACTGAGGACTGTTCCCATTGTGGGACATACAGTTCGCAGTTTACTTGTAAAGTAAGTAAGTAAGTAAATGCTTACACACACAAATTACGTCTCTATCCTGTACGGGGTAGACAGAGTCTAAGGTACCAAGACCTACAAGGCGCATTTAGCAAGATTGTGAGCGTATAGGTGGAAAATGGAATCAAAATAATGATGGGTTGCTAGCCGCATCGCCTGTAACATGATTCCTATTTTCGCCCATTCCCTCGATGGGATTTTACCATCTGCGCGGGAAGAGAAGCAACTGGTACATTCTATGTTTTTTCTTTGCTCCCAGACCAGCATGGAAGTACTTGTAAGTAAGTACGTAAGTAAATGCTTCATTGTACAAATATAAAGAAACAGATTCAATTCACAAGAAAATATAAATATCATCAATATATGGACAAAGGCGAACTTAACCCTGTAAGGTATCTCTACCAGTTAACTTTTGAGTAGATGAGAGGAGCATCAAACGAGGGACCGACAAAGTGTGAGTTTAAAATTCCAGATAGTGAAGCTACAACAGAGCGTACATATATATATCTAAATACAATGAACAAATCATAAAATAAACAAATGCAAAGGCGCAAACGGTAAAAACCCATCGAGGGAATGGGCAAAAATCATAGGAATCATGTTATAGGCGATGCGGCTAGCAACCCATCACAAATTTAATTTCACTTTTCACCTCTACGCCTTCAGTGTCTTGCTAAACGTGGCCTGTAGGTCTTGTTGTTGTAGGCTCTGTCTACCCCGTAAGGGATAAAGACGTTATTTAAAGACTCCCCATATAGATCTGTTTAGTTAGTCTACATTCATCCATCCGCAATATGCGTGGGCAATAACGGCGGGAATTCACGATTTTGCTTTAATTCCTCATTTGAGCACAAACGAATTAATTTGTTGTTCAATGCACAATCTTTATCAAACATCGACAAAGTAAAAAGAATAAAACAATGCATTTGAATAACGCGACCCACTTTCGCCGGTTTTCCGCCAAGCACCCTATCTTTTCCCTAAAAAAATAATCTGATTTTGACAGCTTTTGTGGCGGCCATTTTTTTTGTTTTTTTTTTGGCCGTGGCTGCAGAGGCTTTCAGCCGCTGTAAGCCACTGCATGTACATGCCATCTATCCGGACGAAGCTGGATAGTGTTAGCCTTTTTTGATCTGTGTCCGGACAGATTTGACGACGTCAGCTTTCTTTGCTTATTTTTTGCGCGCGCATGTCGAGAGCAAAGTTTTGTAGCAAAGAAAAATATGCAAAATAATTGAAGGGTCTGTCGCACCACTCTATGTAAAGTTCCTAAGTGTCAGTTATACGATTCTAGTTCTATAATTACCTTCTCTACTTCTTGTAACTGACACTTAAAATATCAAGGTCCTAACTGAGAGTGAAACCGGCCCTTAGTAGGTATAACATTTGTCATGCTTTTGTGTAATTTGGTTGAAATACAACAAATAGTTTTCTTTTTCTTTTAAAGAACTTTATTTCATCACAGAAGTTACAAAGAGCATAACAAGAACACATTGTTGTACATTAGATAGGGTAAATGACATTTTATGCGGTAAATGAAACAGCGGCCTTCGCACTACTCAGGGTCTGTATCGCGAGTGCCAAGTGACTTGTCTGAAATATCGAGAAAAGTCAAACGGTCTGAAAAACAAATCATTAATTCTGTGCGCCCGAAGTCGCGGACAAGAACAGAAACTAGTGTGAATATACTTTTATTTTGACCTCGCGAAACGAGATTTTAGGATGGGAACTAGTCTTGAGGTAACGCAGGCTATTTTAAGATGCCTGGATTGAGAGGAAGCTAGAATCTACCTCCCGTAGGTATTTTGTCTAATACCTTTGAGTAACCAATTCTTGTCTATAATCTGAATAGGTACCAAATGAATCAAGAATTTTTATTTCTTGATTTGTATGTTTAAATAATAATATTTTGTTGTAAACGGGTCGCAGTTTCGTTACCAGATATAAGGAACATACTGCCTCGTATAGGCTCAATCACCCGGAGAAATCAAATTTTGCAAAACATTTAATAGAGGAAAATCATTCGTTGCCGGATTCAGCGTCTTTCGACATCTTACACTTTTGTGAGAAGGGTTTACAGTTGGATATTTTAGAGCAGTTGGAGATAATTAGGTACAGCAATAGTGGTTCCATAATTAATGAACAGGTGAACTTGCTTTCATCGCCGTTATTGCGTGTTCATTTTGGTTCACGAGATTTTAGGATGGGAACTAGTCTTGAGGTAACGCAGGCTATTTTAAGATGCCTGGATTGAGAGGAAGCTAGAATCTACCTCCCGTAGGTATTTTATCTAATACCTTTGAGTAACCAATTCTTGTCTATAATCTGAATAGGTACCAAATGAATCAAGAATTTTTATTTCTTGATTTGTATGTTTAAATATTTTGTTGTAAACGGGTCGCAGTTTCGTTACCAGATATAAGGAACATACTGCCTCGTATAGGCTCAATCACCCGGAGAAATCAAATTTTGCAAAACATTTAATAGAGGAAAATCATTCGTTGCCGGATTCAGCGTCTTTCGACATCTTACACTTTTGTGAGAAGGGTTTACAGTTGGATATTTTAGAGCAGTTGGAGATAATTAGGTACAGCAATAGTGGTTCCATAATTAATGAACAGGTGAACTTGCTTTCATCGCCGTTATTGCGTGTTCATTTTGGTGAATAAAAATTGTTGTTGTAAAATACATAACCCTATTTATTTTTACTGTAGTCGAAAAATTTTTTTGAAGGTAGTTGTTAATGGATAATAAAAATCATAAATAATAGGGTACTTTGGGAAAACATATGAACGTAGGTACATTATGCTTATATATACAGTTTAGATTCAGTACGACGTTGGTTTGCATGTGTAACGGTTGTGTGTAAACTTTGATAATGATCCCGTAGAGGGATTGAAACGCGTCAGTGTTTGTGTGGTGTGAGGGATAATTAAGTTTGCATGAAAAACATATATATTTCACACAGGCTTGGTTATTTTGCACGTGAGTAGCGGAGTAGCAAGGTAAAATTTTTTGTTCATTTTTTTGTTCTTTGTATGTTTACTTTGACGGTGTAATTGTGTCGTACAGACACATCATTCAAACAGATGACGCTTAGCAACAAAAATTCGCATAGTAACAAGGTCACGTGACAGTAACAGGTAGAAAAATTCGAAGACTACCTGTCTGCTATGGGTGGTGTAGGCGTATAGCACGCGTCACGGAATGACGGGAATGATATCCTAATACCTTAAAACAGCAATTCTTGTTTAATCGAGGGCATAAATGTCGATACAGTGATCGTGACAAATTATGTGTCACCGACTTTATTAGTGTGGCAAGGGAACGTGCGGGTGTGAAAGAGGATGTAGACTAGGATAGAAAAAGTATGCTTAGTTGGTTTGGTCACGTAGAGCGAATGGATGAAAGTAAACTAACTAAACAGTTGTCTTTGCATGGGGAGTGTGAATGGTTGCGTTGTGAAGGAAGGCCTAGGGACCAAATAGGAGACGTTTTGGAAAAAGGTCAGGTCAGGAGTACCCGAAACCGACGAGCATGTATGAAGAGCTTGATGAATGTGGATGAAGCGATAGAAGTATGTCAGGATCGTAGCAAGTGGAACAAAGAAGTCTCTGCCTACCCCTGTGGAAAAGAGGCGTGACTGTATGTATGTATGTGAATTAGGTTAAGAATTTGACATGACGTACCTTTTTCTGACATGTGTAAAATTTTATAAAATAACACCTGTGTATATTCTTGCGAATTAAATAATTTCATTACATTTCATAAAGGTGTATAGATGTTTTTGATGCATATATGCAACTTTTGCCAATTTGAAAGTGCCTAACGACTAGCGAGGCTGGAGATGGAATAGAAGAGAGTGCTACAAAGGATGCAGGATGTATATGAGATGCATGTCTCTAGTCTTTAGTTTAGGTTTAGGTTAGCGTATCATTATCTAATATTAAGTATCTTATGTAACGCTATGGTGTCAACTGTCATGTAATATAATTAAAAGATAAATAAATAAATAAATAAATTTGACATTTTCAACATGAAACTCCCGTGAGACTCAATCATAATTACACATAAACGGATAACATCCGAGACGACACACACATCACGACACATCGGACGGAGTCCGAAACATGTCGAGCATCACTCGACTTTTTATACGTGAGTTATCCGTTTATGTGTAATTATAAATTTGACATGATGATTGATTCCATATTTATGCCCGACTGTACCAATTTTGTTCCCATTATTTTTATAGCCCCATTTTAAGAAGCACTTAATTCTAAGGAACCATTACAACGTGTCTTGCGGCACACGGCTTAGCTCAACGAGGCATGCGGCTCTCTCGCCTCGTTTCACATCATTCGTACTCTTCACTCCCATGGGCATCATGCCACGGCATCTCTCTTTCTTCATGAAGCAGAAAAGGAAAGAATGATCCGTTTAATCAGCCAGAAAGCTAGCATCTTGTTTCATTCTATACTTTCAATTATAAGTTGAGTAATTGAGCCTCCCTTTTTTTGCTAAAATCGTTATAGAACGTTTAAAATTAAATTAAAATGCTAAAGGACGTTGAATGAAACAATAATAGAGAATTCTCCCATGCTGGTCTGGGAACAAATTAAAAACATAGAATGTGCCTGTTGCTTCTCTTCCCGCGCGGATGGTAAAATCATGTTATAGGCGATGTGGCAAGCCACCCATCACTATTTTGATTGTCCTTTCCACCTATATATGCGCAATTATGCTAAACGTGGCCTTTAGATCTTGTTACCTTAGGCTATGTCTACCCAGGAAGGGATAAGAACGTGATATATGTATATATGTATGACTCTTTGACATGACGATAGTTGCTATTTAAGTTGAGAATTACCATGAGTATACATAATACTGAGATTTACTTTATGCTCAATACCCATTGTATTTGCACTGGGTTATTATTTAGATTATCGGCAGTGTGTCAGCCAAGTTCGCAAAGCATTATGAAGTATTAACTTTAGTACACGCACCATTTCGGCCTATTTTAGTTCCTCTCATCATATCGTTATATCAGCCGTACGACGTCCGCTGTTGGACATAACATAAGTCTCCCCCATAACGCATTACATCCTCTTATAACTCAAAGTCTGTTCCTCTTCAGTTGTAATTTGTCATCCAGCAAGGTAATTATGTAGGTATGTATAAAAAATAAATAAATTTGAAAACAGTTCGTTCTCGTATTACCTATGAAATTTTCATTTTTTGTATCTTTATCTACTTGACAAAACTAGTGAAGTTCTTACCTAAGCGATTTTGCCAAATATAAGAAGTGAGATCTAACTGGAAACCAAGTTTTTGCAGCTCCTATCATGCATCTTAACTTAAGCTTTTTCAGGCTGGTGCAACTTCGGGATCTTCAAAAAATGAGCCTATTTTTTTTCTTAGGAACAATTTCCTTCCTTTGCTTTCCATCAAGGTGACCCGCATGCTCGTTTGCGTTTGCCCTAAAACATAAAAAAAAAACTTGTCAAGTCATATTTACAAAAAACATAATGCAATTTAAGAGCTCTAAAACAACCAGGATGCTAGTTAGACTTAGCTTCTTTTATTACCGAAACGTCCGAACTTGGCGCTCTTACACATTCACGTTTTTGATGGGGTTTTGTTTTCGCTATAATAATAAAGTCTGAAACCGAATGCAGGCTGTTACGATGGCAGGTGTGAACCCGGCGCTCGTTAAAATCATTTTAACATTTCCACGTTCATTTCAAGCTTGAATTTCGTGTGATGAGGACTACGCTTTGAATACGATATTTTTACACTTGTATTTTTATTGCAATACACCATTTGTTATCATTTATTGGATAGAAAACTGTGATTGTGTGAGTGTGCGCGCGCGTGTACTATTTGTCTATCAAAGGATATATTTAACAAATATAGTACCGCTAACCGGGGTGACTGATAATTTTGGGGTTACTTTGATTGTATGTGTTGTTATGTATGTTTCATTTCTCTTTCCGCCTACACTCCATGTTAAACGTGCCCTTGAGTCTTTGTTACCTTAGGGTCTGTCTACCCCGTAAGGGATAAAGACGTGACTTGTGTGATCCATAGTTATTATACGCCGATTCATAATAAGTCGGGCATTAAGTCCACGGCCTGCCGTTCCCACCGGCGCGGCGTTATTGCCTCCGGCGCAGCAGCCGGAGCATTAACGCTTTACAGGCTTCGGGTGCTTTGTGCTGATTGCAAATAAAGTATGCAATACCTAAATCCGGTAACAGAATTACTCGTACATACATACATATACGTCACGTCTTTATCCCTTGCGGGAGACAGAGCCTAAGGTAACAAAACCTCAAGGCCACGTTTACCACCGTTTGACGCCCGGATAGCCTAGTGGTTATAGTGACCCTGGCTTTGAAGCTAGAGGTCCTGGGTCCGAATCCCGGTAGGGGCAGACAGTTGTATGATGAATACGAATGCTTGTGCCCGAGTCATGGATGTTGTATGTATTTAAGTATGTATTTATCTACATTATATAAGTATGTTTATCCGTTGCCTAGTACCCATAGTACAAGCTTTGCTTAGTTTGGGGCTGGGTCAATTGGTGTAATTTGTCCCAAGATATTTATTATTTTATTATTTTACCATGGCGTATGGGTGGAAAGGGAAATGAAACATACATAACAACATACAATCAAAGTAACCCCAAAATTATCAGTCACCCCGGTTAGCGGTACTATATTTGTTTAATATCCTTCAATAGACAAATAGTGACTGTTACTAAGGCCGTGGTTTAGCTGTCCCTTATGCAGTATTAGGTCTAACAATCAATTTCAGAGCCACTAACCTCGAGGAAGCCGGCTTCGACCAACGCTGTGTAGAGTCCGTGTGTAGAGTCTTTTAGCCGCCGCCGCTTAGTAAAAACACACCCGCGAAGAGTATCCGTGATGTTATACACTAATTACACTTTTACACCAAACATTAGACACATTAATTAATATTTACAATAATTTAAACATAAATCCGCATAAAAGGCCGACCGTGCACCAACAATTAAGAAACAAGTGACAGCCGCCTTATTGTTCTTTTTATTCGGTGCCGCGGCGCGTGGCAATGGACTAGCGCCAGCCAGCCACCAACAACCAAAAAGGTTGAAACCCTAAAAATTGATTGTTATTCAAAATACTTGCACAATATACCTAATACTATTTTTCATAAAAGTCGAAAAGTACAAGCACCGAACAAATATTTATTAAATTTATTTGTCACGTCGACTGTTGGTCATGTTCGTTTGTCCGTTTCGCAACAAAAAGTAATTTCGTGATAGTCTTCGACACGCCGGCGTCATGACAATGCTGTCATCAGTACCTTGTTAGGGTTCCTTTGAAAAAAAAAGGATTGCATATTAATAACGAACAATAAGCATTCACGTTTTTTGTTTATTGAAATGAAGTAACGCCTGATTCAATAAATTATTTGAAAAATATTATACATCCATACAAACACAGATCACGTCTTTATCCCTTACGGGGTAGACAGAGCCTAAGGTAACAGGTACCTACAGGCAACATTTAGCAAGATTGTGGGCGTATAGGTAGAAAATGGAATCAAAATAGTGATCGGTTGCTAGCCTCATCGCCTAAAACACGATTCCTATGATTTTCGCCCATTCCCTCGATGGGTTTTTACCATCTGCGCGGGTAGACAAGCAACTGGTACATTCTATGTTTTTTCCTTGCTCCCAGACCAGCATGGAAGTTGAAAAATATTGCCATTTAAAAATTAAAGTAGGCCTACCTACACTTCCCCTAGGAGACCGAGGAGAGTTGAGACAGAGGTGAGTTGATACATAGCCGATTTCCCTGAACTTCGACAGTTAATCGGGCTGTGTAACTTCGCTAATTCGTTGCTCTTTCTACACTCCACAGTTTGTGTGAAGTTGTGACCTCGCTAACTGTCATAGGTGCAGAGAAATCGGCTTTGTATCAACTCACCTCTGTCTCAACTCTCCTCGGTCTCCCCTACGCGATGAAAATCTTTGGACTATATCTCTATAAGGAATCTATGCCCGTTAACTTTTGAGTAGATGAGAGGAGCATTAAACGATAGTAATATTTACACGATTTCCACAGCAGGTCTGGGGCTCGATTTTTGAAAGCACACGTGAACATACCGCTCGAAAGTGATGAAAAATTGTGCTGAATTTGAAATACGAGTAGCATAAAACATACTTACTGCTCTCATTAATCTTGTGAACTAGTCAAAAATTTGATTAGAGTTGTAGATTTGAAGATATAAACAGATTTTTACCAGTTGCTTCTCTTCCCGCGCCGATGGTAAAAGTCCATTGAGGGAATGGGAGGAAGTCATAGGAATCATGTTATATGCGATGTGGCTAGCAACCCGTCACTGTTTTGATTTCCCTTTCCACCTATACGCCCTTAATCATGCTAAACGTGGCCTTAATGTTTTGGTACCTTTGTTTGGCTCTGTCTACCCCGTAAGTAGTAATAATTATACAATAGATTGTTTGTTGCGTGGGATCGTCACAGTTCAAAAACAACGCCTAAAAAAACGCTTAAAACTAACTATAACACACTATTCCAAAAATCTAACTCCAATCTACATAATTATCGGATTTTACACCAGTATTTCCAACTCAGTCCCCAGTTAGAAGTAAAGCTGGCTGACTCCGCTCAAGTATTCCATTCATACAAAATGCCACGGAACCTTTGCATGGCTGTAAAAAAACACCATTTGTGGTAATCCCGGTCCCACGTGGGGAGGGGGTTTAATTAAACCACCCCCAAATGAATCCCACTCAATACGAGCTACAATGTGCTGCGTACAATTCGTGACACAGACAGGCAGACAGAAGAGCCCTTTTACTATAAATGTCACGACCGTTTAAGAGTACGTCTGCCAAATAAAGCCAGGTACTGATTACTGGTTGCACGTTACAGAAACCAAACACCCAAGTGTGGGTCGTGAGCCTGCTGCGAGAACATACATGTCACGAAATGGTCCCACCTCAGCATAATACTGACCTTACAGCCAGCGCTGGTCTTCCGTCGAGACTGTAAGCACATATAAATAAAGTTCAAATCAATGAACCGGCATTACAACTTTTAACATGTCTCTGCTCTCTATGCTCTGTCTACCTCGTAAGGGATGGGGAAGTGATATGTGTGTGTGTGTGTGTGTGTTCTTTATTACACTCTACTCTAGAAGGTAAAACTGTTAATCTAGACGAACTTTGTATGGCAGCAATAATATGGTAAACGATCCGCCATAGCACATCGTGACAGCAACAAATGTCAATGCGCAGCGTTGCTTAGCGCGAGGAGAATTAAACATACTGGCATAATTGATGAACAATCATAATTATACTCAATAAAAACAAAAACAGACAAGAAAATACACTATCATTCATCTTGTCGGTTTTTAGATGATAGGCCTCTCCCCTCCTCCCATTAGGGAGGGCAGCGGCGAGCTGGAGAGCCCGTCATACTCCCGTTGCTGCCCCGAGCGCGGGAATGCATATGGTGCATTTTCCACACGTTAAAAAAAGGTATGTGATAATAATAATAATAAAGATATTTATTGCCACAACACAAAAAAGACATGATACATAATTATCCAAAAGATGCACACAATAATCATTTTGAAAAAAAAAAAAAAAAAAAAAACTCCCTGTACCTCCATGTACCTGTGTATATGAATCCAAATCTAATCTAATTAAATAAAGTTAATTTAAATGCAGCTATGATTATGAGATTTATGACATGTGGAGGCGGAGGCGGAGGAGAAGGTATGATCCTGCGGAACTTCCGCAGTAACGGAAACGGAGGCGAAATTCCGTTACAACCCTCGTTAAAACATTCAAAATAAAACGCGTTGTTTTCTGTTAAGTGACCAGGCTGCTATATCGGGGGGTCGTTAAAAAAAACCACCGTCGATAGGCTGACTGGGGAATTCAGGCGCCTTTGTTAATTTTGGCGAAATTCAATTTGCGACAGCCGTGCGAAGCCTTTCGCAGTCAATATTGACTCTAGATCAAAGTGATATTCTAGAATTTGGACCACAAAGTTAATACAGAGCAATCCTCAGGTTTTTTTTTTTTTTTTTAACTACGAACTGACCAGTGATTGACCTCTATCTCACTTGGTGGAAGGTGCAGATGAGGCCAAAGGTGTAACTCACTGGTTCAGTAATAGCCTTTTCACTCTAGCCTTGAAGAGCCCTCAAAACACACTCGGAAATTCACATGAAACTGATATAAATCTGTATCACCATCTCCTGCCTATATTCTTCCCATTACTCGTCTCAGAACGAGAGGGCTTGTGCTTTAGTTCCCACGCGGGCCCAGTGCGGATTGGGAACTTACACACCATTGAATTGCTTCGTAGTGTACAGGTTTCTTCAAGATTTGCCTTCACCGAGAAGCTCATGGTGAATTTCAAATGTAATGTCGCATATACTTTTCGAAAAACTCAGAGGTGCGAGCCCGGGATTCGAACTCACGATTCTCTGCTTGAGAGGCCACAGATCAAACCATTAGGCTACCACGGTTTTTTTGAATCTGTATATAGAGTATGCTAGTCTGGGAGTAAAGAAAAAACATAGAATTTACTAGTTGCTTCTCTTCCCGCGCAGATGGTAAAAGCCCATCGAGGGAATGGGCGAAAGTCTTAGGAATCATGTTACAGGCGATACGGCTAGCAACCCATCACTGTTTGATTTCCCGTTCCAGCTATACGCCCTTAATCATGCTTTACGTGGCCTTTAAGGCTTTGTTACTTTAGGCTCTGTCTACCCCGTAAGGGATAAAGACGTGATTTATGTATGTATGTAAGTTGCCACGCATTGCATTTAGAATTGTCACTTGTCACCGACAATTGTCGCTTTGGTGGAATTAGAGGCCTGCTGAAATATTTCAGAATGATTCTGACAGATCTTGTACAAGTAAAGTCCTATTAATCTAAGTCTATAGCAACATGCCGCCATACAACCGAAGTACATTTCCGTTAGTGGTGGGCTGATGGGTCGTTAACGGTTTTTGTATCAACGAAACGAAACGGTAACGAATAAAACTGCAACTAGTTGAAAAACTAGTTGATTGGTTAACTAGTTTTTTCCCTAACTAAGAATACTAAGAGAGTACTACTATCAAAATGAATCAAGAATTTTACTTCTTGATTTTTGTGTTTATTATCAAGGTTTTACTCGTTAGAAATTAAATTTGTAAACGACACTGAAAATTAGAACACAGTTAGGTAAAGGGATCATTGGTCATTCAGCCACATTAAAAGTTGTAATGCCGGTTTTCTGATTTGAAATTTTGTTATAATGTGCTTGTGTGCTTACAGTAGCACCCGATGGTCCCAACGGAAGACCAACGCAGGCTGTAAGCCCAGTATTATGCTGAGGTGGAACCATTTCGTGACATTTTATGTTCTTATGTTTTTACTTCTTTTTTCACGAATAAATGTTTTTTTCTTCTTCTTCTTAAAAATCCGATAAGTAAAGCTATGGCCGGGAATCGAACTCGGATCCTCATCATTCCGCGTTGCGTGCTATACCGCTACACTACCCATAGCAGGTGATAACAGCTTCAGATTCTACTCGAACCGTCAAATTCAATTTGACGTATATACATGTAATTTTTTATAGATGGCACGCGTCTCTCGTCCGCATGCCACTTCTACTATATCTCTTTTTTCTATAAATCTATTATTCGAAACATTTCGTTCGTTTACGTCTCATGAACCGTTAATTCAACTATTTCGTTGAATCAGCGACCAGCACTAATTCCCGTGCGTCCGTCTCCCTCTAATTGAACCAAACAACTTCATAACCAGCGTCGAACTTGGCAATAGTTGCTGATAATTGAGTTACAAGTTGCGTTAGTATTGCCGTTAACATTTATTGGGGCTTATTCGGTTTAGTTGCTCGTTAACTGACCACTGTGGGAGCGGTGGTTTATTACCGGTGAATAAGGGTCATTAATTTGTACAGTTTGCCGCAGTATTTGACTCCGTATTCGATTCAAGGATTCAAAACTTTATTTTGCTGATAGGCCGCCAAGGGCTATTTTAGCGTATGCTGATGATGATGATGATGAAAGAAAGAAAGAAGACATTTATTCCTTATTGGAAGACACACAAATACAAGAGCATATACACAATTTTATAGAAAAAAACACAGACATGAAAAATAGATCATCAGCGTTGTGTGTCTTCGCAAAAGTGAAACGGTCGCTGGCTCAGCATTACGCTGAGGTGTTAGACTGCAGCACTGATTTTCAGCCAGAACCGTCTGTGACTCACGAAACGATACACATAAAATATTATACGTAATCCATAAACTTTTACGTAAATAAAGTAATAAATTGACAGAACCCGACTTATGTGTAACTAAAAAAAAATCATTTCTTCCATGCTGGTCTGGGAGCAAAGAAAAAACATAGAATGTACCAGTTGCTCCTCTTCCCGTGCAGCGTGGAAGAATGGTAAGAAGTTTGTACATACTTATAATAATTATGTTACTTATTATCGATGACAGAACACGTTCGAACAGTTTATAGAATGTTTTGTTTATCTGTATATCGCGAGCGCATCACGTGAAAACGGCTGAATGGATTTTAATGCAAACTTTACTAATCTGTCAAGAAAATCCCCGGCCAGGTTATAGGCTGCTTTTTATCAAAAAGTTCCCGTGGGATAGCGATAAACGTGGCAATTGCTGATACGCGGACGAAGTTACGGGCAGAAGCTAGTTTCACATATGTACATAGTTCTGTTCCAGCCTCAAGGTATCAATACGGGCACATTGCAAATCTAGAGCTGCTCTAACACAGACAAAACATCTAAATAGACAAAGTACGTGTTTTTTTATATAAGAGGGGCAAATGAGCAGACAGGTTACCTGATTTACATAGGTCACAATAGATAACTCTCTCCAGGCAGATGTAATACATACAACATCCATGACTCGGGCACAAACATTCGTATTCATCATACAACTGTCTGCCCCTACCGGGATTCGAACCCAGGACCTCTAGCTTCATAGTCAGGGCCAGGGGTTAGTGAACCACTAGGCTATCCGGTCGTCAATAATAAGTTTAGTAAACGTCTCAAATCGGCACGTTGTAACGGTACATAGCGTATTTTACCGTTAATTTCACAAATATATGATTGGGCGATGCCCATAGTCAATTAATAATATTGGAATTATCCAATTAATATATTAAGAGGGACCTTTTCTAAGATAGAATAAATAATAATTAAGCTGGGAATTCTGTACGAGGGCAATAGGAACATGATCAAATAGATTGCGCAGGAAGGTACTAAAAACTGTGTGAAGGTCGAGTAAACTACAGCTTTACATATACTACATGTAGTATATGATACCAAAATGTTTGATAATAAAATTGCATAGTCAGCACCATCCGTGCTTCCTCATCACTAGAATGAATTAACTTTCATTGATCGTGTTGTTTCATGTTATTTGTATCTGAGGTGCATTCTATCTCTTTCACACTCTAGCCTAACCACAAAATAGGTATGCATGTTGTTGTTTGTATACGATGCGGGACTTACAGGGAATAGCGTAATTCGACCTTATTGGGTTGAGCGTAAGGATCGTTTTGGTTTGATGACGTTCAAATGACGCACGAGACGCACGAGATGCATGAGAAGCTTGAGTCGCTCGGGACGCCGGAGAGGCTTGAGACGCATGATGAGATGGCCAACACTGTTCATAGCAAAATTTCTCGTAATTGAGTATTACAATTATTTTATTTTCACAAGCTAAGGGCTGTCATCTGGTTGCAGTTAAAATATTTACCCAGAAATCCTTAAGAAATTTAAAAGAAACTTAAAACTATCACAGACGAAACTCATAAACATCTCTAAGGGCGTAAAGTGAGCCATAAATATAAACTGAGATAAAGGAACCTGTCTTATGGTCATTGAACATTCGAAGACAAATACAACTCCAATATTTCTTTTGCAAGCTTTCTTAGAATTGAAATAAGTGATTACTTCCAGATGCGACCTAGTCCGCGTGAGCGTGAGAAAGGGACGGTGTGTTGAGGAGGACGATCTAAATTTCGAATGGACCAATCGCAGTGACGCTCCTTTTTCAATAACCAATATCCATACAGATTTACTGGCGGGAACCTTTCTATCAATTACAGTGACCAATAACGATGATCCGCTGGAAGTGGGGCAGGGATGCCTTGCGTTGCGTGGGCGCAGCGAGGAAGACAGTACAGTGAAGTTCACGACCGCCTAACGGGAAGACGCTTAATCTAGAGATACAAATACTTTGTACACCAATATCTTCTATTCTATAAATTTGTAATTAAATTCAGTAAAACTAAATTAACAGAAAAGTCAAGTTTTGAGTGACGGTGAGCAGCAGGACCTAGGAGACCCGGTAAAGTACCGCCTTTGTAATAGTGTATACAGGCAAGCAACAAGCCTTCACTTCAACAATCTTCTTAATTTTGTAATTAAATAGAATCATCTTTTCATCCTCATCCCTTTAATGATAACGGCTTTCAGAACTATTAAATGTTTTGTAGAATTAAATATGATACTGATCATAGTGAGCATTTGCCGTGTAGAGTTGATACTGATGTTACTTTTATATAAATCCATTAAGAATGACGAGGCTCATATGCAATAATTACAGTAATGTCTTACCCAATTAAGGTAAAGAGCTTGATACCAACTGGGACTAGCCCCTTCGAACGGGAGCAGATTATCCATGTGTTTTTTAAGTATGTATTACTATTTGACAGTTTGTTGTTAACGTGTGACCTAATGTGTAATTAATTAATGATTAACTTGTGATATTAATGTCTTAAACTATGTGCATGTGTGTATAGTACATAGATTGCCTATAGGGTTTTTCGTTTGGATTTCCCGTTTTCCCTATACTTAGTATGGCAGTTAGGAATGGAAAATCCGGTTGTCATCGAATATCATACTATCGATGACAATCTAATTAATCTAGCAGATTCTTTTGACGCTCAAATGTGCTTTAAAACCTTATTTGAATAAAATAAACTATTGATTATTAAACTTTATGTTTTCATGTTACCCTAGGTAAACCCCTATACCCTCAGAGATATTTAATAATCGAGATTTTCCCTATCTGAGTATTCTCGAGACTGTATTAACATCTTGAACCTTATAACTTAACGTAGAGACTCTGTTTTGTACAAACTAATCTCCAGTATTGAAGATTTCCGCTGATACACTCAAGTATGATTTCCTAATCGTTCATTTATTCAAATGGCCTCGTTCAATTTAGTATTGTTTCTCTTGGACTATATTTAGTGGGACAGTCTAATTAACTAGTTTTGTCTTAACTGAGAAAGGCTATGTTCATCAAAGTAATTCTAGTCATGATCATTAAATTTAGCTTCTTCCAAGCATTAGTTGAATTGAATGCCTTAGCGGTTGTGTTGAAGTGATTAAACCATTAATTAACTAATCTATAAATCTAATTGGTTTTCAAATAAAGTTACATTGTCACAATTACTTGAGAGTGCTGTAGAGTTGGATGATTTAATGTGACCAAGAATGAAGCAGAGGCGGAGGCCCTGTGTCAAATGCCTAAATTGGTATAGACCTCACTTGTATTATTCCTAAAGATAGAGATTCTATGAGGTTTTCCTTAACCTTGAGAGGTTAAAGTCGCAGAGTTGGAAGCATCAACGTTACAGGAGGTTTCAGCGTTCAGACCGGTTAGAGGAAGTATTGCCATATAAACGAGCACATGATTTGGTGGCGACTGGTAGCAACCCTGGGCACCCAATACACGCCATGTCTTACAGATTGACCTCCGACCTGGTTTGGCCAAACCATATCACATAATATTATTGAATAATCATAAATCCATGGTAACAAAGGGGGGGCCCGTCTGGCCACACTAAAAAGTACCCGTCCTTGGATGGTGGAAACACTAAACGCTTCGCAGCGAAGGAGGTCAACTGTCCCCCAATAATCTGAGATGCCAGAACCGGTTACCGGTGTAGGGAGTCCCTGTGTCAGAGTGAGGTTGGCCAGAATCGTTCGGGCGTACCCGTGCTAATATTTTACTGTCCATTACGCTATCCGAGCACTTATCTTTTGGCCCGTATTAAATAATAGCTTCTAGATGATGTTCTCAAGATCTTATAAGAATAAGATCAGTCACGATAACACTAATCCTTGTTTGTACGACGTGCCAAAGTTATGGGTAAGCGGATGGAATGGTTGACAGTATGGGTATTAGACCACTCAATCGCAATGTGCCGTGTAAAGCCTCGAAAACTCAATAACAAAGCTGCCTCCTTGATACGAAAATGTGCTCCGACTCTACGAGTCGACCTGAATAACTTTAAATACATTCGATACACTCAATAACTTAATTATATAGACGATCACAGCCGTACCATCACAGAATTTGATGCCGAGTGCCCAGGATCCAAGTACGTACTCGAAATAACGATACGATTGGATTAATAATTAATTAAATAAAAAAAAAAAAAAAAAAAAAAAAAAACACAACGTAGGAACCATGGTTGAGTGTATAGGGAAAATTTCAGGAAAATGCGAAAGGAGTGGACACACACGAGTATAAAATTATGTATCTTTTATTGTCTAACACATTTATCCTAGATTGAGGGGGAGCGGAGAACATCTTGTTTATAAATGTGAAATTTACAGGGATTCCAGGAGAAAGTTGTGTTGGAGCGGGTGCTCAACTATTACTCCTTGCTTATTTTACTGTTTGATTTTAAACCATTTGTGTGTATTTTACTGTGCATTTTGAACCATTTTTTGTCTATTTTACTGTGCTCATTCTGAACCCCATAAAAATATCCCTACAGAGTCTCAAAGCGATTGGTCTATAAAACTTGTATTTTTTTTTGTGCATTCAATAACAACGAAACGGAATTTTGCGTTAATATCATAAACCCCAAGCATTCAACTGAGCTTAAATAGGCTATTGTAGTGTGACGTACCGGGTAAGCTTTAAGGATGTTGACAGGTAGAGGAAAGCGCGCCACAAGACAGACTAGGTCAGTTGTAAACGGTAATAACGCGGGAGAGACGGGAACCGTAGGGAACGCGACTTTAGAGTTGATTTTGCCAAAAATGAACGAATTTGATAAAAAATTACAACAATTGAGTTCGAACGGTAACAATAACAACGGACGAAACGTAGGTGAGGCAGGTCCTTCGCAAAGTGAGAATAGGAGCGGCATTGAGAACGTGAGGCCGGATTCAGTAGGTCGCGAATCTACTAGCACTAACACGATGTCTTCGGAGACACGGAATTTGTACGTAGTGCAACCTTCGGTTAGCAAACCGAGTTTTGATGGGAAACCGTTAAATAACCCGATTGCATTTTTAAAGCGTCTAAAAAAGTATATTAGGGCGGTAAATAGACAGGATCGCGAGGTAGATATAGCCTTAGGATGTATTACGGGACATGCGCGTAAGGTTATGGAACTGTATTCGAAAGGATGGACTACATTTGCCGACTTTGAAACGGATTTCAGGCGTAATTATTGGACCGAGCAGATTCAGGAATCTGTCAGGTATAGACTTATTAACGCAGTGTATTCAGGTGACTCGGGAGTGTCTATGTCTGAGCATTTCGCAGAGCAGGTCGAGTCGATGCAGTCGTTGACGATTTCTTTTAATGAGAGGGATCTGGTAAATTCAATAATGCGACACTATTCATTAGATGTGCAAAGATTATGGTTCACTAGGACTGAGGAGCCCACTATAATGAGCGGAGCAAACTTTCTCAGGAGCATCGAGCAAAACATCGTTGTAAGACAGGGAGGAGTCGTTACAGGTGTTATTGGCGGCGGGTTTCGGAAGGAGCGCTTCAACAGGCCGCAGATAGCACGCCCAATCGCCGCTATGATCTCAGCGGGCAGGTGGCAGAACAGGAGAGGTTCAGCTAGAGGGCGAGGCTATTGTCAGGGTCGTACGGGTTATAGAGCGAATTTCAACAGGGCCGCGCCGTGGGAAAATGAACGAGAGGGAGTTAGCAACCGGCCAGCTGTCGCTTTTGTAAGGGAGGACAAAACTTCAACTTTGTCGCAGGCAGTGGGGGAGGGCGAGTCTAAAAACTAGCGTTCCCTACACAGTCGAAGTTCGATAGTTTATTGTTGTGTAGTACAGGGAACGAGGAAGCTTCGAGAAGCAGAGTGGAAAGAGTAGTTTATAGAATCTTGTCTAGGAGTGGCTGGAGGTCAGGACACAGATTAGGAGTAAGCGGAGGAGGATTGAAGCGGACATTAGAGAGGGGAGTACGAGCGAATCCAACTTCGATTATCAGTCGGTAGCAAGTAGTGTAGGAATCTTATTAGAAAATCAGTTCAGTAACATAGTCGAGTGTGACGAGAGAGGTTTTGCGTGTGAGTTTTGCAATAGGAGTGGCAGAGAGGTGTACACTATATTTCACGAACTTGATGAGGTGGTCGATATAGGCGAGGATTATTTGTTACCTAGGTTACCTGAAGTATGTGTGTGTTTGTACGGGAAAAGTATGAATGCACTCATCGATACCGGAAGTCAGATCAGCGGGATAACAAAGGAGTTGTATGATGTTATTCGGAGGGAAAATGTCGAGTTATCAGAGGTCGCAATTCCAGCTATACAGGTACAGGGAGCGTTCGGATCGCGAAGCGAGAGTGCGAATCGGTTGGTGATAATAGAGTTCAGATTGGGGAGTACTTTTGTAGAGGCGCCTGTACTAGTCATGCGACGATTACCTAGGTCGTTGATACTAGGGTACGACTGGTTAGAACGAGTGAAGGGAGTCATAAATTGCGGTAGAGAACGAACATTGACGATCGAACATCTAGGGGTCAAATCTAATATTAGGTTACATTCGGATTGTGAAGTCGAGCGGTTTGGGGGAGAGTCAAACGCTGCCATTATCAATTCAATATTAAAACAAAATGCGCGAGCGATAGAGATTTGCGAGTCTAACGAAGTAACAGACCATAGTGACGATAGGAAGTACCGTTTTAAATGAGTCCGGATTGAGTGATGAACAGAGGACGCTGTTGTTACCTGTACTAGACAATGACTGTAAACTGTTTACGGATGACTTAGGACTGACCGACAAATACGAACATGTCATATAGTTAAGGAGCCCAGCTGAAGGTAGTGAATGTTAGCAAGGTCGGGAACAAAGAAGCGGAATAGAATAGAACTTTATTACCACTCGGGATGCACAATAGATAGGCGTGAGAAATGTAACTTTAGCGTGGGAATTGTAATGTAGAAGGGGTTGAGGAAATGTTAAGCTTGGTTGAATGGGGAAGGGAAATATATTTTGGAAGCAAGCTAGTACTAGATGTTCCAAAATCTATTTGGGGGAGTGTGAGATGGCCAACACTGTTCATAGCAAAATTTCTCGTAATTGAGTATTACAATTATTTTATTTTCACAAGCTAAGGGCTGTCATCTGGTTGCAGTTAAAATATTTACCCAGAAATCCTTAAGAAATTTAAAAGAAACTTAAAACTATCACAGACGAAACTCATAAACATCTCTAAGGGCGTAAAGTGAGCCATAAATATAAACTGAGATAAAGGAACCTGTCTTATGGTCATTGAACATTCGAAGACAAATACAACTCCAATATTTCTTTTGCAAGCTTTCTTAGAATTGAAATAAGTGATTACTTCCAGATGCGACCTAGTCCGCGTGAGCGTGAGAAAGGGACGGTGTGTTGAGGAGGACGATCTAAATTTCGAATGGACCAATCGCAGTGACGCTCCTTTTTCAATAACCAATATCCATACAGATTTACTGGCGGGAACCTTTCTATCAATTACAGTGACCAATAACGATGATCCGCTGGAAGTGGGGCAGGGATGCCTTGCGTTGCGTGGGCGCAGCGAGGAAGACAGTACAGTGAAGTTCACGACCGCCTAACGGGAAGACGCTTAATCTAGAGATACAAATACTTTGTACACCAATATCTTCTATTCTATAAATTTGTAATTAAATTCAGTAAAACTAAATTAACAGAAAAGTCAAGTTTTGAGTGACGGTGAGCAGCAGGACCTAGGAGACCCGGTAAAGTACCGCCTTTGTAATAGTGTATACAGGCAAGCAACAAGCCTTCACTTCAACAATCTTCTTAATTTTGTAATTAAATAGAATCATCTTTTCATCCTCATCCCTTTAATGATAACGGCTTTCAGAACTATTAAATGTTTTGTAGAATTAAATATGATACTGATCATAGTGAGCATTTGCCGTGTAGAGTTGATACTGATGTTACTTTTATATAAATCCATTAAGAATGACGAGGCTCATATGCAATAATTACAGTAATGTCTTACCCAATTAAGGTAAAGAGCTTGATACCAACTGGGACTAGCCCCTTCGAACGGGAGCAGATTATCCATGTGTTTTTTAAGTATGTATTACTATTTGACAGTTTGTTGTTAACGTGTGACCTAATGTGTAATTAATTAATGATTAACTTGTGATATTAATGTCTTAAACTATGTGCATGTGTGTATAGTACATAGATTGCCTATAGGGTTTTTCGTTTGGATTTCCCGTTTTCCCTATACTTAGTATGGCAGTTAGGAATGGAAAATCCGGTTGTCATCGAATATCATACTATCGATGACAATCTAATTAATCTAGCAGATTCTTTTGACGCTCAAATGTGCTTTAAAACCTTATTTGAATAAAATAAACTATTGATTATTAAACTTTATGTTTTCATGTTACCCTAGGTAAACCCCTATACCCTCAGAGATATTTAATAATCGAGATTTTCCCTATCTGAGTATTCTCGAGACTGTATTAACATCTTGAACCTTATAACTTAACGTAGAGACTCTGTTTTGTACAAACTAATCTCCAGTATTGAAGATTTCCGCTGATACACTCAAGTATGATTTCCTAATCGTTCATTTATTCAAATGGCCTCGTTCAATTTAGTATTGTTTCTCTTGGACTATATTTAGTGGGACAGTCTAATTAACTAGTTTTGTCTTAACTGAGAAAGGCTATGTTCATCAAAGTAATTCTAGTCATGATCATTAAATTTAGCTTCTTCCAAGCATTAGTTGAATTGAATGCCTTAGCGGTTGTGTTGAAGTGATTAAACCATTAATTAACTAATCTATAAATCTAATTGGTTTTCAAATAAAGTTACATTGTCACAATTACTTGAGAGTGCTGTAGAGTTGGATGATTTAATGTGACCAAGAATGAAGCAGAGGCGGAGGCCCTGTGTCAAATGCCTAAATTGGTATAGACCTCACTTGTATTATTCCTAAAGATAGAGATTCTATGAGGTTTTCCTTAACCTTGAGAGGTTAAAGTCGCAGAGTTGGAAGCATCAACGTTACAGGAGGTTTCAGCGTTCAGACCGGTTAGAGGAAGTATTGCCATATAAACGAGCACATGATTTGGTGGCGACTGGTAGCAACCCTGGGCACCCAATACACGCCATGTCTTACAGATTGACCTCCGACCTGGTTTGGCCAAACCATATCACATAATATTATTGAATAATCATAAATCCATGGTAACAAAGGGGGGGCCCGTCTGGCCACACTAAAAAGTACCCGTCCTTGGATGGTGGAAACACTAAACGCTTCGCAGCGAAGGAGGTCAACTGTCCCCCAATAATCTGAGATGCCAGAACCGGTTACCGGTGTAGGGAGTCCCTGTGTCAGAGTGAGGTTGGCCAGAATCGTTCGGGCGTACCCGTGCTAATATTTTACTGTCCATTACGCTATCCGAGCACTTATCTTTTGGCCCGTATTAAATAATAGCTTCTAGATGATGTTCTCAAGATCTTATAAGAATAAGATCAGTCACGATAACACTAATCCTTGTTTGTACGACGTGCCAAAGTTATGGGTAAGCGGATGGAATGGTTGACAGTATGGGTATTAGACCACTCAATCGCAATGTGCCGTGTAAAGCCTCGAAAACTCAATAACAAAGCTGCCTCCTTGATACGAAAATGTGCTCCGACTCTACGAGTCGACCTGAATAACTTTAAATACATTCGATACACTCAATAACTTAATTATATAGACGATCACAGCCGTACCATCACAATGAGATGCCGATGTTGCACTAGACGCACGAGATGCATGAGATGCACGAGATGCAGATAATGGGTATAAATAGAGGGTTCTTCAAGGAATCGGGATTAGTTGTTTTCGGAATTTCTTCAAGCGAGGTCTTGCTGCTGTAAGCGATATCGGTTCGCAGTTTATTTATTTTGACAAAGTTTGATTAATTAATTTAATTGTTTAACATAGTTTAATCGGTTAATTATTTATTGTGCATCGCAATCAGTGTTCGTGAACCAATTACCATACCAACCTCACCAATATCCTTGATCCTTCCCTCATCCGATTTCTCTGTGGCCAGGACACCTTTAGCCGTCAGTATCATGATCGGTACCCTGAGTCCGGGGTATTGGCAGAGAAATTACCGCCATCATCGTCATTGTCATGACGTTTGATTATTGGCCATGAATTCTGATTGTGTGTTCTAAATCTGTCACGCTTGAAGTAGGGACTTTACGGGACGAGGTTCCCGGCCCCAAGGCAACCTGGCGGTGTTAACAAAGCTTGGGGTTTAACGTCTTTCGGGACGGAGTCAGGCGTTGGGGATCGACCTGGCGCTCGTCTGCCGCATGGCAGTCGAGAAACTTCCCTCTAGCGTTATCAGGCTCTGTGTATCTGCTGGTCAGTGCATAGGACTGGTAGCGTTGGTCTCATATCTATATATTTATTTATTCGCACAGCTATCTCTCCGCCCTACTCCATTCGCAACCTGGTTTCGGCCAGCGGATGGGGTTGTTACACATGGCGTAGGAAATAGGGTTAGGCACACACCGAGGATGCCACCTCAACCCCCTAGTTAGTTCAGATTAGTCACATCACACACCACGCAATTAATGTAAATGTGAGGTATCCATCACCTCTAGCTGTGGGATATACAAATGTCGCATAGGATTCTTATTAGACATGGATAGGATTCATAGGTTATTAGGGTGTACTATTTTCAGGGTTCCTGATTTACGCAGCTGTCACAGAAGAAAAACTGAGTGAGTGTTTTCTTTGTTTTGTGTTACTTTTTTTGTGATATGTGAGCTCAGGCTGATTTTATGCAGTGTCACTTATTCATGCTGTCTGTATTCAGCGGTCATTTGAATTACTTGCTTTGATTCATTTACTTTCAATAATTGTTGAATTTGCCTTAGCTGGATTGTTTTGGAGGTGGATTAATCAACACCTCATTTGAAATTAATTTTACGTCATCAAGACTCGCATGTAGTTGTTTTACCTAGGCCGGGAAGCACTACAAATGCATTGAGAGTCATCACCATCACCATCCTCTGAATTATGAACAATTAATAGTGGAAATGGAATCTACTATTATCATCATCACAAGATTAATTTACTTTGTAAAACTATTCTCAGCTATCGCAAAGCACTACAATAACAGTGTACATGTTAATTATGAGACTTGTGAATTGAGGTCTTTATTAAAGTGAGTAATTTAATATCACTATTGAATCATGGACAGGAGACCATACCTCATCCGGTAGCGCATTGGTTTGGCTAGTTACCTATTTTGAAGTATAGTAGTATGAAGTCATACTGTAGTGAAAGAATACTACTTACGATCTAACTCAGACTTGCTGTTCATTATTAAGGGGAACCCAAACTTATGCCTATGAAGGTCTTTTGTGTCGGTCGGGGTGTAATCAACATATTACATATCATCTTTTATAACTGTGTTTAACGCGTGCATTTCTATTTCTCGTCTACAATCTGATTTGTGTACTTACTTACCTTCTAGCAGCGGATTCCCTTAAGTGGATCATAAGTTGATCAAATATTTTAGCATAACGTGTAATAGACTAATTTACAGGTTCTTTACATTCCATAGATCTCCATTAAACTTTAATTATAATGTGTTTCCTTGCTACGCTTTTAGCCATCGCCTTACTTACTTTACCGTGTACTACTATCATGACGAGCTTTATAAATTATTAAATATGTTCGATTTATTTCCATACTTGCCCAAATGATCACTTAACTATAATACTCTATACTTCATTAACTCAGCATAAATTTCTTTCCAATCAGTTAATTTCAATCATCAATTCTTTTAGTTCAGCGCAAACTAAAATCCTTGAAGCAATGTGTTGCTAGCCGTCGCGTATGCATGTTAGTTTTGCTTCATAGGTTGATCAATCTTTACTCGTCGCTAAACGTTCCCAGGGTTACGTAGGATGCGGACACAACGAAGGGTATTTAATTTAATTACTAGACGATTCACGCACTAGACGATCACATGGCCATTTCTTCAATATATCACGTATCACGACCAGTATAGTTTGTTAGGCTTTCACGACATATATAACTTATTAGTAGGCGTCTTTATTTACCTCCTATATTAAGTACGCATTGGATTGAGCTATGTAGCTTAGGTACGTTAGGCGCGCTATTCGAAAATATTTGAATTAATTTACAGTTTTTAAATAAATATCTTAGCATTTTAATAAAATTTAGACTAGGGGGGGGGGACGTTTTGTTACAGTGGTTCGCGTGACCAGGATTTAGGATTATCTTAGGTCCTGGTGTATTTAGGTCGTATATCAATACTCGTTAGCTAATATAATACATAGCTCAATTCAGGTTGTTTATAATTTCTTATAATAATAGGATGATAATTTTAGCTCGTATTTTATAAGTCTGTTTGTCTTTTAAACTTTCAACATAGGTAGGTTACCTAGGAATTGTCCAACAGTTGCTTTTTATAAAAAGTAATTGTTGGACACAGTGTTGCCGTGTAATGGAAAAGTGAGAGTAAGGATTGGTATCTTCTATAGGTTACTTAAATATAATATTAGTTGGATATAGTTCAATAAAACAGTCACCTTTAGAATAAAATTTTAATATTGATCTTTACATAATTTTCTGAATTATTACTGAAGCATTATTTTCGCGACATTTATTATAAGCACTCATAGTTCAAGTTCTGTAACGATATTTGATAGTCACGTTTTGTCACCTAGTTCACTTTGCACTTAATATTACCTTAGCATTATTGTCGTAAACTTTCATTGGTCCACTTCACTCCATAGTTCCGTTGGTTCATGATTCCGTTCATTCACGGCGTCCCGTGAAGATTTTTGCAAATTCTTATCCACTTCGCACCCTTACTTCTAGAATAAACAACATCCGTTGTAGGTAGGATACCGCTAGCTAACTAACAACCATTTTTGCACTTTACGTTGTAAACTCTGTTCCTTTTAACTAAACTTGTACAGTCCACTCGTAGTTGATGTATGCACTTATACATACATATATTACGTTCAGTCATTATTGTTGTAAATTTAATTTATCCACTTGCACTCTTACTTTAATCGACGTCCGTTGTAGATAAGATACTGCTAGCTAACTGACAAAAAATCTAGCACTTTACTTTGGTAGGATTATATTTTAAGGAGCAATTACACTGTTGCGTTCGCTTTATTGAGTCGCCGAACTTGTCTCACATTAGGTTAATGAACTAAAGTTTTGTTAGGTATCATTTTTGCGCCTACGTTACTTTAGCTTTATCTAATCTTAATCTAGGGGTCCCTACTGATATTTTTGTGTAATTATTTTAGGTTTATTACTATTAAGATAGGTGCTGTCGATCTTTTAGGTTGTGGTTTTTTATTTTCGTAGCATATTATGGTATTTTAATGTCTCTTTCTCTAATGTTGTTATAGGCTCTGTTTACCCCGTAGTGGTATAGACGTGTTTTGCAATATGTGTGTATGTAATGATTTTACGCTGCAAGACGTATGCAGAGATAGACTTAGTGTATTTGCCCCTTCATTGGAAATTATAAGTATTAGCCGATCAAATATAGGTAGACTTCTAGAATTGTCGATTCATTTAGGGTAGATTTCGGTTTGGTTAATGTGATACCTACCTTCTTTATAAAAGTTGATTTAGGGTTCCCGGTGTAGATGAATATTTTTGTGACTTAAGAATGTGTTAGAATATTTAACTGGTTTGTAAACGAGTTGCTATTTTAGATTAAAACTGAATGTTCATTTGACTGTAGGTAGATTTATGATTATAGTGTTTTGTATATCCAGATAGGGAATCTTAAATTACTCTGATACTTTTATAGGTAACATTGCTTATAATGTACGCTAGATTTATAAAATTGTAAAGTCGGGGGGGGTGCATAGAAATTTTTGAATGATTTCCATTAGGTTGAGAATACTGGTAAGGGTTTTAAAGATTGCAAGGTCGGGGGGGTGTAATAAATATACTTTTAAATTACGGTGATAATATTAAGTCAGCGAATGGAGTAGTCTTCTTGTGGGTTAAATTTATATATTATTTCTATTAGGCCCCTTTAGAGTAGTTTGTGGTCGGGGCTTGATATTTAGGAACCCTTGTTATATTTGTTAGGAAACATTACTACTGAGGTAGGTTCATGTGCTAAGGCATATAGGGTAGACAGAGACTTAAGTGTATGTATTCTCAGTTATCGCAAACTGAGTACGTTCTCGAACGGTAGTAATTAATAGTATGTATGTCATGTTTACAAAATAAAAATAGGAGTGTTATTAAGATTGTATTCGGAAATCGGTGTTGTTGAAATTACAGTTCCAGTAGGTTGAGAGTTATATGGTTAGTGACAGGTGTATCTATCTCGGAGCATTTAAATTGGTTTTCGGTATTAGTAGATAATTGTACTCGTATTCGCTTTGTTTTTCTTTCTCATTACGGAACTATGAGCTCTGTATGTACTTGTGTAGACGTGGCGAAAGTTATTCGTGGGTTATGTATATGAGGGAATGTTAGTAGAAACATGAGTACCTACTTTATTTTATTATATTGAGTTTTATAGGTTGTCTTTTTTTTTCGCAATACTAGCACTGCTACGGGTATGTTCAGCTGTAGAATAGTCGATAAAATTAGTGCTTCAACACTCCAGGTATTTTATCTGAACTCACTAGGTCGGTAACGCATCTGTAAATTCTCCGGTATTGCGGATGTCCATGAGCGGTGATGTTTGTTTACCATTGAGTATTCAATTGTTAGTTGTTTCCTTTGTTGTGCATTTTGAGTAAGTGCCGAAAAGACTAGCTCCATTTTGCGACTTTGTCTGCAAATAGTTTTGTTTATCGTCAACCAGCAAAAGTCACGCAGGTCTAGGGATAAAAGGTGCGCGTCGTTTCAGCCTGCGCTTTGTCAACATGCTAAATTTCATCCAGATTTATTCAGCTGTACTGTTTGGGAGGGGAGACATGCATTCATGCATACATAACATTTATCAAGTTTTTTTGCTCATGGGGGTAGATAGGACTTACTACGATACTGTCAAGATGATAATAATTTTGAGTTTTAGCTCAATAGAATGTAGAAATCCCTGAATTTTGTAATTAGTAGTACGAGTATGCTCTGTTGTTGCTGTATGCTTTTGTTAATTTGAATTTGTCGTATGTTCAACAATTTCGGAGCCGAATATATTTCAAAATAAAAATAGGTTCCGTACATAATTGTAAGTATGTAATTTTGAGTAGGTATGTATATATGTATGTATGTATGTGTGTATGTATGAGGATAGGCTAGTGAATATAGCGAACCAGTGATATTAGTTAACGAAACGAAGCTAGTGTGAGGTCGGTTTATATTTGTACATTACATAGACTGATAGGTAGACATAAAACCGAGCCTGGTGCAAGGTTATAGATATGCAGATATATGTTTAGTCTGGTATCTAGTGTTCACTATGATCAGTCGTATTTATGATAGTCCAGTGGCAAGGGGACCCTACCCTTAAGCAAATAATACGTAATGAGGGTTCAATTTATATTGGTTGTTGGTAGGTAAGCACATGTGTTGGGGGTCTGGTAGGTCGCAGCAGTCAGTCTGAGGGTTTGCTTTGTCATCTCCTTTCCCTATTAATTTCGGTCTATATTAAGGTCTAGTACAGCGCAGGGCAAAATGGCTGGTTATTGTTGGATAATTTTAGCTATAATTTTATTGGATCGGTTATGATATTAAGGCGATAAGCGAATGCTTGTCCTGAGAGCTTGACTCGAAATAAATATAAACAAAAGAATCGATAGGTGGCAGCTCTAGTAGGTACAACATGGTCCGGCGCAGTTCCAAGAGGTGTTTAGGGCTTTCTTGAAATATGCGCGGTGTTTGGTTTGATAGTTCGTGGGACGTTCGTTAGATGGCGCCGCGATGCGTGAGCTTCATGGTTTAATAAATAATATTATTGTTTATGCAAATTCTTAACTTTTATGGATTTTTCTGTCATCAATAGATCAATTAATTACGGTGTGGCGAACAGACGGTCAGACACACTCAGGCTTTGTAAAACTCAACGTTAAAATTAAATTAAAATTTTGATGGTTTCCTTGCGCGAAGAAAGTATCATTTGCATTTATATTTTTAAGTTCGGAAATGATTCTAAACATATTAGCATCGGTTAACACTTGTATACGTTACGAAAAATAGGCATTAGATTAGAGGTAGTGTGGAATTAGGTCAATTATGTTATTCAATATAGGTGAAATTAGATTCAGTTGCGGGTTACAGTGAATCCTCGGTTGGTGTCTCGTTGAGTTAACTTGTTTAATTTAATGAGATACCTGTTCTCTTGTGAAAGGTATTAGTGATTTTCAAGCAAATTAGTGAAATTATGGTCGGAACGAGAGGAGCACGTAAGAGGGGGCAAACCCCAAATCCGATAGTACCGGAGGTAATTGTGGAAACTCCGCAAAGGGATGAGTCGCCATCAACTCAAGGAACGTTAGTTGAACCTCCGCCCGTAAAACGCCGAAGGATGCAGACTAGATCTCAAGCGGTTACCAATGCGAGGATACTGAAGTTAGTTACAACAACAACCAGGACGCTCACTTCAAGAATTAATGAACTAAGTTCAGAGATTAAAAGGGTCAACACTCCACAGGATGGATCGAGGAGTTCCCAGACGACAGAAAGACAGCAGATGTCAGTTTGGGGACAAGGGAGTGAGCAAAGGCCGATAGAGCAGAGACCTAATATACAGGCTGTAAACGACAGCGCATCCCAAACTGCACAAGATTTAGACCAAGCCTCAGAATTGAGCCGGAATGTCATATATAATGTTCGGAACGTGAATTTAGAAAAACCCAAATTTGGAGATAGAAATGCAGATCCTGTCACGTTCTTAGAAGACCTTGAAGGATACTTGAGGAGAGCATCTAAGGAGGGGAGAGACATTGATTTGATTTTAGAGTGCCTGATTGGTGGAGCGAGAGATTGGGCAAGGATATATAAGGATAGATGGTCGGGATTAGAAGATTTCAAAGTTGACTTTCTTGCTACTTATTGGGGCGAAAATGAGCAGAACGATTTAAGGAGAAGTATGACCAGTGGGACTTGGGATAAACAGAAGTCACCTTCAATGTTGGATTACTTTCTAAAGTTTGCAGGAAAGGCACAAAAATTGACTTACAAGATACCTGAAAAACAATTGGTCGCAGACATTATTCGTCATTTCCCGAGGTATGTCCAACAACCAATGATGACAACTAAGATTTGTACCATTATAGAGGCTGCGGAATATCTCAGGACTTTGGATGACGTTAATAAGCAAACTCCAGTTAACTACAATACTACATCTACGGGATCACAAAACAAAGGGGCCGACAAAAGAAAGAGGGAGCATCAACAGAATTATCAAAATTGGCAGCGGCCGGAAGGTAAACAGAAGACATCGCCTGCGGTAGTGAACCTGGTAGAACAAGGAGGAAAAGATGACCCAATAATTCAAGATTTAAACTAAACGAAGCTGAGAGCCCTGTTCCCGAATCAGCTTCAGATATAGGGGACAAGATTGTGCAAATAATGAGACGTATGGGTTGGGAACCTGGACAAAGATTAGGGAAAAACGGAAACGGTCTAAGGCGACCATTAACCGCTATAGGAAATTTGTACAGTCATAGAGAAGGGTTAGGCTTCATTTCCGCTAGCCCCAAAGTTGATCTAGGATCATCCTTACAGCAACAAGTGATTGACACTCTTAAATTGAAAATAGAACAGACAGATTTGAAGGAGGACGAATTGCTAACAGTGGACTCTGTGTTTGAGGAAACCGAGCCAGAAATTCCTGATAGTCTAGGGCACAAGTCTGAAATATTAGTTCATATATTTAATTTCGAAATTATTGCTCTATTGGATACTGGAAGCGATGTAACCTGCATTTCAGAAGAGTTCTGGAATGAACTTAATAGTAAATTTCCTAATATACCAACGATGCCTATTAAACCTTTTCATATAAATACGGCGGTAGGGCATAAGAGTGTTGACATACGCCAGGTGGTATTACTACCGATGAAGTTAGGAAAGTTAATTCATGAATTCGGATTTTTAGTTATTCCCGGTCTTTCTAGGCCGTTGATATTAGGTTTCGATTGGATGAAGGCAAAAGGGTTGACGATCACTTTGAAGGAGTCCGAAAAGGGGGTTTTGATTAATAATGGGGATACTAATGAATTAGTGGGATTTTTCGAGCAGGATTACAAAGAATGGATTGAGAATAGCATAGAAATTGACGTTAGAGCTGATGGAAGTGAACGCAGGGAATTTTTCGGTGGTATATCGACTGGCGTGGCCTTACGTAACGACGAAAGAGAAATTTTTGAAGGTTTAATCAAGAAGTATGAAAAATTATTTTCCTCAGAACTAGGTAGGGCAAACTGTTATGAACATGTAATTAAATTGGAGAATAGTGTGCCTTTGATTAAGAAAACGTATCCTGTTCCTTACGCATATCGGGAGAAAGTAGAAAATAAACTAAGGGAAATGGAAAGTTTGGGAATAATAAGTAGATCATCAACACCGTACTGTAGTCCATTAACTTTTACCTTGAAAAGGGACGGGTCTATTCGGGTACTTTTAGACGCAAGGGAACTTAATAAATATATGGTACCAGAAACGGAAAAACCTCCTATACAATTGGACGTTTTGAACTCATTTCATGGGGCAAATTTTATAAGCATAATTGATTTGAATAACGCTTACTTCCAAATACCTATCTCTGAGGAAAGTAAGAAGTACACTGGATTTACATTCAATGGCAAATCGTATGTATATAATGTGTTGCCTCAAGGGCTTAAAACTTCAGTAGGAAGTTTCAGTAGGGCGATAGATACGATTTTAGGATTCGAAGTTAGAGATTTTTGCGTAAATTACTTAGATGATTTAGCCATCATTACAACAGGCTCATTTCAGCAGCACTTAGAGCATATAGATGTGATTTTAGATAAGTTGGCAAAAGCAGGGTTAACTTGTAACCTGAATAAGTGTGAATTTTTGTGTAAAGAGGTAAAAATGTTAGGTTATATTATCTCAACTGACGGAATCCGAACGGACCCAGATAAAATTAAGTCAATACAAAAATTCCCTGAACCAAGAAAATTTAAACAGTTACGGGCCTTCTTGGGATTGTGTAACTTCTATAGGAGGTTTATACCACAGTATAGTGTCACGTTGCGTGGAGTACAGGATAGTCGGAGAGAAATTACACTCGGATAGACAGTGTGTTTAGAATATTTATTTTGTAAAATGAAGGCACCTAGAACAAACATAGGCACATGTTAAGAGAGAAAGTACATAGAAAAGAAAAACTAACAAACGATGGCAAATAATATGGGTAAACACTTACAATGGTGCCTTCTGCAGTAGGTATATAAACAATTTCGAGACACACAAACTGTTGTAATTAGGTACACTTTAAAAGAATGTTCTTGAAGACTGGTAAAATAATGGGCGACTGTGCGCTGGCAGAACTGAAGATCGAATGAGAAGGCCGATGATTGATTGAAAACAACAAATGAATTTTGAATTTTGAAATAGGAACTGAATACACTTAATTTAAAATAAGCTTTTTTTAAAAAGTTAAACAATAAAAAGGTAAGGCTTTGTAACAAGCTATAACAGCCTCGTTACAATACCCGGTCTGCCCTGGTAGAAAAAATCCTGAGAGCCAAAGAAAGGATTTTTTCTAAAAAAACACACTATCATTTTATATAAAAAACAAGAAAAAGGAAAATTAAGCTAAATGACTTAATGTAAGTAATGGATGAGATGGATAGCAATTTAGAAGATGATGGTGTTATTAACAATGATAATTATACAGGAGAACAATTAAAAACTTACATACAATGTTCACGCAGTCATACATCACTCAAATAAAGTTTTGGTTGAACATTAGTAACAACCCAAAACGATCATACAAGAGTTTACTTTTAAATTAAAGGATAAACTCAAAATGTTCTCAGCATGATAAAGGCTTATTTATTAAAATCAGTTATCAACCGCTGATATTGGATGATAGATGAGAGTATATTATTTACAAGCTTTCTAGTAAAGAACGGATACGCAAGTTACTGTCGCTCCATTTAGAAGTACCGGAGGAACAAAAGAGGACCTCAAGGTAAAAATAATGGTATAATACCATAACTAAAGCGAGATAGCTCACTTAGAAAGATAAGTAGTAAGTTAATACTAAGCAAAAGTTATAAATTGACCTAAAGCCATAATTCGATGAGTAATCCAAAAGTTTAATGAAATGAGTTATGAAATAATAATAGAATTGTAGCTATGTACAGTAAAAAAAATATTCGAGAAAAATAACGCTGTTGTAACAACAACCAGGTAGGTAGCTATGTATGTATGTACGTAAGTATGTATGTACGTAAGTATGTATGTACGTAAGTAAGTAGTAAAATTTGATAATTCTAAAATAAGCCGAGTTGAAAACAGTAATTAATGTTAAGCCAAAGTAAACCGATGAAAATATAAGAGAAGACTAAGTTCTATTTTAGAATTTTGGGAAGGGGTTTCATGTCCCTGATATGCCACCGTCCGAGTGACTTACCGAACATATCTGATAAGACGTAAATGAGTGGAGAGATCTTTTTTGTGACGATACATTTAGTAAATTTTGGAGCAAGTTTAGCAGAGTGGTATTTGTCTGAACAACTTAAAGTATAGTTATGTTTCCAGACGTAATCACCTATGTTAAATTCCAAATTTTGGCGATGTTTATTATAAGTTAAGGCGTTGGATTGGTGAGCTTGCCAAAGACGTTTTTGAACTTCAGAGAATAATGGACTGAGAAGGCCTAAGTTGTCAGCGTATTCGTCATGAGGTGCGAATATTATTTCATCAGTCGTGTCTGTTTTGTTATAAATGGAACCACAAGTTACTAGCTCGCGTCCGAAGACAAGAAATGCAGGAGTAAATTTAGTGGTTTCGTTCACTGAAGCGTTAACAGCAAATTGAATTTTGTTTAAGTGAAGGTCCCATGACCTATGGTCATTTTGGACAAAGGAAGCAATTGCTGTGATCAAAGTTTTATTGTAGCGTTCAACTGTATTAACTTGAGCACAATAACGTGGAGTGTAGTGAATTTTTGGAATATTGTAGAATTTAAATAAGTCTGTCATTTCTTGGCTTGTAAACTGGGGACCGTTATCAAGAATTACAGTCTCAGGTATACCGTATGTCATAAATACTAAATGTTCCAGAATATGTTTAATTACTGAAGAAGTCGCTCTTTTAATTGGATATAGAAGACAATATTTTGAAAAACAGCATGTGACTACGAAAATGTATTTATTGTGTTTATGGGAAGTAGGTAAGGGACCTATAAGATCGATTGATAAACATTGGAAGGGTCGCGAACAATGTTTTGGCTTGCCCATTAATCCTATAGTTAATTGATTTTGATGTTTGTATGCAAGACAAATTTCACATTTAGACACTAAGGTGCAAACATCTCTGTACATACCTGGCCAGAAATATTTCATTTTCAACCTTTGGTATGTTTTGAAAATTCCGAAATGTGCTGAAGTTGGTTGAGAATGATTTTCGGTAATTAGTGGTATTCTATACTCTAATGGGATAACCTCTTTCCAGTTATATTCTGATTGTAATAAAGAGTTAGTTTGTGAATATTTGTATAATTTGTTATTATTTATAATATAATCTGGGGTGGAACTTGGATTGCTACTGCATTTAGCATAGAGTGAATTGAACCAATCGTCATTTGTTTTGGAACTGTCATAATTAATTATGCTAATGGGAATTGAGCGTGATAAGGCATCGGGAATTAGGTGGTCTTTACCACGTTTATGTTTTATGTCAAAGTTGAAAGCTGATAAGCGAATGCTCCAGCGGGCCAAACGTCCTGTAATATTATCTAGGTGGAGAAACCATTGCAAGGCAGAGTGATCTGTATAGATCGTGAATTTTTGACCATTGTCTAGGTAACAGCGCCAGTGTTCTAAAGCTAAGATAACACTAAGGAGTTCTCTTTCCGTTATGGCGTAATTTCTTTGGGGGCCTGTAAGAGTTTTACTCATGTAAGCAATAGGTTTTTCAACACCGTTATGGTCTTGTGTTAGCATAGCTCCGACAGCAAAGCTAGAGGCATCACAATGGACAGCAAAGGGTTTGGTAAAGTCTGGGCAAGTAAGGACAGGAGTTGAAACTAAGGCTTCTTTAATCTTTTTAAATGCGTTATCGGATTCTGAAGACCATTTGAAAGGGGGTGCTTTTTTAGAGGTAGACGTTAGTTTAGTAAGAGGAGCGACTAGAGTGCTGAAATCTGGAATGAAGCGCCTGTACCAGCTCGCTGTTCCAAGAAATTTTTTGACTTCACGAGAAGAAGATGGAGGAGGTATGTTGAGAATAGCTTGAACTTTGTCAGGGTCGGTCTGAAGGCCGTGCTCATTGACAATGTAGCCTAAATATTTGAGTTCCTTCCTAAAGAATGAACATTTTGGAAAATTCACTGTAATACCTGCGTTATTGAGTTTAGATAGGACTTTGTTCAGTAATGAAATATGCTCATCGAAAGTTTGACTGATGATAATAATATCATCTAAATATGCGAAAACAGAATTGTTTAACTCCAAATTATCTGTGGGGAAAAGATGATCCATGAGACGTTGTTGAGAAGCAGGCGCATTGGTAAGACCAAATGGCATTACCTTAAATTGGAACATGCCTCGACCAGGCACATAAAACGCGGTTTTGGATCTATCAGAAGGGCGTAATGGTATTTCCCAGAAAGCTTTAGCTATGTCGATTGAAGATAAATATTTTGCATTTTTAAGTTTATCTAAGATATCTGAAATAAGTGGTAATTTATATGCATCTTTCCGTGTTATAGAATTTAATTTTCGGCTATCGATGCAAAATCGCCAAGTTCCGTCCTTTTTGGGCGTGATTAGAACTGGATTAAGCCAGGGACTTTCACATGACTCGATAACATCCAACTTTAACATTTCATCAACTTCTCTACAAAGGGCTTTTTGCTTTTCCGGGGATAACCGATAATAATGTTGCCTGAGAGGGGAATGGTCACCGGTATCGATATGATGCTCTATCAAATGAGTCTTGCCTAAAGGTAAAGTATCGGTGGATATGTTTCTAAATTGTTGGATAATAGTGTTAGATATTAAACGTTGTGTGTCAGTCAATTCATCGTAGTGAGTCACCTGTTTACTGTCAGAGTCAATGAGAAAAGTTTTGTTGTCGGTAGCTGAACATGAAGTAATATTTTGAAGTATATCTGGGCCTAAATTAAATAGTTTCCAAAAGTCTATACCTAAGATAAGGGGTTGTCTAATAGTAGGTATGACGTGAATAGTTAGGATGGCAACCTTGTTTTTAAATTGAATAGGTAATTGGATAGTACCGATGGATGCAATTGGTTGGCCATTGGCTACTGAACCTGTAATTTTTTGTTTGCGATTCAGTTTCAACCCTTTTTTAAGGAGTAATTCATATGAGTCATTACCCAAGATAGAAATAGAGCTACCGCTATCTAATAAACCACGTAGTTTGAGGTCATTCGATTGTATAGTAACGTATGGTCGATCGTCATTTGATGGGTTTGTAAATAGTGATGTAGTAGTTTTATATGATTTCAGAAATATTTTAATTTTCTCTAACCAGAGAATCCATTCTGATTCTGTAGTTTTTGCAACGTTATTTTTCTCGATAATTAGTTTTTTGACTGTTTATGACAAACAGTGCACTTTGGATAAGTGACATTAGCCATGCCACAACGAAAACAAACAACTTTAGTGCTTGCACAAGAGTCTAGATTGTGGGTATTGGTTCTACACCGTGGACAAGTAAATCTTTCGACTTGCTTTTCTTGGGGAGTAACGGAATTAATTTGTTCCGCGTTCGTTGAGTATGGATAAGACGGTACGAACGGAAGACTGTTTGAAGTAGATGGGCTAGGGTTTGAAGGGCGGGAAGGTTGCGATTGAAAACGGGTATAGTTATGGCGCGGTACATCATTTTGAGTGTAATCACAACTTTCGTACCATTTACTGGAGGTTAGCAATGCGATTATGGAAGTGAGGTCAGTGGGCAATAAGCGTGAGCTGTAAGTCGGATTCATGTTACGTCGGAGAATATCTATTTTTGTTTTCTCTGATAATGGTTCTTGAAGTTTCGAGAATAGGGCGTCCATGGCCGAGAAATAAATAATGATCCGTTCGCCTGATTTTTGCTTACGGTCATCAATGACTTTTTTGAGTTTATAGTCATAGTCATGGATTTCGAAATCTTGTAAGAATTGACTTTTGAATAATGCCCAATTTGTTAAGGTATTTTTCCTCGCTCTGAACCATTCTAGAGGGGGCCCTGACAGAATGTCATAGATGTTTTTGTATAGTTGTCTTTGGTCGACATTTTTAGAAGTTGCAAATTCTTCTATTTTTTCTATGAAGTCTCTAGGGCAAGTATCGCCTTTGTAATGGAATTTTTTGAAATCTATGGTTCTAGCTTCCGCTAAAAATGACAACCTTTGGGAAAGAAGGTCTAAATCTGTCGGTTGTTGTAATGAGGTTGTGGAATGGTACGTACTTGAAGTAGTTGAGCTTGTCGTTAGTCTGTCAAAGTCAGTTTGGCATTGTGCGTACTGTCGTGAAATATTTTGAAATGTGTCTAATATTTCTACGGGTAATTCTGTTGTAATGTCCATGCGATTAATTCGCTGAGATACATGTATGAGATATGTGTGTATCTTGTCCTTAAACGAGCTATTAGTGGGTAAAGTCAATAGTCTTGAAGAGACTACAGTCATGCATTTCGTCAAGTCGTTTAAGTCTTGGACAACTGTGTAAGGGCTTGGAAAATCGGTGCTTTGGTTATTTTGTAAGAATTGGTTTAATTGTTGTCGTAATTCTTCCGCAGTTGCTGTGGACTGAACGCCTACAGAACGAAGTTTCAGTTCATAAATTAGCTCTGGCTTATTCAAATGAATGGGATTCATTGTATTATTACGAGAGAAGAGAGAAGAGAGATGTTTTATTGGGAACGGGGAATTTTGGGGAGGATTTTACCTAAAGATTAATCCGAATAAACTTTATAATTCTTAGTCGTGTTTGTATTTTTCTGTACTGTATGTGATAATATGTATGTGTTATGTATGGATGTATCAACAACCTAAGAGGGTTGGTGTAGGATACACTACGGGATATTCTCCCGTAGCACTGCCGTAAGTCTGTAACTAGGACATGACTCGTGTGACTCCCGAAGAGTTTTAAACACGCGAGAATGTCACTAGCTTATGTTGATTCCAGTGGGAATCTTGGGATAGTGTTGTTGTCTGTAAAATGTAGTGAGTTATTGTGGTGTTTAGTATATTGTAGGAGTACTGGAAGAGTTGTGTTTGTAATTTAAAATACACCAGCACAGAACAATACGAAGATTGCAATCAGATTGCGTTGCCCACGTTGGGCGCCAATTGTCACGTTGCGTGGAGTACAGGATAGTCGGAGAGAAATTACACTCGGATAGACAGTGTGTTTAGAATATTTATTTTGTAAAATGAAGGCACCTAGAACAAACATAGGCACATGTTAAGAGAGAAAGTACATAGAAAAGAAAAACTAACAAACGATGGCAAATAATATGGGTAAACACTTACAATGGTGCCTTCTGCAGTAGGTATATAAACAATTTCGAGACACACAAACTGTTGTAATTAGGTACACTTTAAAAGAATGTTCTTGAATACTGGTAAAATAATGGGCGACTGTGCGCTGGCAGAACTGAAGATCGAATGAGAAGGCCGATGATTGATTGAAAACAACAAATGAATTTTGAATTTTGAAATAGGAACTGAATACACTTAATTTAAAATAAGCTTTTTTTAAAAAGTTAAACAATAAAAAGGTAAGGCTTTGTAACAAGCTATAACAGCCTCGTTACAATAGTACGCACACTCAGCCTTTGTATAATCTTTTGAAAAAGGGAAAGATTTGGCAATGGAGCGAATTAGAGCAGTTAGCCTTTGAAAAGATTAAAGAATTATTTGTGTCGACTATACAGTTGCAACACCCAGATTTCAATAAGGCGTATTACCTACAAACTGATAGTTCAGGAGTAGGGCTTGCAGGCGTTCTGTATCAGTTAGGAGAAGATGGAGAAATGCAAGTGTTAGGGTTTCATAGTAAGGCATTGAAAGGAGCTCAGCTTAATTGGACGGTAACGGAGCAAGAATTTTACTCAGTAATTTGCTGTTTAGAGAAATTTGAAACTTACTTGAGGGGATCTAAGGTGATTATTCAAACGGACCACAAAGCTTTGACATTTGTTAAGACCTGGAAACTTTATAACGCGAGAGTCACACGTTGGATAAACTATTTAGAACATTTTCAATACGAGGTCCAGCATATAAAAGGTAGGGATAACACAGGCGCAGACATTCTATCTAGATATCCTCCTGAGTCAGATTTGTTGCAGGAAGATAAGGTTAGGCGACCGGAGATTCTATATACTGAACGCAAAGTAAATAAAGGTTTGATCATGGCACTTAAGGAACTACCTCGGTTGCAGAGTGAGGATAAAGAAATAGGAAGGATACTAAATGAAATAAAAAATAATAGAGTTTGGCCGGATAAATTGGGCAGGATAACAGGTAGATGTACGATTGAAAATGACATATTATATTTTCTACCCGAAGGCTCTAGAACAAAGGTGATTTATTTGCCAGAAATTTTAAGGGAGGAAGTAATTAGGCAAGTGCATTTAGAGATGGGTCATCAGGGAGCCTACAAAGTAATAAAATACATTCGAGATAGGTTTTATTGGATAGGAATCACTAGGCAGGTAAAACGGGTCGTAAGAGTGTGTCATGATTGTCAAATCACCAAGAATAATACGGTTAAACATGTAGGGCCATGTCAGTCTATTATACCGAAGGAAATAGGAGAAATTGTAATGGTAGATTTGTACGGGCCTTTACCAACAGGGAAGTTTGGAATGAAATACATCTTGGTTATACAGGATTCATTTAGCAAATTTGTAAAGTTTTATGACTTGAGAAAGGCCACCGCAGTATCTGTTTTAGGGAAGGTAAAGAAATTTTTCCAAATTATCGAACCGAAAGCTATATTGTCAGATAACGGATCTCAATTCGCAAACCACTATTGGCAGGAGAATATGGATAAATTAGGTATCAAGGTATTATATACAACAGTGAGAAATCCACGCCCAAACATTACAGAGAGGTGTAACAAGGAACTTGGGCGTTTATTTCGAACTTATTGTAGGAGTAATCATGCAGGTTGGGTTTCCATGTTGCCAGCATTAGAAAGGTTGTACAATAATACCTTTCATGAAAGTACTGGATTCACGCCTTGTGAAATTTTGTATGGCAAGTCGACCCATTTATCAATTGATAACGAGCTGAGGGGAATTGAGAAAAAGTTAGACATAGACTGGGTAAGGAGAAATGTGGTAGAAAATTTGCGAACAGCAGGGGAAAACCGTCGGTTAAAATTCAATAAGAAGTTTCGGTTGATACAGTTTCAGATAGGCGACTTTGTAAAAACTAAGAGGTTAAATAAATCCGATGCAAAGCAAAAGATAACAAAGAAGTTTGAACCGCTGTATGAGGGCCCTTATGTTGTAGCAGCAAATCCCTATCATAATGTTTATATTTTAATAGATCCTAAAACAAATAAGATAAGGGGAAAATTTAACACTATTCATTTGTCAAGATATTACAAATAATTATAAGCGCGCGCGTTATGTAATTTGGTGTGTCAACACTGGGACTGGGGCTGATTCGGTGAACAGGGTCGGGGGGGGTGTTTGTTTATTTGATTATTTTAAAAATAGGATAAGTAATTGTAAATAAATTGTAATTAAAGTAGGTATTTTAGTTATGAGAATGATGATTTATATTTGACGCTCAAATTTTGTAGGGTAGTTTAGTGCAGCGTGTTTGAAATAAGGTTAGCATATCAGGTTTTGTTGTTATTTGTTAAAAATTGACGTTAGATGTTAGATAACGTGGGTTGATTGGTCATTAAATAAGAAAAATATGTATATAAAATTAATTTAAAGATGGGCTTGATTTTTTTTTAAACCTTACACTATGATGGGCAAGTTGATAGGTTAAGAGGGCGAGGGTTGTCCGATTACGGGCATATATATATATATAAATATATAAATAAAATGAGATACTATTTTCATTATTTAAAAGGAAATAATGCTAAATTTAGTACTCACAAAAGATGCAATAGCAGCGGGAAATTATAAGATTATAAACTTGCATATCATGGTGCGGGGTTTGAAAGTTAGGTGACATAGGACATTTAACGTTATCCTAATAGGATAAGAATTATATTATTGTGAACCTATGTGTGATCTACATAGGTAGATTTCAAGCAATAAAAGATTCGATCAGTATTATATAGAGACTGTTGGGTAAGGGTGAAGCTCTTCTATGACTATGAGAAAACCCTCTTCCTTAAAGCGAGAATATGAGGTTGAAAAGATCTGAGCGACATATGTCTTACATAAATAACTGTTATTGAGGGAAGGGCAAGGGTTATAGTCATGGAAGGAGGGGAGAGTTGGTGGCTTCTCCTTTAGGTAGGGATTAATTATACATCCCATTTATGGTTAATAGGAAAATGATAATAATACGTTTAGCTTAAATTGTCTTTTAAATAGGATAAGAATTATACTATTGTGAACCTATGTATGATCTACATAGGTAGATTTAAAACAATAAAGACTCGATTAGTATTGTATAGAGACTGTTGGGTGAGGGTGAAGCTCTTTTATGACTATGAGACAACCCTCTTCCTTAAAGCAAGTATATGAAGTTGGATAACCTGAACGATATGCGTCTTATATAAATAACTATTACTGAAGGAAAGGCAATGGTTATATAGTCATAGAAGGAGGGGAGAGTTGGTGGCTTCTCCTTTAGGTAGGAAATAAATGAACAATATGCTTTTATTGATTTATTGGACGATCGATGTACTGATTCTTGAGCGCCATCTGAAATACGGAAGTATTTAGTGAGAAAATTAATAACAATTGTGAAGTACTAATTCGCATAATGTGCGGGCCGTGGCAATGTACTGCTAGCGCAGTGTTACAAAAATTGTTGTTTTATTTCATGAATCATTCTGCTTGCTGGAATAAATTTGTTTAAGAGTGCGTAGGGTGAAGTCACCAAAAGTTGAACGATTAAGCGACTACCCCTCCTTTGAACCGTTTTTTCGAAGTGTTGTAAGCCATGTATGATAGTGAATTTTTTTTATAACGCTAAGCACATAGTCGACTTTGCATTTTCGACTTCAAACCCTTATATTACAAACGGATCTATACAAAAAAAAATATGTTTGCCAAAATAAGGCGAATTCCCCTAAAGTTGAACGCTGTGCCCTATTTATGAACGAATTGACCCCAAAAGATGAACTAATATATTGGTAGTAAACTGTCTACCCCGTATGGGACGATAACGTGATTTATGTATGTATGTATAATCTTACTTGATCAGTAGATTTATCAGATCACCTAGAACTTTGCCAGCATAGGCAAAGTTGACGATTGCTTCGCTCGAATTTGGCCCAGCGGCCATATAAAATAAAATTTCAAATAAAGTTTTTACGATCTCAGGGGTACCTTTGTGGCTATATTGAATATTCTAAATTAATTAATTATAGTTATAAGTTACACTAAAAGCATTTTTTTACCTTATAAAAATGTTCACTTAGATACCCTACCCCAAACATGAACGACAAAATGTTGTTACTTCAAGTTTTGGCAATGAAATCTATAAGATGAACTAATTAAATCGATTCAATGTTCATGTACTTGAATAGAAACCAAAATTTGAACCAGTAACATTTCTTCGTTCAAGTTTTGGGCATTAAATAATAGTTGAACAGTCGCGATTCCCATACAACAAAAATATCAAAAATCTTCCCCTTAGGAACAAAATATTTTGTTCAACTTTTAGTTAAAAAATCTACGATAGGTATACAATTAGTTTGAGCCATAAACGGTGCATCTATCGTTTTCGTGCGATTTTATAAATGCATTTGAAAAAAGACCACTTTGCCCATTAGTTGAACACCGTTCAACTATTAGCTCATACCTCTGATTTTGGAACCATTACTTGAACAGCGATTATATCATTAAATAATATAAAAAACAAATTTATTTATTTACGTAAATATTAAAGACATAGTCAAGAATACATACCAAGCATAAGAATGTTAGTCAACGCATTATTCAATTTTATATGCAATTAAAAGCTTAAAATGTGAAGGTCTAACCTTAAGAAGGATTTCATACAACTGGCACTTTTGCCGGGAACCCGAGACGCGGCGACCCCTCACATTCGCGTGGGTGACACAATTGTCATGGAATTACATTTTTCACATCGGCTAAGAGTTATAGCATTATAAAAAAATATTCCCGAGCGTCTAAAATGGGCCACGATTTAATTATTACAGTTTTTAGGCCAAACGTTCAACTTCTGGGTGTTGTTCATCTTTTGGGTCCACTACCCTACGGCGGATCTATAGTTATTATAGACGGAAAAATGGCCGTGTAAGAAGACACAGGTTCATACTATTGTTTGACACACTAAAAGAGGGGAAATGATGATAACAAAAGAAAGGAAAAGATACTCGCTAATATATTATAATCATTCATCTCTGGGAGTAGACGGATCATTGGGCTGAAACAAAGGAAATTAAGTAAGTACGTGCCGAACATTGCGACCTTTTCTCAAAATGTGAGCAGAAAAGTAGGTGTTCCATAGAAAAGCAAGTTTTGAATTTTACTGCATTGTTGCGAGTATTCGCCAAGGAGTACACATATCTTATTTATTTAGTACGTATTCTAGTAAATTGATCTGCATGAAAATAGTGCTCACCGAAATGTATCGCAGCAGGGAGCCGAAACTGAATTCGGAAGCCGGTAGGCTGTGGGGAGACAGAAAGGTCCAGGGCGAAAGGGGCTCTGGCATATGTAGTTCAGGTACTTGTCCCTGAAATCAATGTAAATAATCAATGGATGTGACCACTCATTTTGTCAAGATGAATTCACCATGAGGTAATTGCTCAGATGTCAGTGAAAAGATCGTGAATTTAATTAATAATATACGTTTGTCGACAGGGATATTTACAGTTACCGTACTGTCCTGCACAGTCACTAGAGGCTCAGCGGGTGGGAGATTGTCCTGTTGCATCTGAAATAAGAGATGACAATATGACGGGCTTAATGGATATTAGAGCTAAGTTCACCGTAGTTAACATAGCTAAACATAAGTACTTACAGGAGTATTGTCCTGAGCTGACGCTTGAGGTTCGACTGGTTGTATGTTTTCCTGTTGAGTCTGCAATAATTATTGAGGATATAAGCATCTAGATGGCATAAACTGAACCGCTGTGTTTCCTTATAGATTGAGATACTAACTAACTGTAGGGATAGATTAGGCTTTACTTACGGTATGGGAAGCCTTCCGTGCACGTCTTAGTTTTTGTTGGAAGTTCCGCATCTTGCGCTTTATGTCTCGTATAGAGAGGGGAGTCTCACCCTGTTGAGCATTTACTAGGTCTAATAGGGTTAGTAAAGCTCGTCGTTTGATAGTACGATCTCGGAAATGTTCACTTGTAGGATCGTATAGGCAAGGGAACTTTTGGATCAACGCTTGAAAATCCGACATGATGCAACGGTTACTTCGCGGTGTATTGAGTTGACCATTGCCATTATAGATTGATCTTTCGCAAGTAAAACAAGCGAATCCATTTAGTACTCAGTATGTCAAGTACTTAAGGTCGAGTTTTGTCCAACAAATATTGACTCAACACCGTGGCAGTGCGCTTACACGGAAAGGGGAAGGGTAGTTACTCAGACCGGCACAGGTACAGCGCCTGCCTACCCATATTTTAATTGATTACTATTGAATTGTAACTGCGTTTCGTTTTGATACTTTCGATTGGTAACTACGGTAGGCTAATTTTAAACAAAAATAAAATAGTTGTTTACTTTAAACGTACCTCATGGTAATGAAGATAATTACATATTTTGAAAGTTATTCTTATGGAAAGGTTCGATACGCATCAACGTTAATTGTTGTATTGTTGTTCACAACGCCCTCTAGTGTGGATAGTTGATTATAGTGTAGATTTGGTTGGCGGTAACTTGAATAGTAGGTATGTTGAAACCATTACATTTTAAATAAATCGCTGCGTTGACTGATTATCACAATATTATCCATTTGGAAAAAATACATGAATTTGTGTCAACTGTAGGGAAGTAATGATTATTTTGACGTAAGAGGTACTGGCATAAATGTTGCACTCGCTTGTTCTTTTCTGTTCATAATCTTATTCGTAAGTGCACGCATTACCTATCGGTTTCATACGTTATCTACCTATAGTCTATCTGAGTTTTATGATTGAGTTGGTGGTTATTTGGGCATAGTACCTAGAGTATTTTAAATGTGTTTGTTCTGAAATTAATTAGGTACTTTATTACTGGAAATGTAGGTAAGTGCGGATGTCTTGATCTTAGCGATTATCTTTTCTGGATATTTTACATTCACATTTTCAGGATTAAATATTTTTCTTAAGTATTTAGTTAAGTCTATCCAATTGTTCAACGACATCAGTCTAGTTTCTGCGCGGGCTTTGTGTGGGTTGGGGACTCCACCTATTGATTTGCTCCACTGGTTTTCTCACGTTACCCTGTTTGAATTCTGGAAGACTCTGGGGGGGTGCGAACCCTGTCACGAGTTGGGTCGCAGGCTAGAACACTGAGCTACCACGGGTTTAATCTAGTTATAAGTCTTAGCTTTAAGAGCATAGAATTAATTCATTAAGTTAACCATAAGGTTATGTTATGCTAATTATAGGAAAGAGTAGATATAAGTGCGGGAAAATAATTTAAAGTTAGTAGATTCGACTTGTGCCGGTGGAAAGCGATTGGCTCTTACAAATAAGTAGGATGGATGGATAAATTATTAAATTAAGATAATTTGATTTAATTAGGATGGAAACGGTTGCCTTGCTACTCCGTAATATAGGGTGCCGGACGGCTTTGCCTGCGTGTTTTATATTTTCAATTTTCAAGTTGCGTGTCAGTGCGCATATTGCACAGACAAGGTTGTTTTGCACTTGTTGCGAGATGTGGTGATGTAATTGTTTTTGTCTATATGTATGAACCTTCGAAAAATAACGACTGATTCAGTCCGTTATATATATTCCACTTACGTCTAAGTTACCTGATGAAATTGCTGATTTGGTGTAGCTAGGTATGAAATTGCGATTGGAATGGGGAAGGAAGAACAAGGTTGTGTATTAATGCTATGTTGACTTCTTGACGAGACCAAAAATGACGTTATGCTATAGTATGAGGGGCTGCAGCAACTTAGCAATTTTGGGGTTAATAAGGACGGTTTATTGGCATTCAACCCCTGAACAGCACACTACAAATGATTTTCCAGTGCGAATGGAGTTAGGTTAAGTCAAATTGACATCAGCTATGAAGCTGGCACTAGATAATCATTACTTTACATGCGGTGCAGCCAAGCAGAAGCTAGGATGCGATGCTTAAATCTTCACACACTACACACTCACCGAAAGAATAGCGATTACTGTATTGAAGGGATCTTTCGAATGAGACTATTGATTAACGGATGCTTATGGCCCAATATCTATTAACGTACTCTAGTTTTGGAAGGGATTTTATCGGAATTTCCGTATTCGGTCGATATGCAGGAGCAAGACTGGTATGGCGGGACTGGTGAAACGTGCTACTAGAGCCGGGGATTGTTCTCACAAAACAGTTTCCCTATCTAAGACTAGACTGCCTTGTGAGGGTGATATTCGTTCATAATTATTTAGTCGTGAACTTGATGGGTTCAGTTGTTACCTTAGTTACTACCTTTCGGTCTAAAAACCCACCACACATTCCAAATACACTCATGGGAAAAATGCTAATAAATTAAGAGTGATCAATTTTGAAGGTTCATATATTTGTGAATACATGAGATTTTAACTGTTTACTTCAGTTTATGAGCTTGTCAGCTTTCCACTTGCGCAAACATTGGGGGGTGGTTGTAACGGTACATAGCGTATTTTACCGTTAATTTCACAAATATATGATTGGGCGATGCCCATAGTCAATTAATAATATTGGAATTATCCAATTAATATATTAAGAGGGACCTTTTCTAAGATAGAATAAATAATAATTAAGCTGGGAATTCTGTACGAGGGCAATAGGAACATGATCAAATAGATTGCGCAGGAAGGTACTAAAAACTGTGTGAAGGTCGAGTAAACTACAGCTTTACATATACTACATGTAGTATATGATACCAAAATGTTTGATAATAAAATTGCATAGTCAGCACCATCCGTGCTTCCTCATCACTAGAATGAATTAACTTTCATTGATCGTGTTGTTTCATGTTATTTGTATCTGAGGTGCATTCTATCTCTTTCACACTCTAGCCTAACCACAAAATAGGTATGCATGTTGTTGTTTGTATACGATGCGGGACTTACAGGGAATAGCGTAATTCGACCTTATTGGGTTGAGCGTAAGGATCGTTTTGGTTTGATGACGTTCAAATGACGCACGAGACGCACGAGATGCATGAGAAGCTTGAGTCGCTCGGGACGCCGGAGAGGCTTGAGACGCATGAGATGCCGATGTTGCACTAGACGCACGAGATGCATGAGATGCACGAGATGCAGATAATGGGTATAAATAGAGGGTTCTTCAAGGAATCGGGATTAGTTGTTTTCGGAATTTCTTCAAGCGAGGTCTTGCTGCTGTAAGCGATATCGGTTCGCAGTTTATTTATTTTGACAAAGTTTGATTAATTAATTTAATTGTTTAACATAGTTTAATCGGTTAATTATTTATTGTGCATCGCAATCAGTGTTCGTGAACCAATTACCATACCAACCTCACCAATATCCTTGATCCTTCCCTCATCCGATTTCTCTGTGGCCAGGACACCTTTAGCCGTCAGTATCATGATCGGTACCCTGAGTCCGGGGTATTGGCAGAGAAATTACCGCCATCATCGTCATTGTCATGACGTTTGATTATTGGCCATGAATTCTGATTGTGTGTTCTAAATCTGTCACGCTTGAAGTAGGGACTTTACGGGACGAGGTTCCCGGCCCCAAGGCAACCTGGCGGTGTTAACAAAGCTTGGGGTTTAACGTCTTTCGGGACGGAGTCAGGCGTTGGGGATCGACCTGGCGCTCGTCTGCCGCATGGCAGTCGAGAAACTTCCCTCTAGCGTTATCAGGCTCTGTGTATCTGCTGGTCAGTGCATAGGACTGGTAGCGTTGGTCTCATATCTATATATTTATTTATTCGCACAGCTATCTCTCCGCCCTACTCCATTCGCAACCTGGTTTCGGCCAGCGGATGGGGTTGTTACACATGGCGTAGGAAATAGGGTTAGGCACACACCGAGGATGCCACCTCAACCCCCTAGTTAGTTCAGATTAGTCACATCACACACCACGCAATTAATGTAAATGTGAGGTATCCATCACCTCTAGCTGTGGGATATACAAATGTCGCATAGGATTCTTATTAGACATGGATAGGATTCATAGGTTATTAGGGTGTACTATTTTCAGGGTTCCTGATTTACGCAGCTGTCACAGAAGAAAAACTGAGTGAGTGTTTTCTTTGTTTTGTGTTACTTTTTTTGTGATATGTGAGCTCAGGCTGATTTTATGCAGTGTCACTTATTCATGCTGTCTGTATTCAGCGGTCATTTGAATTACTTGCTTTGATTCATTTACTTTCAATAATTGTTGAATTTGCCTTAGCTGGATTGTTTTGGAGGTGGATTAATCAACACCTCATTTGAAATTAATTTTACGTCATCAAGACTCGCATGTAGTTGTTTTACCTAGGCCGGGAAGCACTACAAATGCATTGAGAGTCATCACCATCACCATCCTCTGAATTATGAACAATTAATAGTGGAAATGGAATCTACTATTATCATCATCACAAGATTAATTTACTTTGTAAAACTATTCTCAGCTATCGCAAAGCACTACAATAACAGTGTACATGTTAATTATGAGACTTGTGAATTGAGGTCTTTATTAAAGTGAGTAATTTAATATCACTATTGAATCATGGACAGGAGACCATACCTCATCCGGTAGCGCATTGGTTTGGCTAGTTACCTATTTTGAAGTATAGTAGTATGAAGTCATACTGTAGTGAAAGAATACTACTTACGATCTAACTCAGACTTGCTGTTCATTATTAAGGGGAACCCAAACTTATGCCTATGAAGGTCTTTTGTGTCGGTCGGGGTGTAATCAACATATTACATATCATCTTTTATAACTGTGTTTAACGCGTGCATTTCTATTTCTCGTCTACAATCTGATTTGTGTACTTACTTACCTTCTAGCAGCGGATTCCCTTAAGTGGATCATAAGTTGATCAAATATTTTAGCATAACGTGTAATAGACTAATTTACAGGTTCTTTACATTCCATAGATCTCCATTAAACTTTAATTATAATGTGTTTCCTTGCTACGCTTTTAGCCATCGCCTTACTTACTTTACCGTGTACTACTATCATGACGAGCTTTATAAATTATTAAATTTGTTCGATTTATTTCCATACTTGCCCAAATGATCACTTAACTATAATACTCTATACTTCATTAACTCAGCATAAATTTCTTTCCAATCAGTTAATTTCAATCATCAATTCTTTTAGTTCAGCGCAAACTAAAATCCTTGAAGCAATGTGTTGCTAGCCGTCGCGTATGCATGTTAGTTTTGCTTCATAGGTTGATCAATCTTTACTCGTCGCTAAACGTTCCCAGGGTTACGTAGGATGCGGACACAACGAAGGGTATTTAATTTAATTACTAGACGATTCACGCACTAGACGATCACATGGCCATTTCTTCAATATATCACGTATCACGACCAGTATAGTTTGTTAGGCTTTCACGACATATATAACTTATTAGTAGGCGTCTTTATTTACCTCCTATATTAAGTACGCATTGGATTGAGCTATGTAGCTTAGGTACGTTAGGCGCGCTATTCGAAAATATTTGAATTAATTTACAGTTTTTAAATAAATATCTTAGCATTTTAATAAAATTTAGACTAGGGGGGGGGGACGTTTTGTTACAACGTACTCCTTAAAACTGGATTACTAACGTATGCGCAAAACTCCGTACCCCAAATAGTAAAAAAAAAGTAAAAAGTCTTTATTTATAATATGCAAAAGGTTACAACATGTTTGTTCGGCAGCCTCCGCACTAGACTCAACCTGTGTCACGGAGACTAGAGACAGTCATAACAATAAGGGACTAACATAAAAATCAGAAATAGTTTGCGCATGTGTGTGTGTGTGCATTTAATTACTGGCTGTAAGAATATTTTCGGTTTCGTCATGATCCAAACTCATTGCGTTCAGTTTCTTTATTCAGTTTTTTTGCTTGTCAGATTTTCGAATCATCGTTAAATATGATAACCGTATCATCAGCATGAAGAATCGCTTCCCAAAAAAAACAATGGACGAATGCTTTTTTTTCTGGAACTGTAATTGTTTCAGGATTTTTATAAAACAAACCTAACCTACAGGGTTCTACAGAACCGCAAACATTCTCGGAACCAACGGCCAAGTAACTGAATCTATCTGAAAGGTAGGCTATGTCGTCTTGTGGTTGGCACATGTTCGGTTGCATGGTCTATCTTACGGTACGTCTGTGTTTGAGACCGTTGAAGCAGGAAATAGATTTCGTATTGATCTTCGGACGTTGCAATTCCGAGTATCTTCCAAGTTCCTGCAACTTTTTGGATGAAACGTCGACTCGTAATTTCATTCCCCTTTCCACTTATACGACCACAATAATTCTTAGGGCTTGTATACCCCGTAAGGGATAAACAATAATTAACGGGTAATAAGATAAACAGATGTACAAGGGCGAATTTATCCTTTCAAGAGATCTCTTCCTTTGAAGGACAGGATGACAGAAACCAGACATTTATGCTTCAAACATTGGTAAAGGTTAACTCGTAGAGGTCTTTTAGAGGGATAAGTTCCCCTTTGGGCATATATTTAAGGTTTTATTTGGTGATATATGTGTGTTTCTGTATATTTGTACAATTAAGCATTTACTTTCTTACTTACTTATTTACTTACATTGTCTTGGTCATCTTACTTAGTGCAATATAATATGTCATACATAAAGTAGTCGACACATAGTATTAATATCGTTAAGTCAATGTTTGCCCGCGGTGACGGGTCAACACAGGGTGATATATCTTGAGACGCGACATATTATATGTTGACGCAGGGATGTATGCATGCCACTTATCATGTTATTATTTTACTTAGCTGAATTTCCGAAGAAAAAACATGGAATGTATCAGTTGCTACTCTTCCCGCGCAGATGGTGAAACAGATGGTGAAATCCTATCGAGGGAATTGCGAAAATCTTAGGAATCATGTTATATTCAATGCTAGCAGCCATCACTGTTTTGATTCCCCTTTCCACCCATACGTCCACAATCATGCCAAACGTGACCTTTAGGTCTTGTTACTTTAGGCTCTGTCTACTCCGTAAGGGATAAAGACGTAATTTATGTATGTAAGATATACATTTTCGTTTTTAGGATAATATACGTATTGTAGTGTAGTTGTGAGATTTGCAGTTGCTAGGTCGGTCTGGATTGCTACCAACATCTTACTCATTAAACCTGCCGCTAAGCAGCAGTACTTGCGCTGCTTTGTTTACTTTGCGCTGTGGAATAAGACATACAATAATACATACATACATAAATCACGTCTTTACGTAGACAGAGCCTAAGATAACAAGACCTAAAGAACACGCTTAGCATGATTGTGGGCGTATGGATGGAAAGGGGAATCAAAACAGTGATGGGTTGCTAGCCTCATCGCCTATAACATGATTCCTATTCGCCCATTCCCTCGACGGGCTTTAACCATCTGCGCGGGTAGAGAAGAAACATTCTATGTTTTTTTTTCTACTTTTTTTTTTTCTTAATAAGGAATGGCGGTACCTATGGGCCGGGCTGTGTTCCCACCCGACTACTTAGCCATAGAAATGTTTTGTAACTTTTAGTTTGTAATTATGGTTTATCGAGGGTTAATGTGATGGATTACAATATCAAAATGATTGAAATTGATAATTATCTCACTACAATATCCAAATCAACGTTTGGTTTGACTTGTTTCGGTTTAATTGGTTTAATGCGATTGAACTGATCGAGTGTTGCCATACATACTTCCGCATATTTGTCAGCTTGTTTGTATAGTTTTTTCCACCGGCGTTCGTGTCGCCACAGTGAATGTGTATTTTATATGTTTAGTTTTTTTAATTTTATCTGGGTCCTACTGAAAAACAGCGTTGCGGCTTGCCGCAACATTATGCTGAGTGGGGCCCATTTTACACCATATCGGTACTATTGCTAAGTGTTTTGTGTTTCTTCCTATTATATATCAACGTGTATCGAATGTGTGTAAATAAATGTTTCTCTCTCTCTCTCTCTCTCTCTATGTTTTTTTTGCTCCCAGACCACTATGGAAATAATTTTACATTTTGATTTTTTATGTCTGGCAACTTACATTACAAACTCGACAAAAATCTCGAAAAAAAATTGCATATTAAATTGTCACTTGTCATTGTCAACTGCAAAAATACTCCGGAACAGTTCCAAGACGCCTTGTAGACGCTGATGATGATGATGGGCCAAGACTGGTTGATCTTGCACCCGCGAGGCACTCTGATTCGATTATCTCCGCGAGAGACTCAAGTTACGAGAGAGCAGAGACTACTATAAGTTTTCACACAATAACATACATACACACACAAATCACGTCTTTATCCCTTACTGGGTAGACAGAGCTTAAGGTAACAAAACCTTGAGGCCACGTTCAGCAAGACACTGTGGGCGTATAGGTGGAAAGGGAAATCAAAATAGTGACGAGTCGCTAGCCGCATCGCCTATGATTCCTATGATTTTCGCCCATTCCCTTGATAGGCTTTTACCATCTGCGCGGGAAGAGAAGCAACTGGTAAATTCTAAGTTTTTCTTTGCTCCCAGACCAGCATGGAAGTACACACAATAACACAATAACTTTTTTTTTATATATAAGCGGGGGCAAACGAGCAGACGGGTCACCTGATGGAAAGCAATCATCGTCGTCTAGGGACACCTGCAAGACCTGGGGAATCACAAGTGCGTTGCCGGCCCTTTGAGGAACAGGAAGGCTCGCTTTTTAAAGATCCCTAAATTGTACCGCTCAGGGAATGTTGCAGCAGGAAGTTGGTTCCAGATCTTTGTCGTACGAGGAAAGAAATTGCGTTTAAAACGCACGGTACTTGACTGCCAACCATCAAGATGTTGAGGATGGAAGGACATACGGTTAACTTTAAACTAAATAAGTATCTGTCAATAATTTCATTTTTATTACAAACTTTTGCGGAATGTACTGGCATAGTCATCCGTCCTAGATTATGTGAACCAAATTTGAAGTCAATCTGACCAACCGTTGAAGAGTTCCCTCCTGCGGAGACGGTCCTGGATGGACCACCAGAATTCCACTACCAGATTATAGTATTGTCATCAGACTTACTTAAAATGCAAAGTTTCAGCGGAGTCAGTCGAAGATATCTGCTTCAAAATAGAGTCGCAAGACCCGGACAAACATACTTACATACATTAAATTGTGGTAAAGGCCATGGCAGGGTAAGGGAACGTTTTGTGCCTCTATAGCTTTTTTATTACTTTTTTTTTTCTGATGATAGGCTATGACGTTAGTAAGTGCTATACTAAATTTCAGCATTCTCCTCTTCTTATTTTTGAAGAAAATAAATAAATAAGATAAATTAATTTTCATGAATATCTCCGCTTTAATGGAATGAGTAATTTTGTGCTTCATATATAATTCCTCTTGAATCACTCTATCTATTAAACAAAACCGCTTCAAAATCCGTTGTGTAGTTTTGAAGATATAAGCATACATAAGGACAATAGGGACATAGGGACAGAGAAAGCGACTTTATTTTATACTATGTAGTGATGATGATATAATACACTTAGCTAAGACACCTAATTTGTCACTATAAGCCGCATGACATTCCATGCAAAAAAAAAATAGATGTGTTGACATTTATCAAAAAAGATGCCTCCAATTTTTTTACTTATCATAGCAATTTTAATTAACTATAACATTATAAATAATTCAAGCTTCTAGCATTGGTGCTATTAAGGCACAAGATGTTCCCTTACCCTGCCATGGCCTTTTGATGATTTTTCCCAAAGAAGTCGGTTTGCACTATCCCCATTTGTCATACTTTCCCCCCGCCCCGCCACAGAATTTGCTACGCCGTAGACCCGCTACGACTTCGTAGCGTAACGTCACGCGTAGCACGATGAGGGTTCACCGAAAGTGATGGAACGCAATTCCAATACCTGCAACAGGCTACGACTATCCGTTTATTCTGTTATACATTGCGTGCTCTGTAAGTGGCCCGCTGTCTAGTATCCGTATTGAACAAGCAATGGATTGAGTTTTCGTCCGTTTCGACGCTACTCGCGTACATTCTTGGCCAGGCCGTAATTGGGTTCCGCGTAGGAGACTTCACTTGTCAATTTCTTACATCAAAAAGCCAATTCCTTTTGTTTACAAGGCTGGAACGAAAAGGACTATTTAATTGTTTTATTTTGTTGTTTGAAATAGGAAGAGGAAGACCTGGTTTTATACTCCGAAGATTGTTTCGTGTCTCGCTCACACCAATAGTCGTTAATTTAAGAGTGAGCAAGATGGTATGATACGAATTTCGAAAATAGAATTTTGGTGGAGCAGCCTTGTTTTTTTCATCATGTTCTTAAGGTTGCCTGTGGAATCGCAGTGGAACTGTTTTTTATACTGTCGATATTGTTCAAAGATTCAAAAATTCAAAACTTTATTTTGCAAATAGGCCGCCAAAGGGTTCTTTTACATGTCTTTTTCGAAACTATCAGCGCATTCGGAAAGACCATCATTGCCAGGAAGAATGCGCCGCAAGAAACTTGGCAGAAAATATGTGGATACATATTTTCTGCCAAGAGCTGAAAAGCATAAAAGAAAGGGATCTTTCTTTTATGCTTTTCATGATTGATAGCATTTCAAAAAATGAGCCATGTTTTTTAATAAAACAAGAATGGTAAGTTATTATCACCACCGATGTACACCCGCAACACTAGATTGCATACGCGTTTCCTACCTAAAGGCTAAGAAAGAATACCTCATGTCATTCACGAACACAACAGCGCAATCACTGCTGCTCAATTAGCGAATAAGAAGGATGAAGCGATCCGTAGGCTTATTACCTAACTCGCTCGCAATCGCCATCGTGTTCATTTTGAGAGTTCATGTATGGGCTGACAATTGGCATCGGCATCAGCTAGCTGTCACATTCATACAAGAACTGTCAAAATGAACACGATGGCGATTGCGAGCGAGTTAGGTAATAAGCTTAACGGACGGACCTAGCAAAACTTCTACCATTATTTCTTATTTGCTATAGACACAAAATTAATTTAGAAGCTTTTTGTTACTAAGTTCAGTGATGTGGAAAAATGTCCCTCCAAACAAGGATGAAACGTCTATTTATTTAATTTTGCGCAAAATGGCGGACGCCACATAAAGGACTGTAATCAATCAAGCAATTTCCAAAAACAAATATTAATGTCCCACAAAGAAATATTGAAAACTGTGACCCTTAAACGCCAGAGGAAACGACATACAGTAGGCTAGCTCTTAGCTTTTTACAACCTTGTAAGTAGGGGTGCCGTGCGAGTCGGGTTACCTCCGCGTGTGTCCGGGGGGAAGAGCAGTGCTTGGTCCGGTGCACCCTGGGCATCGGCGCGGGGGGGGGGGGGGGTCTTTTGACCGTGTTCTACCGTACAACGTTGCCGACATTTTTGTCACAAGATTTTTGAATACTGTATTTATTACTTTGACATTGGCGTAATCGTCGCGTCGATCGATAGGCCATATTAAAAAAAGAAGAAGACGCTTGTAAGTAATTTATCTACTTATAGGTATAAATAAAAATAAATGTTGCTAAGCGCAAAACTCTAGAACGGTTGATCCAATTCGGTTAATTATTTTTGATGTGTTATTAAGTTCCACGGTATGTTTTTATAGAAAAAAAACACTTTAAAAAATGGAACCGGGAAGCCGTGACCTTTAGGTCTTGTTACCTTAGGCTCCGTCTACCCCGTAAGGGATAAAGACGTCATTTATGTATGGATGTTTAATCAAACTAACTGAACAATTAGCTCAAGTTTTCGAATTCATTTCGCCTGCCGAATGCAATAAGGGCACAAGTCAAAAAACCAATAATTCGAGAAACGGCCAGTTAAAGTTTTGAGAAACAGGTGTATGATCACCAAATTGGCTATATTTTTTTTTATTTCAGAAAAACGTATCTGTTCATGAGATTTTCTTTTTCTTTATCATAGATAGCTTCGGATGAATCCGTTAATTTCATTTATAATAATATACATTTGAAATTGTAAGGGCCTAAACATGGGTACTTAGTGTTGTGCCTTTGTTGCAGAAAGTATTTTATGCAATTTCGTGATGTGCCTGAAGTCATGCTAATTATCATATGCATAATTAATAATACAAATGCAATAAATTAATGCCAAATTAAAGAAAATGCTAATAATATAAAATAAAATCAAAATCCCACTTTCAAAAGACCGGTTCCTAACCAAATAGGTTAGGATTGGTATCAATTGTTTTCTACACATGTTTTTATAATATCAGTATTAATTTCGTCGTACCCTACAGATTTAGTATTATTTTAATGACATCCTATTCATTTATTTTTCTGACACTGGTGTTATGAAGATGCTATTATTTCGTGCATTACCATGTATGTGAATTTGGGTTGTTTGAGGTTGTTTAACTGAACCTGCTAGTTCTGTGTAGTAAGTATTAAAATTTGATGCTATTTCAAAGGGGTCCGTTATCATTTTATTTTTTATTACCAGTTTATTAATTATGTATATTGCGGTGTGTTTATAGTACTATTAGTTTAATTTTTTATTATTTGCCACGAGGCTCTGCATTTATTTTTAATGTTGATCAAATATTGTATGTATGTATGTATGTATGTATGTATAACTCTTTATTGTACATAAAACACAAGAAAAAGATGAATACAGGATAACACACATGCACAAAGGCGAACTTATCCCTAAAAGGGATCTCTTCTTCTTCTTCTTAATATTTGCTATTATTTAATCTTTGCGCAGTATCTATGCATTTTTTTAATAATTTAGTGTATCTGTAATATTCATTATTTTGTTCGGTTCTTTGTTTTTTATAATATCGAAAACGAAGTAATCTTTTCTTTGCAGCTAATTTTTACTCCTGTTGTCATCCATTTTGGAGAATTATGATTTGTATTGTTTATTTTTTCCGCATAACTAGAAAACATAGCTTATACCTAAAACAATACGATCAAGTCGTGAAACTGATTGAATGCGACATTAAAATCACTTTCTAAACATATATCTGAAAAAGATAGACTTGACAAACATTAAATTTCTGAAATTTATTTATATTTTGTGCTGTGTCATGATCAGAAATGCCGAGAAGTAAAATGGCAGCATAGGCTATTTTTATTTTTACATGCTCAATATATTGTCTATGCAGGTTTTATCCCTTGTTGGTTCCTTTAACTGATTTGTTAAATTATAATTATTTTTTTATATATATATTTTTTATATAAATAGGAAGGCAAACGAGCAAGTGGGTCACTTGATGGTAAGTGATCACCACTGCCCATGGACACCTGCAACCCCGGTGGGATTGCAGATGCGTTGCCAACCTAGAGGACTAAGATGAAATGCCTATTAGTCTGTTACAGTCGTTACTAATTGCTAGTGTATTAATATTGAAGTCACCACATACGATTATTTTTTTAAATTTAGATTTAGTGTTCAATTGGTGTAGTAAAATATTTAGCTTGTCAAGAAATAAGTTAGCGGATGAATTTGGAATTCTGTACAAACAAATGACTACAGCATTATGTTTGGGTACCTCAATACCACAGCACTCAAAAATCCTCTGCAAAAAATCGAGTTCCTTAAAAGTTACCTCTGGCTTTGCCAAGATACAGACTCCACCTCTATTTTGGTCTCGGGAATAGCTGCTGGCCAATGCGTAATTATTGTGAACTTTTATATTTGTTTCATTTTCAGATTTAATTAAAGTTTCTGTGAGACAGATAATATCTGGCTCATTGTTTTTCTTGTATATTTTCGTGAATTCATTATGCACAAGCAATGTTCATAAGTGTCATATAAATATAATATCACAAGACACAACTTAAAATTCAACTCAAATGATTGTGCAATAAGGGCACAACTAAGAAATGCCTTTATCGCATAAACGGGGTAGGCCATTTCGTCACATGTAAAAAGGGCATTTATGCCCTCTATATTCCGTTAGAGTTAACTTTTGAAAATAGTCTTTAATGTATACGGTAAAACGATCAAATTAGAACACGATTCCGGGATAAACTCAAAAACCGAAAATTTTGATTTCGGCCCTTTTTGCATTCAGCAGGCGATTTTATGACACTGTTTTATGTTGGTACTTAATTTGTTTTTCATTAAATTTCTTAACGACACTGAAAACTAGAACACAGAAAAATCCAAAAAGTCAAACTATGGCCGGGAATCGAACCCGGAACCTTATAATCCGTGATGTGTGCTACACCGCTACAACATCCATAGCAGGTTTTTTATCTTTGCGCTGGCCTTTTTTCCAATTCGTTTCTGTTGGTACACCCTTTATTGTGGCTACATCAGACTTTTTATGAAATTCCGTAGAGCTCCCACTGTCTTTATATCGCGTACAAAATTGTTCTTTAATTGCGGATGACGTGCAAAATATTCTGGCCATAAACAGGGCATAATGCGGCCCTAATGGCCGAGGAAATTAGGCCAGTTTAATGTTGATTTATTCCGATGTTGTTCCCACAGCTCCGATTATGCGGGGACTTAGTCCCTCCGTGGCACGATACATATTTAGTAGCCTTCGAAACAGGCCTTATTACTGTCACTGGAATGTCTTCTTATTTGTGGCGCATCAAGTCGTTATAGCGACAACTTCGCCCATACAAATATAATTCAAAAATCTTGTGACAAAAAATACAAAGACAAAGGTTAACTGATAGAGATCCCTTATAAGCATATTTATTTATTTATTTTCGGAGATCCAACAGCTATAAATTACAGAATGAGTTAATTGTAGTAGTAACATTAAAGCCAATTATAGGCTCTCACAACTAGAGACAAATTTGAACAATCAAAACAAAGTACGCGCGTAGTCGCAAACACACCACGCAACTAAAGATAAAAGAAAATACAGTTTCAAAACTTATCCACTACTTATCACTGTTCGCCTCTGTGCATATATTAATGTTATTTTATTAGTTTCTTCATATTTGTACAATAAAGCAATTACTTACTTACTTACAGAATGTCGGCATCATTGTACAGTAATGGTCAAAGACCCCCTAAGTTTTTTTTTCATTGTATGAAGATTTACGAATCGCGGTCCTCGCGAGAAATACGGGCGGCTGCGATTCTGTGAACATAATTATTGACAAGGCTTTTAGCGCTATTATTAAGTTAAACTAACATGTATGACAGGTACAGTCAAGTGCAAAAATAAGTATCGATGCTAACTTCTCAATAATAAGTCCCACGACCTTATTCCGCCGGTGTAAGAGCTAATGGAACTTATTTTTGAAACTTTGACTAGATATTTATTATTACACTTGACTGTAAGAGGCTGACAAATAAGTCGTTGAAATTGATGTTACAATGTGTGGGAATCTATCTAAATAATATATATATAACTCAAAGGTGACTGACTGACTGACTGACTGACATAGTGATCTATCAACGCACTGCCCAAACCACTGGACTGAAATTTGGCATTTAGGTAGATGTTATGACGTAGGCATCCGCTAAGAAAGGATTTTGATAAATTCTACCCCCAAGGGGATAAAATAGGGGATGAAAGTTTGTATGAAACTTTGTCAATTTTAAACCGATAAAGCTACTATGACGTAGGCATCCTCTAAGAACGGATTGCGTAATTTCTGCGGGTTAGCGATAAACGAATTCTATGCAGACGAAGTTGCGGGCAACAGCTAGTATGAAATAGGTATGTTAACCAAAGGCTTTAAAATAGATTAGAACGGAAAATATGAAGCTTGTGCCAGCCAACATTTTAAGTCATAATGACAGAGCTACGAGCCTCAACTTGATGTGTTCCAAATTAAAATTCAAGGCATTAAATTAACTAAAGTTTTAAGACGAACCAAGTCTCGAATAACAAATTGTTTAATGTTGTTTTAAGTTACAGAAGAGTTGCGTACCTACACGACATTTATGATTAAACTAGCTGTTGCCCGCAACATCGTCTGCATAGAATTCGTTTATCGCTATCCCGCGGGAATTGCGCAATTTTCCGGGATAAAAAGTAGCCTATGTGTTATTCCAGACTATAATCTATCTATGTTCCAAATTTCATCGAGATCTGTCCAGCCGTTCTGGCGTGAAAGAGTAACAAACATCCAAACATACATACTCACAAACTTTCCCATTTATAATATTAGTAGGACTAGGCGTTTCCCGCGGCTTTGCTCCTGTTCTAATTTTTTATTAATTTTATTTTACTAAGTTATTTTAAGGTAGCCTAAGTTTATATTTTAATTATTTTGTATTTACTTATTATATAATCTTTGTGATTAATTAAAATGTTGTTTTATAAGAACAATAAAGAACACAACCAAAAATAAGAAAGGCAAGTAGCTACCATATTACTCAATCCTACCGCTAAGGCTTTTTTTTTTTTTTTTTTGCTGCGGAAAAATGCGTTACGCATACGACCGCGCCGTGGGGACGGCGCGGAGGTTATGTGGGACTCTCCTCCCCGGCCCCCCCCCGAATGGGGAGAAGCGGAGGAGGCCTACCCACTAAAAAACCGCCGGTATTCCCTCTCTGCCATTGGAGGGGCGCCGTGGGAGCATAAAGGTGTCACCACGCACGCCCCGCCGGCCGCCCCAGCCTGAACGCCGGGGCTCCCGCGCCAAGAGAGGGGGGCCGGGAATACTTGCCCCCCCCCCTAGACTCGTGGGCCTCTACGCGCTAGCAGGGGATCCCCATCCCCCGCCAGCAGGCACCACTAGGGGAGGGCAGCAGCAAATTGCCGCCGCCTCCTCCCCGTTCGTCTGCGCCGGAGCGGGGGCGCGAGGGGGTCGTTCTCGCGCTCCCGCTCCCACTCCTCCTTCTGCGAGATCACGTCCTCGCAGAAGGAGGCGACCGCTAAGGCCTAGACGGACGTTCCGTGACCAAATTGTGGCCTTTTCGATGGTATCGATCGATGGTAGAATGGAACAGTCGACGTCGGTCGATAGTTTCTACTAGAGCAACGCTACCACACCAGTCGATCAATGGTATCGAACAACGCCTTTCGATTGGTTTATCCGTCGATCAGCCAAAGCTACCACACTAGTAGTAACACTAGTAACACCCCTAGGACGGCAGGACTCCCCTTTGATAAAAAAGCTTGTTTTTCATACATACACAGGGGTAGACAGAGTCTAAGGTAACAATACCTAAAGGCCACATTTAGCATGATTGTGGGCGTATGGATGAAAAGGGGAATCAAAATAGTGATGGGTTGCTAGCCTCATCGCCTATAACATGATTCCTATTCGCCCATTCCCTCGATGGGCTTTTACCATCTGCGCGGGTAGAGAAGAAACATTGTATGTTTTTTCTTTGCTCCCAGACCACCCTGGAAATAATTTTACATTTTTGTTTTTTTTTGTTTTTTGGCAACTTACATTACAAACTCGACAAAAATCCGTATAGGTGAAAAAAGGAATCAAAACAGTGATGGGTTGCTATAACTTATTTTTCATCTTGCTTGTTTGTTTTTCATCTTAAAATAGAAATGTCCTGTTATCTTTATGATAGCATGGCTGCCCTACCGGTAATAACCGAATAATAAGTCTACGCCAACCTGCGCTAAATTGAGTGGAGAAACCTATTTGCACAAATTCAGCCGCCGCCCACTTTTTACTCATTATTGCATTTGCTTGATACATCAATCTTTATGAGCCTGTTGCTGTTTGATTTACGGTATTATTTTTTCTTGCAAAGTAACGGCTGATTGATTGAGTTACTTCGCAGAGAATTGTTAATGAATAAATAAGTTTCTAATGAAAAACATGCGATGGATCCTCCTATATAAATGAATGTGATGTGTTTTGTAACTTGGGCGTGTATGTATATATTTGTATATTTATGTAGTATATTTCAGTTATTGTGTATTAGTTTATCGTATTAATCTATTGTGTAGTTTATTATTATATCTAACATTATTTAAAATTTCGACATTTAGGATGATTTTAGGTTTCGATCTGGGAGGCTGGTCTGGGAGCAAAGAAAAACATAGAATGTACCAATTGCTTCTCTACCCGCGCAGATGGTAAAAGCCCGTCGAGGGAAAGGGCGAAAATCATAGAAATCATGTTATAGGCGATGAGGCTAGCAATCCATCACTATTTTGATTTCATTTTTTACCTATACGGCTGACAATCTAGAATAATAATCACAATAAAAAAAAATTACTTATTAATTTTTTATGTTTTATGGTTTTACCGTTAGAAATTAAATTTCTAAACGTTACTAAAAATTAGAACAGAAAAATCCGAAAAGTAAAGCTATGGCCGGGAATCGAACCCGGATCCTCGTCATTCCGTGACGCGTGCTATACCCCTACACCACAATAGTATAAGAATAGACATAGAATTTGGATTTAGAAAGAGGTAAGGAGAAAATTTTGATAGCATCTTATAGAGGTAACCTATTTAAATCGCTCTTTGAGGTAACGAAGAGAGATTTACGATTTATAAATGTAAAAATTAACACCAAACCTCGCTTTGCCGGCTAGACAGAATACTTGCTAATAATATACTAAAATAAACGACGTTAAGCTAGCTTCTAAGTTAGACTTTCTAGTTAACCGCTCTGCTCGCTTAGTTACGCAACTAGTAACTTGCTCAAGTTAAACGCTTTTGACTTGCTCATTATACTAAATTTGCAATCGCAGTTCAGCGCGGAAATGCTGCCTGCGTGATGGGCACCCTGCCAAGAGGCCCACCTCTCTTTCACAATTAATTTTAAAGTTTATTTAATTATTTTAATTTAATTACTTCCATATTGGTCTGGGAGAAAAAGAAAAACATAGAATGTACCAGTTGCCTCTCGTCCCGCGCAGATGGTAAAAGCCCATCGAGGGAATGGGCGAGTCTTAGGAGTCATGTTAAAGGCGATGCGGCTAGTAACCCATCACTATTTTGATTCCTCTTTCCACCTATACGCCTACAATCATGCTAAATGTAGCCCTTAGGTCTTGTTACCTCAAGCTCTGTCTACCCCGTATGGGATATAGACGTGATTTGTGTGTGTGTTTAATTTAATAGTACATAGTTTTAGTTTTGTATTTACATTTTAATTTGCAACTAAATATTCCTAATTGGAATAGCGCTAAGACTACACCAGTATGCTTGGTGTAGGTTGTCGGTCACGAAACACGTCTCGAACGCGTTTGCGTTAAAATATCAAAATACTATGAGAATAGTTTGTTGCCGTTTCGATCCGCAAGTGGCGCTGCCAATTATTCCATAGTAGAGACGTTTACGTGAACGCGTTCGAGACGTTTTTATATGCGAAAACTTACACTAGAGGCTCAGAGACAAAATGAGGTATTGTTAGAAGCGTCTTGATCGCCCGCTCGTTATAGGCTATATGACGTGTCACTATATCTAATGTGGCGCCCTCTAGCGAGCATAAAGTATTTATTTATTTATTGTTACATTGTAATGTCATGTACGTTATATTAAAAGATGTTACAAAATGATTGGTCGGTCCATGACGCCCTTCAAGGGCACACAATAACAGTTTATCACTAAAACTAATATCAATTAAAGTACTCTGTTATTGTCGTAGTTGAATTTTAGTTTTCTACTTTTTTTAGGGTATCCGGCTACAGTTTTCATTTCACCTTAGCCCTCACAATTCTTTACCCAGATTTGAAATGATCCTGAAAATTTTATAAGGCGTCAGATGCGTCCAGAATTTCAAGATCCCTGTTACACAGGAGCTGTCGTATAAGTCGAAGCCTAAGTACACTGGGCGTTTGCCGGTCTAGCATAGCCGCGGGAGAGTGGGAGACAATTTATTTAGTCCCTATTCCAGATGTACCACAGACAGGATTGGTACAGATGTTCCATGGCAAAGAACACACACATACATACACAAATCACGTCTATATCCCTGAGCCTGTGGTAACAAGACCTAAGGGCCACGTTTAGCATGATTGTAGGCGTATAGGTGGAAAGGGGAATCAAAATAGTGATGGGCTAGCCGCGTCGCCTATAACATGATTCCTAAGTATTTTGGCCATTCCTCTAGAAAGAAGCAACTGGTACATTCTATGCATTTCCTTTGCTGCAGACCAGCATGGAAGTATGGCAAAGAATCTACATTTACAGTTCAGTGCGAGTTGCACGTTGGGTGGTGCTAACTCACCATCAGGTGACTCACCTTGCTCGTTTACCTTCCTTATTGTATAAAATAATATATTCATGGACAGTACATCCATACATACCGTCACGCCTCTTTCCCACATGGCTAGGTAGAGACTACTTTGTTCCACTTGCTACAATCCTGACATACTTCTTTCGCTTCACCCACATCAATCTCTTCATACATGCTCGTCGGTTTCGGGTACTCCTGACCAGTAGCCTTATTACCTAACTCGCTCGCAATCACCATCGTGTTCATTTTGACAGGTCACTTATGAGCTGACAGTTGGCATCGGAATCACCTAGCTGTCACATTCAAGAACTGTCAAAATGAACACGATGGCGATTGCGAGCGAGTTAGGTAATAAGCCTACTGACCTTTTCCAAAACGTCTCCTATTTGGTCTCGGAACGTCCGTCTAGGCCTTCATCTCCCAACGTAACCATTCATGGACTAAAGCCGCAGAAAAGGAAAATTAATGTACATTAAACACCTACTGGGGCACAAATATAATTTCCGCCATCCAAGAGGTCAACAGAGTTATATTTTGTTGAATAATTCATTCTTTCCGTCATCCGATTGTTGAATAACATATTTTTTCGGGACCTATTGGGCAAAATCTATTGTGACAGCCGGATCGAAAGATCATCTGGAATCGTAAAAACATATTTTGTGCTCTTTTGTGCTTCGTTACTTATTTTAGCTGAAGAAAAATTATCTTGGCCATAACCTTATTAATTTAAGCAAGGATATTGGACAAAACATAAACGTGAAGGGCCAAGTTCGGTAAATAAAGGGAGGCACGGCGCCGCCGATAATCGACCGTAGACTTTCTTAACTGAAATCTTTGCGCAGGAACTTGTTGCACGAGCTGAAGGCGAGCGCGACAAACATGCGGCCTGAGGGTGCGTACACAATTTACGTCTTCCCCTGGCCAGGAAGTGAAAATTTGCGCTCGCGTTGAGGGTAGTAAATTGCTGCATACGGCCCGGAGCGACGTAAATGATCTTGTTTGTATGTGTGCATAACTCTTTATTTGTTCACAAATGCACAAAGGGAGACTTATCCCTAAAAGCGGGTGGTAGGGCCTTGTGCAAGGTCCGTCCGGATCGCTACCACCATCTTACTCGCTAATGCTGCCGCTAAGTAGCAGTGCTTGCACTGCTGTGTTCCGGTGTGGAGAGTAAGACAGCCGGGAAAATTACGGGCACAAGAGGCATTTCATCTTAGTCCTCTAGGTTGGCAACGCATCTGCAATCCCTCCTGATCACTTACCATCAGGTGACCCATTTGTTCGTTTGCCTTCCTATTCATATAAAAAAAGGGATTTCTAATTCTTAAGTATCTAACATATTCACTGTCGAATTAAACCGTTAGTAATAAGTACCTGGACGACTGAGCTTCTGGCTCTTTCTTCCACGCTGGTCTGGGAGTAAAGAAAAAACATAGAATGTACCCGTTGCTTCTCTTCCCGCGTCGATGGTAAAAGCCCAGCGAGGGAATGGGCGACAATCTTAGGAATCATGTTATAGGCGATGCGGCTAGCAACCCATCACTATTTTGATTCCTCTTTCCACCTATACGCCCACAATCGTGCTAAGCGTGGCCTCTAGGTCTTATTACCTTAGGCTCTACTAGTAAGGGAAAAAGACGTGATTTATGTATGTATGTACGCACAAAGGAGAATTTATCCCTAAAAGGGATTTCTAATTAAGTATCTCACATATTCATTGTAGAAATAAACCTTTTGTAATAATTATACAGCTAGGGATCTAAAGAACGCAACTATATCGCAACTATGCCGTAGGCTTACGTTTTGAATAGCGATCCTCGTCACAATTATAAGCTTACAGACTAAGCATTGCACAGTTGAATACTGGACCCGTCTGCACGAACCCAAGTTACACAATGTGAAGGGGCCTTTAGAAAAGATGTTTGATATAACCCTCGATAGACAAAATATTAATAGTGACTGTTACCAAGGCCGTGGTTTAGCTGTCCCTTGTGCAGTATTAGGTCTAACAATCAATTTCAGAGCAACAAACCTTGAGGAAGCCGGCTTCGAACAACGCTGTGTAGAGTCCGTGTGTAGAGTCTTTTAGCCAGTGCCACCGCTAAGTAAAAACACACCCGCGAAGACTATCCGTGATGTTATATACACTAATTACACTTTTACACCAAACATTAGACACATTGATTAATATTTACAATAGTTTAAAATAAATACGTATAAAAGACCGACCGTGCACCAACAATTTAAAAACAAGTGACAGCCGCCTTATTGTTCTTTTTATTCGGTGCTGCGGCGCGTGGCAACGGACTAGCGCCAGCCAGCCACCAACAGCCAAAAAGGTTGAGACCCTAAAAATTTATTATTATTCAAAATACTTGCACAAAAGTAATGTGTATTAACATACAGTACTATATTTAAAAGACCTTTCGTTCTGTCTCGCTGTCTCGCTCATTCTTATGGATTTGAGTTGAATCGACCGAACGTACCCGAAACCCGAATGTTGTTTTAGTCTGCCCGCGCCTTCGTCCGCATAAAACATGTTTATCGCTATCCCGCGGGAACTATGCAATTTTCCGGAATAAAAAGTAGCCTATGTTTCCATATAGGGTACCAGCTATCTTCGTTCCAAATTTTATTCAAATCCGTCAAGTCCCCGCGGGATAGCGAACATGTCAATCCTACTAATATTAAAAATGCGAAAGTTTGTAACGATGTGAGTGAGTGTGTATGTTTGTTCTTTCGTCACGCTGAAACGACTGGACGGAATTCGATAACATTTGGAACGGAGATAGCTGATACCCTAGATTGATTGAAAAGTCCGATCACATCGGTTCGTAAAGACGTTGACGATGCGTTTACGCAACAAAATGTATGAAGAAACGGTGAGAGAACGTGACGCATAAGACGCGTCACTGCGCATACGCAGCGGTGTGGTCGCACCTTAAAGCGTATGTACAGTGCTTCTAGTTTCTTAATGTGTTTGACAGTTGCCGTATTTCGAATAAATATGAATGAAAAAGTACTTATTGGTAGTGAGAGCGAGTAGTTTGGACAAAGTTTTTTATTCATGTTTATTCAGAACACAGAAAAGCACAAAGCAAAATCGATGCATAGTCATATAGACTTCAAAAAAGTTAGTTATCTAGATACTCTCCGACATGTATATACCTACAGGATGTGCCGTTGCAGAATAACGTTGTAATTTTTTTAATTTCTACATAATTTATTTTTAATTACAAAACACTTATAAACTTAATGTGTAATTACTTAAATATAAAAATATAAATGTATAACAAGAAATGTATGTATGTATGTAAATGTATGTCATTATAACATTACCGTTGTGAATTAGTTACAACGCAAGATGGTTTTATCGATAATTTTATATAAGTAAATTAAACACGTTTCAAAAGTGACGTCGGCAATTCAAAGGTCATTTAAGAAAGAAAGAGAAACATTTATTGACACATATTCGATATACGTTTTTGATTACTTTTTTCTTTTCATTTTAACGCAATGGGTTTTGCCTCCAAACCATCTCATTACTTTTGGCCAAGGGCAGTTCATTCCGTTGGAATCGAAAGCACCAGTACCACTGTCACTGGGATCGCTGGACACGTGGCTCGACAGCGCCAAGTTCAAGGCGTACGTTAGTGGTTCCTCTATCCCTGCCACGCCATCTGTGTTTCCGTACGCGAACGACGGAAACTGAATCGCCAGCAGAACGCAAACGATGACGACCAATGGTGACATGTCCCTGAAAATAAGGACATTTCGTCAAAGGTACCTGTTTCAGAAAATTTTCACGACAAAGTAGTTGAAAAAAGGCAATGCCGTACCATACTTTTCTCGAAGCCTTCAGGCCATTTTCAACCTTGTGTAATTTTGCAGTAACTATAGTTGAAGCCTTATTTTTTTCGTGACATTATAGGACCCAACGTGAATCATCATCATCATCACTACATAGTATAAAATAAAGTCGCTTTTTCTGTCCCCGTGTCCCGATGTATGCTTATATCTTCAAAACTACACAACGGATTTTAATGCCGGTTTTTTTAATAGATAGAGTGATTCAAGAGGAAGGTTTGTATGTATAATACATGCATAATATACCGTGCGAAGCCGGGGCGGGTCGCTAGTTACATAATATAATATTGTAATTTAAGAATTATTGCTCGTCAAATCTTCCTTGCTGGTCTGGGAGTAAAGATAAAACAGAATGTATCAGTTGCTTTTCTTCCCGCGCAGATGCTAAAAGCCCATCGAGGGAATGGGCGAAAATCTTAGGAATCATGTTATAGGCGATGCGGCCAGCAACGCCGTCACTATTTTTGATTCCCCTTTCCACCTATATGCCCTTAATCGTGCTAAACGTGGCCTTTAGGTCTTGTTACCTTAGACTCTGTCTACCCCGTAAGGGATAAAGATGTGATTTGTGTGTGTGTGTGCTCGTCAAAGTGCCTTAGTATTGTCACTGTCACACTCACTCACTGACTCATTAACATAATTCTAAAAAGTGATTCTAGCTAACCTACAAGTATACCAAGTAAAAGTCGATAGACTCTTTTTATATATAGATTAATTAGACTAAACGAACATTGGAACAAAGGTATCCCCTTATTTGCTATAAAATCAATGGCTATAAAATCACATTCTATAAAACCATTTGCTATAATGATTCACTTTCTATAAATTCAGATGCTATAATCATTGCTTGCTATAATGCTCACTTGCTATAACACTTAAATTCTCTAAAGTTACTTTCTATAAATTCAAAATCTATAACATTCATTTGCTATAATATTCATTTGCTATAACATTCATTTGCTATAATATTCATTTGCTATAACACTCATTTGCTATAAGGATTAGATAGTATAACATTTGTTTTCTATAACTATTGAAATCTCTAAACTTTACTTAGGCAGCGGTACTACAACTGAAAAGTCGCGGAAAAGGGGGGTGTGGGGGGCAGGGCCCCCCACATGGGGGGCTCGGGGGCGCAGCCCCCGCCATTAGAAAAACACGTTACCAACATCCAATTTAAGACAGATAGGTTTGTTAGTTACCTTGTGTCCCTCAGAGCAGAAAATAGGAGCCCCGCCCAGCGGGGCTCCGTCGACTTTACATTTGAACACCTGGCTCTGTTTTATAGATTTTGATGCTTATAGAATGTGAATGTTATAGATTTTGAATGTTATAGATTATGAATGTTATAGAAAATAATCATTATAGAAAACAATTTTATAGATTTTGAATGTTATAGATTATGAAATTATAGATTTTGAATGTTATAGATTATGAATGTTATAGATTTTGAAATTATAGATTTTGAATGTTATAACATGTGACTTTTATAGCAAATGAATGTTTATAGCAAGTGATTTTATAGCATATGAACTTATAGATTTTAAATTTATAGCTTTTGATTTTATAGCAAATAAGGTAGACCCTGGAACAAACGCTACATTAGGCCAAAACATTTTAGACGACCATTTAAATTACGATATAATATATTTTAAAACTTACCTCTTGTTAACACGCAGATGTTTCAAAAACTCAAGTGGAACTAAGGAAATATAAAACCATATATTATTACAATAAGACGTGTCTATAATTAATCATCAGACGTATTTCCCGTTACATAGGTACATCGATTTACCTCAAAAATATTAATTAATACACTGTTTCCTTATAATGTAGAGGAAATAAGTTTACGTTAAAAATAAACATCATGTTGCTTTTAACATACATAAATCACGTTTTTATCCCTTACGGGGTAGACACGGTCTAAGGTAACAAGACCTACAAACCACGTTCAGTGTGATTGTAGGCGCGTACGTGGGGGAATCAAAATATTAGTGATGGGTTGCTAGCAGCGTCGCCTATAACTTGATCCCGAAGATTTTCACCCATTCCTTACATTCCAGCTGCGGGGTTCCATTACAAATGCACCCGTCGTAAGCGTTCATTCCATCGACATCATGTTGATGAATGGCAGTCGACGGTGCGGTTTAATAGGTCTTTTTTGCCACGAACTTGCAAAATCTGGAACGAGCTTCCCGCTGAGGTCTTCCCATCGAGTTACGACCTGGGTGCCTTTAAGAGGCGAGTGTACAATTTTCTGCAGGGCCGACAACGCACTGGCATCGCGTAAAGCGCTGCGGGTGTCTATGGACATTGGTGATCATTTACATCAGGTGACCCACTAGTTCGTTTGTCTGGCCTCAATAACATAACATAAAAAAACATGAACATTTACAATCTGCGCGGTAAGAGAAGCAGCTGGCACATTCTATGTATTGACGTAGTGATGACAGAATAATTAGATAGTGATAGATGCTATATTGTACACTAGCTGTTGCCCGCAACTTCGTCTGCATAGAATTCGTTTATCGCTATCCCGCAGGAATTACGCAATTTTTCGGGATAAAAAGTAGCCTAGGCGACGAAATTCACACGCGATAGCCCCCTTACTACGGAATAATTGGCAGCGCCACTAGCGGATCAAAACGGCAACAAACTGAGCCTCTAGTCTAGTGTAAGTGATCGCATATTTTACCAGCGCAGCAGGGCTGTTGCTGGTAATTATTGTAGAGGTGGAGACAGAAACAACTTTTGCAGTCTATTTCAAATCTAACTTTACTGTAACAATTTCATGCTTCTTCTTCTTCTTTTGATTGTGGCGTTACAAGTCGTTATAGCGACGACAACTTCGCCAATGTCGGTAAAAAAAATTAATTATAAGATCTTGTGACAAAATGTCGGCAACGTTGTACGGTAACACGGTCAAAGACCCCCTACCCCCCCCCCCCCCTGTCGGGCTCTTAACCAACGGTCAATGATATCCCTCAGATACTGCCAGGAAATCATTAGCCGTTGCCCAGGGTGCACCGGACTAAGGACTGCTCTTCCCCCCGGACGGATCCGAAAACGAACCGCACCGCAGCTCTTGTTCACACGTGGAGGTAACAACCATGTGACATCCGTCACTCATATAAAAACGTCTCGAACGCGTTCACGTAAACGTCTCAATTACTACGGAAAAATTGGCAGCGCCACTTGCAGAGCAAAACGGCAAACTGTTCTCATAGTATTTGACATTTTAACGCAAACGCGTGCGTCGTATTTTGTGACCGAAAACATACACTAAACTACTCTTTATTTGTGTGTTTTATAAAAAGGAACTATCTTCTTTCTTTCTTAATGCCCCGTTACCGGTCGAGGCACGGAACGAGGGCACGTCCGGGCGGCATGCACCGAAGTATTTAGAGCTCCCTTGATTACTGCATTGCTGCCGTTACAATACAATACAATACGAAGTATATAGTTAGGGTTGCCACACTCTGTTTAATTTTTAATCCGTTTGACCACATGAGAATACAACAGCTACAAGAATCATCACTACATCCTACTCATAATCACTATCACTACATCACTATCACTATCACTACATAGTATAAAATAAAGTCGCTTTTTCTGTCCCCGTGTCCGTATGTATGCGTATATCTTCAAAACTACACAACGGATTTTGATGCGGTTTTTTTAATAGATAGAGTGATTCAAGAGGAAGGTTTTTATGTATAATACATGCATAATATACCGTGCGAAGCCGGGGCGGGTCGCTAGTAGTATAATAAAATAAAGTCGCTTTCTCTGTCCCTATGTCCCAATGTCCCTAAGTATGCTTACATCTTCAAAACTACATAACGGATTTTGATGCGGTTTTTTTTATAGATAGAGTGATTTAAGAGGAAGGTTTTTATGTATAATTCTACGCAGACGAAGTCCCTATGTCCCTATGTCCTTATGTATATAAGGACATAGGGACATAGGGATATAGGGACAGAGAAAGCGACTTTATTTTATACTATGTAGTAATTTGCTGCGGTGTCAGCCCTAATTTAGTCAGAGCTATAAATATCGTTGCGGCGATAACGCCATGTGGGATAGTTAGTGTTTTAGTGTCTACGTAAACTAGGTACGGAAGGTTGCATCTAACATTCTCATCTCAATTTGAGTCTCATTGCAAATTAATAGAGGTTATTTTTTTTCTAAACCTGGACGTTCGTGGAAACTTTTCGTTATTGTGGTATAGATTTCTTCCATGCTGGTCTGGGAGCAATAAAAAAACATAGAATGTACCAGTTGCTTCTCTACCCGCGCTGTTGGTAAAATAAAAGCCCGTCGAGAGAATGGCCGAAAATCATAGGAATCATGTTATAGACGATGCGGCTAGCAACCCATCACTATCTTGATTCCATTTTCCACCTATACACCCTCAATCTTGCTAATTGTGGCCTGTAAGTACCTGATTTATGTATGTATGTATGTATGTACTTACAAAACACTTATAAACTTAATGTGTTAGGTATTACTTAAATATAAAAATAAAAATGTTTAACAAGAAATGTATGTATGTATGTAAATGTATGTCATTATAACATAACCGTTGTCAATTAGTTACAAATCAAGGTGATTACGTTTCATCGATAATTTTATTTACGTAAATTAAACACGTTTCAAAAGTGACGTCGGTAATTCAAAGGTCATTTTTGATTATTTTTTCTTTTTATTAAAACGCAATGCTCTTTGCCTCCAAAACTTCTCATTACTTTTGGCCAAGGGCATTTCATTCCCTTGGAATCGTAAGAACCAGTACCACTGTCACTGGGATCGCTGGACATATGGCTCGACAGCGCCAAGTTCAAGGCGTACGTTAGTGGTTCCTCTATCCCTGCCACGCCATCTGTGTATCCGTACGCGAACGACGGAAACTGAATCGCCAGCAGAACGCACACGATGACCAACGGTGACATGTCCCTGAAAGTAAGACATTTCGTCAAAGGTACAATACAATACAATACAATAACTCTTTATTGAACACCACATATAACAAACAAAGCAGAAAAAAGGTATCCAGAATATTACAAGGTAACAATAGGCGGCCTAGCTACCTGTTTCAGAATTTATTTACGACAGATCTGGGGGCACAGTAGTGCCCCCGACAAGTTGAAAAAAGGCAATGCCGTACCATACTTATCTCGAAGCCTTTAGGCCATTTTCAACCTTGTGTTTTTGCAGTTGAAGCCTTATTTTTTTCGTGACATTATAGGACCCAATGTGAATTACATAATATATATTGTAATTTAAGAATTATTGCTCGTCAAATTTTCCATGATGGTCTGGGAGTAAAGATAAAACAGAATGTATCAGTTGCTTTTCTTCCCACGCAGATGGTAAAAGCCCATCGAGGGAATGGGCGAAAATCTTAGGAATCATGTTATAGGCGATGCGGCCAGCAACGCCTTCACTATTTTTGATTCCCCTTTCCACCTATATGCCCTTAATCGTGCTAAACGTGGCCTTTAGGTCGTGTTACCTTGGACTCTGTCTACCCCGTAAGGGATAAAGATGTGATTTGTGTGTGTGTGCTCGTCAAAGTTCCTTAGTATTGTCACTGACACACTCACTCACTCATTAACATAATTCTAAAAAGCGGTTCTAGCAAATCTTCAAGAACCAAGTAAAAGTCGATAGACTCAGAAAAATTTAATTAGACTAAACGAACATTCGACCAAACGCTACATTAGGCCAAAAAATTTTAGACGACCATTTAAAATACGATTATATATTTAAAAACTAACCTCTTGTTAACACGCAGATGCTTCGAAAACTGAAGTGGAACTGAGGAAAACATATTACAATAAGCATTAATAATAGATCACACGTATTTCCCGTTACATACATCGATTTACCTTAAAAATATTAATTAATACGTACTGTATCCTTGTAATGTAGAGGAAATAACTTTATGTTAAAAATAAACATCATGTTGCTTTTAACTTACATCTTAGTCCTCTAGGTTGGCAACGCATCTGCAATCCCTCTGGGGTGGCGGGTGTCTATGGGCAGTGGTGATCACTTACCATCAGGTGACCCACTTGCTCGTTTGTCTTCCTATTCATATAAAAAAAAATACCGTCACGCCTCTTTCTCGACTCAGAATCTCCTGCTGAAATGTTCCAGAACAAATTATAACTTGTATGTCATCTTGTGTAGCAAAAACCCGCCGACGAAGCGAAGAAACTCGCATCAAATAAAGCGAAGCATCTGAAAATTAAAATTAAAAGCAATTTAATTAAGGCTGAATCAGCATCAGATTAGGGCGGGCTCCGGACACCTTCGCTTGGACCGTCTTTTAATTAAATTTAAAAAGAAAGCTTTGCCGCCAACGGCGACAGGCCACAGTAGGTCGTGTTCAACCTACGCGGATTCCGATCATGTTTGAACGCTTAAAAAAACGAGCTGGAAGACAACTTTTTAGTTTAGGAGTCCCACATACCCCTAGGGCAGTGGTTCCTAACCTGGGGGTAATTACCCCCGTAGGGGTAAAACGGAGATTCTAGGGGGTAACACGGGATGGCACGAAATAGTATTAAAATAGCAATAAACAAAACAATAGTACGGTAAACGGTAGCACGGCGCTCTCATGCGCGCGGCTTTTCTTACGTTACTTACTAGTTACCTAAACGTGCAATTGCTTACATAATAAACATTATTTTCGTTCGAATTTGTGTGGTTTTAATTATTTTAAATTAGCAAGGGGTAAACTCAATTCCCATACTTGTTCTCAGGGGTAGTGACATTGAAAAGGTTAGGAACCACTGCCCTAGGGCATCCAAAAAGATTTCATCTCCGTTCAAAAAAAGGCTCTGTCTAGTAATGCCCAAACCAACTGAAATCTCACTATTTATCACTGATTTAGTCCACTCCCTGTCTTTAGTACCTTATCTTTTCTTTTTGCTTCTGATCAAATCCTTTTCTGTTGTATGGCCTTCTTATTTTTCATTGTTACATTCTCACATTTATTTTATCTTAAGTATTATACAGTAATGTTATGTATGTATTTATTTTTATTTTTATTTAGCTATGTATTATATTTAATGTTGGTATTGTTGTTTTTATTATCCCTGCGTTTATCCTGTCTATTTGTTTCCGCCACCTATTTAAACTGTCTCCAACTTATTTCTTTTATTGGTTGTCTGGTCGCTATTAAGCGATAAGACCGCCTATTGTTTACTTTGTTCTTTGTTTCTGTATTGTTTTGTACTGATTTGTGGTGTTCAATAAAGAGTATTTTGTATTGTAATGCCCACCGTATGGTCAAACGCCGCGTTCCAGGCGCGTGCCGGTTTTTCTGCTTTATAATTTTATTGATTTAGTCGTAAATGTAATTAGAAACATGTTTCACGGGCGGTACGGGAATTACGAACCTCGACTCAGAAAGGCCTCAGTCCTCGACCTCGGACTTCTACCAGAGCCTCGATCGTAATGGATATGGTGTGTGAATTTGCCACTAGAGGCGCTAGTGTCGCGTGAGGTAACATTCACTTTTTACTGACGACCAGATAGCCTAGTGGTTAGTGACCCTGACTATGAAGCTAGAGGTCCTGGGTTCGAATCCCAGTAGGGGCAGACATTTTGTATGATGAATACGAATGTTTGTGCTCGAGTCATGGATGTTATATGTATTTATCTACATTATATAAGTATGTTTATCCGTTACCTGATGCCCATAGTACAAGCTTTGCTTAGTTTGGGGCTGGGTTAATTGGTGTAATTAGTCCCAAGATATTTATTTATTTATTATTTATTTACTGGTTTTGGCGGGCTTTTGCCGTATTTCGAATACCTAAATATGAATGAAAAAGAACAGTGTGCGTGTGAACTGAGAGACCACTTGGTTTTTAAAGGTTTAAAGGTTTTAAAGTAAGTGTAAAATGTAGTAGTAGTAGCGAATTACTTTGTAAAAAAATCATGGAATTCGTAAAGAAATTCACTAAAAAGTTATACAGCCAAAGGTGTGGTCCCTCAGTTCACACACTGAACCTTCCACTTCTGGGCAAGTGTTTAATATGCTGGCTTATTTTGATGTTACAGATTTAGTAAAAACATGTTTCAACGCATTCGTAATGACCGAAACGTAATTTGGCAATTTACTTACAAAACTTAGCTTCCATGCTGGTCTGGGAGCAAAGAAAAAACATAGAATGTTCCAGTTGCTTCTCTACCCGCGCAGATGGTAAAAGACCATCGAGGGAATGAGCGAAACTTATAGGAATCATGTAATAGGCGGTGAGGCTAGCAACCCATCACTATTTTGATTCCATTTTCCACCTATACACCCTCAATCTTGCTAATTGTGGCCTGTAAGTACCTGTTACCTTAGGCTCTGTCTACCCCGTAAGGGATAAAGACGTGATTTGTGTATGTAAGTATGTATGTACTTACAAAACACTTATAAACTTAATGTGTTAGGTATTACTTAAATATAAAAATAAAAATGTTTAACAAGAAATGTATGTATGTATGTAAATGTATGTCATTATAACATAACCGTTGTCAATTAGTTACAAATCAAGGTGATTACGTTTCATCGATAATTTTATTTACGTAAATTAAACACGTTTCAAAAGTGACGTCGGTAATTCCAATGTAATTTTTGATTACTTTTTCTTTTCATTTTAACGCAATGGTTTTTGCCTCCAAACCACCTCATTACTTTTGGCCAAGGGCATTTCATGCTATTGGAACCGAAGTTCAAGGCATACGTTAGTGGTTCCTCTATCCCTGCAACGCCATATATGTTTCCGTACGCGAACGACGGAAGCTGCAGCGCCAGCAGCACGCACACAACGACGACCAACGGTGACATGTCCCTGAAAATAAGGAAATTTCGTCAAAGGTACAATACAATACAATAACTCTTTATTGAACACCACATATAACAACCAAAGCAGAAAAAAAGGTATACAGAATATTACAAGGTAACAATAGGCGGACTAGCTAGTAAGATCCAATGTACACATGAAAGCGACGAATAAATGACTTATGACTTATGACTAGCTACCTGTTTCAGATTTTTATTACGACAAATCTGGGGGCACGGCAGTACCCCCCACAAGTTGAAGAAAAGGCAATGCCATACCATACTTTTCTCGAGGCCTTCAGGCCATTTTCAACCTTGTGTAATTTTGCGGTGACTATAGTTGAAGTCTTATTTTATTCGTGACATTATAGGACCAAACGTTAATTTGTTGGAGTGTGAACGCAACCTCTTTAGACCTAAGCGAACTGTTTTATAATATGTTTATGACACCATTGTCACTGTCAACACTTCTTAAGTTAAAAGCCTTCGTACCGAACACCACTCTTTCTATTTTCCCTATACACACGTTTTTAGTTCCACTTAAATTCATCAGAAACATTCGACCAAACGCTACATTAGGCCAAAAAATTACAATATATATATTAAAACTAACCTCTTGTTAACACGCCGATGCTTCGAAAACTCAAGTGGAACTGAGGAAAAAGTATTACATTAAGCATTAATAATAGATCACACGTATTTCCCGTTACATACATCAATTTACCTTAAAAATGTTGATTAATACACACTGTATCCTTATAATGTAGAGGAAATAAGTTTATGTAAAAAATAAACATGTTGCTTTTAACATACATACCGTCACGCCTCTTTCCCACAGGGGTAGGCAGAGACTACTTTGTTCCACTTGCTACGATCCTGACATACTTCTTTCGCTTCATCCACACTCATCAATCTCTTTATACATGCTCGTCGGTTTCGGGTACTCCTGACGTTTGCCCTTTTGCTTTTACACACACACACATACACACAGATCACGTCTTTATCCCTTACGGGGTAGACAGACTCTAAGGTAACAGGTACCTACAGGCCACATTTAGCAAGATTGTGGGCGTATAGGTGGAAAATGGATTCGAAATAGTGATGGGTTGCTAGCCGCATCGCCTATAACATGATTCGTATGATTTTCGCCCATTCCCTCGATGGGTTTTTACCATATGCGCGGGAAGAGAAGCAACTGGTACATTCTATGTTTTTTCTTTGCTCCCAGACCAGCATGAAAAATTCTTTCACCCTTAGAATCCTTATCCCTGATGAAAATGGATCAAAATTTAATTTTGCGCGGATAAAACGTGCAACGGAACCACTGTATACCTTTTCTTCTTTTCTGAGGTTTCATAAATCTGAGGCTTATTGTTCTTAATTTCGCAGTAATTATTTTTACCAGAAGGGATTTTGGACCGCAAACGTTTTACGAGGGAAGACCGCGGAAGGGGGGTAAACACAAATAATGGGAAAACTCCTAAAAATAAACTGTTTAAAAAGCACGGTTTTAACTTGAATGCTCGTCTTCGCTGAGTTAGGCGAGTGTTATTCATCTTAAATAGGCTTGCTGGTAACAACAGCATATCAACCTTTTTTTTAAGTCAAAACCCCTTATTAATAAAAGCTTTACAGGCTTCTGCTAACTTAGTCCGGGTTCGATTCCCGGCTTTACTTTTCGGATTTTTCTATGCATTCTAATATTCAGTGACGTTTTGATATTTTTTTAAACTATTAATCAGAACAATAACATTAGAAAAATAAAGAACGAGGTAGACAATAGGCGGTCTTATAGCTTAATAGCGATCTCTACCAGACAACCAATAAGAAAATAAATACCTAAGTTGGAGACAGTCTAATTAATATGTATTGTTGTAGTTTTATATGTATATATACATATAAAACTACAACAGTCAGCTAGTACATATATGTACTAGCTGATCCGGCGAACTTTGTTCCGCCTTAAATTTGAAAAATTCCAGTGGTTTGGGGTGTGCTATCCCGCGGAAACTATGCAATTTTCCAGGATAAAAACTATCCTATGTCCTTTCCCGGGACTCAAACTATCTGTATACCAAATTTCAACTAAATCGGCCCAGCGGTTTAAGCGTGAAAAGGTAACAGACAGACAGACAGAGTTACTTTCGCATTTATAATATTAGTAAGGAAGTATTCGTCAGAAATGCAACTCTTCAAACTTAACCCCGTTTCTGTAACTCCACGGTCATAATGCAGACTGGGCCGTGAATGCCCTCCTAGACTTTTAGGGGTGACAGTAAAAGTGGTAATTTCGGGAAAGTGTAAATTTCAGACGTTAGGCTTTTAGCCGGCCGTCGCAACACCTCAAACGAGGTGCGGGCGTGGTCCAAGTATTACATAAAATTTAAAAGAAAGATAAAAACAAACATTTTAACAAAAGAAAACCGACTTCACTACGCACTAAAAAGAAAAAAATAATTGCATAATATTCTTCTACAACTTAATAATTAACTTACTTTTTCTACTTATCAATATATAGGTACGATCTAATGTTGTTACAATTATTGTTATTTCTGGAGTCGGTGTCAGCCAACGTACGCTTGTAACTACATACATAGTTACAGGTGAGATGTGCTTGTGTATAAAAGGGGTACGTATTAAAATACATAAAGTTTAAAATGTATAATGGGTTAAAATACATAATGGTTTATAATATATAATGCGATTTTCTCAGAAAGTTACAAATTAACAGGATTGTTATAAAACAAACCTAACCTAACCTAAACCAATCTATAGATTACGATATCAAAAAAGTTCATTTAGCTAATAGTTTTACAGAAAATTGCGTTATACATTTTGAACCATTATGTATTTTAACCCATTATACATTTTAAACTTTATGTATTCTGATCCGCTCCCGTATAAAAGTTAATTTGTGAAAAAGTATTTGTTAAAGTATTCTCGTATTATTGTTGCTGGGTATATTGTAGTGTTTCCTTGGCTGACACCGACTACAAAAATAACAATAATTGTAACAACATTAGATCGTACCTATATATTGATAAGTAGAAAAAGTAAGTTAATTATTAAGTTGTAGAAGAATATTATGCAATTATTTTTTTCTTTTTAGTGCGTAGTGAAGTCGGTTTTTTTTTGTTAAAATGTTTGTTTATTTTTTTAATTTTTAGTGAATCTGAAGAACACTAACACTTTTTTCTGAATATGGGTAGACCTACTAAACGTGCTGCCATTTCAATTTGGTCCAGTTCTGACAATGGCACCCCTGAAAAAACCGTATAAGTCTGAAATTAGCATTATTAAGTATCTATGTGTGCGACAAATCGTCCGTTTCATTTAAACGGCGCTGTCATATGAGCAGCACGTTTAGTAGGTCTACCCATATTTAGAAAAAAATGTTAGTGTACTTCAGATTCACTAAAAATGTATCAAATATTATAAATAATATGTCGTTTTTTTTTTGTTAAATTTTTTGTTTATTTTTTGATTTTTAGTGAATCTGAAGTACACTAACATTTTTTTCTGAATATGGGTAGACCTACTAAACGTGCTGCTCATATGACAGCGCCGTTTAAATGAAACTGACGATTTGTCGCACACATACTTAATGCTAAATGGAGGTCTAAAGGAGAGGCCTACGTCCAGCAGTGGACTTGTAATGGCTGAGATGATGATGATGACTTAATGCTAATTTCAGACTTATATGGTTTTCTCATGGGTGCCATTGTCAGAACTGGACTAAATTGAAATGGGACCACACGGTAAGCACCAGCTTTCAAAGAAAAAAAGAATCATTAAAATCGCTTCGCCCAGTCGAAAGTTATGAGGTAACAAACATAAAAAAAAAAAAAAAAAAAAAAAAAAAATACAGACGAATTGAGAACCTCCTCCTTTTTTTGAAGTCGGTTAAAAATAAGACATTTTCAACATGAAAATACCGTGAGACTTAATCATCATTACACATAAACGGATAACTCACGTATAAAAAGTCGAGTGATGCTCGACTTGTTTCGGACTATTTCGTAGTCCTTCTTCCTAGAGCGCTCGCCCCGGCGGCAGCCATTTTATCCCCAAACTAGTTTTACTAAAGTGTATTTTAAAGAGTAGTCTGTGGACAATATGAAAAAACGTTATGCGCAGCTTTTAGCCCCATCAATGAAAAATGGAATTAAAAGTAAGAAAAGTATTAAATTAAAAACGAGTTAAAAACTAAACTAAAACTAATCTTTAAATAAAATAATTAAAAAGGAGGGGCCCCGTGGCATAGTCCGACAGATACTGGCAGCATTCCCCCTTTGGACAGCGATACTAATACGCGCCAAGGAAGCTCCCAGCTCTGCGGTCACCCGTAGCGTCTATTAGCCTCTTCGAAATATCTTTCACCCACGGATCAAGGTTCTCAACGCCGAAAGGGACAAAGTTAAATTCGGTGCTGAGACCGCTATATCTATTTATCTTGCCTATCTTTATTTTAATGAGTTGCATACTGGAATATCGAAAATAATAAAAGGTACAAACAAATACAAACTTAACTTAAGAATTAACGTTTAGATTGTTGTTAACAAAACAACTTGTACATAATAGCAAAAGGAGCAGCTCACATCGCTTTTAAACACTCAAAAGAAACACCAAAACGCTCCCGCTCCCGCTACCGCTGCCGCTTATCACTTGCGTATTAAAACAGCAGCGAAAATTCAGTTGAAACGGCACGACGAAACTTACAATGCCCAATTTTAAACTCTTGTAAATTCAAGCGAATGTCTCCGACGCCAACTGAATGCCAACTCTATGAAACTGACAGTAAGGTCTGTTACACTGGCGATATTTACGGGGGGTTATTCTAAATGGGGGTTATATATCGATGTAAAATGGGAGATTCTAAACTTTTCGTATGCGACCGAAACGGTCTCGGCGAATACTTGCCCCGTAGTTAAGTTTGAATTACAGGGGTTAGTATTATGCTGGTTTATTGTTTTCATTTGTTTTTCTTTTAGAGCGTCTGTGGAATAGAAAATGGCTGCACACTTTTATGGCCTCGGCTTTATTGTATTTTGAGCTCTGCAACTGTTTATCTACACTCGGGAGCAAAGAAACTGGGCCACGTCCCGTAGAAAGTTGGCATCGGAATCAGATAGCTGACACATCTCTTGTATCACTCTATTTATTGATGAAAACGACATTAAAATTCATTGCGTAGTTTAAAAGATTTAAGGGAACATACCCGTTTGTAACTATGGAAGATCTAGGATTATGCCCGACACGTTTCGTACCAATACGGGTTTTGTTGTCAATATGCCTACTTCTGTCAGAACCCTGGCTGTCAAATTCATACAAGAGCTGTCAAAATGAACACGATGGCGATTGCGAGCGAGTTACACAATAAGCCTACCGGTTTCTTAGCGTGGGAGTCAGGTTACCTCCGCGTGTGGTCAAGAGCTGCGGTTCGTTTTTGGATCCATCCGAGGGGAAGAACAGTGCTTGGTCCGGTGCACCCTGGGCATCGGATAATGATTTCCTGGCAGATTCTGAGGGAGAGTGGGTGGGGAGGGGTCTTTTGACCGTGTTCTACCGTACAACGTTGCCGACATTTTTGTCACAAGATTTTTGAATACTGTATTTATTACTTTGACATTGGCGAAATCATCGCATCGATCGATGGGGCCATATTAAAAAAGAAGAAGACCCGGTTTCTTTGCCCCCGAGTACAGGTGTGCTTGTAAAGTCGCGGCAGCTTAGTGGTTTGACCTGTGGCCTCCCAAGAAGTCGTAGGTTCGAGCTCGGGCTCGCGCCTCTGAGTTTTTCAGAATTTATGTGCGATATTACCGTATTCCATACTTCCATATTGGTCTGGGAGAGAAAGAAAAACATAGAATGTACCAGTTGCCTCTCGTGATAAAAGCCCATCGAGGGAATGGGCGAGTCTTAGGAATCATGTTATAGGCGATGCGGCTAGCAACCCATCACTATTTTGATTCCTCTTTCCACCTATACGCCTACAATCATGATAAATGTAGCCCTTAGGTCTTGTTACCTCAGGCTCTGTCTACCCCGTACGGGAAATAGACGTGATTTGTGTGTGTGTGTGTGTATTACCATATTACATTTGAAATTTACCATGAGCTATTCGGTGAAGGAACACATCGTGAGGATACATCTGCGAAGTAATTCAATGGTGTGTGTGAAGTTCCCAATCCGCACCGGGCCCGGGGAACTATAGCCCAAACCCTCTTGTTCTGAGAGGCTTGTGCCCAGGAGTTGGACGCATAGCTGAAGATGACGAGGATTAAAACAACCTCCTGCTGAAATATTTCGGATAAATTTTGTGATAAGTACCTTTTCATTCATTCATTCTTTGTATTTATGGCTACCGGTCACTTTTAGGTTAGCAACCCTTACTGCCAATGACTCCTGACTACAGCACAGAGTATAACGTGTTTGACCGGTTTTTATTTGTTCCGAGATGGGGGTTGGGAGAAGTGTGTATTTGTTGTACCTACGCCTGCAATGGACAGAAACAAGACATATTAGACAGCACAAAACATTTTGCGGGTGGTAGGGCCTTGTGCAAGGTCCGTCCGGATCGCTACCACCATCTTACTCGCTAATCCTGCCGCTAAGTAGCAGTGCTTGCACTGCTGTGTTCCGGTGTGGAGAGTAGGACAGCCGGGGAAATTACGGGCACTAGAGGCATTTCATCTTAGTCCTCTAGGTTGGCAACGCATCTGCAATCCCTCCGGGGTTGCGGGTGTCTATGAGCAGTGGTGATCACTTACCATCAGGTGACCCACTTGCTCGTTTTCCTTCCTAATCATATGAAAAAAAATAAAAATTAACAAATAAGTACCTTGTTTATTGTTAATTCCCTCTATGTTCTTAGTACCTGAACTAACCAGTCTCACTAGTCAATAATCTCCAATACATCTTTAGGGTTCCAAAAGGTATCGACTGACCGCTTAATTAAAACGAGTCCTCGCCCGCGCGGCACAGGGGCGCGGGGTAAGACGACAAAGGGGGCTGAGAGAGGTGCGGGCGGGTAGTGCGTCCCACCCCGCGCCCCCGCATTGCGCGGGCGTGGACTCATTTAAGCGGTCGGTCTATAAAAATGACACCTTATTACTAAGAATTCGCTGTTCGCTGTTTCGCTTCCACGCTGGTCTGGGAGCAAATAAAAAACAGAATAAACCAGTCGCTTCTCTTCCCGCGCAGACGGTAAAAGTTCATAGAGGGAATGGGCGAAAATCTTTGAAATCATGTTCTAGGCGATGCTGCTAGCAACTTATCACTATTTTTATTCTCCTTTCCATATATATAAAAACGTGATTTATGTATGTACCTATGTATGTCGCTGTCCGTCATCTGTCTGTCTGTCCGTCTCTCACCAGACTGTATCTCGTGAACCGTGATAGCTAGACAGTTGAAGTTTTCACAGATGTATTTCTGTTGCCGCTGTAACAATACATACATACATACATACATACATATATCACGTCTTTATCCCTTACGGGGTAGACAGAGCCTAAGGTAATAACACCTTAAGGCCACGTTCAGCGCATGACTAAGGGCGTATAGGTGGAAAGGGAAATCAAAATAGTGATAGGTTTCTAGCCGCATCGCCTATAACATGATTCCTAAGACTTTCGCCCCTTCCCTCGATGGGCTTTTACCATCTGCGCGGGAAGAGAAGCAACTGGTAAATTCTATGTTTTTTCTTTACTCCCAGACCAGCATGGAAAAACAACAAATACTAAAACAGAATATTTTTAGGTTTTTCTACATAACCAATTTAAAATTCACACTGCATACATTTCGTTTAGAAGCAAGGCTCTGTCAACTCTGGATTACGGTTTAACTTCGCGAATTTACACGGAACCCTCGGTTCGCGAGTCTGTCTCGCACTTAGCTCTAATGTCTCAATTTAGCTGAGCGGTCGCAATCTCCCGCTGCAGCCTCGTAATTGGACAGAGATCCCTTAATACCCCTTTTATCACCCCCACTAATAATGGAGGGGATGTCCGACCAGCCGATAACTTATAGTTATATCCGGTTATAGGTTTTCGATTTGTACGGGAAACTGAAGTTCCATCTTAAAGTACTTCACTACATAGTATAAAACAAAGTCGCTTTCCGCTGTCTGTCCCTATATATGATTAGATCTTTAAAACTACGCAACGGGTTTTGATGCAGTTTTATTAATGTATAATACATACATTAATACATGAATCACGTCTTTGTCCCTTACGGGGTAGACAGAGCCTAAGGTAAAGGTCATGTTTAGCATGATTGTGGGTGTATAGGTGGAAAGGGGAATCAAAATAGTGATGGATTACCAGCCGCATCGCCTATAACATTTACGATTTACGCTCAAACGATTTTCCCTCAATGGACTTTTACCATTTGCGCGGGAAGAGAAGCAATTGGTACATTCTATGTTTTTTTCTTTACTGCATATACATATATGCAGTGTGTATATACACAACACCCGTGCAAAGCTAGTTAGCGTGTCGCTAGTTACAAACATGTTTAATTTTAAGTTCTCATAATAAGTGAATTGTAAAATTCCTAATGATAATGAATAATCTCTAAACCTAAACCTAATTGAAGCAAAATATTATCAATCGTTAGTAAATTTTATCACGTTACTAGCTTCTGCCCGCGACTTCGTCTGCGTAGAATTATACAGAAAAAGTATAACACCTTCCTTTTCAATCAATCTATCTATTAAAAAAAACCACATCAAAATCCGTTGTGTAGTTTTGAAGATATAAGCATACATAGGGACATAGGGACATAGGGACAGAGAAAGCGACTTTATTTTATACTATGTAGTGATAGTGATGATAACGTTATTCTTTGAAGAATTTCCGTATACAAATTTTTAATCGCGTAAAAAATCCTAGCATAGCTCTTAAAGCTCGTTGTGTGACCCCGAGACTCTTAAAAAGGCAGCAGTCAAGGACCTGACCTTTTTCGAGAATTCATCAAAAAAGGAGTCAGTCAAAATGGTCAGTTATCGCGTTTATCAGGCAGATAAGCAGAAAACGGTGCCGGAGCGGCTTTAAATTAGGGAAAATAAACATTAATTTATCACCGAAACTGCTAAAGTTTGACAACCTCGAGCCATACCTCACCAGTGAAAGAAATTAAATCCATTAAGCTAAGTTTGGTGAGAAAACAAAAGTGCCAGGGATTTTTATTGGGCAAAAAAACGGACTTCGTATTGCGATTGTGAGTGTTTAAGTACTTTATTGAATCAGGCGTTCCTTTGCGGAGGTCCATTTCAATGAACTAAAAATATTTACCTTGCTACTCCGCTACTCACGTACAAGATGACCAAGTCTGTCTGTGTAATAGGCGATGCGTCTAGCAACCCATCACTATTGTATTCTCCTTTCCACATATACACCCACTGGTAGTTTCAAAAAAGACATGTAAAGAAGCCCTTGGCGGCCAATTTGCAAAAGTAAATTTTTGGTGTTTTTATTTTTATTTTAATTAATATGATTGAACGTAAAATATATTAACATTAATTTAATTAATGAAATAACAGACTGTAACGTAATTGCTTAATGTATCGTGAATAATTTATTTGAATCAGTCCTTTTAATCATCCTGTAATTAACTGAATATCGTATAATTTTAACGTTATTAATTTCCATAATTACCGTGCACTAAATCAATTTATGCTATAAACCCACAATTATTTTGCTTTGGAAGATCTATAAAAAAACTAAAACATAATAGGCGAACGACTGTTTTATCTAAGCTTTAATAAGTTTAAGGTAGCCTATCTAGGACAAGATACGAGCTTATACAGCTTATAATCATAAGCAAAGTGGCTGGAAAAAGAGCTGCTGGGCGCAGGAAGAAATCATGGCTGCGAAATATCCGGGAATGGACTGGAATCACAAGTGCAGCGGAGCTTTTCAACCTGGCCAGAGACCGTGTGAAGTATGCGGAGCTGACTGCCAACCTTCGCTTGAAGAGGCACCATAAGAAGAAGAATAGGTTTAGAATAATTGATTACATTTATTGTTTCTACAAGCGTTTATCCGTATGTTACGGAATTAACATCAGAGCCATCTGTCGTGGTACTAGGAAATACTCTTAGTCAATTGCTTGATTACTAATCGATTCTCTTATTTAGTTCCACACTGTGTCAAATAGAGGTCGCTATAACGCCACCTGTGTTGATGTTATATAAATCTCTAAGCTGTACATGCATAGGAAAACTTAATTGATTTGTATACCTATTAGTTTGGAATATTACCGACAGATGACGTTTTCCATTTATGTATGTATATAGGTATATTAGACAACGTACTTTATTTTTTACAGCTTTTTTTCTTCCATCGAACCTACGGAAATGATCGGACCTCCATAACGAGAATGGGTCCAATTAAGGGTGTGGGTTAAAAAGTGTCCCTTCAAGGGTCAGGGGACGTATTGGCCCATTACGACCCACACCCACTCAATGGCGCAGTTAATTGTTATCGGCTGCCCAATTAAATGACCCATTGATACGTGGGAATGACTTGATTAAAACTACCCGCTCATTATAGTGGCGGCCAAGAAACTTGTACCATTTTCTCACCGCGTAGTAACCTTTTCCAGTAACGGTGACGGTTATTTTTTCTTTTTCTTTTTCTTAATATGGCCCAATCGATTGATGCGATGATTTCGCCAATGTCAAAGTAATAAATACAGTATTGGGACCGAGCGCGACGACAGCGCCACGTGACAGGCGGCCATTATGGACAATATTGTCACCGCTGTCAAACAAGAAGTAAGTAAATATTGTGAAAAATATTAATGAAATCTTGTGTTATTTTACTATATTACACAATTTTGGACAATGGTAGTCAGTAACATGTATCAAATATGATAACGTACTTTAAGTAAAATTTTAGAGGTTAGGTAACTTACTTTTTTTTTCTTACGGCAAATACCTATCCACTTATTTATTTGGTCTCGTTTCCACCATGGTCTTGGAAATTGGTAAAATTGGTCGCTATTCTTCTTGGTGTTATTACAATTCACAACAACACATCTTACCAGCACCATATTTTTATCTCAAAAACGATTAGAAAATGTTTACTGCCATATGGATTTGACAGCTCAAGTCAGCGACAAAAATGACAATTTTAGCCGTAGCGAGCGCTGTGATCGTTTAGGCTACCCCCTCCACCCGCTTTGCACTCTGCGAATTCAAAAATCTTGTGACAAGTTGGTCTGAGGTCCGTCCCTCTGTTCTTAAAAACAATCAATGTCAAATCGAGCGAATGTTCGATTTGTGAACATCGAGTTTAGAATCTTACCAGCCAGCCCGATAATATCCTACCTAACTCTACAGTGCTGTAGGAGTTTGTATATGCAATAGTTTGTATATACAAACTAACTGGCAGACAAAGTCAATTTAATTTAGGAATTAGTTTCAAATAATGAGAAACAAGTGTTTTTGCGTGCATCGCCTGTGCGCGCAGTCATGCTAATCTAACTGTAAATTGAGTATTCTACATCTTTCTACGGAATAAAATAATAATTAGTGGAAATCATTTTATTACATTTCTAAACGACACTGAAAATAAGAACACAGGAAAATCCGAAAAGTAAAGCTATGACCGATAATCGAACCCGGATCCTCGTTATTCCATGATCAGGGCTATACCACTCAGAAATGACGGCATAGCGCTCAGAGTTATTTTATGACTAGCTTCTGCCCGCGACTTCGTCTGCGTAGAATTATACATAAAAACTTTCCTCTTGAATCACTCTATCTATTAAAAAAAACCGCATCAAAATCCGTTGTGTAGTTTTGAAGATATAAGCATACATAGGGACATAGGGACAGAGAAAGCGACTTTGTTTTATACTATGTAGTGATGTAGTGATATAGTAACAGCCTTCTAAGCGTTATTCATGCTGGTTCATTTCACAGTTTACTTTTTCCATGGGCTTGTAGTCTATTGTTAAAAAGGACACATTTAGTTTATTGAACGTCAATTCAACTAACGCCTATATGCGTGGCCAGTCCCTTTTGTCCATAATCCCTTAAAACATTCAAAACAACTGATAGAATATTCGCGAAAGGTCGAAGTGGACTTGTCCGGGCAAGTCCAAGTGAGTGCGTGCCGTACGTGACCGACCCATGGCGGGATCATCTGTTCGGAAAACATTAACTTACCTATCGATCCCATTAGGACTTTGGAGGAGTATGATTGCTCTAAAGTGGGGCAAATGATGTTTTTAACTCTCCTTTATAGCCTATCAAGTGAATCGTCTCTTACTTGTTCTGTTTGGAGGTTATTTTATTATCAAAGGTCGGATATTTGGGCGCTTAAGATGCCTTTCTTCACCTCTCTCTCTCTCTCTCTTATAGTGCCTCTCCAACTAGTGGAGGTTGGCAGTCAGCTCCGCATATTTCCTCCGATCCTTCGCGATGTTGAAAAGTTCGGCAGCACTTGCGACTCCGGTCCACTCCCGGATTGCGCAACCACGACTTCTTCCTGCGGCCGACGGCTCTTCTGCCTGCTACTTTGCCCATCATTATTAGTTGCAGGAGTTCGTATCTGGCGTGCCTAAGCACGTGGCCCAGATAGGCAACTTTACGCTTTTTGATGGTCGGCATAAGTTGGCGTTTCTTCCCAGCTCGGCGGAGTACTTCAACGTTAGTCACTCGAAGTATCCAGCTAATGCCCAACATGCGTCTAGGCCCACATTTCAAAGGCTTCTATACATTTCCGAATTTGCTCTTCGACAGTTCAGGCTTCACATCCGTTTCTTCACCACGACAGGTTAATATTTCCGTTTGTTTATTTCCAAGACTATAATAGGTCTCTTAAAATATTTTACTTCGATGTTGGTCTGGAAGCCAAGAAAAAACATAAAATGTACCCATCGCTTCTCTTCTCGCACATATGGAAAAAGCCATCGAGGGAATGGGCGAAAATCTTAATCATGTTATAGGCGATGCTAGCAACCCATCACTATTTTGATTCCCTTTTCCACCTTGACGCCCACAATCATGCTAAATGGCCTTTAGCTTGTTACCTTAGGCTCTGTCTACCCCGTTAAGGGTAAAAACGTGATTTATGTATGTATGTTTGTGACGGATTTGTGTCGCTTTTTTTTCTTTGACGGGGTAGATGCCTATTACCTTGCACAAGGTCCTACGACCACTCGCAACTGAAAGCGCAATTCTACAAAGGATTAAGTACTTGACGGCCAAAATGCAGCGCCATTTATTCCATTCCGAATCAATTAATGCCAATTGGAAACATACAGGTCGAAAATGCGGGCGGGCCCGGACCGGGCCCGGGCCGCCCGGTATGCCCGCGCCTATCATCAGAGCCCATATACGTCCCACTGCTGGGCAGAGAAAGCAATCACCGTCGCCCAGGGACACCTGCAAGACCCGGGGATCACAAGTGCGTTGCCGGCCCTTTGAGGAACAGGAAGGCTCGCTTTTTAAAGATCCCTAAATTGTACCGCTCAGGGAATGCTGCAGCAGGAAGTTGGTTCCAGATCTTTACCGTGCGAGGAAGGAAATTGCGTTTAAAACGCACGGTGCTTGACTGCCAACCATCAAGATGTTGCGGATGGAAGGACAGACGGTTTCGCGAAGTACGGTAGTGGAATTTAGCCGCAGGCAGCAATCCGAAGACGTAGACGTGGGACGTAGGCCCAGTGCGGATTGAGAACTTCACACACACTATTGAATTGCTTCGCATGTGTGCAGGCTCACGATGTTTTCCTCCACCGAAAAGCTAGTACCCATAAAGATTGCACATCGGTCTTCACGGCTAATTTCTGCTTCGTAGAGCATTGTCTCGTTCTAACTTACGGGACGACAAATGTCTCTTTCCAAAGACCAAAGTATAATCTTTATGGATGGGTACTGTACCCCTAATACTCCTAAAACAACATTGCAGTATCAAACGTACAAGAGTGAGTGAGACAACAAGACAGACCCAATGGTCTTTTTAAACACTATCGAACTGTATATCTTTAAACTGAGTGTCCATCACCTTCATACCCTCTTACGTTCCATTCCACGTTTATGTATAGCTTTACAAACAAAACCACATAAATCATAACCTTGAACCCGTAGTCTACTTTGTATGACAAGGAAGTAGAGCGAGCAAGAACCTGACGGTAAGTGAACACACATAGCCACCTGGGACACTAGAGGATTGCGCAGTCGCGTTGTCAGCTTAGAGCAGGCTATATATCTCATGTGCCAGTAACGTCACAGGCTGTCGTCTCCACGCGACAGCTACCAAGCACTGCTTCTTGGCAGCAGGATTAGCGAGGAAGACGGTGGTAGTTCTACCACCTGCATATCGTGTTTTCTTTTTCAAACGCGGCTTTTTTTTACAAGACCCGCGCCCGTGTGTCCACGACTCGTTGATGAGCGATCTGATGTGACATGACGTGCAATTTGTTTTATCGGGCGCTTCAGGATAACTCCCCAATAACTTGAATTGGAAGCGCTATTTTTAAACTTTTTGACCAACTGAAAGTAATACCATTTTTTTTAACGAAGAGGAAATCTTTATGAATGCTAGGGCATGCCTAGGTTTATGTGGGACTCCCCCCCGAAGGAGTATACTCAAACTAAAAACTCTCCGGCGTTGCCTCAATCCGGTGTGATGGGGACGCAGTGGGATGCCCCGGCTTCCGCCAGGACCGTGCTAAGAACGGGAGGGCCCGTACGTTGGGCCCGTCTTCCCTTAGACAATGAGACCGTCAATGCAGGTAGGTAATGCCCCGTTACCGTTCCCGCTGACCTCAAGGGATCGGGCGAGCGGTGCAAGCACCGAGTTCGCTTTCCTCCTCGTCTGCGAAAGGAGTGGTTGCACGTTGAAATTACATCAAAGTGAGCCCGCCTCTCGTACCTCTTACAAAGTCCTCCCGAGGAACAGTTTGAGAAAAATATAATATTTTGTCGTTTTAAGCCGACTGACATTGAGCGTGGTACCGAAATTTCTCAGCCAACCACCTGTTACATAAAAAGAAAAATCCTTGTGAATTGAACTTTCTTTGTTCCCAAAATAATTGCGAAGCTCCTTACAAAATAGGTATTATGTGTCAAAGGCAAAGGCCGCTTTCGACACGCTAACAACCAAAGTTCTGGCGGTGAGTTCAAATGTTTCAGCTTGAACTCTCCAATTAAATACAGTTACAACAGTATAAGTTTTTCATCATCATCTTCAGCCCACATACGTCGCACTCCTGGGCACAGGCCTCAGAAAGAAAGGGCTTGGGTCATAGTTCCCACGCGGGCCCGGTGCGGATTTACTTTACACATACATACATTATATACATACATACCGTCACGCCTCTTTCCCACAGGTAGGCAGAGACTACTTTGTTCCACTTGCTACGATGCTGATATACTTCTTTCGCTTCATCCACATTCATCAATCTCTTCATACATGCTCGTTGGTTTCGGGTACTCATGACCAGACCTTTTTCCAAAACGTCATTTGTTCTCGGAACGTCCGTCTAGGCCTTCCCCTCCCAACGTTACCATTCACACTCCCCATATAGATCTGTTTCATTAGTCTACTTTCATCCATCCGCTCTACGTGACCAAACCAACTAAGCATACTTTTTTCTATCCTAGTCACTATATCCTCTTTCACACCAGCACGTTCCCTTGTCACACTATTCCTTATTCTATCTTTCAGTGATACACCTTCCATACTTCTTAACGCTCTCATTTCTACTGCATTTATTCTACTTTCATGCTTCTTTTGCCATACCCAAGTTTCAACACACACCATTCAATCATGAAAAGCTCATGGCAAATTTCAAATGTAATTTTGCACATAAATTCCGGAAAACTCAGAGGTTCCCGGGATTCGAACCCACGACCCTCTGCTTGAGAGGCCGCAGGTCAAACCACTAGGCTACCACGGCTTTTTTGCGTGTATTTTGTTTATATTGCATGCGAAGCTATACATAATGTACTTTTATAAGAGTGCTAGGTACGGTTGGCTAAATAAGTGTTCTATCACTTGAATGTATGTATTATGTTTAACTCTTTATTGTACATAAAACGCAAGAAAAAGAGGAATACAGGACAACACAAATGCACAAAGGCGAACTTATCCCTAAAAGACATGTCTTCCAGTTAATCTCTGAAGGATTGACAGGACATAAGTAGCATTCTACTACGTTTACTATATCTATATAGTACTTGTCATTTAATAATAATTATCAAATAAAAATTTCTTCGATGCTGGGTCTGGGAGTAAAGAAAAAACATAGAATGCACCAGTTGCTTCTTTTCCCGCGTAGGTAAAAGCTCATCGAGGGAATGGGCGAAACTATTAGCAAACGTGTTATAGGGCGATGCTAGCAACCCATCACTATTTTGATTCCCCTTTCCACCTAGCCCACAAGTGATTTATGGATGTATGTATGGTAAATTGGTAGGATAGGTACTTGTAATTTTTTTTCTAAAATCCTAAACCTAATCTAAAATCTTTCTCTTCTTTCTAAACGGAATGAACTATCATAAAAGCTGTCACTATTAGAGCTTTAGCGAACATTATACAGCGACGAACAAACAAACATAGTTTTAAAGCTCATCTCAGAGCTTAAAATTTCAATATGAAAAGCTGAGCAAACTCCTATAATGAAACTACCTACGGTACGAGTATAAGCTATCCTAACTATCCTACTAATATTATAAACGCGAAAGTTTGTAAGTATGGATGGATGGATGTTCTTCTTTCACGCCAGAACGGCTGGACAGATCTGGATGAAATTTGGAACATAGATAGATTATAGTCTGGAATAACACATAAGCTACTTTTTACACACACAAATCACGTCATTATCCCTTACGGGGTAGACAGAGCATAAGGTAACAAGACTTCGTAAAGGCCACTTTTAGCATGATTATGGGCGTATAGGTGATAAGGTGAATCAAAACAGTGACGGGTTGCTAGCCGCATCGCCTATATAGAAGTCATGATTCCTATGCCCATTCCCTCGATGGGCTTACCATCAGCGCGGGAAGAGAAGCAACTGGCATATTTTATGTTTTTTCTTTACTCCCAGACCAGCATAGCTTACTTTTTATCCCGGAAAATTGCGTTATTCCTGCGGGATTGCGATAAACGAATTCTATGACGAAGTTGCGGGCAACAGCTAGTTAATATAAATAACCATGAATCATTTGAAACTGTTTAGAGAAATTAGAACAATCCAGAATGCAGATACGTATCCCGTTTTCCTGGACATTCTTAACCCATGACTTTTCGCTTTCGAGAAATTCATTACAAAGACACACGTTCTTAATATAGCACTTGCAACCAAAAGCTTTCAGCATTTTATGTCTTCTTCCTTCTCTTTGGATTCGAGAGGGACAGGAGCAAGTGTCCATGCGGTAAAGTTAGCACGGTGGTTACGAGACAGAGACCGAACCATTCACCTTTCAGCTATGAAATTCAGTCGTCTCTCTACCGTCGAGCGGAATGCATGCGCGCTGCCGAGCGAAAACAAACGAAACACGTGTGCTGAATTAAAAGTGGCATGAAGAGTTACGATTTGAGTTCAAAATTGAAGTTCTAATTTTAGTAAGTGTGTGTGAATGTGACTTTGTGGTGCCAAATGTAAGATGAAAATAAACCCATGAATATTTAGTCAGGGACGTCTAATGTTGGAAGTACGCAAGCTGCTATTGGATGCTATATTCTCAAGGTAATTAATCATTATTATTTAAGCGCTCTTTTATTTTTTATGGGTTTACGCGATGGAGTTTTAATGAGGTGTTATGAGGTAGGTAGTGGAGATTGTGTTATGAAAAACTAATGGAAATAGGTGGTAAATTATTTTAGACATTGTGGGGTAATTATGTGATATTTTACGAAAAAAAAGACTAAGTAAGTAAATGCTTTATTGTACAAATATAAAGAAACATACAATTCAAAAAAAATTACATTAATATACGCACAAAGGCGAACTTATCCCTATAAGGGACAGTTAACCTTTGAGTAGATGAGAGGAGCATTAAATTTAATGATTGTATTATTTAACTGCAGACACTTTGATAAGGTAATGTTAGTTAATGGATATTAAACTGTCTTAAATAGGACGGCCGGTCTTTTTATATATTTTAGTTAGAATATTAAGATATAGAGCCAAACATTTATGTCTTTTATTTATTTACTAGCTTCTGCCCATGACTTCATCTGCGTAGAATTATACATAAAAACCTTCCTCTTGAATCACTCTATCTATTAAAAAAACCACGTCAAAATTCGTTGTGTAGTTTCGAAGATATAAGCATACGTAGGGACATAGGGACATGGGGACAGAGAAAGCGACTTTGTTTTATACTATGTAGTGATTATATCCTACTAATATTATAAACGCGAAAGTTTGTAAGTATAGATGGATGGATGGATGTTTGTTACTCTTTCACGTAAAAACTACTGAGTGGATTTGAATAAAATTTGGAACGAGATAGCTGATACCTTAGATTAACACATAGGCTATTTGTTATCCCGGAAAATTGCATAGTTCCCGCGGGATAGCGAAAAACTAATTGTTTGCAAACAAAGTCGCGGGCAGCAGCTAGTAAATTATAAAACAGCTGAAACGATTTGGATGTTGTTTTTAACTATACTTTGAAGTCTCAGGAAGGTTCTTATGGAAACCATAACCAGCTTTACAGAACAATGTCTGTCGAATAATTTATACAGACTGGGAAAAATAACGGGACAATTTCCATACAAATTTGTATGAAAAATGACTCATTACAATTTGGCTATTTATGTAGTGTAAGATAAAACCCGTAGTTCATGTAATCCCCCGGTAACGTGTGAAAATAAATTAAAAATTCACAACGAGCTTTAACAGAGATGCAGTTAAAAGCTGTGAAATAATTCAACAGTTTCGAGAACCCTTTTCCCATATTGCCCGGGAACTATGGTTTATACATAAATCACGTCTCTATCCCTTACGGGGTAGGCAGAGCCTAAGGCAATGAGACCTAAAGGCCGCGTTTAGAATGATTGTAGGCGTAAGGGGAATCAAAGTAGTGATGGGTTGCTAGCATCGCCTATAACATGATTCCTAAGATTTTCGCCTTTTCGCTCGAGTACCTAAAAGTGTTATACTCGTGTTATAAAGTGTTGTAAAACGTTACCTATAGACTACAAGCCCATGGAAAAAAAACATGTGAAATGAACCAGCGTGAATGAAGCTTAGAAGGCTGTTACTATATCATAAAATAACCCTGAGCGCTATGCCGTCATTTCTGAGCGGTATTTATGGAATTTCTCAGGTACAAGTGAGGAATTACGACTAATTATTAATTTACGACGTTTTTATAGCTTATTAGATGATTAAAAATAAATGTCGAAATACCTAGTGCCACTTGAAAGTGGTGGTTCCGGAAGTTTTTTTTTTCATTGTATGAGAAAAAATCTGTACCGCTCAGAAATGACGGCATAGCGCTCCGAGTTATTTTATGATATAGTAACAGCCTTCTAAGCTTCATTCACGCTGGTTCATTTCACATGTTTTTTTTTCCATGGGCTTGTAGTCTATTACTCCAAGTCCTTTTCCACACATGCTGTTAGACTTCGGAATCGTGTACCTGTCGAGATCAGGCAGTCTCAGTCGGCTGTCGCGCCGCGAAATCGCCTGAACAAGTATTGGCTTGATGAATCTTCTTAAGTGGATTTAGTATGTTTTGTATGTGTATATTTATGTAGTTAATCGTATTTTTTACATGTATTAGGGTGTACCTGTATTGTTGTGTTGGTGTATTCTTTAGTTTAGGTTAAGTTAGGGTATTTGGTCTTAGCTTTTTAGTAGGTATGTCTACTCTTTATACTCTGGTTTGTTTTGTCCTGTCAATCGATCGATGGTTAGCTGGAAGAGGTCCCTTTAAGGGATAAGTTCGCCTTTATACATCTGTTTTCTCATTACCTGTCTGTAAAATTAATGGTGTTTTGTGTACAGTAAGGAATTATACATTGTCATTACACAAATTGTCTGTTATTGTGAAGCATTGGTGAATATTATCGCGTTTTACAACGTTTTACAACACTTTATAACATCGGTAGCATTGCACCAAGTATTTTTATTTGGACTATCGAACTGGGCCCACGTGGGAGCCTAAGTCTGACTCATAAACGCTCTGTAGGCCTCTGGTAACTTACTAATCGTTTGTCCTTATCTGTCACTTTGACATTTACCTTTCACAGACAAGGACAAACGATTGCTAAGATAGCAGAAGCCTATAGAGCGTTTATGACTTTATGAATAAGGGGGATAAAACCATAGAATAATAACTATTCTATGGTTAAAGTTTACTTTAACTGAACTAATTATAATGCTGTTAAATTAAACAGTCACAGTACGTGTAGGAAGGATTAATAAAGTTGACCGCCTTCTGTCATGCCTATGAATTAAGAAAAATCTCAACCGCGCGATGCAAGTACGAAACGGTAAACATTTTCTTAGGAAGTCTCGAGAACCTCTTACATAAATTGCATAATCGTAAAAATCACAAAATCATTTTAACGGGGGACTTCAATATAAATACTCTTAAAGATTCTAAAGACAGTCGTGAGCTGCAAAGAATTGTTCAAAACTACAACTATAATCTTCATGTTACTGTACCGACTCGGCTCAATTCCTGCATTGATCACATTGTGAGCAATGTTCCAAATGCTTCTGTAGAGGTTCGGGAATTGGGGCTCTCCGACCACAACACAGGTCAAACCATTAGTTTTCATACAAAAACAAAAGCTCCCACCGTCGATAAATGGTACATTACAAAGAGAGATTTAAGCCAGGAAAATATTGCAAAATTTTGTTATAACTTAAATAACTTAAGTTGGACTAATATTTACAGTCAAACAGATTTAAATACCGCCTTTAATGAATTCCATGACATGTTTACATTACTTTATAAATTATCGTTCCCGCTAATTAGAATTAAAATATCTAATCAAAATAAACATAAAAATTGGATCACTAAGGGTATAAAAAAGGCTTGTATAACGAAAAGAAAATTGCGATTCCTCTACTATAAAACTAAGAATCATGCAATAAAAACGAAATATCATAAACACTCAATGTTACTTAAAGCTTGTATTCGATACTCACAAAGAAAACAAAATAATAAATTACTTACGTGATTCAAAAAATAAGTGTAAAGCTGCATGGGACCTAATACAAAATAAGGCCTTTCGAAAATATAAACCAAATCATATCACTAAAATTAAACAGGAGGAAAATGTCATTACTAACACAGAAGAGATAGCTAATGTTTTCAATGACCATTATATAAATCAAACTAAAAATAATTATGACTACACAAAGCATCGCCTAGACAAGGTACGCACTGGTATTTCAACCATGTACTTACATCCCTGTGATGAATATGAGGTAATAAAAATTGTTAAGGCCTTAAAAAATACCAATGCAGTAGGGTACGATGAGATATCGACTAAGGTCATAAAAAAATGTGTTGGAATAATTGCGCCTGTTATAAGTTTTTTGATAAATCTGTCTTTTGTAAATGGCGTTTTTCCTAACAAACTAAAAATAGCAGTCGTTAAACCTCTGCATAAAAAGGGTGATAGGGAGGTTTTGGGTAACCATCGTCCTATAACCTTGGTACCTATTCTATCAAAGGTATTTGAGAGGGCCATGCACACGAGAATTTCATCATTTTGTGAAAAATACAATATAATTAGTAGTGACCAAAATGGATTTCAGAAAGGAAAATCCACTACATTAGCCGCATTCATGTTAATCAAATGTATAACTGAAAACATAGATATGAGAAAACCAGTTTGTACCGTTTTTTTTGATATGACCAAGGCATTTGATTTTGTCTCACATCAACGCCTTCTACAGAAATGTGAAAGATATGGTATCAGAGGTGTAGCCTTAAGCTGGATAAAGAGTTACTTAAATAATAGAACTCAGTGTGTCCAAATAGAAAATATTGAAAATAGAAATGATATTGGTTATATCAGATCTAAGTTTAAAAACAATGAAGTCGGAGTACCCCAAGGTAGCGTCCTGGGTCCTTTGTTATTTTTACTGTATATTAATGACCTTACGCATGTGACAGATAATCAATGTATTTTATTTGCTGATGACATTTCAATTATTATACCATGCAATAATATAAATACTTATAATGATGATATCAATAATTTAGTTCATAATGTAATTAAGTGGTTAGAATCAAATAATTTAAATGTAAATCTTGACAAAACAAGTCGACACACCCTAAGAAAAAGTGTGTATCTCCAAAAACCAAATTTTACAGGAGAGCGTTTTAAAGTTTCTATAAATTTAAAATCGCAATTGCGTGGTAACTATATATACCAGAGGATTGAAATTTGGCATGGAGTACAATATTGTGACAATATGTATTCGTGATTTTTTACATATTATTAAATACGGTAGTTTCTTAATAATTACAGTTATTCACTTATACGTGGTAATATTTCGTCAAAGACTGACGTGCAAGTAGCAGATACATACTTGTTCTACGTATATTTAACTTTGACGAAACAGTTTCTGCCAGATATACATATATATGTAGTTCCAAATTTTAGTGAAGTGACAGATATTGTACAGCCTTTCCCAAGATAAAGACTGGTAGTGGTTGATATTCATTTATCTTTATTGACTGCCTTATTAAGTAATCTGTATATGGCAGATGCAAACTTGTTCATAGTGACTTACTTTTAAAATAAAAATGTAATTGGTATTTACACATACTTTTTATTCCACCCGCTCAATGGGTTCCCGCGTAATATTGAATAAGAGGCAAATATTAAGTTTTGCTCTGGAGTTTTTTTAGCAATGAATGTAGATAGTTAGTTCTACGTTTGGGAAAAAATATGTTCGGACCACTTTTTTTTTGTTTTTCTTAATGTAAATGATAATTAAAGTCGATACCGTAGATTACGAAAATGCAATAGTCGCATAACTAAGTATCAGGCAGATACACACTTTTTCTTAGGGCGTGTCGAAGTTACGTACAATTTTATAACAGAAAACAAGGCATGGATCTGAATATAAAATATGGTGGGAAAGAGATACGTGAAACTGAAGAATTGACATTTCTGGGTATAATGCTGGATAAGAATTGTTCTTGGAAACCTCAGATAGAAAAAAAAAGTAAAATGGTCAATAGTTTTGTATATCCAATAAGAAAGCTTTCTACACTAGTAAATAAGGAAACGGCTCTTCTAGCTTACCATGGTTACGTGGCATCCGTGTTAAGATGTGGACTCGTGTTGTGGGGCAACTGTTGTGAAGTTAATAGGCTATTTATAAGCCAAAAAAAATGTTTACGGGCTATTTGTAACAAGCACCCACTAACATCCTGTAAGCAACTGTTCGATGAACTAAAACTACTTACTCTGCCATCGCTATACATATTGGAAATAACTAAATTTGTGAAATTAAATTATCATCTCTTTAAAGAACTGAAGAGTGCATGCAATTTTAACACGAGATATCCCACAAGACTGATTCTACCGAGAGTGGCTTCTAAACTCTGCAGCAAAAATTGTTATTGCATGGCCATAAGAATATTTAATCACGTCCCTACAAATATAACTGGTCTGCCATATAGGTTATGTGTACGAACATTGCATAGTTGGCTACTGCAAAAAAGATTTTACACGATTAATGAATTCTTGTCTTGTAAAGAGTGACTTCATCGATAATTAATATAAGTAAAATAAATCGCTTGCATTTGTAGATGTAGTGCTTGTTTAGAAATAATTTGCATACTACTGTGTAGTGAAATAGTTGTGTCATTGTTATTCCTGTTTATCATCTTATTGTACACTATTTTCTGCAAATAAATGACTTATGACTTATGCAGGATGGGGACTGAACTTGAGAGTGACATCTATCGTAAAACATTTGAACTAAAATTACATACAAGCACTATCTGTTGAGAGATTTCAAGTAACTTAAAGTAACAACAAACTGGTATATCATCATCACTACTCACTACTTAGTATAAAATAAAGTCGCTTTCTCTGTCCCTATGTCCCTATGTATGCTTATATCTTCAAAACTACACAACGGATTTTGATGCGGTTTTTTTTAGTAGATAGAGTGATTCAAGAGCAAGGTTTTTATGTGTAATCTACGCAGACGAAGTCGCGGGCAGAAGCTAGTAATTTATAAATGTGCGACACGGTTCAACACAGTGTGACCAGAATTAACTGGATCAGAATTAAATCTCTGAAGGGATCAAAGTGGGCAGCAGCCGACTTTAATGTATTTCAATTAAAAACCAATTGGACGGGTGTTGGCCAAAAAGGGGCCCATTTGTCAGCTGGCCTCTAATTTCATCCAATCGGGATGGACGATGCGGTTAGCGGTGCTAAAAGCCTTTTCATCGCGCGATTCAGTTAGAGCTATTAAATTTGTATCGTACATACATACATACATACACACATACGAGACTTAAAAAGTGAACGTTCGGATGCAACGTTTGGACGCCGACTTAAAAAACTTCTGTTGGATCTCTATCAAAGAGTACAGTGAAATTAAACTTGACATTTAATTATTATTATATTGTTTTCCCATTTTATGTACCCATGACGATCGTTTTGTGAATTTACATTGACATATCATTAAGCTTTATTTTTGTTCATTGTTATTTAATTTCAGTAATTATTATTATTAATACTATTTTATTACAATTGACAATCCTTTTGTGAATTACTTATGTTTGACATTTAATTGTACTTTTAAAAGGGTGATAAGTAAGTCTAATCTAATCTAATCTAATCTAATCACGTCTTTATCCCTTACGGGATAGACAGGCCACATTTAGCAAGATTGTGGGCGTATAGGTGAAAAATGAAATCAAAATAGTAATGGGTTGCTAGCCTCATCGCCTAAACATGATTCCTATGATTTTCGCTCATTCCCTCGATGGGTTTTTACCATCTGCGCGGGAGGAGAAGCAACTGGTACATTCTATGTCTTTTCTTTGCTCCCAGACCAGCATGGAAGTAAGTTTTCTCACTTTGTATACATAAATCACAATTGTCTGTGAAGAATATGGTTAGCGGCTGGGTAGATTTGTATGATGTTGTATGGAGGCTTTTAGTAGGGCATGTCGAACCTCTGTCTTGTACCGTGGTTAATATTCCTGCAACAATGCCCTTGAAAAGGGATTTAAGTGGATACGAAGCTTTTGTGCGGGCGACAAGCCTATTGTACTAAAGCTCATAAGCTTTCCAGTTTTTTAACTTTTACCAAAGGTCTATAGACAGTTGTGTAATGTTGGAGTAAAGTGTTACAAAGGACCCGTTACACACAAACATAAATCACGCCTTTATCCCTTACCGGGCAGATAGAGCTTAAGGCACCAAGAACTAAAGGCCACGTTTTGCATGATTGTGGGGGTATAGATGGAAAGTGGATTCAAAATAGTGATATTGCTAGCCGCATCGCCTCATGATTCCTACGATTTACATCACTACATAGTATAAAATAAAGTCGCTTTCTCTGTCCCTATGTACCTATGTATGCTTATATCTTCAAAACTACACAACGGATTTTGATGCAGTTTTATTTAATAGATAGATAGAGTGATTCAAGAGGAAGGTTTTTATGTATAATTCTACCCAGATGAAGTCTCGGGCAGAAGCTAGTAATTGATAATTTTGTGAAACGATTAATTTGTGGAAAACACTATCATTGTATTGAGACGTGATTTGTGTATGAATGTATGTATGTATGTTATAGTACGGAACAGAGCTATTATGGCTGCTTAGTAACTGTGTCCCTTACACTGAATAGATCTTGGCACGTATTAAGCGATTGTGGTAAACCCTGTGGATGTTATGTTGTTATGTTGGATTATATTTTGTTATGTTGAATTACATGTCGCTGTGTTGGATTATATATGTATGTAAACTCTTCATTGCACATAAAAAATTAAAAAATACAGAAATACAGAGAAAAAAGTACAAAGGTGAACTTATCCCTAAGAAGGGATCTCTTCCAGCTAACCTGCTACAGAAAGGAATAGTTTACAACAAAAAGGCAAGCAGTCACTATGCGCAAATAAGTGGTATTAATACTTAATAAATAAAAAATAAATTATATGTTGTTATTTTCAACATGAAACTACCGTGAGACTCAATCATAATTACACATAAACGGATAACTCACGTATAAAAGTCGAGTGATGCTCGACATGTTTCGGACTATTTCGAAGTCCTTTTTCCAAGAGCGCTCGCCCCGGTGGCAGCGACACGAACACTGCGCGCCAGCTCGACTTTTATATGTGAGTTATCCGTTTATGTGTAATTATATGTTGTTATGTTGGATTATAAGTTGTTATGTTGGATTACATGTTGGGTAGTTTCACGGAAGTTTTAGACTTGCAGTGTTCTGTTATTTGAAGACAGATGAGTAGCTCGTCAGCATCATAAGTTGCACTCTTGGAGTAATTGCCACTTCTCCCTTTCCCCGGCCTCTTGACTTCATGATTCGGCCCGTTGTCGTTTTCCTTAATTTGTTTGAAGTTATTTAAGCTGCGACTTTCTCTTCTTTACCTAAGTACTTTATTTTTAACACCCGACGCAAAATGAGAGTTATAAGTTTTATAGGCGATGCGGCTAGCAATTCATCACTATTTATTACTGATTTCCCTCTCCACCTATACGCCCTTAATCATGCTAAACGTAGCCTTAAGGTTTTGTAGCCTTAGGCTCTGCCTACCCCGTAACGGATAAATACGTGATATACGTTTGTATAATGTTATAAGTGTATTTGTGTAACAAAAAGACAGCTGTAATTTTATCTGTTCGCCTGCGTTATTTCAGCACAGACCAATCAAACATACATAGTACTATATCTATGCTGTACGTACTTCATTCTAGTACAACATACTCTACCTACTGATACCTATTGAAGACGAAGCGTGACCTACTTCATCTCCGGATATTGCGAGTTCGATTCCCGCCCAACCGTTCAAATTAAACCTAGTGATTGGAATGTACATTCCAAATGGGTATAATTAGACATATAGGTACTGTAAGAACTTGAGTTTGTATATACAAAAGTTTGTAATACAAATCCATTCTTCCAAATTCTTCCATGCTGAGACCAGTACTCCCAGACGGGAGTAAAGGAAAAAACATAGAATGTACCAGTTGCTTCTCTTCCCGCGCAGATGGTAAAAGAACATCGAGGGAAAATCGAGTGAGCGAAAATCTTAAGAATCTATGTTATAGGCGATGCGGCTGGTAACCCATCACTATTTTGATTCCACTTTCCACCTATGCGCCTAAAATCATTCTAAACGTGGCCAAGGTCTTGTTACCTTAGGGTCTGTCTACCCCGTAAGGGATAAAGACGTGATTTATGTTATGTTGTTATGTTGTAATACAAATCAACTCGATGGCAGGTAATGCAAATATTTATAATTTCATTTTAGAATTTAAATTGAATCGAAAGTAACGAAGTTTTCTTTATGTCAGTACCAGAACAGCTCCGAAGGCATGACTGCTGTAATATAGAATATATAAAGTTCAAGAGTCTAAAGTTTTTTTTTTTATATATATAAGAGGGGGAAAACGAGCAGACGGGTCACCTGATGGAAAGTAATCACCATCGCCCAGGGAAACCTGCAAGACTTGGGGAATCACAGGTTGCCGGCCCTTTCAAGAACAGGAAGGCTCGCTTTTTAAAGATCCCTAAATTATACCGCTCAGGGAATGTTGCAGCAGGAAGTTGGTTAGTTGGTGAGTTAAAAGCTTGAGGATATTATTTCATTTATAAATACATATAACTAGCGACTCGCCCCGGCTTCGCACGGTATATTATGCATGTATTATACATATAAACCTTCCTCTTGAATCACTCTATCTATTAAAAAAAACCGCATCAAAATCCGTTGTGTGGTTTTGAAGATATAAGCATACATAGGGACACAGGGACAGAGAAAGCGACTTTATTTTATACTATGTAGTGATAGTGAAGATCTTGCCTCAGAGCACCAAGACCCTGTACTTTCCGCATAAACCCAGGAGTATCCTAAGTAATTCAATGTAGACCTGGCCACAACCCTCTGAGACCTACAGTACTCTGAAACGCTGTCATATTGTCATTGGGAAACTTTAGCAACGCATTTTAAACACTAGCAACCATATCACTATGACAATGTTCCATATATGCTCAACAATGTAACATACATACACACATATTACCATACCTTTATCCCTTACCCCCAGTGTACCCCCACAGCGTAAGGTAACAAAACCTTAAGGCCACGTTTATGATTAAGGGCGTATAGCTGGAAAGGGAAGATTCAAAGATTCAAAGATTTATTTGTCCAACATAGGTAAATTACAGGGTGTTAGTACTTATATTACTATTTTGTATCACTATGTGGCTAAGGGAAATCAAAATAGTGGTTGCTAGCCGCATCGCCTGTAACATGATTCCTAAGACTTCGCCCATTCCCTCGATGGGCTTTTGCCATCTGCGCGGGAAGGAATAAATAAATTTCTTGGAACAAATTACACCAATTGACCCAGGCAAATCAAAGCTAAGCAAATCTTGTACTATGGGTACCAGGCAACGGATAAACATACTTATATAATGTAGATAAATACATACAACATCCTTGAGTCGGGCACAAACATTCGTATTCATCATACAACTGTCTGCCCCTACCGGGATTCGAAACCAAGAGTTCTAGCTTCGTAGTCACCCTGACTACGCTATCCGGTCGTCAAAAAATATTTATAAAAAGATGATTTTATTTGATGCCAAAAATGCCTTGCATTTTGAAAAAGGTCAACAAATCTGGTTAAAAAAATCAATCTGTCAATGGTAGGAGGGTAATTAAAACAATATTTCTTAATGTCAAACGAACAGCTTTAATAATTCTCCAACTGCGCCAGTTCGGTAAATTTAGAAGGATTACTAAGTCGAGTCGACCCTCTTTTGGAGATGCTTAGATAGCCAAGAACCTTTGATTTATGCGCCAGTCAGCAGCCATTGCTTGGGCAGTGTTAAAAGTTTTCGATCAGATGTACCTTTTTATCTTCGGCACTTACAAGGTCGCACCATATTTAGCATGTATTTTAAGCGCTTTTGGATAGATTTCCAAGAAAATTTAAACATCAAAATATAAGCATCTTGGGACAAATTACACCAATTGACCCAGCCCCAAACTAAGCAAAGCTTGTACGGGTACCAGGCAACGGATAAACATACTTATATGTATAGTGTAGATAAATACTTACTTAAATACGTACAACATTTGCCCCTACCGGGATTCGAACCAGGACCTCTAGCTTCATAGTCAGGGTCACTAACCACAAAGTTATCCGGCCGTCTCAGTCAGTCCGTCGGAGTTTCGATGGACTTTGTTATTGAGAAATTGTAAACATCCAATTAAGGTAGTAAAAAAAAGTATATTTGTCATAATATCATGGGCCCGATTTTTGAAAGCACATGTGTGAAAACACCACTCGAATGTGGTAAAAATTGTGCTGGATTTAGAATAAGAGTAGCTTAGAAGACACATCTCTCATTAATCTTGTGAACTAGTCAAAACTTTGATTAGAGCTGTAGTTTTGGAGATATAGTTAAGCTGATTTATACCACTTTCGAATGGTATTTTCACACATTTGCTTTCCAAAATCGGGCCCCTGGAATATTTCGACACAAAGTTGGTTCAAATTGATTGAACACTCGTGTAAAAGTTTTCATTATAATTTTGGACCCGGCACCCCCCTCGAAGCCGTACAAATCGGACATCAACCAATGTCAATACAGAAACATTTTTCTATCTATATTTATTTATTTTCCATGCTGGTCTGGGAGTAAAGAAAAAAAATAGAATGTACCAGTTGCTTTTCTTCCCGCGCAGATGGTAAAAGCCCATACTATTTTGATTCCACTCACCACATCCACTTATGCGCCCATAATCATGCTAAGCGTGCCTTTTGGGCCTTGTTACCCTTGGCTCTGTGATATGTATGGAGCAAGATAAACAACCGTGTAGTATGTAAGCTGATTTATTACTGGCTTCGTAGGGTGCGTGACGGCGCAGCGTACACGCATGCACACACACATACAAACATCCCAGTCCTCCACCCATATTTACTTAATAATACCTGTTAACAAAACAAACATAGTATGTAAAATTACTGCTTAAGCACTAAAACATTACTAAAATTAACTCTTGGGACCTATGCGGTTCCTGGGGCGTAAACGCTGCGGCCACGGTGTAACCGCGTTGGGTACTGAGTCGGACGCACCGGGGACTGCAACGGGTACTATAGGCTGTGCTACCTCTGGCACTCCCGAAGACATATCCTGCGTGCTTTCCGAGTCCATACCCTCACAATCACTCCACTTGTCCCCCTCCTCCACGTCATCATTCCTTTCCATTATGTCCATGTCCCTCTCTTGAGGCGATGAAGCTGATATTTCAGGTAGCTCTGATCGTGGAGAAGGGGGCGCTCGTTGTTGTATCACGTTGGGTTGTGAATCAGGTAAGCACGAACCCCCGTGAACCTCTGCCGGCACATATTTCATAACTTGGTCAATATGCCTAATACATTCAACGTTACGATCTTCAATAAATATTTTGTACATCCTATTACCAATTTTATTTGCAACTTTCCCTTGTATCCAACTTTCCTTACGTGCATTGTACCAGCGGACCCAAACTTGATCACCATTATGAAACGTTCTACATTTATTGACGTCTGATTGTACTTCTCTTGATAAGATGGTCGTATCGGTTGATTGTGGCAGTATTAAATCCAACCGCGTTCTTAAACTGCGCCCGAACATTAGCTTAGCTGGAGTTTCCCCCGTGGCACAATGCACGGAGTTTCGGTAGTCAAACAAGTAACCTATTAACTTGTCATGAATCAATTGCAGAGATAAGTTTTCATTAAGTATGTATGTATGTATGTAAACTCTTTATTGCACATAAAAAATATAAAAATACAGTAATACAGAGAAAATAGTACAAAGGCGAACTTATCCCTAAGAAGGGATTTAAGTATACATTTTAATGATTTTTTACAAATACGAACCGTATTTTCTGCCTGTCCATTGCTACAGGGATGATAAATAGGTGACGTCATATATTCTATGCCGTTGTTGGAACAAAATTCATTAAATTCAGCCGAGTTTATCTTAACATCATTATCCGATACTAGAAGGTTAGGAATGCCAAATATCGAAAATATTTGCTTCAGCTTTGAAATCAATGCCTTAGTGCACGTCCCTTTCGACATGTGCAAGCATTCGATCCATTTACTATGTGCATCTACGATAACTAAATAGACCCTTTGCCCTATGGTCATGTAATCTATGTGTACCCTTTGCCACGGGCCTCCGGGCCTCGGCCACGGCGCGGGCGGCGCGCGCGGCGGCGCGGCGCGCACGCCGGCGCACACGCCGCACGCGCCGGCGTGTCGCTCGATGTCGGCATCGATGCCTGGCCACCACATTCTGCTGCGCGCGTTGCATTTCATTTTAACTATGCCTAAGTGTGAATTATGTAATTCATTTAGCATACGGTTTCTTAATGACAGCGGAATGACTACTTTTGGCCCCCGTAACAAACATCCATTTTCAATCTGTAAATCGGTTTTACAACGAAAGTAAGGAATAATTGTGTTACATTTGATTGTTCTAGGCCACCCCCGATTCATATACTTTAAAACTGTTTGTAAGACCTGATCACTTTTCGTAGCTTGTTGTACACTAATTAAAGATACTGCGGGTGATTTTTCATCAAGAAAGTTTAATGAGCAATATTTATCGTAAACTTCAACTTCATTGTTATTATTGCTAACGTCATTCAAGGGAGCGCGCGAAAAATAGTCAGCTGCTACGTTGTTGTCGCCCGATGTATACTGCACTACGTAGTTATATGCAGACAATATGATCGCGTACCTTTGCAAGCGCAACGCTGACGTAACGGGAATACCCGTTTTACAGTTAAAAATGGAAACGAGTGGTCTATGATCGGTCTTCAAAATAAATGGGTCGTTTCTCCCGTACAAATATTGGTGAAACCTTTTTATTCCGAAAATGATAGCCGTGGCTTCTTTTTGGATTTGGCTATAATTTTTTTCACTACTTGAAAGCGACCTCGAGCCGTACGCTAGGGGCCGCTCGATGCCGGCGGCGTCGCGCTGCGCCAGCACGGCGCCCAGGCCGGCCGGGCCCGCGTCCACGCTCAGCACGAGCTGCGCCGCCGGCTCGAAATGCGCCAGCACGCGCTCCGAGGCCAGCTCGCGCTTGACTCGCCGCACGGCCTCCCGTTGCGGCGCGCCCCACACCCACTCGGTGTTAGCGCGAAGCAAATCATGAAGCGGACTCATTAAAGCAGATGCGTTTGGAATAAAATTCCTATAATAGTTCACCATTCCTAAAAATCTTTTGACTCCCGTTACATCAGTGGGGTCTGGTGAATCTAGTATAGCCTTAACCTTACTGGGGCATGATTGTAGCCCACTTTTATTAATGACGTAGCCTAGGTACGTCACACTACTTTTGAAAAATTCGCATTTTTCCTTCTGCAGTCTCAATCCCGCGTCCCTTAGTCGCTGTAAAACCTCCTTTAATCTTTTTAGGTGAGTAATCTTGTTGGGACCTGTGACACAAATGTCATCGAGCCAGCAACTTACTCCATCAATACCAGATAGTAGGGTTTCCATGGATTTTTGGAAAATTGCGGGCGCGTTAGCTAACCCGTACACTAGACGAGTGTATTTAAATAATCCTTTTTGGGTATTGATGGTAGTAAGTTCCTGTGATTCGTCACTAAGTAAAAATTGATTATAGGCATTTTTAAGGTCAATTTTACTATATTTTTCGCCCCCTCCTATTTTGGCAAATACTTCCTCGATTCGAGGTAGTGGGTATTTGTCTATTACAAGATCTTGATTTAAAGTAACGGAAAAATCACCCGCAATCCTAACTTTCCCGTTCTCCTTCAGAACGGGCACTATGGGGGTAGCGTATTGCGAATGGTTAACCGGCACTAGTATACCTAAACTTATTAAACGGTTAATTTCTTCCTCTACTTTATTCTTAAGAGCAAAGGGCACGGTACGGGACTTAAAAAATTTCGGAACTGAATTGTTTTTCAACTGCAAGGTAACCTTAAATTTATTAAATGAACCAAGTTCGTCGCGCCATAGTTCAGGATATTGTTCCAACAACTCAAGTACATCATGGTCGTCACTCATACTATTTAACCCTGTAGTCAGAACGAGACCGAACGCGGACATAAAATCTCGACCGAGCAAGGGTGGCCCACCGTTTTTAATAACAAAAATATTTATTAATTTAGTTTGCTTTTCGTATGTTGCTTCAATAGTAAAATAGCCTAGTGGGGAGATTTTATGTCCGTTGTAAAGACACATCTTTAATTTACTAGCACTTAATGGATAATCAGAGAATAATTCTAAGTATAAACATTCTGCGATTACGCAAGTACCTGAACCGGAATCGAGCTCCATAGAAACAACTTTATTACCTAATTTTAACTTAACTTGAATAGGTTTAACATTGACATACCTCAGGTTAAAATTTTGGCATTCTTCACAACATGCTTCTATAGTTGAATCTTCACTAGAACCATTGTCAATATTGTTGATTCGCGACATTTTATTTTGGCACACCTTCTTTAAATGTCCAACCGTGCCGCACTTTTGACATCTATAATTTTTATAACGGCACTTTCCCGCGTCGTGATTTTTCATGCCACATACAACACATCGGTTTTCATCAGCCTCCCGGTTCCGGCTCGCGACCGCGGCCTGGCCGCCGCTGCTCCGCTCGCCGCCGCCGCGCCGCTCGGCGCTGCCGCTGGCTCGGTGGGCGCTGCCGCCGGCTCGGCTTCCGCCGCTCCCGGTCGAGACGCGATACAATGGCTCCTCTTTGATCGTCATCATCGTTTTACTCTACCTTTGCCGACTTTACGACTCTGCCTTTTCCGCTACTTTCAACGCCTCCGCCAGCTTCACTGACGAAGCGCTTTGCTCGAACAACTTCTCGCGCTCGGGTCCCGGTCCCAGGCCTAGGACGAAACGGTCCGCGAGAACCGTCTCCAAGGCGTTGCCGAAGTCACAGAGGCTTGCCAGGCCTCGTAGTCGCGCCGCCCAGTCTCCCAATGTTTCGCCCGCGTTCCGGGTAGCTGCATAAAACCTTGCCTTGTCCCCGTAAGTGCACTGTTTCGGCTTGAAATGCCCGTCGAGTAAGTTCACCAGCTCCACGTAACTGAACGTATCCACATCCTTTGGATACGCTAAATTCCGTACTAAACGGTAAGACTCATCCGTGAGATGTGTAATCAATACTGCACCTTTATTTTCATCTTTCACAGTATTCGCCTTAAGGAATTGAGTCAATCTTGCTTTAAATATGGACCACTCGCATGTTTTATGGTCAAAATTGGTCAAATTTCCCATTAACGACATATTTTTTTTTTTTTCTTTGCGTGGGTAATTTTAAATCCTCGATCGACACTGATATGTATGGAGCAAGATAAACAACCGTGTAGTATGTAAGCTGATTTATTACTGGCTTCGTAGGGTGCGTGACGGCGCAGCGTACACGCATGCACACACACATACAAACATCCCACTCTGTCTACCCTGTAAGGAATAAAGACGTGATTTATGTATGTATACATACAAACTTTTTAAATCTATCAACAGGATGATCCATTTATCCAGCATAGTGGTCTATATCTTATGTAAGAGATAAACAAATATTATTTAACCTTGAAACAGTTCCAGGTATCTAGGTCACACGGTATATTTATGTGTTTGTTTGTCACGAACTACCTATTGAACTTGTAAAACTTTCCCGTAGCAGGAAAGTGCACAAAACACTTATTTTGTCGCGCTGCTGCAGCGCTTGCAGTTTCCAATTTTCTAGGTTACTTAACTAGCTTATACCCGCGACTTTGTCTGCAAAAGGATTGCTTATCGCTATCCCGCTGAAACTACGAAATTTACCGGGATAAAAAGTATCCCATGTGTAAACAATACTCTATCTCTGTGTTAAAATCCCATCACCCATGAGCCCATCGAGGGAATGGGCGAAAGTCTTAGGAATCATGTTATAGGCGATGCGGCTAGCTACCCATCACTATTTTGATTTCCCTTTCCACCTATAATAAATAGATAATAGCAATAAATAGATAGAACCCAACTTCTGTGTAACTAAAAAAATACATAAATTAAATAAATAGTTTACAATAAACAAAAAATAAAAAAGGAGGGAAAACTAAATTGTTCAAAAACAACAGGTTGGCATATCGAAGTACAAAGTGCTGGAGGACTATTGTAAGGATTTTTGGAGCGTCAATAAGTGATTTGACATGATGGCTTTGTCGATATTTATGTATTTACCTGTATTATCTGACCCATTTACCCGCCCTTAATCTAGTAAGCCACGTCCGCAACGGCTGTAATTTTGACCCATTTCCCGCGACATCCAAAGAATTTCTTGCACTTTTCAATTTCTCAGCCAGACGTATTTAGGTGACCTAGTTCTGGGTTAATCAAGACCTGATATCGATTAAGAAGGTTAACTCAGTTATTGGGCTTCTACCGGTTCCAGATTGGAAAGTTAATGGCCTGAATTTGCATTGATTTGCACGGTTTTGTAGAAGAAAATGTTGTTGACTAATAAATTAAATACGTTTTGTGCTGAACAACAAATCTTGCTACTCCGCTACCACTACCGCTGTGATAGCGGAGCAGCAAAGTATAGGTTTTTATGGTAGCAAAGTACCAACGTATAGGTATAGGTTTTAGTGGTAGCGGTGTAGCAAAGTATAGGTTTTAGTGGTAGCGGAGTAGCAAAGTATAGGTTTTGTGGTAGCGGAGTAGCAAAGTATAGGTTTTGTGGTAGCGGAGTAGGAAAGTATAGGTTTGAGTGGTAGCGGAGTAGCAAAGTATAGGTTTTGTGGTAGCGGAGTAGGAAAGTATAGATTTTGTGGTAGCGGAGTAGCTAAGTTTAGGTTTTTGTAGTAGCGAAGTAGCAAAGTATAGGTTTTGTGGTAGGGGAGTAGGAAAGTATAGATTTTGTGGTAGCGAAGTAGCAAAGTTTAGGTTTTTGTAGTAGCGAAGTAGCAAAGTACAGGTTTTAGTGGTAGCGGTGTAGCGAGATGTATTCAACATTATAAGGAAACGCAGCGTGCTATGAAAAAGTATATTCAAGAAGACAAAACAGTTGCTAAGATACAAGAGACGCACACATACAAGACCATTAACACAACCACACAATATATATAACACATTGCAAGATAAGAAGAAGCTTGTAGCTGTGAAATAGTGATTCAAACTCAACAGGAACAGTAAATATTCAGTAATTCAAACACTAATCTCTCAAAGGCTCTAGCTATCCCATCCCGTAATCTCTTTTAAGTTATTCGCTTGGCTCCAATTTTAACCAAGCCTATTTTATGGCGGATCGGAAGACGTATCCAACACTCACAACCGTATTTCTTTCAGTATAATGCCTGTTTTTGAAGGGAAAAAGTCATTTCCTAACTCAAGATACAAAAGATGCCAAGATTGCACAATGCAGTTTGTAAGATGTACCAAACAGTTTTATGGAGATGCTTTAGTTGCTAGTTCATACAAAGAAAATAATGTTTTTTAATATCCTTAAGGTATGTAAATTGAAAAAAAAATACAGAAATACAGAGAAAAAAGTACAAAGGCGAACTTATTCCTAAGAAGGGATCTCTTCCAGCTAAACTGCTACAGAAAGGAATAATTGACAACAAAAAGGCAAGCAGTCATTAAGGTTTTGTTACTTTGGGCTCTGTCAACCCCGTAAGGAATAAAGACGTGATTTATGTATGTATGGTCATAAAAGTAATATCAAATTATATCCATGTTAATAATTACAAATGCGAAAGTGTCTGTTTGAAAAACTCTTAAACCGCTGAATCAATTTGATTGGAATTTGGTACAGTTTCGGGAAAACGTAGTTCCCGTGGGATAATAAGCCGATACTGTGTAGCGTCTTTGGTACGAAATAATTTATAATAATAATAATTATAATAAATAATAATATCCTGGGACAATTGACACCAATTTAACTAGCCCCAAACTAAGCAAAGCTTGTAATATGGGCACTAGACAACGGATAAACATACTTATATAGATAAATACATACTTAAATACATATTTAACATCCAAGACTCGAGAACAAACATTCACATTTTCATATAAATATCTGCCCCGACCGGGGATCGAACCCGGGACATCAAGCTTCATAGTCAGGTTCTCTAACCACTGGGCCATCCGGTCGTCATTTTATCACTAAGAATAATCACCGAACTTCCTTTCCATGGAATTCCCTCAGCAGATTAATTGGTTGAAGAGCTCGAATTCTCTGAATAAACAACACTTAGCTACTTAAGAATCCACGGAACTGAATTTATGGGAAAAGGAAGCATTAATTATTTCTCGACAAATTTTACATCAACGTGGAAATTATATTTTGGCATAAAATTTTTAATGCCAAATTTTGCTTGCTTCGGATTCTTCCTTCCGCGCTGGTCTGGGAATAAAGAGAAAACAGAATTTACCAGTTGCCCGCGCAGATGGTAAAAGCCCATCGAGGGAATGGGCGGAAATCTCAGAAATCACGTTAGAGGCACGTTATTTTGCGGGTGGTAGGGCCTTGTGCAAGGTCCGTCCGGATCGCTACCACCATCTTACTCGCTAATCCTGCCGCTAAGTAGCAGTGCTAGCACTGCTGTGTTCCGGTGTGGAGAGTAAGACTCAATTTAATGTTTATATTATCTTGGGAGCCTAATTCATCAGTTCCTTTTGCTGTTGACTGTACTTATTGATTCGACGCCAAATGGAGAGAAGGTTTTTTCCTTAAATTCAGTGGATGAAAGTATTTGTTTCAATAATAAATGGGGTCACGCTCGACCCCGATCACCCTGACGCGGCGTCAATGAGGTGTCCAGGGGATCTCACGGCTTCAGACAATATGCTCACGGATACTATCTTAGAGGGAGTGGCTAGGAGCTCCAACTGTAGTCGTTCGCAGTATCAATTCAAAAACAAAAGCGTAAGTTAAGTACTATAGACTACAAGCCCATGGAAAAACAAACATGTGAAATGAACCAGCGTGAATGAAGCTTAGAAGGCTGTTACTATATCATAAAATAACTCTGAGCGCCATGCCGTTATTTCTGAGCGGTACAGATTTTTTCTCATACATTGAAAAAAAAATTGCACTAACTTCCGGCACCACTTTAAAGCGGCGCTAGGTTTACGAAATTTATTTTTAATCATCTATAAGCTATAAAAACGCCGTAAATTAATAATTAGTCGTAATTTCCTCACTTGTACCTGAGAAATTCCATAAATCAGAAATGACGGCATAGCGCTCAGAGTTATTTTATGATATAGTAACAGCCTTCTAAGCTTCATTCACGCTGGTTCATTTCACATGTTTTTTTTTCCATGGGCTTGTACTCTATACATACTTACATACACAAATCACGGCTTTATCCCTTACGGGGTTGACAGAGCATAAGACAAGACCACCTTAAGCTTGAAGAACCAGAAGAACTGGGGTACCAGGGATTTTTTTTTTTTTTTTTTATGTGAATAGAAAGGCAAACGAGCAAGTGGGTCACCTGATGGTAAGTGATCACCACTGCCCATAGACACCCGCAACCCCGGAGGGATTGCAGATGCGTTGCCAACCTAGAGGTAGTCCTCTAGGTTGGCAATGCCTCTTGTGCCCGTAATTACCCCGGCTGTCTTACTCTCCACACCGGAACACAGCAGTGCAAGCACTGCTACTTAGCGGCAGGATTAGCGAGTAAGATGGTGGTAGCGATCCGGACGGACCTTGCACAAGGACCTACCACCCGCAAATGAAATCCGAAATGTGAAATCCGTCGAAACTCGATTTTAAATTTAAATGTTCAAAGTTTCTGTAAACTTGCACCCTTCTTGTTTGGACATGCTAATGTCCCGGAACAGGCGGATAAATTATGTAAGACACGAATTTGTCTATTGGAGTACGTGTGTGATAAAGTGGTTAAATTATCGCCTCTGAATATTTTAAACTTTATAGTTAAAGGTATTAAAAATAAAATTATTGTAGTGGCAACATTGACTTACAATAAACAACTAGACTCTCAGTCGCTAACAAAGGTTCCTCAAGAAACGTCCGAGTTGCTTTGTCTATGTGTTGTGTGTGTCAACACATCGACTTAGACAGATAACATTAACATATTCGTTCAAATTGACACCTTATTTCGTGGCAGTAATGTTTAATATCAATGGCGTAGGATCGTGAGAAGTAATGACACGACGCCACGCGCTGGAAACCTGCTTGTCTCTTTTGTTCTCAATAGTAAGATTACGGTGCGAAAGAGACATATACATTGTTAACAAAGCGCGGTCGAAACACAACTGAACCAAAACTCTGAACAATAGACGCATCGTTCAGACTTTTGCTTCGGACAGTTTTTGAGCGTGATTGGGAGTCTAGCTGTTTATTGTACGTCAATGAGTGGCAAGTTCGGCGTCAGCAAATGCAGCAAACACTTTAGCAGCTATGGGTGTTGGAGGGGTAAACGCGTCACGGTGATGAGGATCCGGGTTCGATTCCCGGCCGTAGCTTTACTTTATGTATGTTTGTGTCGAATTTGTGTCGTTCTTTTTTTTTCTTTGACGGGGTAGACCTTGCACAAGGTCCTACGACTACTGAAACGTCGAAAGTGCGTGCATGCCTGTATGTATGCCCGCGCCTATTTCCATACCAGGTACTATCTAATGAATCAAGAATTTTTATTTCTTGATTTTTATTTTTACTTTTTCGGTTTTACCGTTAGAAATTAAATTTCTAAATGTCGGTGAAAATTAGAACACAGAAAAAATCAAAAAGTAAAGCTATGGCCGGGAATCGAACCCGGATCCTCGTCCCTACACCACCCATAGCAGGTGGGTAGTCTCCTGAATTTTTCTACCTGTTACTAATCCACCTGCTATGGGTGGTGTAGGGGTATAGCACGCGTCACGGAATGACGAGGATCCGGGTTCGATTCCCGGCCATAGCTTTACTTTTCGGATTTTTCTATGTGTTCTAATTTTCACCGACATTTAGAAATACCAGGTACAGTCAACATCATCATTTGTGTTGTGGGTAGATCTACAAAATTGTTTATAAAATCAGTTGTCATCCAGTCAACCTTTGACACAACAATCTCCAGCCCATATACTTCTGGGCACAGGCCTCTCCTCAGAACGAGATTCATGTATAATGTAAATAGAAGTTAAGTAAACCAAGCCTATTGATGCATGGATTGGGGTTTGAAGTTGTATGCTTTCACAAAATTATGCAAGAACGGAGTTAGGGTTGTGGTTTGAGATAACACAAGGTACTGGCGGCAAGGAAGCTGCGGCAAATAGTTACATTAGTTTATTAACATTCTATCCTATTTATTTAGGTTACACCGAAGTTCTTTAATTTTTTTAAACACACACAATTACCTAATACAAACTATAATCCTAAAAATCTATGCTAAAGATTACTAAGGTGCATTGGGGTAAGTTCGAAATTGGGGGAATTTCGAAAATTGTTGTTCCCCGTTTAGTGGATTTCCACGAGCTTCGAAATTCCCTCATTGTCGAATTTACCCCAATGCACTATATTAAAACCAGAAAAAAAGAAAAAAAAAGTCATAAAAAGAAAACCCCGTTTGGTTTAGTTTATTAGTATAAGTTTATCATGTTGTAGGCGATGCGGCTAGCAACCCATCACTATTTTGATTCCCCTTGTTGCTGACTCTACCCCGTGACATCATCACGGCTCCTTCGCTCCGTCATCTGACTTATCGTCGTCTCAAACATCTCGTTATGACTAGGGTGACCATTAGGACAGAATAGACGGGACATTTCAATTTTTTTTGAAAATGTACTAGTAACATCAGTTTAATGTTTTACGAGAAAGATATGATTGTTTGTTTGTTTGCATTTCTTTAGATCTACATTATCAGATTAATTATTTTCAAGATTTCGTTTCGCATCGGTTTCCACGCGCGACTGCGGCGCTAGAACTTTTCGGTCACAAAATACGTCGAACGCGTTTGCGTTAAACTGTCAAATACTATGAGAACAGTTTGCCCACTATCACGCTATCACGTTTCACTGCGAGAGGATCGGTACGGAGCAAGTGCAGCGGCGACGCGAGCGCTTTCTCACACGATCGTAGGTGAACTGACAGTGGCGTAGCTAGGTAACCAAGGGCCCTGGTGCTAATAAAAAAATGGGGCCTCACTACTATCTAAACTGGTTATGTTTTAATAATAATAGTTTGATCGAGATTTTCTGGTAAGGATTACAGGGCCCTCTGAGCTTGAGGGCCCCGGGGCACTGCCCCGCCTAGTCCCTAGGTAGCTACGCCACTGTGAACTGAATAAGGCATGTGCACGCGCGCCCTTGTCGCTCGCTAGTGATGTGAATGAATGAGATGAGTGCTAGATGTCACGCTTGGCGGGAACAGTCTTCTTTCTTTTTTTCTTTATTTCTTTCGTTTACCCCGACAGGTCGGGACTTGTCCGAGTAAATGCGGAAAGATGGTAGCCCCAGCCGCAACGAACAGTAAAGAGTCGGGTTTAATCTGAGGGTGAACAAACTTTCTGGTCCCGTATACAAATTCATTTGGGCGGGAAACCAATTGGTTTTAGTTTATTTACGAAACTGTGGTTTGGACGCAAATTGTGTTGAATTTTGCCTTTACCAGTATGAATTTTTGAACAAAAATCATTTATCTTGCTACAGCAGTTATATTAAATAGTGAGAATATAATTGCATACGTACAAACAGATATCACGTCTTTATCCCATACGGGGTATACAATGCCTAAGGTAACAAAACCTTGAGACTACATAATACTAATTGCATATATGGTCAAGTGCAAAAATAAGTATCGATATGAACTTCTCTAAAATATGTCCCACGGCCTTATCACGCGGGTGTAAGAGTGTATAGTACTTATTTTTTAAACTTTGACTAATTACATATTATTAAACTTGACTGTACATTATAATGAAATATCCAACAAATAAATGTATTTTGTTTATTGCGGCTCTCCGAATCTGGATCTGTGGATTTCATACTAAAAGTGGCCTTTAGATTTTGTTACCCTAAGCTCTGTTTACCCCGTAAGGGATATAGATGTGATTTGTGTATTTATATAGATCTCCGCAAAGCAAAAAAATGCTTCCTGCTGTCTGGGAGTAAAGAAAAAAACATAGAATGTACCAGTTGCTTCTCTTCTTGCGCAGATAGTAAAAGCCCATCGAGGGAATGGACATAGGAATCATGATTTTTATAGGCGATGCGGCTAGCAACCCATCACAATTTGATTCTCCTTTCCAGCTATACGCCCACAATCATAATAGCGTGGCCTTTAGTTATTGCTACCTGAGGCTCTGTCTACCCCGTAAGGGATAAAGACGTGATTTGTGTAATACCCTGCTATGGGTATAGCGGTATAGTATGCATCCCGGATTGATGGGGATCCGCTTAGCTATAGCTTTACTTTTTGTATTTTTGTCTGTTCCGAATGTAAAAGTAAATTATGTGAGCAGGGAAACTCCGATAAATAGTTAACCTTTATTTTAAACTAAACGGATTTACAAAAACAATATTCGCTTAAGTCAAGTTCTCGTGTCGAGTGCTAGTTAACCAGAACCCGCTCTCAGGCCGTCGCGCCGGTTTTATTCTTAGAGGTGGCGCCCCCTGTCGACCGGAAACAGGAGTTTGCCCGCCACAATGTTTGCGCGAACACGATGTTGCCAACACGGCCATGCTGCACGGTGTCAGCCCCTGACACCATACATGCCGACAATATGACTGAAACATATTAAGGAATGTATAAGTTAATAATACACCAAAATGCATCTTTTCTGGGGCAGGAATATTTCTTTCACATGAACAGATCACTATGCACTCCAGCCAGGAAATGTAATAACGACCAATAAGACCCTCGCACCCAAAGAACAAACGTTACACTTGGGAGACCGAGTTGATCTAATTGCATCGTTATTAAGATTTATTTTTGTGTTTGGAGGTCCTTACCCTTAAAGAGCGAACCGCTACACTTAAGAGTACCAAATTGACCCCAAACACAAAACACAAGCTAAAGAGTACAATGAAATAATGTTCAATGCCTTTTTTTTTGTTATGAAGGCAATAAGGCGATACTTTTGTTAAATTAGGGTATGTTAAATGAAATAATGGAATCTAGGAATATTATGCAACAAAACAAGAAAGAAAATATTATGTAAAGTCTTGCCTTGTTTGTTTTTTTTTTGTTTACCTATATAATTAAATCTACCCACATTTGCCAACACGGAATACTCACAATTAACTTATTCCGAAGTCCAATCGTCAATTTTAATCCACGGCTTCATATTTTCGGCCGCTGCTGTGCCGATGTAGTTCTTAGTACTACGTTCAGTGTATCTTAAATCCGTCACCTCATAACGATCATTGCCTAATACGCTTTTAACTTGGAATGGGCCTTTAAAAATTGGCATCAATTTCGTGCTTTGCCCGTCGTTATTTTTACTTTGGATTTTAATGAGTACCAAATCGCCTACCGAGTATATTTTTGCCTTTGTTCGTGCGTTGTCAAACCTCTTTTTTTGGTCTATCGCATTAGCTTTAATATTTTGATCAACCTTTTTACGCAAATCAGTCATATCAATCAACTCCCCGTTATCAAGCTCACTCTCAATCATGCTATCTTTGTCTGTTCTCAAGCGATAGCCGAAAAATACTTCGCTTGGAACCGCTTTTGTAGTCTTATGAATAGTGCTATTAAGCCCTTGTTGTAACGCCGTAACGTACCGATCCCAATCGTCCTCATCGCTATTGGCACCTAAAGTTCTCATCGCCTCAAGAATAGTCTTATTGAACCGCTCAGCCTGACCATTGGAGCGGGGCATGCCGGTGGCAACAATATGTAGCCGAATATTTTTATCTGTGCAATATTGTGAAAACTCCTTAGACGTAAAGGCAGTTCCAGCATCAGATATTATGCGTCTGGGATTGCCAAAAGTCTTATATACCTGATCTAATTCTCTTATCACATCAGCCGAACTAGTAGTCTTTACCGCAGAAATAAAGACAAATTTAGTGAAAGAGTCAACCGTAACCAACAAGTATTTGTTTCCGAATTTTGACTTTACAAACGGTCCTAAATGGTCCATGTGGAGCGTATGGAACGGCTGCGCGTACTTCGGCAAAGGATATAATTCGCCTTCCTTGCGGCCACCTTTGATTTTATAATAAATGCAATGTATGCAGTTTTTTATATACTTTTTTACCGTATGCCGCACTCTAGGGAACCAGTACAAGTGTTCTATACGCTCCACGGTCTTATCTACCGAAAAATGACCTAAGTCGTCGTGGTTACTTTTTATGATTTGCCAAATACAATTTTTCGGCACCAGCCACCGACGACCTTGGGTTGTTCTCCGGTAAACTTTGTTACCTAATAGTTCATATCTATTGAAAATATCTTTGTTTTCATCGGCCTGACCTGACTCTAGTGTTTCCTTAATCTTAACTATCTCCGGATCCTGCAACTGTACTGACATTAACCAGTCCCCTTCAGTTATAGATAGAACTACCTCTGACTCAGGTTTTTCCCCGGATGGCACTGGGTTGCGGCTTAACGCGTCAACGTGTTGCGTACGCGAGCCCTCTCTATGAACTATTTCAAACGCAACGTGCGATTCGGGGAATAATTTCCTTTTTCGTCAGCGCATATCGTACAGCATTACAGTCAGTAATTATCTTAAACGGGGAGTCTAGTAAATAAAGTCTAAACTTTTGTAACGATGTAACTATGGCAAGCAATTCCAATTCAAAAGAATGGTACCGTTTTTCGTCCTCTGAAGTCTGTCTGCTATAGTAATGGATAGGTTTTTCACCCTCGTCTGTGACTTGCATAAGGATCCCAGCTACGCCCTCCCTACTGGCATCTGTATACAAGACCTTGTCTTTGGACGGGTCAAAAATAGACAAAACACTACTAGAGATCAGTTTCTCTTTCAACGTCAAGAATGCTTGCTCGTGTATACTCTCCCACACCCAGGTACAGTCTTTTTTTAACAACTTCGTAAGAGGTGATGAAATCATCGCGCAATTTTTAATAAATTTACGGAAATAGCTGATTAATCCCAAAAACTGGCGAAGTTGGTGTACTGACTTGGGTGTTGGAAAGCATTTCACAGCCTCTAACTTAGCGTCATTTGGCATAACCACGTTTGGTTTGATTCTATATCCGAGGAATTCAATTTCAGTTTTGAAAAAGTGGCATTTTTTTAAATTTAGTGTTAATCCGTTCTGTCGAAAAATTTCTAGTATCTGCTCTAGTAATTCTAGGTTCTCTTCAACGGTTTTTGTCACTAAGTAGACGTCATCTAAATAAACGATCACTTTTCCAAATCTCAAATTTCCTAGCACTCTATTCATCATTTCCTGAAAACAACTAGGGCCATTGACTAGGCCAAAAGGAAGCCGCAAAAATTCCCAGTGGCCGTCTTCAGTAATGAAAGCCGTTTTGGGGACAGAGTCAGGACTCATTAAAATTTGATAATAGCCGCTTTTTAAGTCAAGGCTAGTAAAACACTCGCTGCCTTGAAGACGATCTACTAGGTCTTCAATGCGCGGCATTGGGTATTTGTTTTTTATGGTTACTTTGTTCAAAGCGCGATAATCTATACAAAGTCTCTTTTCTCCATTTTTCTTGTTGACTAAAAGTGCGGGACTAGCATATGGAGAATCACTTTTTTGCACAATATTATTAGCTACTAGTTCGTCCACCATGTCGCGAATGATCTGTCTATCGGCAGGGGAAGATCTAAACGGCCTACTTTGAACGGGACGCGGATCAGTTACGTTTATCACCATTTCGTGGTTATTTACTTTACCTAATTCCCTGACATTACTAGCTATAGGGCAGTCATTGAAGCGAAAAATACGGCCTTACCTCCGAATTTTTTTACTGTGAACCGATTTGCATGAAATTTTGGAATTAGGCTCATCTTACCCTTAACTTCAAAAGTGAAAATGATTTGAACTCCGCAACCACCCTGGGGTTGGTTGCCACCCCTTCTCGGGGGTGAATTTTTTTTTTTCAAAATAACCTCGGATATTGATAGAAGGCCTAATTTTAAGTAAAAAATCATTTATAAAGTTTTTCAAAAAATCCAATACTTTTCAAGTTATTGGCAATTGAAAATTCGCAATTTTTTCACCTTTTTTGTCGGTTTCTTGCAAATATCTCCAACAATATACGTTTTATCGAAAATTTTATAAGAAACAAAATTGTAGCAGGTAAAACAATGAACAATTTGGTTTTTTATAAAGTATTCTAAGTGCAATACTAAGCTAGATATTAAAGATCAAAGCCGTTTTTTATTGTGTCTGAAATTCAATCGATGTGGTCAATGCCATCTAGCGGCGAGCAGATGCATTTTATGCATTCTAATACAAAAGGGTTTTGTAGTGCCTAAAATAAGCTTTAAAATGAGCACTATTAAAAGTCTTTTGCACATAAAATAAGTGAGCTGTATTGCAAATAAGGGGAGCATCTAATGTTTTTTCTTTTAAATCAATGGGTTTCATAAGTGCCATTTCCACCAAAATTAAAATTAATCGTATTCCGCCTAGAATTAACTTTATTATGAAGAGTTTGATAGATAGTATCAGTTTGGCTGCTTCAGGACACATATTTTTCAAAAAATTCACGATTAAAAAAAAACAGAGGCTGTGATTGCGCTGCCGCGCGCTCTTTAAACAATCATATCTCCGTCAATTTTTGTTTGACAGAAAAAACAAAAAAACCAAATTGTTTGTCAGAAAAATGCCTAAATTTTTAATCCATACACTTTTATACGTATCTGTCGTCATTTTTGAGATATTATGAAAAGAAAGTGGGTTTTTTAAAAATTTGAAATATTGTTTTTTTTTTTAATCGTGACTTTTTTGAAAAATATGTGTTCTGAAGCAGCCAAACTGATACTATCTATCAAACTCTTCATAATAAAGTTAATTCTAGGCGGAATACGATTAATTTTAATTTTGGTGGAAATGGCACTTATGAAACCCATTGATTTAAAAGAAAAAACATTAGATACTCCCCTTATTTGCAATACAGCTCACTTATTTTACGTGCAAAAGTTATTTTAATAGTGCTCATTTTAAAGCTTATTTCAAGCACTACAAAACCCTTTTGTATTAGAATGCATAAAATGCATCTGCTCGCCGCTAGATGGCATTGACCACATCGATTGAATTTCAGACACAATAAAAACGGCTTTGATCTTTAATATCTAGCTTAATATTGCACTTAGAATACTTTATAAAAAACCAAATTGTTCATTGTTTTACCTGCTACAATTTTGTTTCTTATAAAATTTTCGATAAAACGTATATTGTTGGAGATATTTGCAAAAAACCGACGAAAAACGTGAAAAAATTGCGAATTTTCAATTGCCAATAACTTGAAAAGTATTGGATTTTTTGAAAAACTTTATAAATGATTTTTTGCTTAAAATTAGGCCTTCTATTGATATCCGAGGTTATTTTGAAAAAAAAAAATTCACCCCCGAGAAGGGGTGGCAACCACCCCCAGGGTGGTTGCGGAGTTCAAATCATTTTCACTTTTGAAGTTAAGGGTAAGATGAACCTAATTCCATAATTGTATGCAATTCGGTCCACAGTAAAAAAATTCGGAGCAATAATGCTTCAATGACTGCACTACTATACAATCACTATACTTCGTAAACAAGCTCAACAATTCAGAGTGATGCGAATCAGCATCAAATTCAGTGTCTCCAATCGAATTGCAAAATTCATTAAATTTATCAGCGTAATCAAACTTTAACACTTCGCCTATTCGTGAATATATCAAGTCGGGGCGTTCCGTCACATTCCGTCCGATAAGAATATCACATCCTGTCAAATCATCTATAACATAAAATTCGACATCTTTTACAAACACCGAATCGAGTTTTAATGTTACCCTCAAAACTCTGGTAACCAATTTTGACGAGTCTCTAGAAAATCCTTGCAATGTTATAGGAGAGGGTAGGTCGGCGGCTCGTAAACAATGTTTTTCCACCAAAGATTCTGCAATTAGCGAACAACTACTACCCGAATCTATAAAAGCCTCGTGAGTCAACCTCTCATTTATAACTACTATTTTCACAAACTTGTTTCGAGAATTCGAACACGAAACAAATTTTGTCTCCGGTTTTTCGGTTTTTTGTTCCGATTTAACGTACTTTTTCTTATGACATGTTGACTCAGTATGACCTCTAATGCCGCAGAAATCACATTTTATATCACACTGCATTCTTTTGTGATTTCCGCCACACAAGAAACATTTAATTGATTTACGTGGCTGTGAATTTGGTTCTCCAGAGGAGCTTGACGGAACGACTCGATTTGAAGTCGTAGATGAAGTGACGTTATTAGTTACATTAGGGGCCACGGGATGAACTATATTTGCCTTGGGTTGTGGCACAATCGATTGCTTTTTTGTTTTGTATGTACGACTATGCAGAAAACTTGCTAACTGATCACACGAGGTAAACGTATTAGATTCTATATTTCCATCGCCTATGTTACCCAGCACTATTGAAATAATGTCCTGCTCAGAAAACTGTAAGCGTAATCGATCGATTTTGCACTTTTGATCAAAATAGAATTCATATAACGACTGGTTATCGGCTGGCTTTCGGTCTATAATTTCTCTCAACAGTTCAAACATATTTCTTTGTATTTGAAAGCTAACCGTTAACTTAGTATGCCAATCAGACCATTTCCATGACGGCCAAAGGTGATCAGTGCGTAACAACGAATCATACCATACTTTAGCGGAGCCTTTAAGCTTATTTAACGCTTGATAACGGGTCGTCTCATCTGACCATGAGAACGTACTTGCATAAGATTGAATGATACGAAGCCATGCATTAATATCATCTTTAAGAGGGTCAAACTCGGGTATAAGATTGTTCAACGTAAGTGAATTAGTGTGACTTACAGTTTCAGCTCCACGTTTCCTTGAATTCTTACTTGTCAGGCCTGGTGTACTCCTCTTAGGCCTCGGAGACGTAGTTGTACTCGTCGAGCGCTTGCTGCGGGGCACTCGCGTACGTTTCCTGCTGCGACTTTTGCGAGGCGGAGGTGACGGTGTCCTAGCACTCTCACTGCCAGAACTTGTACTAGAACTAAGGGATGATCGAGCACGTTTCTTTTTATGTTTTTTCGAGTGCTTTCCCATGGCGCGTGGTCAAAACAAAAGAAAAAGAACACTTCTGATGTAAAAGTAAATTATGTGAGCAGGGAAACTCCGATAAATAGTTAACCTTTATTTTAAACTAAACGGATTTACAAAAACAATATTCGCTTAAGTCAAGTTCTCGTGTCGAGTGCTAGTTAACCAGAACCCGCTCTCAGGCCGTCGCGCCGGTTTTATTCTTAGAGGTGGCGCCCCCTGTCGACCGGAAACAGGAGTTTGCCCGCCACAATGTTTGCGCGAACACGATGTTGCCAACACGAATTTCAGTGTCGTTTAGAAATATGATGAAAAATTTGATAACGTTTTGATTCTTTTCCCGATGAAACAGAAATTAAATTTCGGCTTGGCTCCGCTAGGTTAACTATTAAAAGAATAAAAGGATGTCCGCTAGCTGCAGTATTCAGAATATTGCTGTAGTATTTTAACTGCAAAACCAAAAACGCAGTTAAACGCTCTTCGGCACAAAGGAAACTATAGTGAAATAGAATTCGTTATAAACAATATTTATGTTTGTGTTTTATAGACGCTTTTGGGAATAAGTAATACATTCAAATTTAAATCCTTTTTAAATTTCTAAACGACTGACAATACACATTTTTTCTTGTATAAGGATCGTTAGCGTAAATGATTCTGAGTAAGAAAAACCCAAAATAGTTAAATTCTGGAAAAAATATTCATGTGAACTTTTTTTGGAAAACGGTCGTCTACATACATACACATACACAAATCAAGTCGTTATCCCTTACGGGGTAGACGTAGCATAAGGTAAGTAAAGTAAGGTAGGTTATTTTAATTTTTTTGTGAATTGTATATGTTTCTTTATATTTGTACAATAAAGCATTTACTTACTTACTTACCTAAAGGCCACGATTAGCATGATTGTGTGCGTATAAGTGGAAAAGGGAATCAATATAGTGATGGGTTGCTAGCCGCATCGCATATAACATGATTCCTAAGAGTGTCGCCCATTCCCGAGACGGGTTTTTGGAAGAGAAGCAACTGGTATGCTGCCCTTCTGGCGATGTTGGTGCCTAAATTTGGTTAAACAATAAATATCGTCACCTTAACATTTTCGTATACATACACACAAATCACGTCTTTATCCCTTACGGGGTAGACAGAGCCTAAGGTAACAAGACCTACAGGCCACGCTTAGCATGATTGTGGGCGTATAGGTGGAAAGTGGAATCAAAATAGTGATGGATAGCTAGCCGCATCGCATATAATGATTCTTAAGATTGTCGACCATTCCCTCGATAGGTTTTTACCATTTCCGCGGGAAGAGAAGCAACTGGTACGCTGGCCTAGTGATGTTGGTGCCTAAATTTTGACAAAAAGATTTTCGTATACCACATAGTTTAAGAAAATGTGCCGAAACTAATGTCCAATATACCGAGAGCTTTTACTGTCTCAGGACCCTGTTTCACGCAAAAATATAGCCAATTGTTTGACTGAAATGAATTGAAGTCAGGTGGGAGCCGGTCCCGCGAATTCACTCGGCGCGCTGCAATTTATAATGTGGCGCGAGATGCCATCATTTATCCTGCGTCACCTCTGAGATATACGGACGGAAAGGATCTTCAGAAGCTGGGTATACCTAAGAGTTTATGGTAACTGGTATAAGGCTTCCATGCTGGTCTGGGAGCAAAGGAAAAACAGAATAACTAACAGAAGAATTTGTAAGTATGGATGGATGTTTGTTACTCTTTCACGCCAGAAAGGCTGGACAGATCTGGAAATTTGGAACATAGATAGATTATAGTCTGGAATAACACATAGTCTACTTTTTCTTCCGGAAAGTGGCGTAATTTCTGCCGGATAGCGATAAACGAATTCTATGCAGACAATGTTGCGGGCAACAGCTAGTTGTACATAAAACACAAAAAGATGAATACAGGACCACGCAAATGCACAAAGGCGAAGTTATCCCTTAAGGATCCCTTCCAGTTAACCTTTGAACGATTGACAGGACATAAGTATAAAGCAAGTGTGTAAGATATAATAAACTACACATCCTTACTTAATATTATAAATGCGAAAGTAACTCTGTCTGTCTGTCTGTCTGTCTGTTACCTTTTCACGCTTAAACCGCTGGGCCGATTTAGTTGAAATTTGGTATACAGATAGTTTGAGTCCCGGGAAAGGACATAGGATAAATTTTATCCCGGAAAATTGCATAGTTCTCGCGGGATAGCACAGCCCAAACCACTGGAATTTTTCAAATTTAAGGCGGAACAAAGTTCGCCGGGTCAGCTAGTAATAGATAAATACGATAGAACGCACTGGTTGAACATCTTAGTTTTAAGGCTTATGTCTTAGGGTTTAGGTAGGGATGACGTCAAGATATGACGAAGCTTTCATTCATTACTCTTGTGTAAATTGAAATTTTGCATTGAATTTCATATGCTTATTATCAGTCTACCATGTCATAAAATTTGTATTAGCTAACCATTGCGGATATGCTAAGCGTTTACTCTAATTACCCGGCCCAAGGCCAAGCGCGACACTAGAGGCGGGCAAGTATATTATGATTGATATGGGTCTATGTTTTGTTCCATAAAATTAACATGTCATAGGCGACGACCGGATAGCCTAGTGGTTAGTGACCCTGACTATGAAGCTAGAGGTCCTGGGTTCGAATCCCGGTAGGGGCAGACAGTTGTATGATGAATACGAATGTTTGTGCCCGAGTCACGGATGTTGTATGTATTTAAGTATGGATTTATCTACATTATATAAGTATCATTATCCGTTGCCTGGTACCCATAGCACAAGCTTTGCTTAGTTTAGGGCTGGGTCAATTGGTGTAATTTGTCCCAAGATATTATTTATTATTATGTGGCTAGCAACCCATCACTATTTTGATTCCACTTTCCACCTCTACGCCCTCAGTGTCTTGCTAAACGTAGCCTGTAGGTCTTGTTACTTTAGGCTCTGTCCACCAAATAAGAGATAAAGACGTGATTTGTGAATGTGAATGAATGAATGTGAAAAATTAACAACGCCCACAATCACGCTTAACGTGGCCTCTTCTAGGTCTTGTTAACTTAGCTCTGTCTACCTCGTAAGGGATATAAAGGTGATTTGTGTATGTATGTATAAAATTAAAGCTCCGAATGTACGGTTTGTCATAATTTTTCGTTAGTCATGAAGCGTTTTAATTCTGAAACAGTGTGTATTTTGTCAGAATTGATGGTAAAACAGCCTAACCTAACCTACATTCTCATGACTTTTCCAAAAATCATAATCAACAAAATATGACTAACGATTTTTATGAGCAATGAAAATTTGATTCCCCTTTCCACCACGCCCACAATCATGGTAAACGTGGCCTTTAGGTCTTGTTACCTTACCTCTGTTTACCCCGTGAGGAACAAAGAGGTGAACTTATATGTATGTATGATCTTCCACGCTGGTCTAGGAGCAAAGAAAAAACACAGAATTTGGTAAAAGCCCCTCCAGGGAATGAGCGAAAGTCTTAGGAATCATTGTTATAAGCGACGCAGCTAGCAACCCATCACTATTTTGATTTCCCTTTCCACCTCTACGCCCTCAGTGTCTTGCTAAACGTGGCCTGTAAGTAGGTCTTGTTACTTTAGGCTCTGTCCACCCCATAAGGGATAAAGACGTGATTTGTGACTGTGAATGAATGAATGTGAAAAATTAACGACCGTATAGCCTAGTGCTTAGTGACCCTGACTATGAAGCTAGAGGTTCTGGGTTCGAATCCCGGTAGGGGCAGACAGTTGTATGATGAATACGAATGTTTGTGCCCGAGTCATGGATGTTGTATGTATTTAAGTATGTATTTATCTACATTATATAAGTATCATTATCCGTTGCCTGGTACCCATAGCACAAGCTTTGCTTAGTTTAGGGCTGGGTCAATTGGTGTAATTTGTCCCAAGATATTATTTATTATTATGTGGCTAGCAACCCATCACTATTTTGATTCCACTTTCCACCTCTACGCCCTCAGTGTCTTGCTAAACGTAGCCTGTAGGTCTTGTTACTTTAGGCTCTGTCCACCAAATAAGAGATAAAGACGTGATTTGTGAATGTGAATGAATGAATGTGAAAAATTAACAACGCCCACAATCACGCTTAACGTGGCCTCTTCTAGGTCTTGTTAACTTAGCTCTGTCTACCTCGTAAGGGATATAAAGGTGATTTGTGTATGTATGTATAAAATTAAAGCTCCGAATGTACGGTTTGTCATAATTTTTCGTTAGTCATGAAGCGTTTTAATTCTGAAACAGTGTGTATTTTGTCAGAATTGATGGTAAAACAGCCTAACCTAACCTACATTCTCATGACTTTTCCAAAAATCATAATCAACAAAATATGACTAACGATTTTTATGAGCAATGAAAATTTGATTCCCCTTTCCACCACGCCCACAATCATGGTAAACGTGGCCTTTAGGTCTTGTTACCTTACCTCTGTTTACCCCGTGAGGAACAAAGAGGTGAACTTATATGTATGTATGATCTTCCACGCTGGTCTAGGAGCAAAGAAAAAACACAGAATTTGGTAAAAGCCCCTCCAGGGAATGAGCGAAAGTCTTAGGAATCATTGTTATAAGCGACGCAGCTAGCAACCCATCACTATTTTGATTTCCCTTTCCACCTATACGCCCTTAATCGAGCTAAACGTGGCCTTTAGGTTTTGTTACCTTAGGCTATGTCTACTATAAATACGTAGAAACATCTACACGGCTATTAAAACTTGATTTTTGCGGGTGGTAGGGCCTTGTGCAAGGTCCATCCGGATCGCTACCACCATCTTACTCGCTAATCCTGCCGCTAAGTAGCAGTGCTTGCACTGCTGTGTTCCGGTGTGGTGAGTAAGACAGCCGGGGAAATTACGGGCACTAGAGGCATTTCATCTTAGTCCTCTAGGTTGGCAACGCATCTGCAATCCCTCCGGGGTGACGGGTGTCTATGGGCAGTGGTGATCACTTACCATCAGGTGACCCACTTGCTCGTTTGTCTTCCTATTCATATAAAAAAAAAAAGAAAAAAAAAAACTTATCCAACCATTTGGTGGAATAATCTGGAATTTTGAGAACTTGTATTCCTTCACATCCTTCAATTGAAGGTTACATACTACCCTACAGAAATAAATTAGTTTAGGCCAACCAAATAGATTCTTTGTCCGTATGTCCATTGACGCAACCCGTTCTGGGTCGCGCACCGGTCCTGACCCTTAGGGAAAAGGGGGAAAAGGCAACCCGATTCGCTCTAAAAAAATATACGGACCCCTGATTTATTTAGTCAAGGAAGTATTAACTTAGCTCATATTTTATAGGGAAGTTAATGCGGGGGAATATACGTGCCTTTTGACGTTAAAAAGGATTCAGGGAAGTTCCGGGGCAAGGCGATTCGTCGATCTCGATGTCGATTGTGAATAGGAAGGCAAACGAGCAAGTGGGTCACCTGATGCTAAGTGATCACCACTGCCCATAGACATCCGCAACCCCGGAGGGATTACAGATGCGTTGCCAACCTAGAGGACTAAGATGAAATGCCTCTTGTACCCGTAATTTCCCCGGCTGTCTTACTCTCCACACCGGAACACAGCAGTGCAAGCACTGCTACTTAGCGGCAGGATTAGCGAGTAAGATGGTGGTAGCGATCCGGACGGACCTTGTACAAGGCCCTACCACCCGTTGAAGGATGAAAACAGTTTGATATCAAAGACATTTCAACTCCCATGGTCAGGAAGCGAAGAAAAACCACCAGTACTAGCTGATTTACTTCTTGCACAGATCGTACAAGCTCGTCAAATGGGCGAAATTAGGAATCACGTTATAGGCGATGTGGCTAACCCATCACTATTTTGATTTGATGAAAAGAACATCGGAAAAAGTTGCTATAAATTTTGACAGCTAGTACGGCCAAGTGCAAAAATAAGTATCGATACGAACTTCTCAAAAATAATGTCCCACGACCTTATTACGACGGTGTAAGAGTGTATGGTACTTATTTTTGAAACTTTGGCTAGATACATATTATTACACTTGACTCCGAGCGGGGATCGAACTTAGGCTTCGTAGTTTCTCTAAACACTAGGCTATCCAGTATAAGGTGCATGGGGGTAAATTCAAAATTGGGGGAATTCCGAAAATCGTGGATATCCACTAAACGGGGAACAATTCCATAATCTGGCAACGCTTATCTAGAAGCCAAAGACATTGGAGCTTCTAGGTAAGCGTTGCTAGATTATGTAATTGTTCCGTTTAGTGGATATCCGAGCGTTTTCAAAAAAAGCCCACATTTTTTTTCCCAGAATTTAAATATATTGGGCTGTTCTTACGCAGAACCGTTTGCTCTATCGATTCTCATACAAGAAAAAGTGTGTCCCACATTTAACTATGGAATTTGTTTTCCTATTCGTCACGTTCCAGACATACCTATATTAAAAAAAGTGACGAACTGGAATGAAAATTTCGGGACACATTTTTTCTTGTATAAGTATCGATAGGGTAAACTATTCTGAGTTTGAAACAAGTTTCGAAATTCCCCCATTTCCGAATTTACCCCAACGCACCCACTAAACAAGTAAACATCTTGATCCTCATTAACAATTCAACTCCTAAAAATGAACCCTTAAAGTAAGGGTATTACCGTTGATATATTATTTCGCAGAATTAAACCGTTGCTTGCAAACCATTACTCTTGCCAACCATTATTCAGCGTGTTAAGGGGCGACGCAACTTCTTTCCAATTATTTACACGTTGCTATAAACACCATGTGTACGCTCAAATGTGTGTTTAATTTTGTTAATACTTACGGGGTAGACTGAGCCTAAGGTAACAAATCGTTCAGGCCGCGTTTAATAATAATAATAATAATAATAATAGTCTTAGGGAATATTTCCTGAACAACGAGTGTGGGATGCATCGTGATGTAGTGGCGGTGGACAAATCCTTCACCCCTCTCACCTTGGCAAAAGAGAACTGGCGCAGACGTAAGGTATGGAGCACCGAGGATCGCAAGACTGAATGGGAGAGTAAGGAGCTGCACGGGCGGTTCTATAAGGCCCTCATGGGGCCCGATGTAGACCTGCTCGCGTCGGTGAACTGGCTACGCTTCGGGGATCTCTTCGGGGAAACCGAAGGTTTTGCCTGTGCAATAGCGGACGAAGTTATCATGACTAATAACTACCGGAGATATATCCTGAAGGACGGTACGGTCGACATTTGTCGGGCATGCCGCCGTCCTGGAGAGTCACTCAGGCATATTATTTCTGGTTGTTCTAGTCTTGCTAACGGTGAGTACTTGCACAGACATAACCTTGTAACCAGGATTATTCACCAGCAACTTGCTCTTTTATTCGGTCTTGTGGACTTCGAAGTGCCCTACTATAAGTACACACCTGCACCAGTTCTTGAAAATGGTCGTGTCACGCTCTATTGGGATCGATCTATCATCACGGACAGGACTATTGTCGCCAATAAACCTGATATCGTGCTGATAGATCGATTGAAGCGCCAGGCAGTGCTCGTGGATATCACGATCCCCCATGACGTGAACCTCGTGAAGGCCGAGAAGGACAAAGTCAGCAAGTACCTCGACTTGGCTCACGAGGTTACCGCCATGTGGCCTGTTGATTCCACGATCACTGTCCCGATAGTCGTTTCGGCAAACGGTTTAATAGCGAAGAGCCTTGACCATCACCTTAAAAGGCTCTCGCTAGGTGGTTGGGTCAAGGGCCAGATACAGAAGGCGGTAATCCTGGACACGGCTCGGATAGTCAGGAGGTTCCTTTCTCTGTCGCCCTGACCACCGGTAGCTTAGGCCTTGCCTCGCTGCCGGCGGCACCCTAGGTTAGGTTTTTATAATGTTTTAATATTTTGTATTAATATTGTTTTATTACTTTTTATATTCATATTGTAAAAACCTAACTTAAGATAAAAATAAATATACAGATAATAATAATAATATCTTGGGACAAATTACACCAATTGACCTAGCCCCAAACTAAGCAAAGCTTGTACAATGGGTACCAGGCAACGGATAAACATACTTATATAATGTAGATAAATACATAATTAAATACATACAACATCCATGACTTGGGCACAAACATCCATATTCTCATACAACTGTCTGCCCCTACCGGGATTCGAACCCGGGACCTCTAGCTTCATAGTCAGGGTCACTAACCACTAGGCTATCCGGTCGCCGGTTTAGCATGATTAAGGCCTTTAAGTGGAAAGGGAAATCAAAATAGTATTGGGTTGCTAGCCGCATCGCCTATAAAATGATTCCTAAGACTTTCGCCCGTTCCCTCGATGGGCTAAGGGAGAGGATTTGTTTAACATTACACATACATACACACATACACAAATCACGTCTTTATCCCTTACGAGGTAGACAGGTAACAGGTAACAGGTACCTACAGGCCACATTTAGCAAGATTGAGGGCGTATAGGTGGAAAATAGAATCAATATAGTGATGGGTTGCTAGCCTCATCGCCTATAACATGATTCCTATGATTTTCGCCCATTCCCTCAATGGGATTTTACCATCTGCGCGGGTAGAGAAGCAACTGGTACATTCTATGTTTTTTCTTTGCTCCCAGACCAGCATGGAAGAACATTCTACAATCACAAGAAAATCCACTAAAGCTCTCAAGCTTATTTAATCCGACTCTAAAGCTGCAAAAGCTACGCACTCGGAGCTTCCTCGCCATTGTTTATCCTTCAGCAATATTCAATCTCAGAAGCTAACTCCGTTTGCTCTTTAATCTTTAGTTAAACATAACTGTAACACTGGCTAATCCTGCTGGTTCAAACGGGTTACTTGCTCGGCAACTGACTTAATGCAGTTTGAGTGTTTAGTCGAAGTTGACAGCTACTTACCACCTGGGCTTTGCTTTAAGCGTCAAAGGAATATTTTGACGACTGCATGGATAACCTATAAGTTATAATAATAATATAGCCTTTTTTTAATCCGTTTCGCTACCAATTTCAGTACAATTTCGAAGCTGATATCTTCATCCGATTGAGGACAAAAGGACTTTCTGCCAAGTTTCTTGCGGCGCATTCTTGGCAATGATGGTCCTTCCGAATGCACTGGTAGTTTAAAAAAGACATGTAAAAGAGCCCTTGGCGGCCAATTGGCAATAATAAATTTTGTTTTTTTTTTGAGCTGAAATTTTGCATACTTGTGTAGGTCAGATACAATAATCTGGTAGTAAAACTCTGGTGGTCCAGCCAGGACCGTCTCTGCAGGAGGGAACTCTTCAACGGTTGGTCGGATTGAATTTTTTAGGTTCGGTTATTTTGTCCCATAATTTTTGTTGGTCATAATAATTGTTAGTCATTTTTTTGTCAAAATAAAATAAATTAAAACGTGCATTTGGTTACTATGACAAACGATACGTTCGGAACGTTACATTTTGCGAACAAATTATAGACACACATACATACATACACATACACATATCACGTCTTACCTTACGGGTAGACAGTGCCTGAGGTAACAAGACCTAAAGGCCACGTATAGCATGATTGTAGGCGTATAAGTGGAAAAGAGAATCAAAATAGTGATAGGTTGCTAGCCGCATAGCCTATAAAATGATTCCTAAGATTGTCGCCCATTCCCTCGATGGGCTTTTACCATCTGCGCGGGACGAGAAGCAACTGGTACAATCTATATTTTTCCTTTGCTCCCAGACCAGCATGGAAAAACGTAACATACCTACATATTTAATTATGCATTTCAGAATAAATTTATCTATCATGCATGTTTATATCCGCTGCAGTACCCAGATTTGTTTAGTTCAGAAATTTTATGGTACCAGAACTTCTTAATTTCCGTAAGTTTGTTTTATTATATTCTTAATAAACTCCCTTACCATCCTGTCCTACAAAATCCGCATGGCCTATATGTCTGTGCCCATTTCATTTCTATATCTTTCCAGTACAAATAGAAAAACAACTGGTTTTCCTTCCACCCATCTGTCTCACACAACCTCATTCTTCTTAATTTAGGTCCTAACTATATCTTACCTAGGATATTACGCCTGGCATTTACTGGTTTGTAACTCATTGCGTCCTTGTTTTTCTGTGCTCGTTAGAAAGAGAAGCAAAAGACAATTTGGATAGTGGCTCAGTGCTAGTGGAACTTGATACAAATGAACTTTTTTCATTAATGTATCTAATCAATGTAATTACCTTCTAGATACTGGCTTAGTGTTGTTTAGGAAATTTAAACGTGATAAAAATATCTTCAGGCACATAGGTACCCCGTAAGGGATAAAGACGTGATTTGTGTATGTATGCATGTATGTACATACATAAATCACGCCTTTGTTGAGTTCGGGGTTTACAGAGTAAGGTAACAAGACATTTAGCACGTTTAGTATAATGGGGACTTTCGTTTTGCTCACCAGTTGTCGCCACTGTTGACTAAGGTCCAGAGGTATAGCTGTCAAAGGCGACTTTATAAGATCGGCGCCGATACAAAGTTTCGAAATCTCATTAAGTTTATTAATTATAAATAATAATAATAATAATAATATAGCCTTTTTTATTCCGAATTCGCTTCCATTTCAGTAAGTATGTTGTTGTTGTTTTTTTTTTATTATTAAATTGTCGCGTAATTCGGCGTGCCGCATGGCATAGGCCTCCTCCGTGTATTGGAGGGTTTGGGCTATAGTTCCCACGCGCGCCCAGTGCGGATTGGGAACTTAACACACACCATTGAATTTCTTCGCAGATGTGTGCAGGTTTCCTCACGATATTTTCCTTCACCGAAAAGCTCATGGCAAATTTCAAATGTAATTTTCGCACATAAATTTCGAAAAACTCAGAGGTGCGCGCCTGGGATTTGAACCCACGACGCTCTGCTTGAGAGGCCACAGGTCAAACCACTAGGCTACCACGGCTTTTTTTAAATATTATTTATTATAAATAACTATCATCATATCGACGTTTAGCAAGATTTCACAAGAAACAAAGTTTAAATTCTTGAATCTCATAAAGAGCTTTTATGAATAAGGGGTGTAAAAATAACACTGCGAGCGAAGATTTTTCAAATATTTTTCTCATTTATGAGTGCAACGGGAAAAATAGAGGTTATCTAGTTTTTTCAATTCCCAGGTAGAGCTTAGCTGTAATCGGATTACCCAGGTCATTCAGAGTGCCCCGGTTGGCGCATAGCTTGTGTTCGGCACAATCGTACTATGCTGTAATTCAGTAATTTTTAGGGTTCCCTTACAGCTGGAATTATTGGTTCCATTACGAGGGAATGGGCGAAAATCTTAGAAATCATTTCACGGGCGATGCGGCTAGCAACCCACTATTTTGATTCCCCTTTCCACCTTCCCACAGCCCCATAATCATGCTAAACGTGGCCTTTAGGTATTGCTACTTTAAGTTCTCTCTACCCCGTAAGGGATAAGGACGTGATCAGCGAAACAGGATGAAACGAACTTAGAATTTTTAAGTACGGAGTAGGCTTGCTGTAATCATACATACATACATACATTCATACATGCACAAATCACGACTTTATCCCTTACAGAGTAGACAGAGCCAAACGTAATAAGACCTGCAGACCACGTTTAACAAGTGCCATAGTAAAATTGTTATTGCTGTTATTATAAGAATGCTTTAGTTTTAAGATTATTTTATAATAAATTGCTGTGCCCTTACAGGGTAAATATTTGAAATTATATACATACTTACAATCTTTGTGACATCATTTTATGCAATAAATAGTTTGAGTTTGAGTTGTACCATCTGCGCGGGAAGGGAAACATTTTAGAACCATCTCCACCCCTTACTGGTTTTATACGTCACATCAATGAATTTTATTATTATTACTAGCGACCCGCCCCGGCTTCGCACGGTATATTATGCATGTATTATACATACAAACCGTCCTCTTGAATCACTCTATCTATTAAAAAAAACCGCATTAAAATCCGTTGTGTAGTTTTGAAGATATAAGCATACATCGGGACACGGGGACAGAGAGAGCGACTTTATTTTATACTATGTAGTGATTTAAAATAATACACTAGCAGCTCTTTGAGCTGATACGTGTATATCTATCACTGTACTTGTGTTCTCTGACTTTTTAAATGAATGTCTAGAAATAATGAATAAATTTTGCTAGCATTTTACGATACCTGCTGAAAATGCAGTCCGGTAGGGACGCCAAAGAAAGTTATTACCTACGGAACCCCCGCTACATTTTTTACAGCTTAATCGGATTCCGCTCAGAATATACAGTCAGGTCTTGAATGGAGGACGAGCGTCCGCCATATTGGGGACGGCAAATTTCAATCTGCCGTAAAACCATCGATTGTCAGTGGAAAACGGAGTAACGTCTGATTTTTGAAAACACCTATCACTGGCATGAAATTGGAATACATGTTGAAACTTGAAAATAAGTAAAAGGAATTTACAGGGGCGTTCAGTTTTACCAACCCATACATACATAAACCACGTCTTTATCCCTTACGGGGTAGACAGAGCCAAAGGTGACCTAAAGACCACGTTTAGCATGATTGTGGGCGTATGGATGGAAAGGGGAATCAAAAGAGTGATGGGTTGCTAGCCACATCGCCTATATAACATGATCCCTAAGATTTTCACCCAATCCTTCGATGGGTTTATACCATCTGCGCGGGTAGAGAAGCAACTGGTACATTCTCTGTTTTTTCTTTGCTCCCAAACCAGCATGGAACAACCCAACCCAACTACCTAATAAAGCATTCCAGAATAATTTAAGAAGCATTGAATGGCTAAAGTTAGTTGATGGGATACTGCCTTTGATGCTTTGTATACAGCAAGTCTTAAAATCTAGTTTTATGTTCCATGTGGGGACTAGTGATGTTCTGGACATCTGTATCCGTATCCGTATCCGCGGATATCCGTGGGAAAAGAAAAATCCGTATCCGTATCCGTGTCCGTTACTTTTTACGCGGATCTTTTACGGATCTTTTACAGGTAGAATTGAAATGACTAAAATTCCATTCAAGGTATTTTTATTTGTTAAAATCAAATATTTGGCGCCTTTATATTGCAACCATTTATCGCACTAAGTTACCATACCAATACTACATAACTGAAAGAATCTTTATAATGAGATCAACATTATAGCAAGTTATAACATCACTTTTATGACAACGAAATAACTAAAATTTAAATCTTTTTTTTATAATTATAGTGAGATCCATGGTGACATCGACTATCGGTTCAAGGTCGCGGGCGCCGATACCAATGGAATAAAAAAAATAAAGATCCGTATCCGTATCCGCGGATATACATTTTTAACGATCCGGCACATCACTAGTGGGGACCAATAAACCATTTCCATACGCACCTGGGTCTGAGCCGAATTGAATTCTCCCAAAATGTAGTTCCCACTCCCTGACTTCCCTCAATTTGTTGACAAATCACATCATTCGTAATGCGTCTAGTAAATTGGGAAATACGGTATTCCTTTTATTTGCTTTCGTGGCCCATTGTGTTTGAAAGCAACGGATGGGACAAAATGGCGGCCGGCGGTTATCTTCAGAATTATGTTTCTGCTCAAATATTTTTTGCGAAGCTTCATTTTTTTAATAATAGGTACGCGATATTAGCCATTTCTTTTATATCTTTTGATTCATTTAAAAAGCTTGGAGTTGTTTGTTATTGCGAGTATTTTTACTAATTTTAACCCAAACAAAGCGGTCAAAGATGTTCGAAGTTCGAACGTAATTAGAGTATCGATATTGATACTTTAATGCAGTGGTTCCTAACTTTTTCAATGTCACTACCCCTGTGAACAAGTATGGGAATTGAGTTTACCCCTAACTAATATAAAATAATTAAAACCACACAAATTCGAACGAAAATAGGTTTATTATGTAAGAAATTGCACGTTTAGGTAACTAGTAAGTGGAGTAAGAAAAGCCGCGCGCATGAGAGCGCCGTGCTACCGTTTACCGTACTATTATTTTGTATATTGCTATTTTAATACTATTTCGTGTCATCGCGTTCCTCCTAGAATCTCCGTTTTACCCCGCGGGGGTAATTACCCCCAGGTTAGGAACCACTGCTTTAATGTAAACATAATACAACCACAGATACAGGTTTCTTAATGTAGGCCATTTGCTAATCGATCCTGAACATATTATAGAGAAGTAAAAGTCAAAAGTCAAAAGTGTTTTATTTGTGAAACATAGGTGATGGCTGCATGTATACAGAGATGTTACATATTTTTCTGTTGCACTATGTTTTGCCGGTTGGCGTACAAAAACATTGGCTATTAAGTAGTATTAACAATTTAGGTCATCATTTAAATAATCGAGAACAGAATAATGTAATGATATGGATGTAGATAAAATAACTTAGGCACTTACTGAAGAATCCCCAGTCTGTTCAAGAAAGATATCTCGTAGAGTTACACAATTTTTTGTATACTCAGCTTCACAAAATTTTACCCAGTTTGTCTTTATTATATTGTCAAGGCCACATTTTTTATCGCTTAGCGTATATTAAAGATTTATTCGTATTGTGTAGAGAATGAAGATTGGATAAAACTTAACGTTTTTTTTCCAGGTAAACACCACGCTGTTATAGTATTTTCCCTGGATACATACAAGTGAGTGATAATTTTTTGCGTTTTTAACCTAACCATTTTTGATGTTACAAAATCTACATTGTTTCAAACGACGAAGTTGTGACCTCGCTAACTGTCATAGCTGCAAAGAAATCGGCTTTGTAACAACTCACCTCTGTCTCAACTATCCTTGGTCTCTGTCTTAATTCTCCACGATGAAACACAGTGTGATGTTGGGCGGTAATAGAGACAACTGTTTAGGTTGAAAGCTGGATTTATTCTCTCTTATATATTATATATATTATGTATATTATATAGTTAACTACTAGGATGAATACATAGGTGACGGTGTAAGTACGGCGTAGCACACTACACCTCCACCGTTAATGAAAAAAAAATAGCATTTTTTTTTTTTTAAGTTGTCCTGGCAGGGTCGCCATGTGATGTTGGGCGTTATAGAGACAACTGTTTAGGTTGAAAGCTGGATTTATTCTCCCTCATGCAAGCGACGATACAATGGTTATATACTTAACTAATAGGATGAGTACATAGGGGACGGTGTAAGTACGGCGTAGCACACTACAACAGCGCAAGCTCGCTAGAGTAAGAGCGTTGTATACTTCATTTAATTTAGGATGAGAAACCACAACAACATTATATTGCATCTGGTCAACTATTTCTTACCTAGCAAATAGTACAGTGCAATAGTCGGGGAGCCGCAAAATAAAATTGTTTTAATGTCACTTTAACTGTGCATATATTAATGTTTTTTCTTTTTTTGTGAATTGTATCTGTTTCTTTATATTTGTACAATAAAGCATTTACTTACTTACTTACTTACTTACTTTATATTCGTGTCGTTAACAATTACTCTAGTACAAATTGCAAAGAGAGTACACTTCACGAGCCGCAATATAACGTTGTTGTGGTTTCTCATCCTAAATTAAATGAAGTATAGTGATCGCTTTGGACTGTACTGTATTACCTTACCCTTAGTCTCGACGTCAAATCCCATTCATCTGCATATGATTAACATCTTATTCAACTAGGTCAGTGACCCTTATCGGGTAGTCCTGGAACGGAAGTCTGCTTCACTGTGCTTTTAATGTAAACCTTCCGAGATAGAGATACTTGGTACATTTAGATTTATGATTCGATGAATCCTCTCGTAGATGCCCAAGTGAAAAACACACATACATAAATCACGTCTTTATCCCTTACGGAGTAGACAGAGCCTACGGTAACAAAACCTTACGGCTACGTTTAGCATGAGGGCGTATACGTGGAAAGGGAAATCAAAAATAGTGATGGGCTGCTAGCCGCATCGCCTGTAACATGATTCCTAAGACTTTCGCCCATTCCCTCGATGGGATTCTTATTTTCTAAAATTATTAATTTACTGTACCTACCACGTTTAGCATGATTGTGGGCGTATGGATGGAAAGGGGAATCAGAACAGTCTTGTCACCTTAGGCTCTGTCTACCCCGTAAGGGATAAAGACGTGATTTATGTATCTGTATCTGTATCTGTACCTACTTTTAATAACAAAGAGGCAACGCGGCCGGCATAATGGGAACCTCTGAACCAGGCACGAAACAGGGGGACATTTTTTAGGTTAATTTTTAATATTTTTTAACATAATTGACTTTGAATCAACTTTCGTAGTTTTAGTGATCCTTACTATTGTTTAGTTTTTAATGGTTTGTATATTAATAAATAACTTCATTATTTTAATAACTAGTTAGCAAGTACTGTTTTTTTTTTATTATAAAAGTAGAGTAGATAAAGCTCTAAAAAGTCTTGTAAACTAGTCGATAATATAATTTCCGAACGCATATTAATTTCTTCGGCTAAAACGGCCGTTAATTAAAAAAGAAAAAGCCTGAGACTGCAATAGAATTTATTTTAATTCAAAATAAAATGAATCGAACAAAATTACAGTTACCGGAGACAAGTCCAAATTACAAGTCACAAGAAATAATTGTTCCCGCCGGCTGTAATTTGATTACATTCACTCTATAATACGAAATTCTATTGTAGGAGTTTGAAGATATTTCAATAAATGTTTTTGCCGTGTTTTTTTGAAATCTTATGATTTAAATGTTCATGGGTTTATGATGAAGTGGCTGGTATTGCCACGAGACCAATTAGGATAATTCAATGATAGGCGCCACGATGCGAAATGATTGAATTGAAACCAAGCACAGCGGTGAGAGTTAAAACAGTACGTACACACAGCAAAGCTATTCGGTAAGCAGGATAGATACGGCGCGAGCGTGCGTAGGTGCTTACCTGATTATATTGCCGTGTGTACATACATTGTGACGTGATTTGTGTATGTACACAAATCACGTCTTTACCCCTTACAAGGTACACAAGGCCTAAGGCGACAAGACCTACAGGCCACATTTAGCAAGATTGTGGGCGTATAGGTGAAAAATGAAATCAAAATAGTGATGGGTTGCTAGCCGCATCGCCTATAACATGGTTCCTATGATTTTCACCAGTTCCCTCGATGGGCTTTTACCATCTGCGCGGGAAGAGAAGCAACTGGTACATTCTATGTTTTTTCTTTGCTCCCAGACCAGCATGGAAGTTAAACAGTACGTAGACTGTAAATACTCAGTGGCATAAAATTTGACCCAGTCTTCATATTATAAAATTACAGCTCGTTCTTGGTACATAACCAAGTTACATTACCAGCACTCTTATAACCAACGTTGGATGATTATTTTGGATTAATTTAGGTTTAGGTGCCAAAGGCCACCCCTAAGCCGCGAACATTTGTTTGTTTTACCTTAGAGTGTCCTGGAAAGGTAACTTGGTTAGTACGAAGAATTCTTGCCGCGAAGCTTTGTATTAATTAAATAAATAAAAACTTGTAAAAAATACAATAATAAATGACACATAATGCGGATAAGCTATGACATGACTGGCGGTTCGCAATTGTTTTCGTTCCACGCTGCGAACATTAGATTAAGGAAGTAAGGGAGAGAGAACATAAGGCTGTCTTTAATTTTTTGTGATTTTGAAATGTAATTTAGTTTTAATCTCTCTTCTTTCTAATGCGACTGATCTCTGTCTATCCCAAGCTACAGACTTATAGCATTAGATTACCAGGCAACGTTCGGGAATCGGCAAAGATAAGGTTGCCATACTGAAAATCGACTGTGTAGTGCGGGTGTGGGTACAAACGCAATTTCTATTCAAAATCACTCCTTCCTTATTAATAGGAAGGGTTGATTAAGAAGCTTCTAAAAGTAATCTAATGAAGTAATTGAAATACCAGTTATTTACGTTCCAATAAATCTCTATTTACAGCGAAAAATAAATTAACAAGGAATATTTTTTCGCTGAGGGGAGTTTTATCGTTAGACATTAAATTTCTAAACGATACTGAAAATTTGAACACAAAAATCCGAAAACTAAAGATAGTCTGTTCGTCTGTTTATGATAAGAACCCTTGATCAGACCATTTCTTAAAACGTCTCCAATTAGTTATTATTTATTATCAAGAAAACATGATTCTAGATACTATCTGTCATCTTGTGCATGAATCTTTTAGCTGGCTTTTAAGGTATGTGTGTATGTGTCTATTTATATCTCCATTTATTATAAATGTATGTTTCGTGTATAATATATTATGTATTTCAGTACTTATAGTATATTACAAGATTACAAGACCCAAAGGCCACGCTTAGCATGATTGTGGGCGTATAGGTGGAAAGGGGAATCAAAATAGTGATGGGTAGCCTAGCCGCATTGCCTATAATAATTCCTATGATATTTTGTATTTGTTTTCGTTAATATGCTTTCTAAATTGCACCACCTGCTCAGATCTGTTCTGTTCTCCAGTCCATTATGGTTGCCTGTTAGATCGCTCTGTAGCGATAAGGCCGCCTATTGTTACCTTGTAATATTCTGTATACCTTTTTTCTGTTTTGGTTGTTATATGTGTCAATAAAGAGTTATTGTATTGTATTGTATTGTAGTTGGTTGGAACGAAAATTAATTATAAATCAGTTTTGAAGCGCTCCCCGTGCGACCTAGTTAGATAAACCCGGCCGGGTAGTTGTCTAGTTGCCTAGTTCTCTAGAGTTGCTAACTCGCTAACAAGTTATCTATTCTAAACGCTACACTAACGTTGGGAAACTAAGTCATAACCCACTTTATGTGGTTGTTATGTGTAAGAATGGTGTGAAGTTGGATATAATATAATAAATATTTAGGCTAACTAAACAGATCTATATGGGGAGTGTGAATGGTTGCGTTGGGAGGGGAAGGCCTAGACGGGCGTTCCGAGACCAAGTAGGACACGTTTTGGGAAAAGGTCAGGTCAGGAGTACGAAACCGACGAGCATGTATGAAGAGATTGATGACTGTGGATGAAGCGAAAGAAATATGTCAGGACCGTAGCAAGTGGAATAAAGTAGTATCTGCCTACCCCTGTGGGAAAGAAGCGTGATGGTATGTATGTATGTAAGGGGGAAGCCTTTGTTCAACAGAGGGCATCTTCAGACTGATGATGATGACTGAAAACTTAATCAAACTTCTAAATTCTTATAGGAACTCATGTACTCTCATATTAATTAAATTTCTATCATATTATTAATAACAAACTCAAGCCAAGTTAAGCTCGAATCGATTAATAATATCAGTGTGGCGCATAACCGTTAAATCTTTGGTATCGGTTTTTGCGCCCAACCCTATTGCTCGCCGCATACCAAAATAGGGGGGGAACCTAAATTATTAATTTTGATATAGTGTTATTAGTGACCACGGTATAATTTATCGGGAATTCCGCACTGTCCTATCCCGGGATTCCTGCTAGTTTCCATTAAAATAGCGTTAATTGTTTTACATTTAATTATGGTTAGGGTTTGATTTATGTGTTACTAGCGACCCGCCCCGGCTTCGCACGGTATATTATGCATGTATTATACATATAAACCTTCCTCTTGAATCACTCTATCTATAAAAAAAACCGCATCAAAATCCGTTGCGTAGTTTTAAAGATTAAGCATACATAGGGATACGAGTATAGGGACAGAGAAAGCGACTTTATTTTATACTATGTAGTGATGATAAGCTCAAATGGGATTGGGCTGGGCATGTCTGCTGAATGGGTCCGGAAAGATGGGTACACTCAGCCACATGGCGGGTACAGTGGCCATCAGATATGTCGTAGCGGGCGAGACCCTCAAATATTTCGGAACACGCCATTCGTCAATAAGAGCAGTGACCTTTCAATAAACCATATTAGTCTTTAGTAGAGATGAATAAAATATCTACCGGTCAAAGTAAAACAAATAATAAACAATAAATATGTATGTGTCTATTTATATCTCCATGTATTATAAAAGTGTGTTTTATGTATAATATATTATGTATTTCAGTACTTAGTGTATTAATATATATTCTAAATTGCACCACCCTGCTCAGATCTGTTCTGTTCTCCATCCCAGGTTGCCTGGTAGAGATTGCTCTGTAGCGATAATTCCGCCTATTGTTACCTTGTAATATTCTGTATATCTTTTTTCTGTTTTGGTTGTTATATGTCGTGTTCAATAAAGAGTTATTGTATTGTAAATTTTCAAACAAATATTATTTGTAAAATTTAACACGATATTTCGCATTAAATACTGCATAAGCCATGAAAATATATTTAACCCTAGTATTTTAAAAATTAATTTCGCTCCAAACATTGAGAATGCTTGTAAATTCGAAATTAACTTTGTTCGCCTGGAAACTGTTGCGAAACTGGAGCTTTGTTATGAACTAGTTATGCCCGCGACTTGATCTACGAAATATGAAGCAATAATAAAGAGTTGACTACACTCAGAGACATTAATTAAAACACCAGCGAACTAACAGTTAAGTATCGTTAAGGGCCATATGGTAATAGGGAATATTCATGTTTTTTTTTCATGGCTTTATAAAAAATATTTTTCATAATACTGTTATTATAAATAACCGAGATAATAAGCTATCAAAGATTTTTCCCTATCTTTATCTAGAAAAAAAACTAATTTCAATATGTACCTAGTTTATGATAGGCGTTATTACAATATGACGTCACTTTCATACCGGATCTCTCTTTCTAATTGCGGACTAAATTAGTAGAATAAAATTTCTTATATTTTCCTTATTTCACATTTTTTCGTGTCTTTTACCATATTTTCTTATTTTACTAAGAAATATGATATATTTAAACGTTATTTTTCTCTATAGACAAAAAAAAATAGTTTGTATTTAAGATATTTTTTAAAATAAAAACCTACTCTTAGAAGCTCAGATTTTACTTAAAGATGAAAGCTTACAAGCTTACAAGACAAAGTCTAATCTAACCTTGAAGCATATCTTGTTTGTTAAAACACAAAATGCCTTGTAAACTCACCCTGAACCCGATAAATCAAACTAACTATAAAGTAAAGATTAGGCCCTAGAATATTAAGCAGCTACCAAAACTTAATTAGAAGACCGCTATGCAAAGGCCTCTCCACCCAAACTAATTACAATAGCTCTAAGGTCTTGTTAAACTGGATGACAACACCAATGTCGAAGAGCTTTGGTTCAATATTGTCCCCAAAGTCAGCGAGGTCTGATGAAAATTTGTGCTAAATTAAGTCAGCTAATGTAAGAAGAGACACGGTTGATAGTGCAGCGTAAGCGTTCAGAGGTCAGTATTAAATGGTGTAGTTGCTTTAAGTGCTAATTTGAAATGAGCTGTCGATAGAAACAATATCGTTAGACTTAGGAGCTCTTACGGTGGCCGTACTTTGGTGTTACAAATATAACACTTCATGGTTTTTTGCTACAACTTGTAGAACATCCATGCTGGTCTGGGAGCAAAGAAAAAACATAGAATGTACCAGTTGCTTCTCTACCCGCGCAGATGGTAAAAGATCATCGAGGGAATGGGCGAAAGTAAAAAATGTTTTATAACGTTGTAAAACACTTTCTAACGCAAGTGTGGGAGCGCCATTTCAAAATAGATGTTGGAAGTTGTTTATATTTGTATCAATGACACTAATTTTAATTTGCTTTATTTCACCAAAACGCGCGTAGTTTTCAAATGAAATTCCGCACATATTCTGAATACTTTGAAAACGAGCCTGGATTCGAACCCACGGCCCTTTGCTTTAGAGGACACAGGTCAAACCACTAGGCTACCAGGACTTTTTCAAACCACTATAATAAAACATACATGTGGATAATGCGTGCCAACATACGGAATCTTACAATATATAAGATTTATGGAGCGGAAATATGCTGCATAAAATCTCTGAGGCGTCCGATTTCCTTGCTTGCATTTAGATTTTTTATTGTGCGGAAAACTTTATATTACTGGTCTTTCTAGAACATACTTTTACTTTGTTCAGTCTAACCCCCTTCCATGCATCTTCCATGCCAGTCTGGGAGCAAAGAAAAAACATAGAATATACCAGTTGCTTCTCTACCCGCGCAGATGTTAAAAGCCCATCGAGGGAATGGGCAACATACTAGCAATCAATTTATAGGCGACTAGCTGTTGCCCGCGACTTCGTCCGCGTGTGTTTTTGTGATACTTACGGCTTTTCTCGATATCAAAATTATTATTATTATGACTATTAACTTCGTCACGTGAACCACTGAAAGTGTGTACGAAACTATACTTTTAGAATTACGTCATGAAAATAATAATTTGTGACACGGAATCTTGAAAAAAAAAAACAGGTGTGAACTGGTTAATGACTCATCACATTTATTTATACCTTATTTTACAAAATAGTTTAATTTATAGTTTTGTTTATAGTTTCTTTATTCAAAAAAAGCTAAGTACAGTTTTAGTTACCTACATCACTATTAATTTCGCCGAACTATGACGCTTATTGGCGAATACTGCGCTCACTTTAACGATATTTGTACCCTAATTAATTTAAAAAAATAAATATATTCTAATCAAATAATCTATATCTATACATATAATAAAATCGTTGAGACCAAAAAATCTGTACATTGAAGATTTAAAAAAAAAAAACCGACCAGGGTGACTTAAAATCGGTAACTGAACATATTAAAACAATTTTTAAAATTTTTGTTTGTTTGTTTGTTTGTTTGACTGAGCATCACGTAAAAACTACTGAACGGATATTGTTGAAATGTTCGCGAATCGATTTCAATAAATTCAGAATAGGATATAGGCTACAGAATTTTTGGATTTTTTTGGAAAAAGGGTGTGAAAAGGGGGGTTAAAGTTTGTATGAAAAAATAAAATTAGATTGTTCTAGAATCATGAAACTCAGAATAAATACTAAGTAATAAAAATAAGGAAATACCTGTTTTAGCATTTTTTTTTAATCTCACCCAGAGGCGCAAAAAAGAGGGTTTTGTGTTTAAAATTAATTAACTTCATACACCTATACAATAAAAACCAATGGAGTGTAACCTTTTAAAATTGCTAAATAATACTTCCAATTTAATACAGGTAAATATAATTTCTCAGTTTTCTTGAAATTTAATTTTTGGGGTGATTACGCACAAAATAGCGGAACTCAAGAAAATCAGCTTTCCTCGGTATAAGTAGTTGGTAGGTAATAATTACAAACAAAATAATACTACGGAGAAAATAGATAGATACGAATGTACATAAGACATAATGCTGGAAAACTGTGTCAATTGTAAAAAAACATTAATAAAATAATTACATGCTGTACAGGTATTTTTCAACGAAGACATTTTCGTCAAACCTAAATCAACCTAAATTGGCGTCTTAAATTGTGTTCTTTACCTAACACCTAAAGTTCAATATGCAATACCGTTACTTTGTTTTTATTTATGTGCTATTATTCACAACGCGTTCGGTTTTTGAACGCACTCTTATTTGAAAACCTGATATATTATGAGGGCGGCGTGAAACGCTTGGCTGTATGCTCTTAATATCTTTGCCTAAAAAAATCAAAATCAAGAGGCGCGTTTACGTCTGCGCTACGAACATGTCAGAATTTTATTGTGAAAAAAGTTTGTGCTTTTAGTATGAATCTGACAGCGAGCGAACCTTAACTGAATCGCATTACGACGTCATGGTATAAGGCCTCTGTAGGTAATTAATTTGTAGATAAAGATAATAAGTGTTAATAATCTGTAGCTACCTACTTAAACCAAGAAAATAAATAAAAGAACTTCTGCTAGAAAAAAATGAGTCGCAAAATATTAATTAAAACGGATTAGTAAATGAATTGTTAGTCGTAAGGTAAAAACAGGTAAACATTTATGTACCTATTATTTGATTAGAATATATTTATTTTTTTAAATTAATTAGGGTACAAATATCGTTAAAGTGAGCGCAGTATTCGCCAATAAGCGTCATAGTTCGGCGAAATTAATAGTGATGTAGGTAACTAAAACTGTACTTAGCTTTTTTTGAATAAAGAAACTATAAACAAAACTATAAATTAAACTATTTTGTAAAATAAGGTATAAATAAATGTGATGAGTCATTAACCAGTTCACACCTGTTTTTTTTTTTCAAGATTCCGTGTCACAAATTATTATTTTCATGACGTAATTCTAAAAGTATAGTTTCGTACACACTTTCAGTGGTTCACGTGACGAAGTTAATAGTCATAATAATAATAATTTTGATATCGAGAAAAGCCGTAAGTATCACAAAAACACACGCGGACGAAGTCGCGGGCAACAGCTAGTAGGTACATAAATGTTTACCTGTTTTTACCTTACGACTAACAATTCATTTACTAATCCGTTTTAATTAATATTTTGCGACTCATTTTTTTCTAGCAGAAGTTCTTTTATTTATTTTCTTGGTTTAAGTAGGTAGCTACAGATTATTAACACTTATTATCTTTATCTACAAATTAATTACCTACAGAGGCCTTATACCATGACGTCGTAATGCGATTCAGTTAAGGTTCGCTCGCTGTCAGATTCATACTAAAAGCACAAACTTTTTTCACAATAAAATTCTGA